>CP139501.1:16672332-17370131 GCA_021014915.2 Artemisia tridentata subsp. tridentata | reverse complement strand
GCATCCTACTTATTATATACGGCGCATCACTATCAAGATTTCACAAGCTACGATCCAAGACAGCAAGGACATGCGCCGCATCTAGAAATGGAGTTACGCCGCATCTTCTGGCGGTGTACGAATATTCCTGAATATATTAATCTTGGACCCCACGCGAAGTTAAGTCAATGCGCCGCATCTTACCCTCAGACAGAAACTATAAATACCCCAAGGCCAGACGAATTTCGAGAGGCTAATAGACAGAAGAAGACCGAAGACCACAAAACCCTAGGCCGAATTCAGACGTGTAGCAGCACAAGACACACCTTGAACGAAGATACAAGAGCTGTAAGAAGGTCCTGCATGTATTCAATTCATTAAGTAGTTTTGTTTTATTGTATTAGTACACTTTAATTGATCAGGATTGATGGGCTTGTGTCATTGATTTAATCATGCACTTCAACTCCCCTTAAAATTGCTTTCCCATTAATTAAAGTTTATATGTTGATGTCTTTGGTGACTTTTATTAGTGCATTGATAACCTCTGTGTCTAGCTGAGCATTGATCGGGTCGCCATGCCTCTGTCCTCGCCTATTTATTTTATCACCTATGCATTCTATCGTCTGTAGAAAAGTAGGAAGAAAAGGTAAATAGGATAGTCATAAGTAATCATTAAGGGTTTACTCGCCGATAAGATTAGAGCCAACGAGAAAGGATTAATTACATACACTTCATATAAAACTAGCAATAAAACAAGTGACAAGCTACTTAACTATCAGGACAGGTCTTCTTATTGTCTCAAGTATTTATCTGTGTACGTGTGTGCTAATCGCTGATTCGTGCCTATTAGTTTAGTTTATATTTAATCATAACCAAACTGTGCCAGTCTCTCAGGCTGAACCCCCTTGCGTTAGATTAGGTTGTATAGCTAACTTAAGATATTAAAATACTGATTAGAATAACAAGATAATACGTTCCACTCTTAGTGATCGACACTCTACTTACCATTATATTCATACTGACCGGGTACACTGCTCGTTAAAGTGTGTGTGTTATTGATAAGTCGGCTAAATATAAATTTAAAACTTGAATACCGCTAAAACCACAACGACATACCGTGGGTATAAATTAGAGCACTACGCACACGCGCATGAACACTAAATATATTCAAGTATCATACAAACGTCCCTAAAAATTCTACTGTCCCATAATTAAGACGGGTCCGGGAAGGACCCGAGTTAACTCAGCACAGCGAGACACGGGTGTAACATTTCACACTCTTTAATACAATACAACTTTACACTTAAAATAAAAACACCCTCCAATCACACTTATCCCCAAAAATATTATATCTGCTTTCTCCCTTTGTCTTCAACCTCACAAACCTACGCCTCCCTTTAACCTTCACCATCAAATCTGATAAGCATATCTTGAGATTAGCACTTGGTCAAACCCATCACCATCACCTTTACCCCTTTCCCCAAGAGCAGTCACGAGCGAGTATCGATATTACCCATAGAAAACGATGTGAACTAGTTTCAGGCACCCCTAAAATCGAAGCCAAGAAAGTGGTATTCAACCCATTCTCAATCTCCTCTTTTTAATGGCTGTTTCAAGTCAAGTTAATCCACACCAAAATCATTCAAAGACTCTTGAGAGTCAAAGAGGAGAAAAAGGAGTGAAGTACGGTTCGAGTGGATTAACTGGGATTGATTTGAAGAAGCCAAGGAGTTGATTGAGGGTTCGGTTCGAAGTATTTCCGCGTCCAAGAATCCCAGCCTATCAATTAGGGTATAAACTTTGAATTCCTTTCAAATCTATCAATATTTTATATTTTTGATTTAATTTAAATCGAATAAGAAGAGATTTGGATGATTGGATTTATAAGTTTTCAACTAGTATTTGTTGACCGATGTTGTTGTTGTTTGCGGCTTAGAAACTTAGGAAAATCTCGAAATCATCGTTATGATTTCACCCCTAGGACGACATAGACCCCATGAGTCTTTAGGACTTTAGGCCGAATTAAACCCACAGCAAGGTTGTTGATGAGGTGGTGATTAAGTCAAAGAAAACCAGGCTAAGAACTCATGAGCTTAGGCAAATTGTTTGATAAATATGTTTGGAAACTAGGTACTAGCTCGTATGACTTTGATATGTCAGTAGAAACATGAGCCTTTGGCTCGTTAGTAAT
Source organism: Artemisia tridentata subsp. tridentata (assembly GCA_021014915.2). Lineage (NCBI taxonomy): Eukaryota > Viridiplantae > Streptophyta > Magnoliopsida > Asterales > Asteraceae > Artemisia > Artemisia tridentata. Next base: position 17,367,961 of record CP139501.1, on the reverse strand, counting down.
CCTGTAGGATCACATTTGGGAGGTCACAAGCTTGTGACCAGGTACGATGGTGAAATGGGAGCCTTACGCTAATGTTTTCTCAGGTTGTGTATTAGACACAATGTGGCTAACCTCGGTTGAGGAGACCTTAGTCCAAAGTGAGTCAAATGCAAACTCCAACTACCAGAGGGTATAGAGCATGAATCAAAGCCATTCGACCTCGCCAAACAACCACCCAAGGGGAGGGTGTGTGCGTGTCTGGGTTAGTCTCGAACGAGCGTAGCCAAATAACCCTCGCCTCACTTACGAACCTGAGTGTTAGTTAAACTATTTTATGAAGGATGAGTTTGATTCTTATGACTAGTACACTTTGGTCAAATACCAGCCTAACCCCAATGGGGTGAACCTCGCTCAGGCCGAGCGTAATCCCATCATGGCTACCCAACCCAAGTCCTAACCCCACACTCCGAAAGGAGCATTCTCCTTGTTCAGTTAGGAAGTCAACATGAAATGGAATGAGCTATTCTTTTCCAACACCAACTAGTACATCAAAAGGGGACCAAATACGTTGAGAATAAGGAAGTTGTGGAGACAAACAAATAGCCTTTAGAAAGTCCTCTAGATTGTTAAGATAAAAAGGACAATTAGCACTAGACCTAGTCGTAAAATACATCACGGAGCACGAATCATTAAGGTCCTATATATATCCATTTGAAGTCCCAGAAAAATGCACAAGTCATTAGGACTTGTATGTGCGTGTAATGTATCCTTCCAGGCCATAAGTTGCCCACCTAAAGCCCATGTGCAAACCCAACCAAAGCCCCTTTGTCCTAAGTCCATCATGTATTCGGTGATAGCTACTTCAACCCACCTGGCCCATTGTGACTAATAGAAATTTATCCAACCCAATAGCGACCTACTTTTTCCCTCCTCCACCAATTCAGTTGGGCCGCAGCCCAACAAATACCATAGGTAGCAAATAGTTAGAAACACATGCTTGTATACATGTATTAATCATGACATAAAAATTGTATAGCCGTACACGCAATAAATTATCACAACTGGACTAATATATATGCATAAAAACTTGAATAGCCATGACGTAAAAACTCGACAACCAAAATAGAACCACATAGTTATAATTGTCACTATATCTCATAATTTCATATTTAGTAAAACATAAAAACTGATAAAAGAGGTACAAAGCCTCGTATATATACACTTGTCGTTGAAGGAATAAAACTCGAGTACTTAATGATACAACAAGTTCATGGACCAGAATACACACTACGAACATTTAAATTAGATTTATGTTAATCACCCGATAATAACGTAGTTAACAAAAGCTAGAAAATGGAATACTAACTTGAACTTTACGTAAACAATTTGATAAGATATATTAATAAACTATAAGAATGAGTCGTAACGAATTTTTAATAACATTGTAAACTTGGTTCAATTTAAACCCAAGTTAAATTAACCTTATATCACATTTCCTCAAGGCAATTATCCAATAAATACTAAACTTCACCTTCGTTAAGTGTTACTTAGAAAACTTATAAAAATGGATATAGCGACCAAACCAAACGATTTTAATATATATGTATCTCACATTCCGTTTAAGTCCTTTTGTGCCATACATGGTTCCTTTTATTTCTTTCCAAACCCCGACACTTAAGTTTCCATAGTACCCCCTCATTTTTGTTGTGAGTGAAAATCACTCTTTTATCATACCACTTATTCACTAGATCGAATGGCAACACAAGAACTAGAACATAAGAACTTGAAGAGAAGATAATATAGAGATGGGGATTATAGATTAAATAGAGGATGTGGTGGCAGTAGAGATACTGGAAATGTGTGTCTATTAGATTAGAGAGAAAGTTACAAAGATAAGAAATACACACACACTCTCTCAAAGCACCCCTGCTAAATGAGAGGTGTTTGGCTTTTGTATGATGGCTGCCATACGAATGGGCCTTGAAAGGCTTTTCATATGGACCTAAAGTGGGCTATGTATATGTATTACACTTATACATAATAACTACAAATAGCACTAATACTACTAGCCCACATTGTAAAGTAATATTATACATGACACTTTTAGTTCAAATCTACAAATGACCATCACTTCCTAATTAGCATAAATTCAATGCTAACAATCTCCCCCTAAGGGATGGTCATTTCAATGACGCTCCGGTGATTGGTCTTTTGCTTTTGATGTCTTGAACTTTGTGTGTCAATGTATAATAGACTTGATTCATTGTTCCTTCATGCTCTGTGATCTTCAAAGTATTGACTTTGAATGTTCTTGCCTTGATCTACTTCTTCTGATCAGATGCGTCTACGTTGTAGATGATGATGGTGAATGGACTTTCGTCAGTACCTGCATAAGACAGTTAGCAATAAATCGTCCAGCTGCCATCATATCGTGAGGCAAGATCCTTGGATCTCATTAAGACTCATACAACTTGTATCCTTTTGAGTGAACACAAGTGTATTGCATAGGAAGTGTTCCTAAGAGATCTTTGATGAATCTCATGTCTCTAGACTCAATAATGTGCGTTTTGGTTTTAGACGTCGGAGGCATGGAGCAGAGTGCCACCTTTTCAATATCAACACATCTCGGAATGAGAGGCCGATAGATTATGTAGTGTTCTCCGTGAGAAATGAAACAAATATCTTTTGAGAGATATCTGAGTGGATAGGAGGGGTGGTGCATTGCGTCACTGGGTCCATGAAGTCTTGTCTTCAATACCAGTATCACATAAGTGAATACCGATAGCATATGAATTGACCCGGTTTCTGACCTAAGTTTTCATGGAGGGCTATTTCTTTTCACCATTACAAAAAACTTTTTTTTTTCATTCTTCAACCCCTTCTTTCTCCTTTCTCATTTACTCCTTTTTTCAATCTTACCTAAGGACTTCTAATTCTAGACTATTGGAATTGTCCTTGGGAAGATCCCTCCGGCTCTGGCGGATCATAGGACATAACCTAACCATAATCACCTTATTACTCCATGATTATCCTAGATTATTTGTCACATGCCATTAAACCTTTTATGAAAATCTCTCAACATGTTTATGAGAAAACACATTTTGTTAACACATCAAGAGTTTTGCATTTTTGAAATACTCCCCCTTCACATGTGCTCATGCATTTTTGAAATAAATTGCACATGTTGGGTAGAGTTCGCACATTTGAAATGATCGAATTTCAATGAACATGACCTTCGCGAGACACGCTTACATCACTAGTTAGACTAGCTTGAAATTATTACCCGTCCCGGTCATATTCAATGATCATCTCTCGAATTGGTACATTCTACTCAGACAAGTCCTTTGCGAGACACGTTTACATCAATGGATAACCATCTTGAAATTATTACCCGTCCCGGACTAGTCTTTTCGATTACTGACATTTCTCTTTCGTCAATTCGAGGGTTCATGCTGAGTCTTTTTGAAGAACTCTTTTTGAGATTCTCTTTTGATCACATTTTAATCACATCTTCTCCCCCTCAAAAATAGCATGCAGTGATATTTTTGATATCAACTGATTAAAATGAAACTTTTTGGAGAGATAGACGGATTTGAGCATGAAATTGGAACATTTTTGTTTTTCTACTCCCCCTTAACCAAAGCATATGGTTAAACATTTTAGTTTAAAAGCAGTTTTAAGGGTTTAGGAGGGAGTTATCTTGATCACTTTATGAAAGATTTGGAAAAATCTTATTGAAAAATCTTGAAGAAAAATGTGCTCAAGATAGAGAAGATTTTGAAAATCTTTGAAGATATGTAAGGAGAAATATCTTCATTTGTTTTTAGGATAAGTGTTAGAAAAATAAATTGGTTTTGCACAACACTTTCCTTTCTTTGAAAAAACGGGTTATGCAATGTTATGTGTACATAAGCCATTAGGTTAAGCGCGGGTTTCGTACTGAAATGCACGAAAGCCATTAAATTAAGCGCGGGTTCTAGAGTGAGTCTCTCAGAAGCCATTAAATTAAGCTCGGGTTTCGTACTGAAATATACGAAAGCCATTTAAGAAAAAAGTTTGAGAAAACGACATGTTTTGAACACATTTAAAGAACTCTCGCTCAAGCATCTGTACATGCCCGTATCATTGTTGAATGATATTTCTAAGTACGTACAGAATATTGATTATACGAGAGACATGTCGGAGAAGAATATTTTTGGATTTTTGTGATTTTATATTGTTTTTGTATTTTTTGAAAATTTTCCATTTTTGTATATTCTTTTTGATGTTTTCAAAAAATGTATATTCACAAAGAATGATTAAGTATGAACAAGTAAAAGTGGAGTTAAGAGTGGATGAAGACCAGGATTTCCAAATGCGATGTTGGCATAAAGGTCTTCTCTTCCACATTCAGTGAGTGAACTCTCAACACTTTCACGAGTACCTGCAATCACAGAATCCACAAAAGAAGAATATGCACAAATAATAGTGTTAGAAGAACATGAATCATCACATTGAGGGTGTCCACTATCAACAGTTGTAGTAGTTTCTACATCCTTATCCTGATGATTTTCACTATTACTTGTTGTGGTGCAGCTATCAAGAATCTTTCATGTGGGAATCCATCTAAGACCAACTGTTTTAAAAACTTTTCCCGTGGGAATCCACCTAGGGCTAGATCTAGGAGTTGTTTCCTTTTCAGATGCAGCGGAAGTCTCATTTTGAGAAACACTACGTCCTGTAGAGATCCACCTAGTTGGTTTCTTAGCCTTTTGCTTCTTAGCAACGGGTTTGTTGCTATTTGATGTCTTAGAGGATTGTGCCTTAGCACTTGCATTTGCTTTCTTGATATATTGTGCAACACATGCATCATGATTAGCTGAAACGACACATTTTTGACATGTAGGACAAACAAATTCAACATTCTTGTTTAAAATGGCAACCTTAACTTTGTCACTACAGTCATTTGAAGCTTGTTTCTGGTTCGAAGAGGAATTTGAGTTCATAGTGTTTGATTCTACGTGGGTACCATTTTCTTTTGCGCAACTACTCTTAGATGCAAGCCAATCCCTAGTCTTTAGTTGAATGATCCTAGGTAGTGGTTTACTACTACTAGCAGTGCTTTGTAATGTTGTAGAATTCATCACTCTAGGTTTTGTGCCTAAAATTCCGTCTTGTCGAACCTGTGCCTTTTGCCTAGCTGTTTCTAGGTAGTGATTGTGGACCGTTTTGTTTGAACCAACTGATTCCTTAACTGTTTGAGTGGTCACATTCAGTGAGCAATTCCTAGAAAGGCCAGGTGCTATCACTTTTGGTGTATTAGGCAAGGGTGTTGGAGTGACTGGTTTTGTCAAATCAATTGTCACATCAACTGTTGGAACCGTTTGAGAAATTGACATTTTTGGTTGTTCCGAAGTTGATGGTTTTGCAAACTTAGTTTCCTCACCCTGCCTTTTTTGACTTTCAAGCTGAGACTTCAAAAGATCAATTTGTTCTTTCAGTTGTTTGTAAGAACGCTCATACGACAGTTTGTCATACTTGCATTCTTCCTTTTTCTGATCAAGTTGTTTAAAATATGTGACATTTTGTTTTTCAATCTTAGCAAGCGCATTTTCATATTTTAAAACAAGTTCAGAAGTTTCAGCTCGAAGTCTTTCATCATCTTCCACAGAATATGTTTGGTAAATAATGGACATTATATCGGTCGATAGAGCTTCGAAGGAGAGATAGTCATTTTGTTTTTCCAAAACTTTTATGTGTTCCAAGTATTCATTGGCTTCATTCACTAAGGATTTGTGGTCCTTAACGAATTCTGCTGACTCTTTCAAAAGATTATGTTCCACATTTTGAACAACTGCATAGATTGCAGCAATATGTGGATTGATTTCATTTTCGAACATCTCTTTCAGGTCATTTTGAAAACTTGAAAACCATTCCATTTTTTTATTGTTTGTTTTGGATGCCACAATACTTTGAAGTGTTTCAATTCTCTGTTTAAGATCAACCAAATATAGTCTAGCTGCACTTGAATCATAAGTGTTTTTAGATGCCATTTGTTCGATGTTAGGCAGATGTTTTGAAACAGCTTTTTGTCTTGTGAAAACCACTGGTTTTTGAAAAAATAGAGATGACTCCTTTTGAACAAAATGAACCCCAGCAAGTTTGTTAACTTCATTATAGTCAATGGGTTTTATTTCTCTGTTCAATTGTCGCATTTTCTTTCTACTCTCTTCCGACAGCGCAATCGTTTCGCTAGAATCATAACCCGAAGGAGGGTCATGGATAGCATTTATTAAATTACCATTAAAAAGCACATTCTGTTCTTTTTGAGCTTTCTTGAGAACATAAGGGTTTTCATAACCGATAGCCACCTTTTTTAATGTATGTAAAATCGGGTTTGGATCGTTAATTAACAAATGAACTGTTTGTGCAGAATGACCCGTTTTTACAAGCAAATCTTCCAACTTTGCAATGGTTTCCTTTTTGTCAGTGATCTCTTTAAGAAGATCCTTTTCACGTTTTAAAAACCTTTCATTCAACTCATTCTTTTCCTTTTCAAGATTAGAATAAGTTGATTTTTGTTTTGAAAGCTGGTTGGTTAGTTCAGAAATTTCCTTGTTTAAAGATTTTATTTTGTTGTTCAAATTGACATCTAGAGTGTCAAATTTGATTTGCAAACGTTTTTCTCTTAAAACAGAATCTCTTAAACTATTTTCAAGTTCTGACTGTCGATTGTTGTGAAAATCAAAAGCTCGTGCATTCACCTTATAACTCTCAAGCTCAGTGGTCAATTTTTCATTCGCGGCTTTTACCTCGCGATTGATCTTTTTGACCTTTTCAATCTCTATTTGACAATTTTGAAGTAATGATTCAAATAGAGTACGGGTTTCCTCATCATTAGCATCATTTTGTGCAACTTGAACTTCATTAGGATCCATATATGAAGTTTCACAGTTAACATTGCTATTAACTTGCTCCCCCACATATGTATCGAAATTAGGTTTGAGAGGCACAGAATGTGGCTTTTCATGAGCAAACAATGATGGTACCTCATGGAGTGGTTCTGTGTCATAAGATGAAGGAGTTTCAGAATCACTGCATGATGTTGTTTGTTGCTGATCAGGCATAGGATCGGAGACTCCAGTGACTTCTGTAGAATTATCATTGATTCTGGTCATAAGCAGGAAGTCTGATTCCTCAGCAGTCAACGGTATTCCCGAATGTTCCTTGTTGGCTAGAATCAGCATGTACTGGAGCTTTTCTACCTTCGTCATTGCATTGACATTGCCAATTCTACTTATATCGCTCCTGTGGATTTCAGATGAAGTCATGAAACAATAATCTTCATTTTGATTGACCCCATTCTGATTCACAAACTGATCCATTTGATTTCCCGTATACTGCCCTGCATATTGCATTTGATTCCCAGTCTGTATACCCATAGCATTTCCTTGCTGATTCCCGATAACCTCAACCATTTGTCCTTCTTGACCCATATATAACTGCGTATTGTCAGTGTACGGTGAATTCCATTGGTTGTTGTTATGTTGTTTGAAGTTTAATGCCTCGGTGAATAATGCAAAAGCATGTGCCAGATCAGTTGCCATATTGTCTTGTTGAGTTGCCATTGATGATGACTGTATGATAAAGTTGATACAGGATCGTTGCAACAAAGTAGGAGATGTTGTTGTTGTTGAAGGTTAAACTTGGTTGTTGTTGTGAAGCTTTGGTTTGTTGATGATGTTCGTTGAAGTTGTAACAAATTAAATAACGTTACGAAACTTGATTCAAGTATAATTAAGACAAAGTCAAAAGTTTACAGTTTCGACAAAAAGTTATGTAAATTACAATTTAGATAAACACGACACTTTCTATAGAAATTTCAATTCGACCAAAATTTATACAAATTATGGCAAAATATCAATTTAGATAGAAATATATCTTATTTATATAAATTTGTAATTTATATAAAATCTAACAATCTTATACAAGAAAGTAGATAACCGTTTGTCGAAGTATTTTACACACTTATACAAGTGGTAAAATACCGAGTTCACTTTCGAGTTGACGAAATTACGTTCGAATCAAATCCTTAAAAGTTATGTAACTTTGAAGTCTTTTAAACACAATTGCGAGGGGCCAAAAGTGTCAAATCCGAAAGATCTTCTAAGGCAGCTGAAAGTACAAGGACTGAAGTTGCCAACTCTGAAAATTGCCCCAATTGCTAGACTAAATATGAATTGCGAGACCAATTTCGATAAGACACTTGAATTACGAGAGCAGCACCTCAATTGCGAAATCTGATGAATTGCGAGATGAATTGCGATAAAACTGCAATTGCGAAAGAGCAATTCCGAGAGAACAGCAATTGCGATAGAACAGCAATTGCGAGACTCCAATTGCGAGAAACGTGGCAATTGCGATAGAATGAAGCAATTCCGAGAGCAGCATCAATTTCGATACTTTTGGCAATTGCGAGACTAGGTGCAATTCCGAAGAGATGAGCAATTGCGAGAGACTTTTGCAATTCCAAGATTTTTCAGCTTTTTCCCACTTTTTGACTTTTGAGTACTTGTGCCCACGTGAAGCCTTATTTCCCTGACAACTTTTCACCCAATTTGCACACTTGCCTGACAATATTCACCAACTTGACCAATAATATCAAAGATATTCCAAATAAAGTATTCACTTTATTCCACAAACATATCCAATGATTTTCTCTTAAAGTATTTCGATCAAAAAAACTAAGAACACCAATAAAAGTGGAGTTTTTTCCAACAAACAAATGTGAAATACTTACTAAAACATAAGCCAAATCATGAATATATTAACAAACACAACCTTGCATATGATTCTTGCAATTCGATTCCAAGAAAAATCACCCACTTCGTGCCTTTTTAAGAAGCAAAAAGCCACGACAGTTGGTTTCTTTTACTCACAAACCGAACACACTAACTTCCTACCTCGTTGACCGGCTGTTGATACCACTTGTTATGAGTGAAAATCACTCTTTTATCATACCACTTATTCACTAGATCGAATGGCAACACAAGAACTAGAACATAAGAACTAGAAGAGAAGATAATATAGAGGATGGGGATTATAGATGAGATAGAGGATGTGGTGGCAGTAGAGATACTGGAAATGTGTGTCTATTAGATTAGAGAGAAAGTTACAAAGATAAGAAATACACACACACTCTCTCAAAGCACACCTGCTAAATGAGAGAGTGTTTGGCTTTTGTATGATGGCTGCCATACGAATGGGCCTTGAAAGGCTTTTCATATGGACCTAAAGTGGGCTATGTATATGTGTTACACTTATACATAATAACTACAAATAGCACTAATACTACTAGCCCACATTGTAAAGTAATATTATACATGACACTTTTAGTTCAAATCTACAAATGACCATCACTTCCTAATTAGCATAAATTCAATGCTAACAGTTTTCCCATACTATATAAATTAAGTAACCCATAGAGCCAAACCTTACCAGTTTCTAGGAAAACCCTTCATAACCTTCCCTACTGCCACACAATCAACAACAACAATAACATAAGCACTCTTAAATACTGGAATTAAAATTCTGAAAAGACTTAAACTTAATACTTGAAACTAAGACATGGTTATTTAATCTAGGTTGCGTGTTGGTGCCGAGCACTCCTTAATTTCATAGCTTTCACTGTTCAGGCCATTAAAGGTGAGTTTATAGCCCCTTTTTACTTATACTTGTTTTATCTGAATGGGGTGAGAAACATGCAAAACCAATTTTATGGACCATTAATACTGTTTTTACCAAAGTTATTGCGCAGTTAGCCTAAGACTCTAGAACTCATTATTATGCCTGCCTTCATGCACTGTTAATTCCGGTTAGGAAGCGCGATTAATATGAATAGATCTATTGGGGTGACTCCCCCGTTCGGTTGGCCAGAAGGGTCAATGCGAGCGTATATTAAGTCGGATTACGAGTGAATTAGGTTAGGCACTTGCTAAGGGCCCCATTGTTATTATTGATGTGCTAGGTTATAGCACACTGAACGGTCGAGCTTCGGTTGCATGAACTTAGTGCTAGCGCAAATATAATATAAATGTGACATTTCAATGTTCACAAACTAAACTATTGGTCCAAATTTGTTATAACTTAAACCTATGAACTCACCAGCTTTTTGCTGACTTTTAGCATGTTTTCTCAGGTATCTAGAATAAAGCAAGTGTGGCAAGGCTTGGCAAGGCGATGGAATTATACTATTGACCAAAGTGTTTTATCAAATGTTGAAGACTTGTTTTTGAGGGACCATTAAACTTGTAAACAAAACTTGAAACATAGAGTTTGTTATAATTGGATTAATCAAATTTAATATATTTTTATAAAGTGTGTAATTGGTTCTTCGTTACCTCGTGTTGTGATTTCCATTTCAGTAGCACCCCATAACTCTAATGCTTCCGCAAAGCAGATTTTGGGGGTGTTACATACTCCAACAGGATATTGGATAGTATGATTTGCTAAACGTATACTCATTCGTGCGGGTTTCAGTGTATCTATTGAAAGCTTCGCATACAACGAGTATGGCATAAGATTGATACTTGCACCAGGATCGGCTAAAGCATCACATGTGATTGAATTTCCCAAAGTACATGGGATGAGGAAACTTCTTGGATCACCGAGTTTTTTTGGGAGTTTGTTCTCAACAATGGCTGAGCAATCTTCATTTAAGAAGGTAGTAGAAATATTTTCCATTTTACTTTTGTTGCTCACAAATTCTTTAAAAAACTTCCCATAATTGGGCATGCTAGCTAGGACATCAACTAGAGGGACGTTGATCCTAACTTCTTTGATCATGTCGATGAACTTGCCATATTGTTCTTCCATCTTTTCTTTTCTCAAGTGTTGGGGATATGGAATTCTTGGTTTATACGCTTTGAGTGGTGGAGTAGGTTTAACAACTGGAGAATGAATTTGTTCATCTTCCTTGGGTTCCACCTCTGCTTCATACTCACTATCATCATGAATGACAGTGGTTGTTTGGTTTAGATTTGGTGGTGGATCATACGATAGGCCACTACGTGTGCATACAACATTTACATGTTCATTTCTCGTTTTAGGTGGACGATAAGATCCAGATGATGATGGTTTCAGGTTTGACTGAGTATTGCTTAGAAGCGTACCCGATGATCTAGCAGCGAATTGGTCGGAAAGACGACCGAATTTGGTCTCAAGGTCTTGGATAGAAGCCTGATAGTTCTTTTGACCTTGCTCAATTTTGATTTTGAGGTTGAATAATTGATTCTTGATAAAGTCATTTGTTGACTTTTGAGCATTTACGAATTCACGCATGGTTTTTTCGAAATCGGATTCTTCAAGTTTCTTTTTGGCAGTTTGTGATGATGAACGGTTATCATCACGAGATGATGGACGATTGTCATCACGGGATTGTGAACTACGATAGTCATCCCTCGGTGGACGATCTTGCCAATCTCTAGAATTTCTGCCGTAATAGTTTCCACGGTATCCTCCTCCTTGATATCCTCCATAAACGTAATTAGCTTCTGCTTCGGGACCTCCCATGGGTTTATCATCACATTCGAATGATGAATGGTTTCCTCCATAATAATTGCATCCATCGCGAATATCTTTGATCTCTTTTTCAATACTTTGGAATTTAGAATCGATTTTGGATGTGAGATCTTTCATCATGTCCATGATTTTGGAATTTTCATTCGTTCTTTCGGCGAATGCAACGGTTTTTCGGGGAGGTTTGGTTTTGGCATCCATAGACCAATCGAGCTTTTAAAGTACTCGGTCTTCGAGTAAATTGTAAGCTTTGTTAGGGGTCTTGTAGAGGAAGATTCTTACAGCGTCAAGGATTGCTTGAGTCGAGTCATCAAGACCATGGTAAAAGATTTGGATGATGTTACCACGCGACAAACCATGTCCATGACAACTTCGGAGCATGTTTTTCATTCGAAGCCAAGCTTCGACTAGATTTTCTCCTTCCTTTTGAGTGAAACTACGAATTTCACCTAGGAGACGATCAAACATGGCCGGTGGAAAGAAACGTCCAACTAAGGCTTCTCTCATTTGGTCCCAAGTTGTAATCACTCCGGGGCTTAATTCGTTATACCAAATTTTCGCTTCTCCGGTGAGAGACGATGGAAAGAGTTTGAGACGGATTGCATTTGAATCAGTATTTCCATAATGGAACATGTCACAAATTTCAAGAAAAACGGCGATATGTTTGTGTGGATCGGATCAAACTCGACCATCAAATTGATTGTCTTTGATCATCGAAAGATGATGACATTTGATAGTAAAGTTATCTCCGAGATTAACGGGAACAATGGCGGTCGCGGGTGTAGGAGCTACAACCCTATTGGTGGCCCACATAGGTCTATCGCCAGCCATTGGAAATGGTAATTCTTGAAAAAGGTCTACTATAAGATAAACTTCTGAAAGGTTATCGAAAGGTAGGTTAACGATTCTCGGCTTTCTTTTCTCTTTTGGAATGAACGGGTGTCTCTTTTTGGTTTTTCGGAATAAACTTTCGGGATTAAATAATGGTGTACTTAATTCTTCGCCCGAAGAGAGAGTGGTCATACAACTTAAGAACGAGCCAATCAAAAAAGATTAAAACTAAAAAAATGATTTTTTTATTCAATACAGCTCAGCCGTGGCGGTTGGGATGGCTAACCGGCGGCTGGGTTTGAGATACTTCACAAAACGTTCTAACCACGGCGGTTTGAGAATCCAGCCAGCGGTTGGGACAAGTTTTGGTTCACAGAATGATTGAACTGCGATGGCTGGGGTCTCGAGCTGGCGGTTGCTGCACAAAATACGTTTTTTTTTTTTTTTTTTTTGTTTTTTTTTTTTTTTTTTTTGTTACAAACTAGGCCACAAGATGGGAATGAAAGTAAGGCACGAAAAATTATCAAAACTCACAAAAATATGATCAAATCCCCGGCAGCGGTGCCAAAAACTTAATGTGTCTCACAAATGCAAGTTTTAAATTTATAAACACGATCTACCAATGATTCAGACGAAACACATACGAGCAAGTATACTCGTCCGTGTGTAGCAAGAAATGATTCGGTAAGCCGAGGTTGTTCACAAGGATTTGTTTAGTTTTTGAAACGTGAGTTTGAGATTATCGAGCTTAACAATGATTACGCAAATAGGAAGCAAATAATAATGATGATGAAATACAATATATTAAAACTACACTTGCCTAGACTAGTTTGAACAATTCCCTTCGTTTGATTATGACAATGGTTCCAATATTTTTGATCCATAAATTAGATAGTGTTCTAATTTGATTAGATGGTATTCTAATCCTCTTGTTTTTAACACTTTCAATCCTCGTCATGATTTTAAGATGACAAAAACAATATTAAGTTTGATCACACAAGACTAAAACAATTCAACCACTTGATTCGCGATAGTTTCACAAGTAATCGACAACTACACCTTTTAATTTCTTGTTTATTCAAGTTACTTATGAAATGGTCAATACATAAGGTGGCACCTCCATAGACAAAGGGCAACTATTGATTGATTAACAATGTCTCTTTCGACCTATTACACCATCAACAATCAATCTAACTTGATAAACTTTTTGTCACATGAAAACTTAAAAGCATAATTCATTCTTAGTATTAGCTTGAAATAGGAATAGAACTATTAAGTCATAATCAACCAATTTATCATTTTACAAACATCATCTAGGCAAGTGCACAAAGGCACTTAGCCACTCATGGCAAATAAAGTAATAACCACAGAAAATTTATCACTTGAAAACATAATTAAAGAGTCTTACAAAGATTGTAATGATGATTACAAGAGTTAGGAACAATGCCTAGATGATTAATGATGGTTCCTTGAAGATTACAATGATTAATTATGGCTTCTAGCTTCACTTCTTTTCTGCGTTTTTCATCATTGAGAGCTTTCTTGAGAGAGTTCTTTTGATAATGATTGTAAATGATATGAATAATGATGTAAGAATTGTCTCTTCTCTCTTAACCAAGGCACCTTATTAATAGATTGACAACCCTTAGCCACCAAGCAAGTTTCTTGGGCACTAAGGGTCATTAAACATCTCAGATTGAAGTAAATAAGGAGTAATGGTCATCCATATGAAGGGTTAGATCATTAAAGGTGGTAATTAGAAGTTCCAGAAGTGCAACAACCCAAGGTTGAGGGTCTCAACCCGAGGTTGGAGTTCCAGCCCAAGGTTGGGAAGAAGGTTAGAATGGTAGTTTTGAACCTTTAGGTTGAACTTGAGCCTTGAGTGCAATTTCTTGAACCTTTGGTTGAAGAAGTAAGTCATAATTCTTGATAAACTTTAGGTGTAACTTCTCTTTCTTTTCATGAAAACTTGACCTTTTCTTCATGCTCGAGAACCTTTATAGCTTGATTCTTTATCTTTGATGGTCTTCCCGAGGTCTTTATTATGGATGGAATCTTCCGTTGTGCATAAGCTCTTGATTCAACGACTTTTCTTCATTTTTCTCGTTATTTCCTTGGACTTGGTTGTACCTGAACCTTAATATATCTTTCATACCTTTTAAGCGTAAAACGTTCACAAACACAACCAAATACTATGCACAAACATGCAAATAACGCGACTAATATATATACTAAATGAGCGTTATCAACTTCATGTTTATGTTTAAGCAAGTAAACATAAACATAATGACTGAAATCGTTAGTGAAAGTAATGAAGTAGCTAGCACCTTCTCTAGACATAGTTCTAAATAGGCCACATACACCTGTATGTATAAGTCCAAGCAAATATTTAGCTCTTTCTCCTACATGAGTAAAAAGCTTACGTGCCATATTTCCAGATATACAAGACACACATCTATAAAATGACTCATCGTCAGTTTGTTTTAAAAGCCCATCATGTTGCATCTTTACAATACGTTTCTTGGTTATATGTTCAAGACGACAATGCCATAGAAAAGTATAATCCAAGTTATACTTGGTTCTCTTATTGCTACATGTGTATATAGAACCATCGTTTGAAACAAGATTATGCATATCAATTTCAAAAATACCATTACGAGGAATAACATTAAAGTAAATAACATTATCCTAAGAACGATGACATCATGATCGAAATAGGATGACAATGAGGATGGTGCAATTTCCTAAAGGAATGGAGATGTGTGTTAGGAGGTATGGCTCATTATATGATGTTAGGGGTGTGACAGGCTAATAAATAAAATGATATATATGTGAGAGATAGGTTTGTAGTGGTGCAGAAGGGAAAATCGGCAAAACGTTATTTCACATCCTAGTTTTAGAAATATGCTACAAAAACTAAGTCACGTTAGAAATAAGTGTCATCTTGGATCACATTAATGGAAATTTCTCTTTTATAAATCCTTTTTCTAGTGTTATGTGTGTAGAAAAATAAACGGATTTTTTCAATTAATCATAAAATAAGATTCGTACAAGGAAAATTCTTTAATATTACAATTTAGATTTTGCAAAAATTCTAAGTACTGTTACTATATAAGTCACTTTCGTGACTAAAACATGAAAAATCTCTCCAAAGATTGATGATTTATAAAAGGTAATAAATTAAAGCTAAAACTAAATCATTTCAGAGCGAAAGAATAAACATGGGTTTGCCCTGATAATGATGCAAAATACCTAAAAATAAGAAAACTCGTAAAAAATCGCTTTGTAGTAAAAGAAATATTTGTGCATAAAAATAATCACCAATTTTTTGTTTTTCCTTTGTATTATGCTTCTTTTAGAGTGTTTTTTACGTATGTGATTTCGAAATAAGTTAAATTTAATTTATCTTTATATTTATATATGTTATAATCCGTATATAAACGGGATTTTAGTATAAAAGTTAATTAATTTTCCTAAAAATATCACAATGATTGTTCCATTTAGAAAACAAAAGTTCATGTCTCACATTTTTATTTGCATATACACCAACAACAACAGCAGCAGCAACAACAACAACAACAACAACAATAATAATAATAAAAGTAATATTTTTCTTTAAAAAAAGTTTGAAGTGTATATGGTATTTGTTAAATTTACTTAAAAAATATAGAAATTGTGAATTTTACACTTAACTAAATAAAATCGAACTTTAGCCTCATCTTAAAAGTTATCAACTTGATTGTAAATTATTCTAACTAGTCAGAATATAATGTTATGTTACACTTAAGTCCAAAAGTAAAAATAAACTCCCAAGGCCGTATTTTTATTGCTTTTATAAAAATAAATATGATTCAATGTTAACCAAAGTTAGTTTTACTTTCGATTTTTATTGGCTAATAAGAAGGTTGTACTTTGAAATCGAGCTCTTCTATTGACGCACTTTGGTTTTTTCTCAAAGATACCTTTTGCATTTAAGCTCCGAAATAAGTGTTTTCTTTTATTCTATCTAACATTATTTATTTTTTTTCGTTTTCTACATTAGGAAAATAGCACAAAACCAAAAATTTTACAACTTTTTTTCTCCTTAAACGTCCTACATATTGTGAAAAGTTTGACTCTTTTCCTGAAAATGGAACTCTGGAAGCTATGTAAGCTTCTCAATTTTCCATTTTGTTAAAAATAAAATTCAAATATTTAAGTTATATTTAGTTTCTTATATATGTGATTCACCTCACTCTAAAATTTTAGCTAAAACTATTTTATTAAACATTCTCACACATTTATATAACTTGAAAAATACTACTTGTAGTATTCAAATTTTGATTCACATCAAGACATTTTTAGTTAAAATTTAAAGTAATTTTCTTTGATAACTGTCTAAAATATGTTACAACAAAAGAATTATAAATAAGTATATATATTTAAATTACATAACTAGAAAGTATTAATTGAGTTTTTAATAACTTTTTGATATGTGTATTTTGATTTCATTATTTATTTATTTATTTATTTATTTATTTATTTATTTTTATTATTATTATTATTATTATTATTATTTTAAACATTATTATTATTATTTATTTATTTTTTATTTTATTATTATTATTATTATTATTATTATTATTATTATTATTATTATTATTATTATTATTATTATTATTATTATTATTATTATTATTATTATTATTATTATTATTATTATTATTATTTTATTTTTTTTATTATAAATATCACTTTATTAGAAACATATAGGATTTACAAGAAGTTAGTAGGGAGCCAAGAAGTTATTATTATTATTATTATTATTATTATTATTATTATTATTATTATTATTATTATTATTATTATTATTATTATTATTATTATTATTATTATTATTATTATTATTATTATTATTATTATGCAGCAATAGTTTTTGTTTTCAAATAATTTCAGACATTAACAAATGTTATTACAGCTAAGAGATACTCAAGACATCTCATAATTATCTGTAATTTTATAAAAATTAACTTTTCTATTTAATAATTCCCAATATATTAAACACAAAACGACATTACACGTCATATCGAATAAATGATCACTTAAATGTTGATATCAAGAATATCTCATAGCAATAAATAAAAAGTAGATATCTAACTAGCTATAAATATGAAAAGAACTCAAGATTACTCAGTTGTATTTACAGTAAGCTTTTAGATACATACTAAGCCTTTATAAGCTGAGAAACAACGTTCAAACATGAGAGGATTTGCAAGGTAAGTTCATTTTCAGCTCAATTTATATACTTCAAAATTCATTTTTATGAAACTATCTTGAATTATATGTGTTGATGGACTAGGGTCATTCTTTGGTATTTTAATTAATCAATCTAATTCCTTTTTTTGTGATACCGCTGCATTCTAACTGCGGCTATCCATATGTGTAACCTTAATAGCTGTTCTATTTTTCTTTTTAGCTTTTGCATCCTCACATAAGATAGTTTGTTTTGCAAACACAAATTTAGGAACTGTTTTGTTCTAATGTTACAAAATTCGGGCCGGATATGATTTCTAAGAAGAAATTTGTAACTATAGAACTTACTTGGTTCAAATCTCTGTCTAAACGCATTTTATAACGAAAAATGCAAATCAAAATAAATGTAACTCATTAATCATGAGTTAATACCTAGTTTTAAATCATATAGAAAAAAATAAAATTACGAAGTACGTACACAACTGCCACATGTTAAAGTATGATCATGTAGAAAGTTTGAATAGGGAAGAGATAAAATAAAAAGGCAAATATCCATGAGAAGTGGAAAAAGATTTGAAAAAACAAAAACTTTAGAAAAATCCTGATTTTTTTTTCTTAAAATAGAGGATGTTGGTGCATAAAAAAGTTGTGAATGAAGTTTTCTAATTGTGAGTGTTTATAAATTTTTTTAAGCACAAAGAACGAAAATTTAATACACAAAAAATATTTTAATGCACAAATTTTTAACTTGTTATATTTTGATGCACAATATATATACTAAAAAGAAATTTGATGCAAAAACAAACTTTTTATGCATAAAATGTCGATTTACAAAATTGTAAAGCATAAACATTTTTTTCACAATTTTTTGTATCAAAACTATAAACTTTTAGAAAAAAAAATAAAAATAAAAATAAATAAATAAATAAATATTCACAACTTTTCTATCCACGAGTGTCCCCTATTTTGTGGTAGTTTTTAGAAATTTTTTACTAACCTTTTTTTTTTTTTTTTTTTTAATTGTTTTTATGTTTTTCACGAATATTTGTCTTTTTATTTTAACCCTACCCAGTTTGGATACATCAAATTACTAAAATTTATATTTGATTTAAATAAGTTTTTGGTATAATTAATGTCTGATCATTAAATGCTTCTTTTATCCCGAAATAAAGTTTTTTTTATCAGCGACACATTTTTTAAGAGTTTTTAATCAACTCATAATGTTTTAAAAAAGCTTGTAAAAAGGATCAATTTCATAAAGGTTTAAAAAAAGCTTTTTTTGTGAAGATAGAATAAATTTGAAACATCTGAAAAACGTTCCATAACAAATTAGTGGCTAAATTGGGAAAACAAGACAGAATAAAATTTGTTTGCCTAGTTTTGATGGTGAACAAAACTTTTTGTTCATAGAAAAAGAAATGTAAATCTATTTTCGAAATTTTAAAAGAAATTAGCATCTTTTTGTTCTGCAATTCAAAAATCAATTATACACTTTGTCACTTTCTACGAAGTTAAACTTTTTTTATATAATCATTTCCCTTTGTAATAAACCTTTTTTTAAATCTTTATTCTTTATTTACTGTTTATTACTCCTATGTATCTAGTTGTAAGATTAGAAGTTTTTATACTATACTATATTCTTTGTTGTCTAAATGAGCAAGTAAGGACACCATTATGGGCTTGTTGTGGTTAAAATTTTTGTTCTATGTAGTTTAATTTTGAGTTACTCTGTAGAAAGAATTAACTTCACAATGAAATTGTATTCTTATATATGCATGTTTGGTTACAAACGTGATAATCTAACAATGGTGTCTTAATTCTTCCTTAGATTTAGGCGCAAACAAGAATTAACCGAAACTGTAAAACTTGAGGACCGTCCTCTAGGAGATGAAACAATCATGACGACTGATTCATGCAAAAAGATGATTTGGGACTTGAACTTAGAACCTGTTAGTGAAAGTAAGGATCTCAACCGTGCCAAGGGTCCGTTGGTGATTGATGCTAGCATTAGTCAACAAAGAAAACGCTTGCATAACAAGGTACCAATTCTTATGTTGATTGCCACATTTATTTTTTATCAGTACTAATAAGTGGCATCTAGTATGATTATTTTGATTGGCTTTAGGCAGATTTCATTCTTCTAACAAATGAATAACCCTCTTATTCCTTTTGTAGATTGAAAAGGTCTTGTTGGTGGGATCAAGCAGCAACAGCCATATGAATTTGGCCCCAACTCTGCATGAATTTCTGCCTATTAGCAACATAAAGAACAAGGCATGCAACCAAGGGAATGCATCATCATTCCACCAAAAAACAAACAAAGATTCAACACCTGAATCTATGTTTGATTCTATGATACTCATGAGCTGTCTCAGATGCTATTTTCATGTTTTTGTTTCAGAAACATACCCAGAATGTCCTAAGTGTGGTAAGCGGGACTGTCTACTGGACATATACCGTGAAAATCATATGAAGAAAGCGAAGATCATGTAGTTTGAATACATCTTTCATTTCTTTCATAGAATAGAACAAGATCAGTGTCTTTTGATCCACAACTGTACTTTTCGCGCTAATTACGTGAAACTATGCTTCTTTCTATTGTTATTTTAGATTGTTATTGGATTTTTCTAAGAATTCCTTGATTGGAATGAATATGCTTGTAAAACCCAAAATTTCAAAACATGCAAAATTACCAAAATACTCTTGTAACTTTAAATTTCAATTAATAAATGCATAAAACACCAAATAAATCCCAAACTCTTGGAAATGAGCAACATATGAAGTAAGATAATTTTTTTATTACTACATTTTAATATTTTATAATGTACAAAAATATTTGTCACACATGAAAAAGTCATAGGGACCGAAAATATTATATATGTACACATTATTTATTTGTTAAACATATAAAACCATTTAAATTAAGAGATAATCATCAAACAAATTAGGAAACTCTACAAAATCAGTAAATTTGAATTCCCCATTAATGTAGGCCATGAATTATGCTATCTCCTCCCCCCTCCACACGGCTTATTTAATTGTTCCTTTTATTTCCATACCGAAAACCCTAAAAACACACAAAAACTCCAAATCGACCACCATTATTTTTCCAAGACCACTTATTATTTTTCCTGAGTTCCTGGGTGCTAGAGGAAGTGTAGAAAAATAGGAGTTCGATTTTTGAAGGCTTGATTCACTCGGTTTCAGTTTTTGATCGATTTTCATGTTGGCTGAGAGGTATTAATTCTCCACCCTTATTCGATCATTCTAAAAGTTAATTGGTATTTTTATAACTCTTATTACATCATATATGATCCATATAAAATAGCTATAACAATCCATGCATGCTACTCAGGCCGTTTGAATTAAAATACAATTTTAAACCCTAAAAACTAAATAAATTGTGAATCGGTTTTTTACGAATTTTGTGTCCTTCAAGACTATTTTTATCAGGTCCTATTCGTTCTATATAACACTATAAAAATGATCCTTGTAATTTTCGAAGCTTAAATCATCCTTGGTGAGTTAATTGTTAACCGAATTTAAAAGAAAAAGAGAAAAAAATAAAAATCAATTCGTATGAAACTAGGGTTAGGTTTTTGATGATGAATCTGATGTGTTTAATGTGTTTTAAGGTTGTTTTGATGATTGATAATGATTGGGGAATTTTAGGGTTAGGGTTTTTATTGTTTAATATTCTACCAATTTGAAACTAAAAATATTAGGGTGTGTTTTATAATTTTATAAACTTGGGGGTTATTTTTGCAAGTGATTTTTGACTAGGGACTAATCGTATAAAATATAATATGGGGGGGTGTTATGTGTAAATTTTGTAATTTAGAAGGTTTAAATGGTAAATTAATTAAATTGTTAATTCGAATGGAAAGTAATTAAAATAAAGGGACTTGTTTTGTAAATTATGTAAAATAGAAGATATTTTGTTTAAATATAAATATAAAGGGTATAATGTGTAATTTTGATTAATTGAAGGCTTAATGTGTAAATATGAATATTATAAGGATTAAATTGTAATTTAATTAATTATAAGGTTTAATTTGTAATTTATTTAATAAAAGGGTTTAACTTGTAAAATTGTTGAAATTAAAGGATTGGAATTGTAATTATGGTAAACTTATGGATTAAAATGAATAACTTGTAATATTTGCATTTTGGACCTTAACTTTGGCATATTTGCATTTGAAACCCTAAAATATAGAAAGTTGTCATAATGAACCCTAAACTATCATGACTTGCTAAAATGAACCCTATTTCCATAATAATATTTAATAAATGACTTAACCTAATTACTTTATGGAATTTGTCTAATTATGGAAATTTGCTATTTTTGGAAACTTGCTAAATAAGGAAACTTTCTAAAAATAGAAACTTGCTAATCTTGGAAACCTGCTGAAAATAGAAAGCCGACTAAAACGAGAAATCTGATTTAAATGAGATATTAATAATAAGACGACCATGTATTCGTGTAGATTCGCTGAAGATGGAGTTTGTTTCCGATCTTTATATTTCTAGATGTGTTTTCACTTGCGGTATAAGGTACAGATATTCTACCCTTTTTCAGTAAGGGTGCCTTCGTTCTCATGACATTCTGGATTTCTGATTCATTATAGGATTCCCTAAGCCATTGCTATGTTCCCTTATACTTTGATTCGTTCTTCATGTTTCACTTACATCTTTCTATATTGGTTTGATTATGATCTGAGCCTTCTTATTTGGGGCTTTCTTATTTGATCTATGCCTTTGTTATGCTTCCCTTGATTTGCGAACCTTGATAATCGAACCTTTCCATGTTCCCTTGATACTTGATATGACTCGTTCATCACCCTGTAACATGAATATTTGAATCACTTGATACTTTGAAGGTTCATTTGATTTTGGTAACTAGATGTGAAAACCTTTCTTAATTATATATGAAAGTGTTGAGAAAAGCTATTTTAAATAGATATGATACCACTTTTAAATGAAGGTTACTAAAAGCTTTAAGAAAACTATTTTAAGACTATCTTTATGAAAACCGTTTTGAAAGACCATTTTTATGAAAACTATTTTGTAAGATCATTTTTATGAAAACCATTATTGAAAGATTGCTTTAAATGGACTTTTAAATAGAAACATTTTTTTTTCTAAATGAACTGTTGCTATGAAACTTTGATTATAAACATCTGATATTGAACCATCTGATATTGAACCATTTGATATGAACCTTCTGATATAATTGAAATGGAAATTGGACTTGAACCACTTGATATTAAATTTGAACTTGGATACTTGGACATTTGATACTTGACCCTGACCCACAGTTTGAGACTACGAGCCATTCACTAGGCATGAGGGTTTCATGTCCATGTCATTGATGCACCGATGGCATGACTCTAGGGCAGGAGAGTGATGACCTGTCCCGTCCCTGATTTGATTTGACTTGTGGTGTGTAGAGGAGGTATTTGGCCACCTGGGGCGTATGGATGCATCCTAGATTTGTTTTCTGTATCTGTTATATATTCTGTTATATCTGGTGACTGATGGTGTGTGCGATACACGTCTTTCACATTTCTGGGAGCTGATCACTCCATTTATTGAGGACTCCCCTCATATTATCTGGTATTCTGAGAGGTCTCCCCTCTATATGCTTATATGGTTACATTAGTATGATATGTTCTGTTTCTGGGCTCGTAGTGGATTTCTGTTTACTTTACCTTATAACCTTGTACTTAGTAATTTCGAGGTCACCCCTCCGGATACATACTTGACTTGACTTGATTTTACTTGGGCTCGGGTTGGGATTACTGTTCCCTTTACTTTTATCTATTGTAACTATTTCTTAACTCTTGATATATCTGCATAACCTTTTATCTTTCTTGCTTTCCCAACTCTTGTTATACCTTGCATGGTTTCACTTACTCCACTATCTCATTATTACTGCTTTGCTATCGTTATATCTGTTCACTGAGCTTTCGTAGCTCAGCCGCATTTCTTTTCCTGCGGCAGGTTTTAGTTTGGAAGTTGGGTATGAGTGGAGAGTACCTTGGACTTAGAAGACTTACTAGCTACCTTGGATTAGAGATGACTAGAAGAGCTTATATTCAGACTTAGAAATTATTGTATTTTCTCATTTGTAACCTTGTAGTTTCAGATTTTCCATTGTAACCATTGAAATTCAATTGTATTATTTATGTCATATGCTTGTGTTTGCTTTGATATGTCACCATAACGTAATACTTCTACCCTTATCGGGTTGGGGTGTTACAATTTATGGTATCAGAGAGACAGGCTGCGACTCGTAATACATTTACCCTTGACCTGTGAGTTTTGGACCATTAGGCTTCCACTGTAAGAACATAGGAGAACACCTTGAACTTGCTTTAGGATTTCTTGATATGAACTTAAGTTTTGACCGGTGAGGAATGGGTAGACTATAAGGCATTTGTTTAAGTATCTTTGCTTCCGCATCACTCTGATTCGTGCCTTACTTTTGGTTAAATCCTGTTGAGATCCCTCTTGGAGATTGAAAGCTGATGCCTTCAAGATTTAAGGCATTGAAAATTGCATAGTAATTTCCTGACACTATTTGATCCTTATCTTCAGATTCCGAATCTGACCTCTGATCCTTTTGTTAATCATTTTGATGCCTCTTCGGGCATTCTGAGAATCTCCATGGCGATGACGTACTTGATACATTCTGTTATTTGTCTCTTGCTTTTGATAAACATCTATGAATCTTCCGACGCTATTTGATTTCGTCTTACCCATCTCTGTCCCTATGAGAAGTCTTGGGGTGTTTAACCACGAGTATAAGAATGTTTTCCTCTCATCTTTGAACGATAAGATTTGCTATGTTGACCTACCTTTCTTTGGATAGTTAACTCCGATTTTATTCTGATAAGGGATTGGTTGATTGAGCATTCAAAATATTGACAACTATCCTCCTAGGTCTCACCTTTGGTGTTTGAAACAATTTTGAACTCCCTACCATGATTATCGATCGTTAAACTTTTGGCTATCACTATTACTCTGGAGACTCGTGTGTTACTTTCGGGGTTATGAAGTTTTCCTAGAACCCATTTCGTACACCAATGAATGAACCTTATCTTGAGAGTTATTTGGCACCCTGAGTTTTCTGAATATGATTCCTGGTTGAACCACCAAGCTTTCCACCAGAGTGTGAAGTAGGATTTGACATGATACCGAGAGATTTTCTAGTCACCAAGCGAAGATTTCTTTCAGATGTGTCCGAGATCATACCAGTTGATTTGAACAACCGGGAAGAGCAGCAACCAAGGACCAGGAAGTGAGTTTGTTTAAGTGTATCTTCTGGGCGTGTTTCAGTTTCGTTCGCGATAAAGAAGGATGGTGACAGGGGATATGTATTGATTACTAGAAGCTGAACCGTACTGCTGTTAGGAACCATTATTTCTCCACCCTGAAACGACTATGTACCTGTTCAAATTTTAGAGCGCGAAGTTTCCTTTAGATGGAAGTATGAATTTAGGTTATTCTTGAAATCGCCTTCCGTATTCGTAACGATTGCTATGACGGTTAGTGATGCTAATAGTATTAGCTAAAGCTCTGACTGTTTTGTGAATTTGATAAATGATGTTTTCTCGTGAGTACTTGGGCAAATGGTCATTGTATGACTTAATAGTACATTCGGAGACGAGGAAGAGCATGAAAATCATTTTTGCACTTTGTTAGAAATTTGACGATCATTTGTGCATTCTGAGAGGTTGATATTTGTTGAGGCAACGGTGTTCTTAATTGAGGATATCTTTTTAAATCTCGCAAGTTTTGAAACTATCACCAAGTGGTCAAGACCGATAACGGAATGGAGAACTGAAATCTTTTGAACCTTGCAGAAGAATTCTGGAAGATGTTTACAACTTGCGTTACCATTGGTAAATTTCGTGGAACAGCTTAGTTTGATTGAGAATGGAGTTTTGGAAAAGCTGAAATAGAAATTAGCTTCCATACCTTCAGGCGGAACAAATTTTGGGACATTTCAGAAAGAGACTCGGTTATACTCCCTTGCAGCACAGAAGGTTTTTGCGTATGCATCAAGACAACTTGATGTGTCGTTGTATAGGTGATTATTCCTTATCAAGTTTTACATTTATATTTTGCCGACTTAACCTATAACAACACTAATGGGCAGTGTACCCGATCAATGTAGCCTAGTTGGTAAATAGGGTGTCGATCACTAAGAGTGAGATTTCTAATATACTAATTCTAGAGGTATTCTAGGACCCTTGTGCCCCGGCCCTTGATCAGAAAAAGCTGCCCGCCCTATGACCCACAACTCAAAATGAGCCTTGCGACGAGACGTGGACATTCCCCATGCTGCGGTTCCCTCCGGTCCGTTCCCGGGTTGGAAGAGGAATTCCTAATTCTTACACGGATGAGACTGCCTGAAAAGTGAGAAATTCTGACACCCATCATTTTCGAGTGAGTATTACACCAAGAATTGACAAGCCTTTAGTTGTACGAGTTGCTAAAACTCTGTTTCCGTTACAGGTTCTATTATTTTCTAACTCCTTGGTGTCTCGTACCTTGACTTTCGCTTTCCCCAAATTCCGACTAGCGCGGTTCTTTTTCTCGACCAATTTGAATTCTAATTTTTTTGATTTAAACTAACGTAAAGGGGGGTTCAGCCTGAGAGACTGGCACGAGTTTGGTTTTATACTAAACTAATTAAACTAAGCTAAACAAACGCTAGAAGCTTGAAGGTATCAAAAATAAGAAGAACGTGTTAACCAAGTTCAGTCATATATGATTAAGTTTTGATAAGTTTCTAAGACATGTAGTGATGGTGCTCACGACTAGGCGCGGTCTATCCTAAATAGGCAAGGAAGGGGCATGGCGACCCAAGCAATGCTCAGCTAGACACAGAGGTTATCAATGCACTAATAAAAGTCACCAAAGCGTTGGCTCTAATCTTATCGGCGAGTAAACCCTTAATGATTACTTATGTCTATCCTATTCTAGATTCCATTTTAAGTCTTTTTGACTGACTAATCCTGTCACAATTAATCAGAACCCGCATAAAGCTGCTTAATGATTACCACGTTTATATATTATTTATCCCTTAAGGGGCTTACATTAATTACGCAAACGATATTAATGAAGTATAAACTAATAAAGTAATCAAAACGAAGACCAAGCAACCAATCGAGTTAGAAACTAATTAAACCATCAAATACTCATAAACTTGGCTAACACATAAGAGTGTTAGCCCATAATCTCTGTAACAAAATACAAAAACATAATCAAGACGAATAGAGTGTGAAACATAGTGAATACGATACGCTAACCGAATGATTAAGTAATATAACAATGATAAGAGATGTTCTTCAAGTATAATTGGGTCTTCAAGGGTGATCTTCTGCTGTTTTGAGAGGCTTTGATCGTCTGGGAATTGCCCTAAGGGTTCCCAAAGATGCCCTAATTCGTTAATGAGTTCGGTATTTATAGATTCTGAAATCTGGGTCGATACGGCGCATCTATAGAGTTAGATGCGCCGCATCTATAAGTAAACGTAGCCTCCAAGTCTGAAACTGACCCAATACGGCGCATCTAAATACCAGATGCGCCTCATCACCCAATACGGCGCATCTAAGGACCAGATGCACCGTATCTCCTTCAGATACAGGTAGATCTCCTTTTTCTCTTTCCGTGGCCGCTTGAATCACCTAAAACGGAGTCCGGATGAAGATTTTATGGCCAAAATACGAAAGCATCTTCAAGTGTCGACTTGTAATCTTGACTTCTTCATTAAGCTTCTAATCTTCACTTGATCTCTTGAATTCTTGGTAAGGATTGTATATGGCCGATACGGCGCATCGGATTGGTCCGATGCGGCGTATCAAGGTAACTTCGCGTGGGGTCCAGGATTATAATATTTGCGAATATTCTTCAATATCTTGGATATCTGGTGAAGTCTTGAGATTGATACGCCGCATATCAGGAGCTTCATGCGGCGCATCTGGAGTAAAACAGGTTGGTTCTTCTCGTTGACCAAGGTTTCATATGCGGCGCATGGGATAAATCCATGCGGCGCATTCTTCAAAGTCAGGCAATGGTCCTTAATCTCTTCAATTCAGTAGACTTTTCCAATCTTGCTTGTTTTGCTCCATTTTTAGTCCAAAATCGCTTAGTTTCACCAAATGCTTTTTTTTACCTGAGAATTACAAAAGTAAGCAATTAAGTATCAATTCTCATATATAATATAATAAAACAAGTCAAATACATAGGATAAATGATGGTAATAAAATGTACTTATTTGAGTTCATCAAATATCCCCCCACTTGAACTTTACTTGTCCTCAAGTAAACCTTAGATTAAAACTTATGAAAATGTATCCTAAAAGATATTAGGATGTATTTTTATAATTAAGCACTTATTCGTTTTATCATAATTGCACAACCAAACACCTCACGAAATAGGAAAATGAAATCACTAAAATCACTCAACTAATCTATGTGGTAACATTTTAGTAATTCGCTCAATTGCTCGGTCGTGACGAGTATTCTGTCATAAGCTTGGCCATAATACACATCTCCCCCACTAAAGCCAAGGAATAACAAGTCTAAAGCGGTAAAAAGGGTTTTGAGGCTTATGGGTTGATCATCCTTTTTAATCTCTATCGATCTCAAATTCCAGAAAAGGCGACAAAATCACAAATACATGATCGAATCCACGACCACGATACTTGCAATTGCTCAAATCCTTAACTCGAATAGGCTAAAGATAGGACCAAGTAATCTTTACCAATAATATTATATCAAAAAGGGCGACAAAATCATAAATACATAGCCGAATCCACGACTACGATACTTAAGATTGCTCAAATCCCTAATCTCAATAAATCAAAGGTTTGGATGAAGAATGATATAGGGTATGGATAATATTTGGGATATAAATTGGTGTAAAATGAAAAATAAACAAAACGGATAGATTAAAATCCTAAGTGTGGTCAATCACTTTCCCAACCATCCCATGAATAAGACTCATATCATTGAATAACTCACGCTTTAACACTTGAAACACACGCTTTAGGTAGACACGAATTATACTCAACAAGATCTCAATCAAAGAATATCCTTAGTTGGCGTTCCCATAACGGCCAACTCCCATTCAATCCATATATATAATATACAACAACAAGTAGTGGTGATATCTCCCACTTAATACAAAACTTTACATAAGTTGGTTAAAACAAACTTCCAACTTTTCTTCTTCTTTTTTTTTTTTTTTTTTTTTTTTTCTTTTCTTATTTTTCTCTTCTTTTTTTTTTCTTATTCTTTTTTTTTTTTTTTTACATCAACAAAGATGTGTAAAATTTCACCACATCACTATAATGATAATTCTGGATAATTTTTCCATACTTTTCATAACTTCAGAAATAACGGTAATAGTGAAAGTAGTAAACACACGAAAAATAAACTCAAAGATATACAATATTTACTTTCACTCCAATTGCATTGTGCAATTTCCCGACCTAACCAAAGATGATGAATTACGCACGCGAACACAGGTAATGTAAGGAAACACACTTTGCCTAAAGCAATTAACCAACCACGGATTTTAATCTATAGGGTAGGCTAAGGTGTAAGGGTTTAACGAAACATTTTAAACATTGGTGTAAGAAACGAAAGGAATGGCTCTGAGTGTTTTTCTAGGGGTATCTTACTCTAAAAGTGAGAGTAACAAAGGGTTTATACGGGGGTTAACTAACCAGTGTAGTTAGCTAATAACACATAACATATATAGGCTTTTGGGTGTAATCCTAGAAATTTACCGCTTTAGACAGGTCACTCCAATTATATAAATAATACTTATTATGGTGGTCTCGAATAGTATACAAGCCAAGTTCTAAAGTTTACAAGTCACCGGCACACTCATATTTTTGTGGAATTTGGGTAAAATATTGGGAAACTGAGTAGGCTTAATCCTCACAATTTGGAAATAGGGGTCATGTGTGCGGGTTATGCAACTTTGATTTCACAAAAACATGCTAGAAAAATTTTAAATTTGAGCATATTAAGCAAATTTTTGAAAAATAAGGACAAGTAACGTTCTAATTCTCCATCCCCCCACTTAAGATAAACAACGTCCTCATTGTTTAATTGGAAATTAAAAACAGGAAATAGAAAGAATTAGAACGGAAAACTCCCCTGAGATTTGCTCGGTATGATCCTCCATGTAAGAATGCGAGCATATAAGATGTGGGAGTTCATCAACATCTTCAATCTTCCAGACCTGTAAAAATATAGAGACCACAGAAAAATAGACTCGAGAACATCTCGTTAATCATTGGTTAGAAAAATAAAACTACGAAAAATTACAGGTCAGAGTGTCGATGCGCCGCATCCATGGAATATTGGATACGCCGCATCAACAACCTGTAGGAAATATTAAACTGCATGCAATGGGATAATACGCCGTATCGATAGAAATTGATGCGTCGCTTCTTATTTTGATTGATCGAGTTTTGGTTGAAATATTGTAGATCGGGAGGTCTTGGATGATGAAAGATCATCATCTCCATGGCAAAGGTTTAGTGAGAGAAAGTAGTAAAGAGATAAAGAGGAAACTTGTATTATTGATAATATGGAAAGGTGAAAAAACAAACACAAAGCTTCAACCCTCCTAGTGAAGTCTAGGAGGAGTATTTATAGAGCCAAAACACATGACTTTACAATATTGACGGTTCTAGTCCATGTGTTTGTGGCAAATAAGATAACTAATGTAATCACACATATGTTGTCACATTTTGGTGCGAGAAGCGTACCCAACAATCTTCCCCTAATGTGGCAACATATGGGATTACTTACATCATATCCTACAAGTAAAAAATACAAATAAAGAAAGGTCTTCTTAAGCTCTTCATGTGCTGAGGATGATTACAGTTAACGCTCTTTGTCTATATCTTGTACCTCGGCTTGAGAACTTTTCTTCACTTGTAGTCAAATGATGTAATAAACATGAATTGGATTAACTTCCCCCCAATTCATGCTGCATGTCTTTAACGGCTTCTTCGTACACTTCTTATTGGTGAAGTTTCTGAATCAGCTTCCCCCCAAACTGACAACCGTCTTCAGCAGATTCGAAACTTTGATGTAGTTAACACGTCTTCTAGCTTTTGAAGGTTGTAAGTATGCAGCGGAATTTGTAGATGACATTGTAAACCACACCAAGGAAATCTGACTAGTACTCAGTAACGATTATGCTCAATGCGGAAGTTCCGTTCGGGGGTAACATGCGAGAAATTTAGCAAGATCTTCTCACATTAGTAGGCTACTTCGCACATCACACTCTGCGAAAGTTGAAACGAGTACACCAAAATCACAAAACTGAACTACTGATCATCTCTGCGGACATCTTCCGGTAGTAATAAAGTTGTAAGTTCGATCACGTGAGTCTGTTATGTGTCCCCGATGTGCACATTTCTTCCCCCTGAATGCAGATTCATCTGGAAAAAGAGTGTTTTCGCAAAAAAATGCAAAGAAAGTCAAAGCACATCTACTCTCTCTTCCCCCACGATGTCTTCGCGGAATCGGAAGCATACACACTATGGTTACGATGGAAACGGAGGCAGCGTCCACCTTGTATGTCCAATTAAGCGAAGATGTGTGAAGTACCATAAATAGCCCGTGAGAATCAACTGCTGATAGAATCTCTACTCTTCAATACTCTTCTCATCTAACACTTTACCGACCCCATTATCATTCTGACGGCTTTTTGTAGTGACCACTGATGGAGAAAACCCAGTATTACGAACTTGAGACTGAAGTAAAATAACCCGAACTTGTGACTTAAGCTTGCACTATTGTCTGACTAAGGAACCTATACTGAGCACTACAACGTAACTCCTTTAAGCATAGGTCGATTCATATACCCATCCAACCATCCTTTACTGTATATGAATACATCTTGAATAATCCACATCTTGTGTGACACTTGAGCACTACAACGTAACTCCTTTAAAGTGATAGTTATTTTGTAATAGGTAGAAAGAAAAAAATAACTAGATATCCAAGTCTTAATCATTTTGAAGATTATAAGCTCGAACAAGGATCTCGAAGAATCATGCATCCAACCAACCCCGATATCTTCAAGATACTAAGTACACGCACCCGTGATATTCCACTTCAACCTCAAATAAATAATAAAGAATTATCCCCGTAGTCACATCTTGCGGTTCAATACTCAACACTAGCCTTTTGACGGTTTAAGTGAACTATGATAATGGTTTTATCCCGTTCTTGTCAAAAATCGTATCCCCGTGAAGAATTAGTCGCTTTGTCATTCGAACCACAAATATAACAATTTGACAAATATTATACCAATATTAATTTTGACTAATAACAAATTAGTCAAAATAAAATCTGATAATATTCATCGCATGGTAATATTATACCATGGCCTATCTGGTCCAACAAATCCAAACCCAACATATCAAAGCCCAACCGTTCAGTACAAGAGTGATAAATCGTGATTTAAAAATTTTGATACCCTAATAACCCGCCTATATAAGTCACACTTTATCACACTCTTAACCCTAATCTAAAATATCATCCGCCCCCTTTTATATTATCACCCACTCAGCCACCAATATGCAGTCAACCACTCAACCAAACCCTAAACACCCAAATCAACATCATTTCCCCAATACATCTCCATCATCATCTAATTATCCGAATATACCATCAATCGACCAGTTTATCACAAACGTAAAAAAGGACACAGCCGGACCTATTTTCACTTTTCGGCGCCATACCGAATCAAGAAACGTTTGAGAAGGTGTCAAGATTCTTTGAAAGTCCACGGTAGGTTCTATAATTAGTTTGATAATCTTGAACGAATGAAAAAAAAAAGAAAGTAACATTAATGTTATATTTCTTTCTTGTTATATTCGGACATAAAAAAGATTCATGCTTCGACAAGATCAATGATGGTGTATGTTGGTATAGATCTAAAAGATCTTGGATGTCTCACACGAGATACCATATACCACAAAACTGAGATCAATTAATATACTTTAACATGTTGATTCAAAGATTATATTAGACTTGGTGAGTGACTGTTAGATGTTGGTTGTTGAGGTGATGTGAGTAGGATATAGGATTAGATGTTGTTTGATATGGTTTTGAAGATGTTGGTTTGTGACTATAGTCTCGAGTCAGTTGGCATACTGATACTGTATGATTTTAATTTTCTGTTCGAGTTAAATAGTTAGAGAGTTGTGGTCGTGTGGTCTACTGATTTTCCCATCTTCATTTTTTGTTTTAGATTATCGATAAATGACCGTTGACCCTTGACTGTTGACCCCGTTGACCCGAGCAACTGCGATAAGTGGTCATGTCACAACAGCGATAAATGGTCTTTCACAACTGCGATAAAAATTTCACAACTGCGATAGTCGCAACTGCGATAAAAGTGTCGCATTTGTTATCGCATTTCTTGTACAAGAAATCGAATCCAGATAGATGAGGGTTTTATCGCATTTGCTTTACAAGCAACTGCGATAAATAAGGGTTTTGACTTTTTGACCAAGAAATCCGGCGAGATTCCGGCCAAAATTTTCTGACTATATTTTCCGACCACCTTTTGCAACCCAGATCTGACCAATTTATCCAACCAGCATGCGACAACATAATAACCATTAACCATAAATCTTCACGGGTTAAAAGTAACGGTCCCAAAAAAAATGACGAGGATGTATAAGGACTGAAACAGGACCATATTCAGACAAGAAACAACACATAATCTTCACGGGATATCCAAGACAGTCATAACAACAACTGATAAAAGATGTATTCGGGACTGATAAAGGACAAAATTTTGATACACTAAACTATTGAGAAACTGTTTTTAGTACTATTTTACTAGACAATAATAACCAGTAAAATCAGTGGTGCAACAGTTAAAGAAAACAGTTTAGATCCACAAAAAATATACGATTTTGACAAAATAACAACACACAAATCAACCAAAACTAATACCGTGGCTTCCGATACAATAAGCTAATAAGCTAAACTAGAGAAGAGAAATAAATAATTAGAACCCGCTCATAAATAATTATTTCAATTATAATAATAGTATAAACATAATAACACTCACAATAATCAGAGATCTTGTTCGGATTAGCAGGTTGAAGGATAGCCGTCGATGATGGTGGGTGAGGGTTATTAATTTCGGTTGGTGAAGATGATAGGTTGAATTAACTGCAGTGAATTTAATGTTGTGATATTTTATACCTTGTTAGCTATTTTGCAATAATATCAACTATAGTCCCTTGACCTAAGAAACTTTGAAATCCTAGTCTTAAGCCACCATCAAGCTAACACTAAGTCTCATTTATCACATTTAAAGCACACAACATTTCTATCTTAACATCTTATCACCAAAAAAAACTTGTGAAGTAACAATTTCTGAAAACATATGCAAGTACAATTTTAAAGATTTTGGGAAAAATTATGTCTCCCCCTCAACACGTGTTAAACAATAATTGTAGACATTGAAAAAATAAACACCGTGTTGGATGAGAGATCGTACTTGCATTTTTTTTTTTTTTTTTTTTTTTAAATATTTACAAGATAGTTTTGGAAATGTTTGACGTGGTTATTTATTTTTAAGAAACTTTTCCAAATCATCTGGCGTCAAACATCTCATACCAATCCGGTGAACCAAATCCACAAATCTTGCATGAGGCAAGGCTTTTGTGAACAGATCTGCCAGTTGGTGTTCAGTTCCCACAAAGTATAATTCAACAGTACCCTTTTCCACGTGTTCCTTGATGAAATGGTACCGGAGATCAATATGCTTGGACTTCGAATGCTGGACAGTGTTGCATGAAATGGCAATGGCACTCTTGGAGTCGCAATACATCGGAATCTTGTTGAAGGTGTAACCGTAGTCCATTAGTTGTGATCTCATCCAAATGACTTGAGCACAACAAGCAGACATGGCTACATACTCAGATTCTGTTGAAGACAGTGAGGTGCAGTCTTGTTTCTTTGATTGCCAAGAGACGAGCTTGTCACCCAAGAATTGAACTCCCCCTGATGTACTCTTGCGTGTGTCTAAGCATCCTGCATGGTCAGCGTCTGAAAATGCAACAAGTTCAAATCCAGAATCCTTTGGATACCAGATCCCCAAATTAATGGTTCCCTTTATGTATCTAAGGATTCTTTTAACGGCTGACAAATGCCGTTCAGTCGGTCTAGACTGATATCGGGAGCAAAGATAAGTGGCAAATACAACATCCGGTCTGCTAGCTGTGAGATACATGATCGAGCCAATGATACTACGATACTTCGTAGGATCAATGAGTGTCCCATGAATGTCAGCATCTAGCTTCGGGGATGAGGAGGACATTGGGGTATTATAGGTGTCACAGCTGGTCATACCATGCTTTTTTAGGATTTCCTGAGCATATTTTGACTGACTTAGAAATATACCACGGGGTGATTGATGAACTTGCAATCCTAGAAAGAAAGTAAGTTCACCCATCATAGACATCTCAAAGTTTTGTTTCATTAGTTTAGAAAAAGCGTTTGAATATTTTTTATTGGTTGAACCAAAAATAATATCATCCACATAAATTTGTACAATGAGAATGTCATCCCCGTGTGTTTGTATAAATAAAGTCGGGTCAACAGTTCCAATGGTAAAATGATTAGCAAGGAAAAATGCGGACAGTTTATCGTACCATGCCCTCGGGGCTTGTTTAAGGCCGTAAAGGGCTTTCTTAAGCCGATATACATGGTTAGGATGATCTGGATCCACGAAGCCCTCTGGTTGTGACACGTACACCTCTTCTCGGAGTTGTCCATTGAGAAATGCCGTCTTCACATCCATTTGATAGACTGTGATATTCTTGTGAGCTGCGTATGCCAGAAACATTCTAACTGCCTCAATCCGAGCTACTGGAGCAAATGATTCCTCGAAGTCAATTCCCTCTTCTTGGCTGTATCCTTTAGCTACCAGTCGGGTCTTGTTACGAATCACTGTACCATCTGCACCGAGCTTGTTTTTCCAAATCCATTTCAATCCAACCACATAAACTCCATCTGGTCTTTCAACTAATTCCCAAACTTCCAAACGTTTGAATTGTTCCAACTCCTCTTGCATGGATTCAATCCAATTGTCGTAGGTAAGGGCTTCTTTGATGTTTTTGGGTTCAGATTGACAAACAGTGAGTGCATACATGCAATGTTCACTGTCTGAATGAAGTTTTTGTCTTGTGAGGACTGGATTGTTAGGATTGCCAATTATGTTTACCAAAGGATGATCTCTTGTCCATTTGTGGGTGGATGGAAAATGTTGAATGTTGTTATGATGATCTGACGGGTCCATATTGCTCGAGGAGGATTCTCCTGATTCTGGAATGGTTGGTGGTGGAGCAAATGGATTGAAGAATGCGTTCCCGTCATAATCTGATGGTGTGGAAACCTGATTAGAAGTGGGGGATGACTCTTCAACTGCAGGTTGAGGTGTTGTCTCCATTGATGATGATTGTTCAGGTTGTGGTGCATCGGCAGCAACTACGGTAGAAGTAGATACTGATGGATCAGGTGCTTGTTGTATGACATGTTGAGCAGTGGAACTGGTGGAAGCATCTGAAGCACGAGTAACATGAACATCATCAAACATTGGTGCAAACAAATCTTCCAGATCCTTCCTGTTGAAAGGTAGGGGTGCAGCTGAAGATTCAGGAAAGTTCAGACGGTTATGAGCGGGTTCCAAGCGGTCTTGCTCAGAAGCCATATCTTAATTCGAAGTCTGTTTTTAATAAATAATTAGATACGCCGTATCTGTGCAACAGATGCGTCGTATGTCGGTTATGGTTTAAAATTTTTCTGATTAAAAACAGAATACGTCGTATCTAGGGGATAGATGCGCCGTACTCGAATTATTAAATGCGCTGTATATAAAATTAAAACGCCATACGCCGCATCTAGAATACAGATGCGCCATATCGTTTGTATCAGCAGAATACAGCGACAGCAGTCATGCAGAAAAAACAAATAAAAACAAACACAAGAAAATAAAATAAACTAAAAAGAAAATAAAAGACAAGCATGGGTTGCCTCCCACGAAGCGATTGTTTTTGTTCGAGTCACGAGCCTGACTCCACCCTTATTTACTAGGTAATAGGGTGTACGTCCCCCCACTTGGAATCACGTGCGGGTGAAAATAGCAATAAACACTATAAGAGTGTAAATTTGCTATAGTAGAAAGATATGTCAAGTAAAAATGGTACCTTAGTGGGTAGTGATCTCCACTCATTACCTTTCCGGATTTGGTTGATAAATTAGATGTCTTGAACATTCCACATGAGAGACTAATATATTGAGGGTGCATGAATTGTTCTTCATTTATCTTGTCAGTAGTTAGGCGTCCCTCAACTTCTATACAAGATGTGAAAGAGTCTATGGCGAGTATCGTTTCGAGCTCCTCTTCTTTCCATGTAGAGTCCAAAGTTTCTTGCTCTTCAACCATGGTATTATCCAAGAGCTCATCATCTATTTCTTTTGTAGGTTCAACCAAAATTTGGTGGATAACATTAACAGGTGCTAGTTGTGTGTCATCGTGTGGTGTGATGTCTATGATAGGTTGTAAGGTAACAGATTCCACCACATCGTCATTCGGCTTTGCAACCTGTTTAGAAACACTAACAATGTCATTAGTAAAAATAAAAGGAGAATCAAGGGTGTTACCTATTTGTGTCGTAGATTCCACATGAGCTTGTGTTTTTGATTCTTTTATCCGTTGATTCCTAGCTTTCATCTTCTTTATTTTCTTCTTGTATGGCTTCTTTTTGTTTTCCACCTTCGGTCGTCCAGTGAAAGGAATGGGTATGCATCCACTCTTTATTCGTCCAGGGAAAGGGCCGGGTGGGATATATGGTTCACTTACCTTAAAGCATTCAGGAAAAGGGACGGATGGTGGAATATTGCTAAAGTAAGTTCTTCCATTTTTTTCCCACTGATATTGTACCTCCGGTTTTGGCTTAGGAAAAGGGACAGGTTTATGTTGGTTAGCCCGAAACCTGTTTAGCCTTTCTGAGTCCGTGAGATTTGAATTCCTATTTTCTTCCTGAGAATCCACAAGAAGGTTATCTATTGTTTCCTTGTCATCATGCTTAACTCCGGAATTACTTATCTCATCATGTTGTGGTTGTACATTATCACGTATAATAGCATCAATCTCATTACATCCTTCCACCATACTCTTTTCTTTTGTTGTGACACTAAGTATGCTTATAATATTACGGCAATGTTCTTCAATACGATGTATTGAATCCGTAGTATTTTTATTGTGCTCTTTAAGTGCTTCATGATAACTTGTGTCTACCAACTCTTTTCTTGATAGTTCACCATCTTTTATAAATTTAGTAACGGCTTCTTTGAAGTCATAGATCTCTTTTTGTGGTGGTGGAGTTGGTGGGTAAGGTGAGTGAGGTCCATTGCCTCCCTTGTAGCGATTATTGATGGTATATATCCTTTCATACATCTTATTTATTTCCCTGCCAAGGTTATCTATTTGAACAGTAATTGTAGCTAAAATTTCAGAATCATCATTACCTGTATGTCTTTTGAATGCCCCATCATACCACCTTAAACAGTGGTCAGCTCTTTCATGTATAGCGGTTAAGGCGTCTTTAGCATTCATTTTAGGTATAAAACTCTGAGAATCTAAAAGCATCCGAGTAGCCACATCCAAACCCATATAGAAGGCAATCACAACCTGCATGTCAGTTAAATAATGTTGAGGACATCTAAAAAGTAATTCTTTAAACCTGTCCCACGCCAAATAAAGCGTTTCTTCCGGTCTTTGCTTAAAGTTGTTGATTTCTTGAACCTTCTTTGCATTCATTAATGGAGGACAATACTTGTTCAAAAATTTAGCCTTCAGATCGGCCCATGTAGTGATGCTTCTAGCAGGAATAGTTTTAATCCATCGATATGCTTGTCCAGTGAGTGAAATCGGGAATACTTGTAACATTATATGGTCTTTCCCTACATGAGGTGTATGAAACAAATCAACGATCTCGACCACTTTTTCAACATGCTCATCAGCATCCTCATTTTCTGCACCACTGAAAGCATTATCGCGTAGCTCCTTTAGAAAGTGCCCTTTTAATTCAAACCTGGTTTCTCTCCTGAATCTTGTGTACCACTTTTCTTCATCGTATTTTGCATATTGGAAATATTCTTCCATGGTCAGTTCATTAATGTTTTTCTCGATCACCATAATTTCCTGAAAAACAAAACAACCAAGAAGAACAACAGTAGACCAAACAAAAAAATAAAAATAAAAACTAAACTAATAAAAATTAAATAAACACAAAAAATAAAAAACGAAAAATATTTTTAGGTCACAGAAGATGGATACGCCATATCCAACAGACAATGGATACGCCGTATACGGCACAAGTTAATACGCCGTATCCAACAGACAATGGATACGCCGTATTAGCTTCCTGCAAAATCTTTTTTTTTTTTTTTTTTTTTTTTTTTTAGAAAATTTTAAAATTAAAAATCACACAAACTAAAAAAAAAAATTTTGCCCACAGAGCGTCAATACGCCGTATTCACAGACAAGAATACGCCGTATTGAAACAGATAGATGCGCCGTATTCACAGACAAGAATACGCCGTATCTCCCTTCTGACACAGACAACCAACAAACGATAAAACAAATAAACCAAACACACAAAAATAAACTAAAAACAGAAAAATACCAATAAAACTAGCAAATAGATAAATTCACTCCCCGGCAGCGGCGCCAAAAACTTGATGTGTCGTTGTATAGGTGATTATTCCTTATCAAGTTTTACATTTATATTTTGCCGACTTAACCTATAACAACACGAACGGGCAGTGTACCCGATCAATGTAGCCTAGTTGGTAAGTAGGGTGTCGATCACTAAGAGTGAGATTTATAATATACTAATTCTAGAGGTATTCGACTCTCCTAAACTAACGTAAAGGGGGGTTCAGCCTGAGAGACTGGCACGAGTTTGGTTTTATACTAAACTAATTAAACTAAGCTAAACAAACGCTAGAAGCTTGAAGGTATCAAAAATAAGAAGAACGTGTTAACCAAGTTCAGTCATATATGATTAAGTTTTGATAAGTTTCTAAGACATGTAGTGATGGTGCTCACGACTAGGCGCGGTCTATCCTAAATAGGCGAGGAAGGGGCATGGCGACCCAAGCAATGCTCAGCTAGACACAGAGGTTATCAATGCACTAATAAAAGTCACCAAAGCGTTGGCTCTAATCTTATTGGCGAGTAAACCCTTAATGATTACTTATGTCTATCCTATTCTAGATTCCATTTTAAGTCTTTTTGACTGACTAATCCTGTCACAATTAATCAGAACCCGCATAAAGCTGCTTAATGATTACCACGTTTATATATTATTTAGCCCTTAAGGGGCTTACATTAATCACGCAAACGATATTAATGAAGTATAAACTAATAAAGTAATCAAAACGAAGACCAAGCAACCAATCGAATTAGAAACTAATTAAACCATCAAATACTCATAAACTTGGCTAACACATAAGAGTGTTAGCCCATAATCTCTGTAACAAAATACAAAAACATAATCAAGACGAATAGAGTGTGAAACATAGTGAATACGATACGCTAACCGAATGATTAAGTAATATAACAATGATAAGAGATGTTATTCAAGTATAATTGGGTCTTCAAGGGTGATCTTCTGCTGTTTTGAGAGGCTTTGATCGTCTGGGAATTGCCCTAAGGGTTCCCAAAGATGCCCTAATTCGTTAATGAGTTCGGTATTTATAGATTCTGAAATCTGGGTCGATACGGCGCATCTATAGAGTTAGATGCGCCGCATCTATAAGTAAACGTAGCCTCCAAGTCTGAAACTGACCCAATACGGTGCATCTAAATACCAGATGCGCCTCATCTCCCAATACGGTGCATCTAAGGACCAGATGCGCCGCATCTCCTTTAAATACAGGTAGATCTCCTTTTTCTCTTTCCGTGGCCGCTTGAATCACCTAAAACGGAGTCCGGATGAAGATTTTATGGCCAAAATACGAAAGCATCTTCAAGTGTCGACTTGTAATCTTGACTTCTTCATTAAGCTTCTAATCTTCACTTGATCTCTTGAATTCTTGGTAAGGATTGTATATGGCCGATACGGCGCATCGGATTGGTCCGATGCGGCGTATCAAGGTAACTTCGCGTGGGGTCCAGGATTATAATATTTGCGAATATTCTTCAATATCTTGGATATCTGGTGAAGTCTTGAGATTGATACGCCGCATATCAGGAGCTTCATGCGGTGCATCTGGAGTAAAACAAGTTAGTTCTTCTCGTTGACCAAGGTTTCATATGCGGCGCATGGGATAAATCCATGCGGCGCATTCTTCAAAGTCAGGCAATGGTCCTTAATCTCTTCAATTCAGTAGACTTTTCCAATCTTGCTTGTTTTGCTCCATTTTTAGTCCAAAATCGCTTAGTTTCACCAAATGCTTGTTTTTACCTGAGAATTACAAAAGTAAGCAATTAAGTATCAATTCTCATATATAATATAATAAAACAAGTCAAATACATAGGATAAATGATGGTAATAAAATGTACTTATTTGAGTTCATCACGTATGCACCAAGACAACTAGAAGCATATCAGAAGAATTACCTCACTGACTGACCTGGAGTTGAAAACAACGGTGGCTACCCTGAAGAGTGAAGACATTCCTTACAAGGTAGAAGTGTTGGCGGTGCATAAGAAATCTAGTCAAGACGGCAAACCTGGAACCGATGAAGACGTGCAGTCTCTCTTCCATATTCATCTTGGTTGTACTAAGATGAATCGAGAGCGGAAGCTGACTGGATGATGAAACGAATTAAAGATCGTGCCAGAAATTTACATTACTCCATCACATTCCAAGAAGAACTGCTGGAGGCTTGATGAACCAGACACAAGTTCACGATTTTGTTTCACTTCCAGATTGATGGACAAACGAAAACAGATTAACCGGACTTGAAGAGATTAGATGTTTTGAATGAACGGATTTTTGAAACTGACCTTTTATGTTTAGAAGAATTGATTCTGTGAAGGCCGAAGTTATTGACGACTAACTTTCACTTCCGTGGACTCACTTAAGCTTCGTTATATAGTAATAAGATCCTCTGATGATTTAAGTTCCCTAGAAGCATTTCAGTTCCGTGTTTATTCGTATGTTCGATGATGGCTTTGTTTTGGGGGAATTTTGGCGTATTGTGGGAAATCTGATGCTTGTGGACGGCGTACTTTACTTCTGCTAAGCAATCTGGGATTCTGATGCTCTTGCAAGTAGTTTTGTTTTCCCTCTTGACTATGACATTGATTTTGTTGACCTCTGAGACTATAGAAGTACTAGGTGGATTAAGATAGGTTGTTTTGCTCACGACTCGAGATAAAGTATGACCATCATGAGGGCATATTTATATGATGCCAGTATTATGACGTCTGGCCAACGTGATAATACTTACGTCATATAACGTGCACTTGTTGTGGGTATAGGATATTTCGAGGAGTGCCTTAGAAGCCTTAGAATTCTGATAGTTGTTTGAGATTATCTACGTTAGTGAGACTTTAGGTTCATTCCAACTATGCGTTTAATCTGCTTTCACCGTTATGCGTATACTCTGCCTTTGTTCATTAGATGTCTGGATGAGTTCGAATTCTCGTTTTGCATTCTGTTGACCTCAGTTATGAATCTTAAACTCTTTGTAGAGCTCTCTACTGTTGATACAGTTAATTTGATTTGAAATCTTGTTCGCATTCCGTATGAGCTTTCCAGAAAATTCACCTATCATCCATTTTATATTGCATGGACCTTTTGATCAGAATCAACCCAATTTGTCTCCTTCTGAGAATTTGAACCCACCTTGTTTTGATTGAGTCATGAGAAACTAATTGGTTTGGAGATCCTTTTTGGATGAACCTCCCCGGGCGTGAGAATGTTTTGACGATCTTTTGCGATTTGCTACGACTTCGTTTAACTTTGCGACTTCAAATTTCGAGGACGAAATTTTTCTCTTAGAGGGGAAGAAGTTGTAAAACCCAAAATTTCAAAACATGCAAAATTACCAAAATACCCTTGTAACTTTAAATTTCAATTAATAAATGCATAAAACACCAAATAAATCCCAAACTCTTGGAAATGAGCAACATATGAAGTAAGATAATTTTTTTATTACTACATTTTAATATTTTACAATGTACAAAAATATTTGTCACACATGAAAAAGTCATAGGGACCGAAAATATTATATATGTACACATTATTTATTTGTTAAACAAATAAAACCATTTAAATTAAGAGATAATCATCAAACAAATTAGGAAACTCTACAAAATCAGTAAATTTGATTTCCCCATTAATTTAGGCCGTGAATTATGCTATCTCCTCCCCCTTCCACACGGCTTATTTAATGGTTCCTTTTATTTCCATACCGAAAACCCTAAAAACACACAAAAAACTCCAAATCGACCACCATTATTTTTCCACGACCACTTATCATTTTTCCTGAGTTTCTGGGTGCTAGAGGAAGTGTATAAAAATAGGAGTTCGATTTTTGAAGGCTTGATTCACTCGGTTTCAGTTTTTGTTCGATTTTCATGTTGGCCGAGAGGTATTAATTCTCCACCCTTATTCGATCATTCTAAAAGTTAATTGGTATTTTTATAACTCTTCTTGCATCATATATGATCCATATAAAATAGCTATAACAATCCATGCATGCTACTCAGGCCGTTTGAATTAAAATACGATTTTAAACCCTAAAAACTAAATAAATTATGAATCAGTTTTTACTAATTTTGTGTCCTTCAAGACTATTTTTCTCAGGTCCTATTCATTCTATATAACACTATAAAAATGATCCTTGTAATTTTTGAAGCATAAATCATCCTTGGTGAGTTAATTATTAACCAGATTTAAAAGAAAAAGAGAAAAAAATAAAAATCAATTCGTATGAAACTATGGTTAGGTTTTTGATGATGAATCTGATGTGCTTAATGTGTTTTAAGGTTGTTTTGATGATTTATAATGATTGGAGAATTTTAGGGTTAGGGTTTTATTGTTTAATATTCTACCGATTTGAAACTAAAAATATTAGGGTGTGTTTTGTAATTTTATAAACTTGGGGGTTATTTTTGCAAGTGATTTTAGACCAGGGACTAATCGTATAAAATATAATATGGGGGGTGTTATGTGTAAATTTTGTAATTTAGAAGGTTTAAATGGTAAATTAATTAAATTGTTAATTCGAATGGAAAGTAATTAAAATAAAGGGACTTGTTTTGTAAATTATGTAAAATAGAAGGTATTTCGTTTAAATATAAATATAAGGGGTATAATGTGTAATTTTGGTTAATTGAAGGCTTAATGTGTAAATATGAATATTATAAGGATTAAATTGTAATTTAATTAATTATAAGGTTTAATTTGTAATTTATTTAATAAAAGGGTTTAACTTGTAAAATTGTTGAAATTAAAGGATTGGAATTGTAATTATGGTAAACTTATGGATTAAAATGAATAACTTGTAATATTTGCATTTTGGACCTTAACTTTGGCATATTTGCATTTGAAACCCTAAAATATAGAAAGTTGTCATAATGAACCCTAAACTATCATGACTTGCTAAAATGAACCCTATTTCCATAATAATATTTAATAAATGACTTAACCTAATTACTTTATGGAATTTGTCTAATTATAGAAATTTGCTATTTTTGGAAACTTGCTAAATAAAGAAACTTTCTAAAAATAGAAACTCGCTAATCTTGGAAACCTGCTGAAAATAGAAAGTCGACTAAAACGAGAAATCTGATTTAAATGAGATATTATTAATAAGACGACCATGTATTCGTGTAGATTCGCTGAAGATGGAGTTTGTTTCCGATCTTTATATTTCTAGATGTGTTTTCACTTGCGGTATAAGGTACAGATATTCTACCCTTTTTCAGTAAGGGTGCCTTCGTTCTCATGACATTCTGGATTTCTGATTCATTATAGGATTCCCTAAGCCATTGCTATGTTCCCTTATACTTTGATTCGTTCTTCATGTTTCACTTACATCTTTCTATATTGGTTTGATTATGATTTGAGCCTTCTTATTTGGGGCTTTCTTATTTGATCTATGCCTTTGTTATGCTTCCCTTGATTTGCGAACCTTGATAATCGAACCTTGCCATGTTCCCTTGATACTTGATATGACTCGTTCATCACCCTGTAACATGAGTATTTGAATCACTTGA
The DNA here is from genome assembly GCA_021014915.2 of Artemisia tridentata subsp. tridentata. Taxonomy (NCBI): domain Eukaryota; kingdom Viridiplantae; phylum Streptophyta; class Magnoliopsida; order Asterales; family Asteraceae; genus Artemisia; species Artemisia tridentata. Next base: position 17,323,051 of record CP139501.1, on the reverse strand, counting down.
TACTTTGAAGGTTCATTTGATTTTGGTAACTAGATGTGAAAACCTTTCTTAATTATATATGAAAGTGTTGAGAAAAGCTATTTTAAATAGATATGATACCACTTTTAAATGAAGGTTACTAAAAGCTTTAAGAAAACTATTTTAAGACTATCTTTATGAAAACCGTTTTGAAAGACCATTTTTATGAAAACTATTTTGTAAGATCATTTTTATGAAAACCATTATTGAAAGATTGCTTTAAATGGACTTTTAAATAGAAACATTTTTTTTTCTAAATGAACTGTTGCTATGAAACTTTGATTATAAACATCTGATATTGAACCATCTGATATTGAACCATTTGATATGAACCTTCTGATATAATTGAAATGGAAATTGGACTTGAACCACTTGATATTAAATTTGAACTTGGATACTTGGACATTTGATACTTGACCCTTGACCCACAGTTTGAGACTACGAGCCATTCACTAGGCATGAGGGTTTCATGTCCATGTCATTGATGCACCGATGGCATGACTCTAGGGCAGGAGAGTGATGACCTGTCCCGTCCCTGATTTGATTTGACTTGTGGTGTGTAGAGGAGGTATTTGGCCACCTGGGGCGTATGGATGCATCCTAGATTTGTTTTCTGTATATGTATCTGTATCTGTATCTGTTATATATTCTGTTATATCTGGTGACTGATGGTGTGTGCCACGTCTTTCACATTTCTGGGAGCTGATCACTCCATTTATTGAGGACTCCCCTCATATTATCTGGTATTCTGAGAGGTCTCCCCTCTATATGCTTATATGGTTACATTAGTATGATATGTTCTGTTTCTGGGCTCGTAGTGGATTTCTGTTTACTTTACCTTACGACCTTGTACTTAGTAATTTCGAGGTCACCCCTCCGGATACATACTTGACTTGATACTTGACTTGACTTGATTTGACTTGGGCTCGGGTTGGGATTACTGTTCCCTTTACTCTTATCTATTGTAACTAATTCTTAACTCTTGATATATCTGCATAACCTTTTATCTTTCTTGCTTTCCCAACTCTTGTTATACCTTGCATGGTTTCACTTACTCCACTATCTCATTATTACTGCTTTGCTATCGTTATATCTGTTCACTGAGCTTTCGTAGCTCAGCCGCATTTCTTTTCCTGCGACAGGTTTTAGTTTGGAAGCTGGGTATGAGTGGAGAGTACCTTGGACTTAGAAGACTTACTAGCTACCTTGGATTAGAGATGACTATAAGAGCTTATATTCAGACTTAGAAATTATTGTATTTTCTCATTTGTAACCTTGTAGTTTCAGATTTTCCATTGTAACCATTGAAATTCAATTGTATTATTTATGTCATATGCTTGTGTTTGCTTTGATATGTCACCATAACGTAATACTTCTACCCTTATCGGGTTGGGGTGTTAAAATGCTTATTGGCATAAATATTGTTTCTATTGATTTATGATGCTTTGAATTAGTTTAATGCTCTTGAAAAAATTAAGTACACCGACCAATTTGGAAGAAAGATGGAAAGGACCAATGGCGAAAAAAGAGAACAGGAGGTTGCTGCCATCTTATCCGATATAGCGAAGCAGTGCTGAAATTAAGACCACATAGTGGTAGGCTATGTACGGCATTTGTTGGGCTACTTGTTTGAGTAACTGATTACGTATTATTATTCTCTTAGCCGCCACACCTACTGACTAGATTGGGTCATGTGGAACTCAAATCTTGCCCGAAAGTCCAGTTTTGATTTTCTAAATGGTAAAAACATCTGTTTTAAAAGACTTAGCCAACATCCCATCATCAATACTGGTGTTAAAAAGCGAATTAGGAACCTATACAGTTCCTGCATTAGCACTACCAAACACAGACACAGCCAACGCGTTATCCTTTGGGTCACAGTTATACTGGAACTGAACTAGTCCTTTGGGAACACAAACATTTGAATGGTTTGGTAGAAAAGTTTATTAGTGGTGTCAATGAAGCCAACTTGTAAGGAACCGCCAACAAGGAGCAAGAGCTTAGATGCTCTTGGGTGCGTGTGGGGTGGATTGACTGAACCTGGTGGGAAGTTGAGGACCGCATACGAAACACTTTGACCATTTAAAGCTGGGAATTCCGCCATGCTTGCTTTTAGTATGTTTAGAGTTTTGGCCTTTGGTGCACCAGCTAATACTCGCATACCTGTGTATGTGAAAAAGATTCTGAGAGAATGTCAGGATCGCCCGTTATTGCTGTATGGAGAGCTGCAAGTATGTGTAAGTACGTAAAGTGTATATAGGGCTACTGTAAGGAATTTTATCTTCATCATGATGATCGTATAGGAATAAAAAGAACAACACAATGCAGACAGTTTTGTTGATTATGTAACAAAAATAAATTGGTTTTATAGGTTACTGAGCCTGCAAAATAGAGACTAAATTGTAAACTACAATAACATTGTTTGGGAAAATACAATCTTCTTGAACCGCTTGTCTGTAGCAGCAGCATACTTATTTACTGCATGATTGCCGGCCTTCATTGTTGAGGTGATTGTGCAAATTTTACTGCTAGCAAAATGGGATAATTAAATACTTAGATGGGTCGATACGGGTTAAGACAAGAATAAAAATGTTGAATAGATTTGTTAACACCTTTTTTTGTTATTTTTTAGATTTTGCATTAGTTAGGATTATTATCATTATAATACACAGACTTGATGTCACACACCCCGCCGAAGGTGGAAACGCGAGGTGCGACGAAATCAATATACATCGCAAAAGAGATATAGTACAATACCATGATTAAAATTTAAGGAAAGAGTACAACATTACAATAGTGTTTTAGCTGACATGTGAAATAAAACATAAGACTTAGTTTTCCAAAAGATAAAATCTTGTAATATGACGACAACAACGATGACATGTGAAGACCTCTAATGACCTTTATGAAAACACTTATTGATGATCACCTGAAATGCATGAGAGAAAACGGGTCAACTATGAAAATAGTTGGTGAGTACACATGTTTTATATAATATGAAAACTTTTAAGAGAGAGTCTAAGTTTTTGGTCTTTGAGAATAGTCCACAAGGCAAAGGCGTTGTCAATCCATTCAGTTGCATATCCCGCCCATACAAGACTTGTAACCTATGTGTTCACAACCCATTGCATAAAATATAGTATGAGTAAATGTTGAAAACGTTGTGAGTAGGACATATGTGTATACAATATATGCAAGAACTTAATGTAAAGAATAACAACCAACTGAACCTTATGACAAGTCTATATAAGTTTACACGTTGCACAAGAATACCGGATTATATTCACCCAAGGTCAAGAATAAGGGACACAAGGGTGGGGCGTCAACCCGATAGTACTATCAATACCTCTCCATCGGCTCAATCCAGGAGTTAAACAGTTGCTAAAGAATACACGTTGAAGTATACAAAAACATGTTTACACATTAAGGCACATATCATAATAAAGCCACACATCAAGTCCAAAAAGTATAAAAAGTATAATGTTGCACAGAAGTATAAACATTTTGAGTTTAAGGGTCCAAATCAAGTTTAAGAGTTCAGAGTCAAGTTTAAAGGTTCAAATCAAGTTTAAGAGTTCAAAACAAGTTATAAGGCCAAGACAAGTCAAAAGAGTTCAAAATAGTTAAAGGGTTCAAAATCAAGTCAAAGGTTCAAGATTAGTTAACTGGTTCAAAATCAAGTCAAACAAGGTTAAAATAGTCAAAGGTTCAAATGATAATGTTCATAAAAGAATAGTCAATTTAGTCAAATATGATTAATTTCTCACTAGCATAAGTAGTGAAACAAAAGTTCAAAATAGTAATCAATTTAGTTCAAGTATAATTCATGTATCCACCCCAAAGCGATTAAAATAGTTAGAAAAAGGGGGTTCGTGAATACTCACCTCAAAGCAAATGCGTTACAAGCTAGTATGTACGGAAATCGAGACGCGTTAACTCTAACCGCAATCTAAGCAATAATAGGCCTTAAGTCGTATAATAATGTCGTGTATGCAATTTTATAAAATGTTATATCACCCGTACATGTTTGTTTGTGAGTTTAGTTGTAAAAATAACGTCACTTTGGAAATCAATAGAAGAGCTGTCAAAATAATGTTTTTGTCGATAACTTCGTTAAATCATAACTTCCTCGTTATAGCTCGGTTTTAAAAGTTCTACCTATCCTCGCGAAGGTATTTAAGTATACTAATATATTTTGAGGTCTCGGGGACTCGGTTTATCTTTTAAAGCTCGGTTTTACTAACTCGAAAATCCATACAGCAACTATTAAGTTTTCTGAAAAATAGTTATCGATAATATATTTAGAAAACTCGTATCTTATTCGTTACAAATCCGTTTTAATCCATTCAAACGACCACGTTTTCGTTTAAAAATCTATTTTCTATTTCTTTGACTAAATCCTTGTAAAAATATCTTGATTTTCTAAAAGCTAGGAATTTGGACAGCGCTTCCGCGCCTATTTTTAAATAATCCATTTTTCTAAACTAAAATCACTTAAGATAACAACACCAAAACTAATCTATTTTCTTCCACAATTTTTATAGTTCCAAAATGACCATATTAACATGATAAAAATGTAGATCTAGTAAAAATGACTAAAAAATCTAGTAAAACAATTATAGACTTATATAAACATATATTAAGCAATAAACTTTATTAATCACACCAAATGATCCAAGGCTTGAAAATACACATTTCTCTTACCCAATAATTTTGTAAAACTTATATTTACTTGATTTCATCATAAAAATTCACAAACATTAGCATAGGTGATATATGTAGCTAAATGAGTTTAAATGAAGATTTAAACTTAATAAATGCATAAACATGCATAATAAATGCATAAAATACAATATGAAAGGTATAAAAATTATTTTTAGACTTACTTGATAAAAAAAAACTAGAACAATAGAACTCGAGTATAACTCCAAAACCTTTTGTAACTAGTTTATACACCCGAATAAGCACCAAATAAGCACTTTTAAGCAAAAATCACATTTTCTTCTTGTTCTTCACTCCATGGCCGAATTTTTGAGATATTTTAGAGAGATATTGCAAGTGTAAAATGAAGGGAATTTAGCTTGCTATTTATAGGAAGGAATTAGGGTATTTTGGTAAATATTTGAAGGGTAAATTGGTAATTTTGGTTAAAGGAGGAAAATAAGGGAACATGTTGGCCAAAAATAGGGGAAAGGAAGGGGGAGGGGGCTGCTAAATTTATGGGGAGGAGGGGGCTTGGGTGGCTAATTAATGATCTTGTCTTTGTGTTTGCAAAATATCAAGATTTTATGTTAAGTAAAATTAGATATTATTATTTTGGGGTTAAGTTAGCTAGAAACAAATTTTAGTGGAACAAAATAAAGTGTAATGAAGTTATAAAAATTATAAAAATGTATTTTGTATAGGTATCGAGTGTTTAAATAATTATCGTTTCGCAAAAACTTATGTTATCGTAAATATATATATATTTAAGAATATATATACTAAATGAATTTAAAACTGTTAAAGTTCTGGATATAAATTAATATACGTATGACCAGTTTCGAACATGAGACTTCGGGATTGCATACATTACGTATGAGTTTCAATGTTTTAATATTTAATATAATAAGTTATGATTAAATTATTAAATATTCACAAGTAAACACTTAACGGGCGTTAGTATTTAACAAGGTTTGGTTAACGGTCGTTAGATAGCAAGTTAAGGGACTAATAATGAAAATACAAGTCAAGAAGGTTCTAGAACCCCTTGGGCTTGTGATTTTCGGCCGACCCAATGAGGGGAGGGGTTCTATACCCTAGCTTGGAGAACAAGATGTGTTGCCTATAAATACAAACCCCTTGTATTCATTATTGACTAATCTTGTTCATAAGCAAACCCTAATTTCTCCTCATCCTCTCCTCCCTTGTACTCTTACCGATTACATATCTCTAATCCCATTAGGGTTCGATTTTCTTGAGTACAATACAAGTGTTGGGTTTGTTTTGTGAATCATGAACCTAGCTTTTCACATTGAAACGCTACTAATACGTGTGTACAAGAACGAAGATCAAGCATACTTTTGCTTGTGTGATCTTGTCCTATTCGACTAAGTTTAGTCGAATTCCATAAACCCTAAGTTACGGTTTAACTTGTTCTTAGATACTCGATTTCTTGTTTTGCTAGAAATCAAAGGTACGCATGTTCTTTTATTTTATTAATTAATTACATGTATTAGAACTTTTATTCTTCCGCTGCATGCTTTGATGTATATGTGTTTATGTTTATATAATTGTTATGATTTACATATTCCAACAGTGGCATCAAAAGCCCGTTAATACTGTGTAATTAATTATCAAAACACATAAAAATTGGATCTTTATGATTATTACATGTTTATGGTGTTCTAGGGTTTTAAAAATTAGTAAACCCTAATTTTTTGATATATGGGTCGATCACCCTTTTATTTTATAATTAGGGTTTTAGTTTTGTAAAACTTGTAGAAACCCTAGGTTGCATGTAATTTTTTATGTGTTAATTAATGAGTACTTGATTTATGTCATTAATTGATATGCTTATATTAGACTTGATTATATGTAGTGACATGATAATAAGTGCTATGTGGGAATCCATGATGAAAACATGCATGTTTTGTCATGGATTACATTGAAGTTGATGTAATTGCTACATGTTTTAGATAGATCTAAAATTAGGGTTGACCTAATTAATACATTAATGAATCTTTTATGTGCAACGTGGTATATCTTTACTAAGGCTTACGCGACCAACTTGTTGGTGTCTGTGGTCCATTGGGTACAATGCGCTCGAAAACCAATGGGAGTCGTAGTAATTATATACATTATAATTCACATATAGATTACTAATATGATTTATCAAAAAGGTTTGCATGTGGCTATATGATTTAATGGTTAAGATTATATGCGTTATTATGTGTTTATTTATTTTTATTAAATTACTTGTCTTTTTTTGTTTAAATTGTTGAATTGTAAGCAAAAAGAGGGTAATTTTTCGAATAGAAAATAAATTGACCTAATAACAATGAAACCTTGATGTGGTAAATTATATATTGCAAAGTCTTATGTGCCGACAGTGGTTCGCTTCGCACGGTAATTTGCTCCCAGGCGAGACTAGCAATTTTATAATTTACAACATAAATTTTTTTTAAGCTTCTAAATCTTAAACTTTTAATTGATTGATGCAACTGTACAAAAATGGTCCAAAGGCGGACCTAATGTTAACAAACTATAAGGTTGGTTTAAGGTTGGTTTCACATTAAATTGTGGCCTTAAAGAGACTTCATTCTGTCTCTCCGCCCGCTTGTGCGTCAAATTAGACTTACCAAGTACAACCATTATATATGTACGAAGCATCTTAAGGCAAAGTTGTAAGTTTCTCAACGCCATCAATTAAAACTTTGTTGATTTAAGCTTAGTAAAGAAACAAATGAGTAAAAGTTTTTTACATGAAACATATGATACAAGATGAATGCATGACATCTTTGTACATATTTTTTTTGATTACACACATCAAAATAAAAATACCCTTAATTTAAGTTATATGCCATCCAATGAAACAGAAACACCTGAGATTACAGTACTTTCATTACTAGCAGCCAAAGCTGATGTGATGAAACTATGGTAATTTGCAGTTTCTTAAGTTGGTTAACTTAATTGAGTACTTTCATTACTAGCAGCCAAAGCTGATGTAATGAAACTATGTCAAGGCATAAAGATGGGGATAAAACATGCTTACATTTGCAACTGAGGTTGGCAAAATATGTAAATCCCATAATTCTAGGAATTGCAATTTGAGATTGGCAATTGAGTTCGACTCGTACCTTACTGAGTACTTTCATTGCTAGCAGCCAAAGCTGATGTGATGAAACTATGTCAATTTGGATCCTAGTTTTCAGTGAAAATTAAATGGTTAAATGTTATTTACCATGGGTGTTTAATTTTCTTGAAAATTTGTATTATCGAAAATACTAAAATTGAATTTTGTAAATTCTTTTAATGTATTAAATGCAACGTTAAAATCGTAAACGTAGGGCATTCTTTTAGTGGAAAGATGATCTACACCCGTAGGGGTTTAGGCTAGAGTCAACTTTACTAAAATAATAAACCTAGTCTACTTTCTTTGAGAAGAGTGAGACTTAATCCTATTCCTTTTCATGAATGAGAAAGGTATAATAGGAAAATTAGAATTGTCTAAATTCTAAGAAATAACTCATGGCAAATTTTAATAGTTAAGAAATTGCACGTTTATGAGTTATTAAATTAGCAGCTAGACTAATTACCGCAAAATTGGTAAAATACAAACTAGCATACTTTGTCTAGTTGTTGTGCTTTGACCAATTAAAAGATGCTACATACCATTGTGGGGATGGTAGTCAAATTAAGAAAGAAATTGCATGCCCAATTATTTCCAAGTTAATTGCAATGATGGATATTCCATCATTTACAAGTAGAATACATTCTTTGAGTACCTAAGTAATTGTTACATATGGGATTCCTCAAAGGTGTAGGAAAGTAAATAGAACACTATTTGCTTTTACTGGTTATGAAACACTTATAATGTTGTCAAATCCAGTGGGAGCATAGTGTTGTAATTACTGAATAATGAGTTAATGTAATGATCTGTAATTCAGTGGAGCTACAAGCTTTGATATCTTGGTAGTAACCCAGATCATCTCTAGTAACTCTTGAGATAATTACTTTTCAATTATAGACACTTGTGTTTTAAGGATAGTCATGTACGTTTCCTTACTAGACAAGGTGGTTCTATATCTACTCATATCTATGACACAATCATATTGATCACATAAACAAACGATTGACGTGTTGTTTATCTGATACATGATGTTGTTTCATGTACAAGTGGGAGAAATCTTTATTGTGTGCAAGCAACAACACAAAGGGATATGATTTAAAGGATTCTCTTAACTGCAAGGTGAGAGATTAATGTTCTAATGTGTTTTATTCACATCTAATTATTAGAACATTTGGAGTTAATATCTAGCGTAAGTGAAAACTTGACATAGATATTAATGACAGGGTAAATTACATACTTTCATTACTAGCAGCCAAAGCTGATGTAATGAAACTATGTTAATTTGCAAGTTTCTAAAATAGATAATTATTAGAACAAGTGTCAATATGATAATAAGACTACTTCAAACTAAATATTTATGTATTATTGTAATGACATAAATAAATGAAGTAATCTAATACTACTTCAAATTTGAATATTTATGTATTCTTGGAATGTCATAAATATATGAAGTAATAAATTAACTTGAAATTACTATTGAAACCAAATTGTGGTGTTCATGATTACTTTAGTTATACATGTTTATATTTTATTGTAAAGATACAAATATGAAGTCTTTTATTGCTATAAGACTTGTAAATAAAGTAAGACGTTTACTTGTTATATTTTTTTTTAAAGACGTATACAAGAAGTCATTAAGTTGATTAATGATTTATAACGTATACTGGGAATATAACAGTTTATGTCTTCTTGTTAAGACATGGACATGAAGTGACTTGGTCAAAAGGTACTTATGTTATATAGCATGCAATTGGCTTGGAAATTCTATTATACCATTAACTTGACTTAGTTGGTAAATAGGTAAGCCAAAATGAAATACATTTATCTTACATGTTGTAAGATTGCCTTACAATATTAATCATAATGAAATACATAATGTTCATGGTATGTTCAGTTAGGAAAATCAAACTCTTGATATATTGTTTAATTGGAGATAACTATATCTTCTATTCTTCCAAAAGTTATCAAGGTCAGAAAATTGAGTAGTATATACTCAATTAGACTCCAACCTAGAAGATTAATAAGATACCATTTATTAGGGAATGTGATGAATCACATTAAGTCTTAAAATTGAATTTCTGAATTTGTTAAACTGCTTTTGAGTAGGTCATTAACAAACTTGATGTAAGGAACTGTCAATATGTATTTGTAATGTCCTATAAGAGAACAATTTTGTGTTGCTCTACTTGCTAAGTATTTATAGATAATCTATAAATTGCAAAAGGCAAGTGGGAGATTTTATCTTGAAAAGATAAAATTACAAGATACATAATCTTCTAAAAATACACTAGTAAATGTCATGATGAGGATTAAACATGTTAATGTTAAATCTCAAGATGATGGAATTCTTATTCATAAATCCGCAAGGATATCTCAAATATTTGGATAATATGTTGAGGATTATGAGTTACATGGTCATGGTAAACCTGTTGATCATTAAGATAAATTGCAAATATTGAATTTGGCAAATTACTCACACTATGAATGCTTAGATGCAGTCCAGAAAGATAACTAGTTTTGGAAACGTAGTTGATCTTAAAAACTCTAAAGTTAGACTATAGAATGAAGATAAGTTTCTACAAAGAAAATGGAAATCCTATAGATTTAAATTTTTTAGTAGAAATCATAATGGACAAATTTTTGTATACATATTTAATGTATGAAAAGATTATTAATCACACTTAAGCAATTAATTGTGATTAAAATTCTTCTAGGCACATTAAATGTATAAAGATTATGATTGTCATTCTAAGTTTCATTTATATAAAATTAACAATAGAATATCAAAACTCTTTCTTGAGTAATTACTTGTGCGAGGACGATAAGTAATTGAAAGGAATATTTGAATAATCTTTGGAAGTATACAATGTACAATCATTTATGAATGGATTAATGCATGCATCTAGGATATATACTTATATTTAGTTATTAAATCCTAGTGTTGATTTATAATTAAAATAAGATATTTCTTAATATTCCTGAAAGCTGGTGGGAGTGTTATATTTATTTTCTTATTTCATATATGTTGTATAACATATAGGAAGTAACATTCCATTAACATTAAAATGTTAAGTCTTAGTTTGGAATGAAACTTCACATGAAGATTTAGGAAATAAACATACAACCTTGGAATATATATTTATTGTTATAAACATATGCGGTACAATAATTGATTCTAATAAACATGATATACTATTAGAAAGTCTAGATAGAAACATATCTTTGAAAAGATATGACATGAATAAAATCTAAGTTTGACACAAGAATTTATCATGTACATCATGTTATTTGTTGTATCATGCTTGGTGAAAGATGATTTGACAACATTAATATCTAATTGAAAGTTATTAGATAACTAAGTGTAATGGATATGGCTGGATTTAGAATTAACATCCTCATCCTGGAGTTGCTCCTAAATTCTAAGTATGAACCATATGGCAAATTGTTGTGTAATTGATATAGTTGAAGGTATCAAACACACACACGATGGATATTAAAAGTTTACGGAGTTTTAAAGAGCATATTGTTGTTTGCATACTATGATGCTAATAAGATTGAGATGACACTCAATACTAGTCATGGTGGGAGCTCATCCTTATTAATGGCCATGTGTACTAGTTATGCTTAATTGTGAGCATAGTTGCATTATACAATAAAGAATTAGAATACTTTAAACTACAAAAGGTTTGATAGTTTAATTGTCATAAATTCGTGGTTGAGGATGTCACACATTTTATGAAATATTATGTGGCAATATCTAGGTAGATGAATTCACACATACAAGAATTTCACTAATTAAATTCTTGAAATAAGTATTCTCAAAATTCCGATAATTCTTTAATGTATAATGGGATTCCTCAAAGGTGTAGGAAAGTAAATAGAACACTGTTTGCTTTTACTGGTTACAAAACACTTATAATGTTGTCAAATCCAGTGGGAGCATAGTGTTGTAATTACTGAATAATGAGTTAATGTAATGATCTGTAATTCAGTGAGAGCTACAAGCTTTGATATCTTGGTAGTAACCCAGATCATCTCTAGAAACTCTTGAGATAATTACTTCCAATTATAGACACTTGTGTTTTAAGGATAGTCATGTACGTTTCCTTACTAGACAAGGTGGTTCTATATCTACTCATATCTATGACACAATCATATTGATCACATAAACAAACGATTGACGTGTTGTTTATCTGATACATGATGTTGTTCCATGCACAAGTGGGAGAAATCTTTATTGTGTGCAAGCAACAACACAAAGGGATATGATTTAAAGGATTCTCTTAACTGCAAGGTGAGAGATTAATGTTCTAATGTGTTTTATTCACATATAATTATTAGAACATTTGGAGTTAATATCTAGCGTAAGTGAAAACTTGACATAGATATTAATGACAGGGTAAATTACATACTTTCATTACTAGCAGCCAAAGCTGATGTAATGAAACTATGTTAATTTGCAAGTTTCTAAAATAGATAATTATTAGAACAAGTGTCAATATGATAATAAGACTACTTCAAACTAAATATTTATGTATTATTGTAATGACGTAAATAAATGAAGTAATCTAATACTACTTCAAATTTGAATATTTATGTATTCTTGTAATGTCATAAATATATGAAGTAATAAATTAACTTGAAATTACTATTGAAACCAAATTGTGGTGTTCATGATTACTAGGGATGGCAAAAAAACCCGAACCCGATGGGGAAACCCGAAACCCGAAGATTTCGGGGCGGGGCGGGGATGGATAAACGGGTTTGGGGCGGGTTTCGGGTTACTTAATGGGGATTTTATACGGGTTCGGGGTTATGACCGGGGCCAAGCATCCCCGACCCGCCCCACCCGATTATACACATACATATTATATTATACATTTATATACTGTATTATGTATCTATATTATACATCTAATATTTAATACTTATACATCTAATAAATACTCTCTTATCCTCCCAATATTACAGCCGCTTTTTGCCTTGAGCTCAAAAATGACTCTTCACTTCTTTGCCCCATCGATTCCATCATCCACCACCTAATAATCATTTTCACCACCACCCTAGTTATCAATTTAAATACCATCAATCATCTGTGATATGTCTCAAGTCTTCACCTTCTATCTATCAACATCAGGCCCTTCTCTGCTTCTCATCCCACTCGCCGGCTGTCTGTTGTTACAGGTAAAATACCAACTTGTGTTTTCAATCGATTTTTGTTGAATTGCTATTGGGTTATATCATATTCTAGTTAGATATTACCCAACTTGTTTTTTCCAGTTCTATATAATTTGTCGTCGGATCGGAACTAGTTCTATATTGATTTCTCTGTATTTTCGATTAAGTTTTATTGCCTAGAATGATTTTAGTTATGATTAGTTTATATAGGAATAAGTGTTTTAGACCAGTTGTCCAGTTCTATATAATTAGTTCTGATTGAATAGTTATGATTTTTAGTTCTGGACTTGCATATGAAAGCTGGTTGTTGTGACTTTTATCCGCAATAATCAGTAATCAATGTGAGACTTTTTTAGTTCTGGACTTTTTAGTAATCAATATGAAAGCTGGTTGTTGTTACCACTGATATGTGGACGGCTAACCATCAAAAGAAAGGCTTCATGGCTATCACTGCTCACTTCATTGATCAAAATTGGAACCTACAAAGCAGAATTATGAGGTATATATGTTACACTTGTTTGTATAAACTTTTAAATATTATGGAGTCGTTTTTTTTCCGCTTATATTTATCCTAATTAGACTATTCATTGTGGTGCAGCTTTGTTTACGTGCCTTGTCCACATACTGCTGATGTTCTTGCTGATGTGCTTTATGATTGTCTTTGTGATTGGAATCTCGATAGGAAGTTGTCTACAATTACTGTTGATAATTGCACCACAAACGATGCAATTATTAACAATTTGTTGGACAAACTTCCTTTGAGTTCACTTATGATGAATGGAGAGTTGTTTCACATGCGTTGTGCTGCACATATCCTGAATTTGATAGTTCAAGATGGATTAGCTGTTATTGGTGATGGGATTGAAAGGATTAGAGATAGTGTTGCCTTTTGGACTGCAACACCTAAGAGGGAACAGAAATTTGAAGAATCAGCCCACCAATTGGAAATATCGTCTACGAAGAAGTTGGCACTTGATTGTAAGACACGGTGGAATTCTACATATTTAATGCTTAGTGTTGCTGTTCTTTACAAAGACGTCTTTAGACGTCTTAAGGCAAGGGATTCACAGTATAAATGTTTGCCAAAAGAGCGGGATTGGGAGTTAGCTATGGAAGTTTGTGACAGATTACAGGTATTTTATGAGATAACCCTTACATTTTCCGGTTCAAAATATCCTACAGCAAATGTGTTTTTTGCATCAGTATGTGAAATTGGATATTCTTTGCATGAGTGGGCTGGTTCTTCTACTGAAGTGATTCGAAAAATGGCTTCCAAGATGCTTGAAAAGTTTAACAAGTATTGGTCTGTTATTAGTGGGGTCATGGGAATGGCAGCAATTTTAGATCCACGCTACAAGATGAAATTTTTGGAATTATTGTTACCTAAGATTTATGGACAAGAAAAGGCAAATACTGAAATTCATACTTTGAAGGAATTTGTTAAAGAATTGTTTAAAGAGTATGAATCTACGGCTCCATGTTCAAAAGTTAAAGAGTTTGAAGGTATGTTTTATTATTGTTTGTATAATTGAATGTTAGTTTATTTGTTTCATTTACTTCTTAGTCTATATATTAACTATTGAATCATCATGAAGGTGTTGGATCTTCTCCGAGTTCATCATCAAGTCCTCGTGCCGGATTCAAAAAGCTATTTTCAGACATTGCTACAATTGCCAGCCAACACGATAATTCAAGTGGTACGACTGAGTTAGACAACTATTATAACGAAAAACCTTTGCCTAAAGACATGAAACTTGATTTACTAATGTGGTGGAAGACAAATGGGTCTAAGTACCCAACACTTCAAAGGATTGCTAAAGATATATTAGCTATTCCAGTTTCCACTGTCGCCTCCGAATCTGCATTTAGCACCAGTGGAAGATTAATAAGTCCTCATCGTAGTCGACTTCACCCAAAAACATTGGAAGCTCTAATGTGTGCTCAAAGTTGGTTGCTAAATGAAATACGAGGTAACCTATTCTTTGAAATTAGTTATAAAAACTTTTTTTTTTCCTTAATAGATGATACATGTGGTATGTTAAGGTGTTTACTTGTTTATGCAAACAGAAACTTGTTCGCAAGAGACCGAGGCATATTGTCGTACAGTTGTGTTTGATTACGATGTGGAAGAGGTAAAATAGGATATCTGTACTAAAGTTACTAACTTAACACACTTTCATATATTAGTTGTCTCTAATCTTATAATGTTTATCTTATTTATAGGAAAGTACCAAGGGAAGTGGAACAACAAGTTTGGATGATTCAAATTAAGTTACTATTTGGTAATGCTTGAAGACCTTCTTTCGGAGCTGTTATGAATGATGAAGAAAAGCAAGCTTGAATGATTTCCCATCGTGAACTTTGAATAATCTTTTCTCTTGAATGATCTTTAGTGTTTAATGGTCTTTTGTGTCGAACTTTTGAATGATCTTTTGTGTCATGTTTAATCAGTAGCTTGTGATTTTTAATCGGGACTATGTAAGAGTATGTTGTTGAAAACTATTTGTGTTAAAAATTATTGTTGGTGCTTATCTGATTATTAGCGCTAGGGGTGGATTTGGGGGAGAGCCCTTCCCTGATGGGTTTGCCCCGATAAGATCCCCGACGGGTTTTAAGGCGGGTTTGGGGCGGGTTTGGTGGACAACTCTTCCCCGATGGGTTACCCCGATAAGATCCCCGACGGGTTTTGGGGCGGGTTTGGGGCTAACTTATTTAATCGGGTTTGGGGATGGGGATGGCCGCCCCGCCCCAAACCCGTCCCGTTGCCATCCCTAATGATTACTTTAGTTATACATGTTTATATTTTATTGTAAAGATATAAATATGAAATCTTTTATTGCTATAAGACTTGTAAATAAAGTAAGACATTTACTTGTTATGTTTTTTTTTAAAGACGTATACAAGAAGTCATTAAGTTGATCAATGATTTATAACGTATATTCGGAATATAACAGTTTATGTCTTCTTGTTAAGACATGGACATGAAGTGACTTGGTTAAAAGGTACTTATGTTATATAGCATGCAATTGGCTTGGAAATTCTATTATACCATTAACTTGACTTAGTTGGTAAATAGGTAAGCCAAAACGAAATATATTTATCTTACATGTTGTAAGATTGCCTTACAATATTAATCCTAATGAAATACATAATGTTCATGGTATGTTCAGTTAGGAAAATCAAACTCTTGTTATATTGTTTGATTGGAGATACCTATATCTTCTATTCTTTCAAAAGTTATCAAGGTTAGAAAATTGAGTAGTATATACTCAATTAGACTCCAACCTAAAAGATTAATAAGACACCATTTATTAGGGAATGTGATGAATCACATTAAGTCTTAAATTGAAGTTCTGAATTTGTTAAACTGCTTTTGAGTAGGTCATTAACAAACTTGATGTAAGGAACTGTCAATATGTATTTGTAATGTTCCATAAGAGAACAATTTTGTATTGCTCTACTTGCTAAGTATTTATAGATAATCTATAAATTGCAAAAGGAAAGTGGGAGATTTTATATTGAAAAGATAAAATTACAAGATACATAATCTTCTAAAAATACACTAGTAAATGTCATGATGAGGATTAAACAAGTTAATGTTAAATCTCAAGATAATGGAATTCTTATTCATAGATCCGCAAGGATATCTCAAATATTTGGATAATATGTTGAGGATTATGAGTTACATGATCATGGTAAACCTGTTGATCATTAAGATAAATTGCAAATATTGAATTTGGCAAATTACTCATACTATGAATGCTTAGATGCAGTCCAGAAAGATAACTAATTTTGTAAACGTAGTTGATCTTAAAAACTCTAAAGTTACACTATAGAATGAAGATGAGTTTCTACAAAGAAAATGGAAATCCTAGAGATTTAAATTTTTGGGTAGAAATCATAATGGACAAATTTTTGTATACATATTTAACGTATGAAAAGATTATTAATCACACTTAAGCAATTAATTGTGATTAAAATTCTTCTAGGCACATTAAATGTATAAAGATTATGATTGTCATTCTTAGTTTCATTTATATGAAATTAACAATGGAATATCAAAACTCTTTCTTGAGTAATTACTTGTGCGGGGACGATAATTAATTGAAATGAGTATTTGAATAATCTTTGGAAATATACAAAGTGCAATCATTTATGAATGGATTAATGCATGCATCTAGGAGATATACTTAAATTTAGTTATTAAATCCTAGTGTTGATTTATAATTAAAATAAGATACTCCCTCCGTCCCACTATAAGTGTCCACAATGGTATCTTTGCTTGTCCCATATTAAGTGTCCAGGGAATATTTTCAACCAATGAGAAGAGAGTTTAGTGGGTAATAGTGATATTTAATTGGTGGAGAGTGTAGTTGGCCCCACTTTCCTAAAACTTTGTGCAAATGAAAAGTGGACACTTATAGTGGGACGGAGGGAGTATTTCTTAATATTCGTGAAAACTGGTGGGAGTGTTATATTTATTTTCTTATTTCATATATGTTGTATAACATATAGGAAGTAACATTCCATTAACATTAAAATGTTAAGTCTTAGTTTGGAATGAAACATCACGTGAAGATTTAGGAAATAAACATACAACCTTGAAATATATGTTTATTGTTATAAACATATGCGGTACAATAATTGATTCTAATAAACATGATATACTATTAGAAAGTCTAGATAGAAACATATCTTTGAAAATATATGACATGAATAAAATCTAAGTTTGACACAAGGATTTATCATGTACATCATGTTATTTGTTGTAACATGCTTGGTGAAAAATGATTTGACAACATTAATATCTAATTGAAAGTTATTAGATAACTAAGTGTAATGGATATGGTTGGATTTAGAATTAACATCCTCATCCTGGAGTTGCTCCTAAATTCTAAGTATGAACCATATGGCAAATTGTTGTGTAATTGATATAGTTGAAGGTATCAAACATTATACGATGGATATTAAAAGTTTACGGAGTTTTAAAAAGCATATTGTTGTTTGCATACAATGATGCTAATAAGATTGAGATGACACTCAATACTAGTCATGATGGGAGCTCATCCTTATTAATGGCCATGTGTACTAGTTATGCTTAATTGTGAGCATAGTTGCATTATACATTAAAGAATTAGAATACTTTAAACTATAAAAGGTTTGATAGTTTAATTGTCATAAATTCGTGGTTGAGGATGTCACACATTTTATGAAATATTATGTGGCAATATCTAGGTAGATGAATGCACACATACAAGAATTTCACTAATTAAATTCTTGAAATAAGTATTCTCAAAATTCCGATAGATCAAATTAGTTGATTTATGCCTTGTCAACAAGTATGTTTGACATGACTTGAGGCATAATTTATTAATGGGAATTATCATGCATTGATCTATTTAGTATTTGGATAAGGGATGTTAAGCAATTATTATTTACAATGAATTAAAGTACTTGGTACGTTTGTTTTCATTAATAATAAATTGTATCCTATATTTGCATGTTTAAATCCATGAATAACTTATGTTATTCTAAATAGTCCGTTGTCGATCAATAATATGGGAGTATTATTGAATTAAGACAAATCTGAGTTTTGGTAGAATATACTTAAGTATATTGATGCGTTGTACATGCCAAATTCACATGATATTCAATAATGGATAAATTGAATATAGGACAGATCCCAACCATATGATTGCACTTTATGGATCTTTGTCATTAAAGTAAATCATGAATAGTTATCCTCAGACTTGAGATACCAGATAACAGCCGAGGATGTAGCTCATTTTCTGTAAGATATGTCTAACGCTATCCGTAACCGGTAGTTATAAGGGCTATTTTCGGAGGTGATGCAAAGTTCAAGGGTTATGCTTGTAGTCAAGAAAGAATTTGTTCCTTCAAATTTGTTTTGAAGTATAATACTGCTGGGCCCCTCGTAGGGTTGACAAGATGTTTGTATGGCCATACCCAAAGTCTATCTGGAATACGTTCAGATGTTTTGGTAATCTTGATCAATTATAAATAACGAGAAACAGAATAGTTAATTATGGAATGACTTAGATCCATATCCATATTAACGTGGTATTAGAAACAAAAGGATAAGTATGATGATGAATCATCACAAGGTTTTTTCCAGAAAACCATACTCAACCAATGTCATTACTATATTAATGCATATCCAAGTGGGAGCTGTTAAAGTTATGGATATAAATTAATATACGTATGACCAGTTTCGAACACGAGACTTCGGGATTGCACACATTACGTATGAGTTTCAATGTTTTAATATTTAATATAATAAGTTATGATTAAATTATTAAATATTCACTAGTAAACACTTAACGGGCGTTAGTATTTAACGAGGTTTGGTTAACGGTCGTTAAATAGCAAGTTAAGGGACTAATAATGAAAATACAAGCCAAGAAGGTTCTAGAACCCCTTGGGCTTGTGATTTTCAGCCGACCCAATGAGGGGAGGGGTTCTATACCCTAGCTTGGAGAGAAAGATGTGTTGCCTATAAATACAAACCCATTGTATTCATTATTGGCTAATCTTGTTTCTAAGCAAACCCTAATTTCTCCTCATCTTCTCCTCCCTTGTACTCTTGCCGATTACATATCCCTAATCCCATTAGGGTTCAATTTTCTTGAGTACAATACAAGTGTTGGGTTTGTTTTGTGAATCAAGAACCTAGCTTTTCACATTGAAACGCTACTAATACGTGTGTACAAGAACGAAGATCAAGCATACTTTTGCTTGTGTGATCTTGCCCTATTCGACTAAGTTTAGTCGAATTCCATAAACCCTAAGTTAGGGTTTAACTTGTTCTTGGATACTCGATTTCTTGTTTTGCTAGAAATAAAAGGTACGCATGTTCTTTTATTTGATTAATTAATTACATGTATTAGATCCTTTATTCTTTCGCTGCATGCTTTGATGTATATGTGTTTATGTTTATATAATTGTTATGATTTACATATTCCAACAAAAAAACCGGGTAAAATAATACTAGAATTCTTGTAACATTGTAATGAGTGTAAAAATATGTTAGAACCATTGTTGGGAGTATCGGTTATATTGTTCATGCACAAAAATCGTGTAAAAGCGTTTATTAATTTACGCAAAACAGTGAATAGTAAAAACTACGATAGTGAATAGTAACTTTTCCAAGAATAATAAAATTTTAAAGTTAAACATATGACCTAAAAATACGAGTTGTCACAGTACCCACCCGTTAAAGGAATTTAGTCCCTGAATTCATCTCCTTCATTCTACGTATGTACGTTCTCGTGGTCATATTTGATAAGGCAAACTTTCCCATTCTTGAGCGTAGCCCTCAAAAGACCTTTAGGTGGCCGATTCCAATTTAATCTCACAACTCATCAAACAAGAACTGTCATGAGATTAAACTGGATCGGCTTGGGTAACAACTTGACTCTTAGCTTGATTTTTGCAACTCATCAAACAAGAATTGTCACTAGATCAAGCTAGGAAGTAAGTTTAGACCTTTAGGTTGTCGACTACAATTTAATCTCACAACTCAACAAACAAGAACTGTCATGAGATTAAACTGAATCAGCTTGGGTAACAACTTGACTCTTAGCTTGGTCGCAACTCATCAAACAAGAACTGTCACAAGATCAAGCTAGGAAGCAAGTTGTCAAAAAGAAATGATTCAACATCCTGGAAGGAGGTCTTTTGAAAGATTAGCTCGATCTTGAAATTGCGTATACCAATCAAATCAAGTTTAAGAGTTCAAATCAAGCTCGATCTTAAACTTAATTTACGCAAAACAGTGAATAGTAAAAACTACGATAGTGAATAGTAACTTTTCCGAGAATAATAAAATTTTAAAGTTAAAAATATGATCTAAAAATACGAGTTGTCACACTTGAATAAACAAGTTGAAGGGCATATGTATTATTTAGACCATTTAAAGGTTTACAGACTCATAGTATAGACATTTTGACGCCTTTTACGAGCTTAACTCTTTTGACGTGTTTAAGATAAAAAGGATAATTGTTTCTAAATGTATCGAAGTTGCCACTTTTTACTAAGTTGTGTATTATTCTTTTAATTTTCCTAACAAATGTGCAAAACTTGCTAATCTCTCCTATCTTAACACTTGACGGGATTTTTGGTTAGAGTTAATTACATAAATCGTCCTTGTGGTTAGGCCCAAATTGCAAGTTTCATCCTAACGGCCGTTTAGCCAGCGATAGTTTGCAACGTTAGTCCTTTATATTAACAGCCGTTTCTAATTAACTCAAAAATTTTTTTTTTTTTTTTAAAGATTCTTTTCTACGCGGTTCTATACAGGTTTTTATACATATTTTTATACGCGGTTTAAGATACGTTTTTATACACGCTTTTATACGCGGTTTTACACACGTTTTTATACATGATTTTATACATGTTTTTATACATGTTTTTATATACGTTTTTATACACGTTTTTATACACGTTCTTATAGACATTTTTATACGCATTTTTATACATGGTTTTATACGCGGTTTTACACACGTTTTTATACACGTTCTTATACATAATTTTATATACTTTTTTTATACACTTCTTTATACACGCTTTTATACATGTTTTTATAGACATTTTTATACATGATTTTATACGCGGTTTTACGCACGTTTTTATACATGGTTTTACATACGTTTTTATACATGTCTTTAAACACGTGTATATGAATGTTTTTATACATGGTTTTATACGCGATTTTACACACGTTTTTATACATATTTTTATACATGTCTTTATACACGTTTTTATACACGTCTTTATACATGGTTTTATACGCGGTTTTATACATGGTTTTATACGTGGTTTTACACACATTTTTATACACGTTTTTATACATGATTTTATACACGTCTTTATACATGGTTTTATACACGTCTTTATATAAAAACTTGTATAAGAACGTGTATAAAAACGTGTATAAAACAGCGTATAAAACCATATATAAAAACGTGTATAAAAATGTGTATAAAGACATGTATGCAAAATTATATAAAAATGTGTATAAGAACGTCTATAAAGACATGCATAAAAATGTTTACAAATCCGTGTATAAAGACATGCATAAAAACGTATACAAAAACGTGTATAAAAAACGTGTATAAAAACGTGTGTAAAAACGTGTATAAAAACCATATATAAAAACATTTATAAAGACGTGTATAAAAACATATATAAAAACGTGTATACGAATATGTATAAAAACGTGTATAAAAATATGCATAAAAACATATATAAAAACGTGTGTAAAACCGCGTATAAAAACATGTATAAAAACCTGTATAAAACCGAGTATAAAACCGCATAGAAAATAATTATTTTTAAGTAAACCAAATTTTGAGTTAATTAGAAACGGTCGTTAGTATAAAGGACCAACGTTGCAAACAATCGCTGGCTAAACGGCCGTTAGGACGAAACTTGCAATTTGGGCCTAACCACAAGGACGATTTATGTAATTAACTCTAACCAAAAACCCCGTCAAATGTTAAAATAGGAGGGATTAGCAAGTTTTGCACATTTGTTAGGAAAATTAAAAGAATGATACACAACTTAGTAAAAAGTGACAACTTCGACACATTTAGAAACAATTATCCCAAGATAAAATAGAACCCAAACCGACTCATACACAAGTAGAAGGTCGTAATTGGTTAAATTCAAGAATTTAAATTGTCAAAACTTAAAAGCTGCTAGCGGGGGCCTTTATCAACAGCAAGTGAAAAATACTACCAGGTTAAACTGTAACGAAAATGTTTAGCACGTCATCAATCCCAAATGTTCCCAATGTGGTGTCATGTTGGTAAGATTTGTACTAAAGCAACCAACCCACATCGACATGGGTCGAGCCAACATAAATGAGGCTGAGGTAAAGTATATAAATGTTAGTTAAATCTCGTGTATCTGCTCCTGCACGTCAACTGTCTGATAATTATAGTGTTACTTAACTATGACCAAAATTTTTATAGATGAAATTGCAAAACCAAAGCACCTCTGTTTCCCTACAACTTTAGAAAGGGCAAGGACTCATGACACCAACATAAAACATCTGCCCATTAAAGGTGTGGGACAAACACCACCTACTAACGCTATAAAGAACAAGGCTAGTTATGCATTGTTGGTTTTTGTGAATCATAAAATACTATAAACACATAACCATATAGATCACGCAGCGGATTGGATCATAAACATATAATTAAATAACTAAAAGAAAACGTACCTTATTTGATTTCTAGCAAGAACAAGGAATCGGATCTCCAAGAACAAGTTATATAAACCCTAATAGGGAATATATATGGATCGAACACAAGGCAACACACAACCTAAAATAAGGTTGTTACTCGTTCTTGTACACACGTAATCTAGCGTTCCAATGGGACAAGCTAGGTTCAAGAATCACAAAACAACCAAACACTTAATTGCACTACTAAGAATCGGCAAACCCTAGTGGGTTTAAAAGAGGCTGATCGGTTCAATGCAAGAGGAGGAGAAGAAGAGAAGTTTGGCTAGGTTTAGGGATTCAAGATTAGGTTTAAACCAAATACAAGTGAATTGTATTTATAGGCAAACCCTAAACTCCCCAAACTTGCTCCCTACTCCATCTAGAACCGACCTCTAGCCCAAGGGGGGGCAATCGGCCGATCCAACCCATTCAATGGGTTTCTAGATTCTTCTAATCTCCCTTTTGCACATTTAGTCCTTTAACGGTCGTTATCTCCAACACCGTTAAGTACTAACCATCGTTAAGTATTTTGTTTGTGAAATGAATAAATAAATACATAAAATATATTTAATTATTCAACCATTGGAACTCTCACGTTATTGTGTGCAATCCCGAGTCTCGGGTTCGAAACCGGACATACGTATATTAAAAGTTATACATTAAACCTAACAGCTCCCACTTGGATAACGATTAATATAGTAATGACATGGGCTAGTCTAGCTTAACAGATCCCAATGCCCCCAGCTCGATCCGAGTATGGTTTTCCTGGAAAAACCACGTGATGATTTAATCATCATACTTATCCTTTTGTTACTAATACCGTGTTAATTTGGATATGGATCTTTGTCATTCCATAACTAACAGTAGTTTCTCGTTTATACATAATTGAACAAGATTACCAAAACATCTGAACGTCTTCCAGATAGACTTTGGGCGTGCGCACGTAAACATCTTGTCAATCATACGAGTGGCCAAGCAGTATTAAACTTCAACACAAAGTTGAAGGAACAAATCCCTTATTGACTACGAGCATAACCCTCGAACTTCACATCATTTCTGAAAATAGCCCTTATAACTACCTTTTACGGATAGCGTTAGACAATCTCACAGAAAATGAGCTACATCCTCGGCAATTATCTGGCATCTCAAGTCTGAGGATAAATATTCATGATATAATTGATGACTATGATCCATAAAGTATAATCATGTGGTTGGGATAAGTCCTATATTCAATTTATCCAATATTGAATATCATGTGACATTGGTGTCTCAACCTTACAGTACATTCTACCAATCCTCACATTTGTCTTAGTTCAATAATATTCCCATATTATTAATTGACAACGGACTATTTAGAATAAATAAATTATTCACGGATTTAAACATGCAAATATAGGACACGAATATTAATAATGATAATAAACGTTATCCGCACTTTATTTCATTAAAATAATAATTGTTTACACGTCCCTATCGAAATACTAATCCAACAGATTTACATGAAACTATCTGCTAAACGAAGACCAATACCCTGAGCATGACGATTAAACGTTTCCTTAGGTAATACCTTCGTGAAAGGATCAGCCAGATTGTCATCTGTGTGAACTTTGAGTACTTTTATTTCACCATCATCGACTTGTTCTCGAACATAGTGATACTTTCTTTTAAAGTGTCTGGCGCCTTTCATAACTCCAGGTTCATTGGTGAATGTGATTGCAGCAGAGTTGTCGTAATACACATTTATAGGTAATTCTATTGAAGGCATCACTCCAAGATCCTTAATGAATTTCCTTATCCAAACAGCTTCTTGTGCTGCTTCCGATGCAGCAATGTACTCAGCTTCTATAGCAGACATGGCCGTTGTACTCTGCTTCTTACTCTTCCAGTCCACAGCTCCTCCATTTATGACAAAAACGTAACCCGTCTGAGACTTCGTATCGTCTTTATCAATCTGAAAGGACGCATCGCAGAAACCTGTAACATTCAGTTCTGCGTCTGGATTTCCCCCCGAAAACTAGAAACATATCTTTAGTATTCCTTAAATACTTAAGAATGTTCTTTACAGCATGCCAGTGATCTTTTCCTGGATTCTGCTGATAACGACTGGTCAAATTTTGAGCGAACGCCACATCTGGCCTTGTACATCTAACTGCATACATGATAGATCCTACTGCCGAAGCATACGGAACTTTCTTCATGTATGCCACCTCTTCAAGTGTAGAAGCACACATTTCGCTGCATAAGCCGTGTTCCACTTGCATGGGCAAATATCCCTTCTTGGAATTTTGCATATTGAATCTCTTCAATATTTTATCCATGTAAGCACTTTGGCTTAATCCGATTAACCGTTTAGATCTGTCTCTATAGATCTTGATTCCAAGGATGTAAGCTGCTTCTCCTAAATCCTTCATGGCAAAGCAACTACCAAGATAATCCTTAACTTCATTAAGGCTTGGTATATGACTTCCCATGATTAATATGTCATCGACATATAGAACAAGAAAAGTAGTGTTACTCCCACTAACTTTGTGGTATACACATGGCTCATCGAAATTTTGAGTAAATCCAAACTTCTTGATTTCCTCATCAAATTTCTTATTCCATTGCCTGGATGCTTGCTTCAATCCATAAATGGATCTTTGAAGTTTGCATACACGCTCAGGAAATTGTGGATTCAAAAACCCCTCAGGTTGCGCCATATAGATGTCTTCATCTAGGCGACCATTCAGAAAGGCGGTTTTGACATCCATTTGCCAAATCTCATAGTCATAGTAGGCAGCTATGGCTATAAGAATCCTAATAGCTCTAATGTCGGCCACAGGAGAAAAGGTCTCCTCATAGTCAACACCGTATATTTGGGTAAAGCCTTTAGCCACCAAACGAGCTTTGTAGGTGTGTACGTTGCCATCCATGTCAGTCTTTTTTTTGAAGAGCCACTTACACCCAACTACCTTAGCATTGGGTGGAAGGTCTACTTCAATCCAGACTTTATTGTCTTTCATGGATTGCATTTCCCCATCCAAGGCTACCTGCCATTTATCCTTTTCAGGACTATTAATGGCAGCCCTATAACTAGTTGGCTCATCAATGTGATCCAATAGCATAGTTTCCTCATCATCTATGTTTAAACATAGACGTTCAGGAGCCTTTGTAGATCTTGAAGACCTACGGACGGGTACTGATTCATCGTTTTAAGTATATTAATTTTCCAAAGGAAACGCAACGGATGTATTTCCCCGGGTCGTAGTCCCAACGAAGGTTGAAGTCGAGTCGTCGTTTACGGTGTCGAATACGTGAAGTGAATGGTGAATAAGAGTGATGATTGGCGGATTTTACACTACGAACAATGAAATATAAAGTAAAAACAATTACTTAAGCTAAGGGAACAATTATTCTAAGCACACTATTCTAAAAACGCAATTTGGAATTTTAAATCAAACGCTACGAATGTTGAAAACGTAATTAAAAAGTGATTTTTTTAAATTCTAAGTCCTAAAAATGTAAAATTATTTTTCTTAAATTCTAAATATAAAAAGAAAATTTTGGAAAAAAGAAAAATATTTTTAGACTTTTTATGAATTTTTTATGAATTAAAAACTAATTTAACCTATTTAAATGATTTAAAAATATAAAAACAACTTGGAAAAATCTGGAAAATTCTGAGTAATTGTAAAACTAAGTTAACTATTTAGGAAAAATAAATTCAGAAAGTATCTAACTCCTAATAAGCTGAATAGACCAATAAGCAGTTTGCAAATAAGCTAAAAATAAGCTAAAGAGTTCCAGAAATTATCAAAGTCTCAAAAACAGATCATCATACATATATAAGCTCAAATCAACAGAAAAAAGCACCAATAAGCTCAATGATAAGCAGAAAAGCAGATGGAACAGTAATAATGATATGGCAGTAGCAGTGCTCAAGAAGCCAATTTGCAGTTGAATAATAAGCTTGGGAAAAGCTAGTTTTTCAAATCCAAAAGCAGAATCAGAAAATTCATACCACAAACTACTGGCATACCAAAAAGGCCCAAATTATTTCCACTATTGCTAGCCTAATTGGACTCAAGAACATATGGTGATGGGGCTTAAAGTACACAGACCTAGAAAGCGGTTAGGATGGCTTATTTGCAGGTCTGATTTAAAGTTCTAAATAAGCTTGAAACTCCAATCCCAGATACTTTACTTCTAACTTGCTATTCAAACTAACTACAAACCAAAGATGAGGTCCTAATCTTAATTCAATAAGCTATAAACTATCATAGATCAGCAGCTTAAAACTCAAGTCTGCACAAACAGACTGTGATAGTAGACTATGGAATTTTGGCGCAAACTATGTGCAATCTTGACTAACTCTAAACCAGCCTTTGTGATCTAACTCAAACACTTAAAAGCAACCTCAAAATGCAAAAATGGGGTCTGAATAAGCTCAGCTTATGCTGAGCTTATTGAAGGTAGTTTGAGCTTATTTGGAATATTGGTGCACTAGAAACCTCAAATCAAGCCAAATCTGATAAATACTCCTTAGAAACAGCTTAATAACTATATTTTGATCTCAACTGAATCTAAACTAAATGCAATTAAACAACCTATTCTACCTAGATTGACATAAACCAAACACCCCTTTTAACCTCAAATTTTGCAATTTAACTATAAACTAAACTGATCTGAACTAATTGATTCTAAACTATGATATTCTAATACTACTTATAATCTAAAAAGCAGAAATCTTAGACTAATAAGCAGGAAAATAAGCTAACACAAATAAGCAACAATTAAGCTAAAAAATGAGAATTGAGACTCACAACTGATGCAAGCTGGAAATGAATGAACTCAGCTGACAAATTCCAACCCAGGCTTATCCAATAAGCCAAAATAATACCCCAAGATCCAGCTTAATAACAGCAGATTATCACCTCAGCTTATTTTGACCCAAACAGTTGACTTATGTTGACTTTTTGAACTTTTGGTATTTAAAACTGAATTAAACAAAACTACTTTGACAAAAGCAACAAAAAGCTTATACAAGCTTATAAGAACAGAAATGAAGCTTAAAACAGATTAAAAGTAAATTCGAACAAGATGAGTAAAAGGTAAACTGAAATTTCATTAACCAAAAGTTGAATTACAAGACTAAACTGAAATTTAAAATGATTACACTAAAAATATTAAAGTAAAATTGGTCTAAATTTCTCTAAATACATGAAAAATCAGACAAACATCAATAGAGGAGGAGGTCTTCTATTTATAGCCATGGGTTGAACCTTCTAGGCTTGACATGCTGGCAATCCGTGTGCTCTTGAGCCCATCTCCACCCTTAGATCACATCCCACTCATCCACAGCCATTAGATCAATCTTCATGAGGTGTCCCAGCCAATAGGAGGATGCCATGTGTCCCATTCGTGCATTCCCTGCTCTTCCTGACACCTCTGACAAGTTCTAGAAGACAATGATTGGACTTCTTTGCCCTTAATTGCTGTGAAAATGCGTACGGTTAATTTAGGGTTCATGGGTAACAGTAACTTTCTGGGTTTGAGAGGATTTGGGGGGCGCGGGTTTAGTGTGTGGGTTTTTTTAATATTTATTTGACCTTTTGTTGACCGGATATAAAGAAAGGGTCGGGTTTTGGGTATGGCTGGGTTGGGTTTTGTTCTTTGGTGGGCTGGGTAGTGTATAAGTGGGCTGGTACTTGTGTGTGGATTTAGGTACGGATAAGTATAGTGTAGGATTTAGAAATTATAGATTTAGGTAAATAGGGACCAAACTTGTAATTTCAGAAATCCCAGGGACTAATTCTGCTAATCTCCAAAAGTGTTATCCAAGGGCCATTCTTGGCAAATGATGATTTTTTGAGGACTTGATTGACATAAAACTTCCCGGCATCGGCTGTAAATATCTTTTCCATATCTCGTGCTCGTTTTTCAGGTTTTTGCTTGATTTTGTCCCTTTTTCTCGATATCCGTTCCTGCAAATAAACAAACACAAAAACACAAATATCTTTGGCATTTTGGTTAGTTTTTGGTCGTTTTGGTCTTAATTTGGTAAATAAAAGGTATGTGAATAAGCACATACCAAAATCCCCCAGACTAAGTATTGCGGTGTCCTCACGCAATGTTATAGAAACACGTTTTCGAAACCAAAAATTTCCAATCTCTTTTTACTAACTTTGAGAAGTAGCGAAATTTTCAAACGAGATTAAGAAATCTTAAGTTCTAAAAACTCCCCGATTTTCCTTTTTATTCTACTTTTGTATTTTTCTCATTATTCATGTGACGGCTTTGTTGACAATCATTATCTCACGATAACTTTTAGGGTCAACGAGTAGGAAACACGACTCATAAAGAAGTGACCATACGGAAAAAATTCGTCGTTCCTGATTTTTCACAAGTCCCCAAACTAAGCTTAAAAATGAAATCATTGTCATTTACAAGTTAGATTGCTATCACTACCCATGAAAGTTAATTGTGTATTACTTCTCGTTCCCAAATTCCTATTTTCCTCTATTTATTTTATTTTTGGTGAGAAATGAATTTCTTCAAATTCTCATTTCGATAATTTTTAGTCCGATAAAGATACCTAGTTTAGACGCTAAGTAGTTTCCAAACCTTCCCTCGAAAACCGTTGCATACAAAAATGAGGTCCACATCAAGGTCTCTGATTTAACACGATTTTGAGGATATCCCTTTTATATACGACCGAAACCACTCATCTACGATTCCAGAGACAGAAGCTTTTATTAGGATACCTTGGAGTCGAAATTTGGCATTTTTATCATTATTAAGCACTTATTATTATTCCTCGGCCTTTTAAACAACCTAGACAACGGCAGCAAACCGTCAAGAATCGGGAGTCTTATTTTGACCTTGGATATTTTTCCTCTGCCTTTTTGAAGTCTGAGTCAACGGGAGCGAACCGTCAGGAAACAGAAAACTTTTATCGGCTTTGGATTATTATTATTATTCATTATTCATTATATATTTGCCAAATCCCGAGTCCTACGGCTTTTATAGCAATAGAGACAATAGCACGTACTATCAGGAATCAGTTGCCTATTACACCGTAACACTGGCAGTACCTTGATGTGTACCCAACTTTCATAAGCAATGATTTTCTAAGGAAGGAGTAAAAACTAATTATCGCCAAAACCAAAATACCTTTAATTATTCCTAGATTACTATTATTGGGTGAAACAAGCTTATGGGAACAAGAAGCCACAATTAACTTCGATGAGCTCTAAAGAGATCCAACTACTCCACGTTTAGCAATCTAACTTATAAACAACTCTATCATTTCTCGTTCTTCGCAAATTTAAAATCTTAAATAATAAGATCCGCGAATGCTTAGCCTTATAATCAAACCATGCATATATAAAGTCGATACGGGAACTTGCAAACTCTTAAAAAGAATTCGCATTTTATAGCTCCTTGTGTAAAAGACTAGCACGAGCTTATAGATCATAAATGGTTAAGGAGACAAGCTAGGGCTCAACACGCCCGATCAAGTCAGAATTTTATTCCTACTCTCACCAGCGAAAAGTCAACAAAATGTCAAAACTTATTATATTTTTGCAAAAAATTTTAAAATTTTCTCATTTTTTGGATTTTTTCAATTTTTGAGGAAAAACGGGGTTGCATGAGTAAACGGCAAAAAATGCAAGGCATAAATCAAATTGAAAGATTACCCCCCCCCCCCCAGACTAGAATGTGAGAATTGAGACTCACAACTGATGCAAGCTGGAAATGAATGAACTCAGCTGACAAATTCCAACCCAGGCTTATCCAATAAGCCAAAATAATACCCCAAGATCCAGCTTAATAACAGCAGTTTATCACCTCAGCTTATTTTGACCCAAACAATTGACTTATGTTAACTTTTTTGAACTTTTTGAATTTAAAATTGAATTAAACAAAACTACTTTGAAAAAAGCAACAAAAAGCTTATACAAGCTTATAAGAACAGAAATGAAGCTTAAAACAGATTAAAAGTAAATTCGAACAAGATGAGTAAAAGGTAAACTGAAATTTCATTAACCAAAAGTTGAATTACAAGACTAAACTGAAATTTAAAATGATTACACTAAAAACATTAAAGTAAAATTGGTCTAAATTTCTCTAAATACATGAAAAATCGGACAAACATCAATGGAGGAGGAGGTCTTCTATTTATAGCCATGGGTTGAACCTTCTAGGCTTGACATGCTGGCAATCCGTGTGCTCTTGAGCCCATCTCCACCCTTAGATCACATCCCACTCATCCACAGCCATTAGATCAATCTTCATGAGGTGTCCCAGCCAATAGGAGGATGCCATGTGTCCCATTCGTGCATTCCCTGCTCTTCCTGACACCTTTGACAAGTTCTAGAAGACCAATGATTGGACTTCTTTACCCTTAATTGCTGTGAAAATGCGTACGGTTAATTTAGGGTTCATGGGTAACAGTAACTTTCTGGGTTTGAGAGGATTTGGGGGGCGCGGGTTTAGTGTGTGGGGTTTTTTTTAATATTTATTTGACCTTTTGGTGACTGGATATAAAGAAAGGGTCGGGTTTTGGGTATGGCTGGGTTGGGTTTTGTTCTTTGGTGGGCTGGGTAGTGTATAAGTGGGCTGGTACTTGTGTGTGGATTTGGGTACGGATAAGTATAGTGTAGGATTTAGAAATTATAGATTTAGGTAAATAAGGACCAAACTTGTAATTTCAGAAATCCCAGGGACTAATTCTGCTATTCTCCAAAAGTATTATCCAAGTGCCATTCTTGACAAATGATGATTTTTTAGGACTTGATTGACATAAAACTTCCCGGCATCGGCTGTAAATATCTTTTCCATATCTCGTGCTCGTTTTTCCGGTTTTTGCTTGATTTTGTCCCTTTTTCTCGATATCCGTTCCTGCAAATAAACAAAACACAAAAACACAAATATCTTTGGCATTTTGGTTAGTTTTTGGTCATTTTGGTCTTAATTTGGTAAATAAAAGGTATGTGAATAAGCACATACCAGGTACCACTTCTACTTCAGGTGGAGGACCTAAACTTTCAGGTTCCATAGGAAGTGTGTTAGTGTTCTCAGAAGGTGACACATCTTCTTGATCATTTTCAAGATCATATACTCTCCCACTAAATTCTTGAGTCAAGAAACTCTCCTTAAGGAATTCACCATATCTAGCCACAATGACTTTATTTTCTGGTGGGAAGTAAAAGTAGTAACCCCTTGTTTCCTTAGGGTATCCTACGAAGATGCACTTAACAGATCTTTGTTGGAGCTTGTCAGGTTAGTCACGTTTAACAAACGCCTCACAACCCCAGATCTTTAAGTAAGACAAGTTGGGAGCTTTTCCAGTCCATAATTCATATGGAGTCTTATCAACCTTCTTAGTTGGAACCATATTAAGTATGCGAACAGCACTTTCAAGAGCATAGTCCCAAATGGATAAGGGAAGAGTTGTAAGATTAAACATAGATCATACCATGTCAAGCAATGTACGATTTCTCCTTTCAGATACACCATTTTGTTGTGGAGTATAAGGAGAAGTGAGTTGTTGGACAATGCCACACTCAGCAAGATAATCTTTGAACTCTTGGCTCAAATACTCACCACCACGATCGGATCGAAGAGCCTTAATCTTCTTACCAAGTTGTAATTCCACTTCACTTTTAAAAACCTTGAATGTCTCAAAGACTTCATGTTTGTGTTTAAGTAAATAAACACAACCATAACGACTATAGTCATCCGTAAAGGTTAGGAAGTAGGTAGCACCGCGTTTCGACACGTGTCTAAGTAGACCACACACATCCGTGTGTATCAATCCAAGTAGATCCGAAGCCTTTTCCATATTGCTATGGAAAGTTTTCTTCGTCATCTTCCCAGATATGCAAGATTCGCATTTATCAACTGAATCATCATTGATATTAGGTAAAAGCCCATCACTTAGTAGCTTTTCCATGCGTTTCTTGCCTATGTAGGCAAGGCGACAATGCCATAAATAAGACGAGTCCAAGTTAGACTTGACTCTCTTATTTCCGATGCTATACATAGAATTATTTCTATTGGATACATGGTTCTCCATGTTAATTTCAAACACACCATTTAATGGAATAGCATTAAAGTAAAAAACAGAATTTAAAGAAACAGAAATTCCATTATCATTAAAAGTATGCTTAAAACCCAAATCCAATAACAAAGAAACTGAAACGACACCTCTAACAATAGAAGGTGCGTAATGACAATTGTTTAACACTAAAATTAAACCAGAAGGTAAAACTAGCTCAAAAGTCCCTATGGCTTCTACTGCTGCACGTATTCCATTTCCCACGTACAAGTAGCATTCCCCATAGTCCAGCTTCTTCGCTCCTCTAAGCCCCTGCGATGTATTACAAATGTGAGTACTACATCCTGTATCATATATCCAGGCATTTTGCTTACGAGGAAAAGAAAACAATTCAACCATAAAAATACCTGAAGTGTTGGCGCCCTGCCCAGCCTTGGCATTCTTATTCTTGCGACACTCCTCAAGTAGCAATGGACAGTCCCTCTTCCAATGTCCAGGAGTATTGCAGTGGTGACAAGCAGCCATATCCTTTTTAGGATGATCCTTCTTGGGAGGAGGATTCTGCTTCTTTGGCTTTTGCTGATAAGTCACAATCTGCTTGCCCTTGTCAGCTTTGCCCTTTCCTTTCTTGTTCACATGCTTCGGTTTACCGGGCTTAGCTACCCTACCACCTCTAATTGCCATAACAGCAGGTGTAGGAGCTTTCTTAGTGAGTCCCTTCTCATGTTCAATGAGCATTGCATGCAATTCAGAAAATGTCTTCCCCTTGCAATGCATGTTAAAGTTACGCACGAAGTCACCATACAATTCCTCATTGAGGGATTTGTTGATGAGGCCAACTTTAACGTCTTCCACATACCCGCAATCAAGTGCATCTAATTGGTCAAGATAACCTTTCATTTCAAGCACATGAGTACTTACGGGTGTTGTTGCTTCCTGCTTGCACTTGCCTAAGTTGTCAAGTACATCATACAATTCAGCCATGGGAGGTTTCTGAAACATGCGTCTCAGTTCCTGATGCGGTGTTTATTGCTCTAATTCTTTTATATCCACGGCAGTGGCGCCAAAAACTTGGTACGCGCGTGGTGTGTCGTTGTGGTTTAGCAGTATTAATGCCTACTCAAGTTTTAAATTTATATTTAGCCGACTTATCAATAAAACACACACTTTAACGAGCAGTGTACCCGGTCAGTATGAATATAATGGTAAGTAGAGTGTCGATCACTAAGAGTGGAACGTATTATCTAGTTATTCTAATCAGTATTTTAATATCCTAGGTTAGCTATACAACCTAATCTAACGCAAGGGGGGTTCAGCCTGAGAGACTGGCACGGTTTGGTTATGATTAAATAGTAAACTAAACTAATGAGCACGAATCAGCGATTAGCACACACGTACACAGATAGATACTTGAGACAATAAGAAGACCTGTCCTGATAATTAAGTAGCTTGTCACTTGTTTTATTGCTAGTTTTATATGAAGTGTATATAATTAACCCTTTCTCGTTGGCTCTAATCTTATCGGCGAGTAAACCCTTAATGATCACTTATGTCTATCCCACTATCCTAGAATATTGAGCATTTGTGATGCCCACGTTTCGTATACGCTAGAATAGATAGGCGAGGAAGGGGCATGGCGACCCAAGCAATGCTCAGCTAGACACAGAGGTTATCAATGCACTAATAAAAGTCACCAAAGACATCAATATATAAACTTTAATTAATGAGAAAGCAATTTTAAGGGGTGGTCATGATTTTCCGTAGTCACATGACATCAGCCCATCAATCCTGATGAATTAAAGTGTACTAATACAATAAAACAAAACTACTTAATGAATTGAATACATGCAGGACCTTCTTACAGCTCTTGTATCTTCGTTCAGGGTGTGTCTTGTGCTGCTAATACGTCTGAATTCGTCTCTGGTTTGGTACTCGTACGTATGGTATCTTGCACTGTCCAACCTCTCAAATTCGTCTGACTTTGGGGTATTTATAGTTTCTGTCTGAGGGTTAGATGCGGCGCAAAGGATAAGTAGATGCGGCGCATTGACTTAACTTCGCGTGGGGTCCAAGATTAATATATTCAGGAATATTCGTACACCGCCTTAAGATGCGGCGTAACTCCATTTCTCTATGCGGCGCATGTCCTTTGCTGTCTTGGATTGTAACTTGTGAAATCTTGATAGTGATACGCCGTATGTAAGAAGTGTGTTGCGGCGTATCTGGAGCAGAATGATCATGATCTTGTACATTTCAGTAGACTCTTAACATCTTGCTTGTTTTGCTCCATAATTAGTTCAAAATCGCCAAGTTTCACATAATACTTGTTTTTACCTGAGAATTACAAAAGTAAACATTAACGTATAAATTCTCATATATAATATAATAAAACAAGTCAAATAAATAGGATAAATGATGATAATAAAATGTACTTATTTGAGTTCATCAGTTCCTCAATCATGTTTTTCGGGCCATATTTCTCAAACTGTTTTACCAGTTGAGAGTCCATTCCCGATAGCATGAGACAAGCCGTATCATTGTGCTTGTCATAAGCTTCATTGAAATCCCTAAGTATTTCATTAGGCGAGTTAGCAGGAGGAGCAACCGGAAGGTCCTCAGTAAGACATTCATAACGTTTGGCAATCCTAAGAACAAGCCTTAGATTGCGATACCAATCGTTAAAATTCTTAGTCCCAGTCAATTTCTCTTTTTCAAGCATCATCTTGAAACAAGAGGTTAAGTTTGACGAGTTTCCGGGTTGGGCCATTTCTACAGAAAAAGTTCAAAAGTTAGTACTTTCGATAATAAACATTTCATGAAAATTAAACACCCATTGGTTAAAAAACCATTTAATTTTCACTGAAACTAGGATCCTAATTGACGTCGTTTCATTACATCAGCTGAGGCTGCTAGCAATGAAAGTACTCAACAAGGTACGGGATCACCCAATTGCCAATTTTCAATTGCAATTCCTAGAAATCATGGGACTTACATTATATTGCCAACCTCGGTTGCAAAATATAAGCATGTTTCATCCCCAAATCTTTATGCCTTGACGTTGTTTCATTACATCAGCTGAGGCTGCTAGTAATGAAAGTGCTCAATTAAGTTAACCAATTTAGAGACGTGTAAATTGACGCCGTTCCATCACATCAGCTGAGGCTGCTAGTAATGGAAGTGCTCAATTTACCCTTATTGACTTCATTCTTTGAATCATCACATCAGCTGAGGCTGCTAGTAATGATAGAATGTCATCTTAGGTGTTTCCATGTTAATTGGTCGGCATATAACTTAAATTTTTAGGGTAATAAATTTTTGATGTGTAAAATCAAAAAATATGTACAAAGATGTCATGCATTCATCTTTGTATCATATATATTTTCAAAAACAAAACCGTTTACTCATTCGTAGCTCAAATCATCAAAGTTTTTAATTGAGGCATTGAGCAAATTACAACATTGCCTTAAGATGCTTCGTACTTTTTCATGGTGTACTTGGTAAGTCTATTATTGACGCACAGGCGAACGGAGGGACGACAGCCGCCGAAGCTGGTTAAAACCGTGCCCCTCTAAGGTCACAATTTAATGTGAACCAACCTTAAACCTACTTTATAGTTTGTCAATAATAGGTCCGCCGCTTCGACCACTTTTGTACAGTCGCAATCAATCAACTAAAAAAATATGATTTTCTTGCTAAAACAATT
Organism: Artemisia tridentata subsp. tridentata; assembly: GCA_021014915.2. Classification (NCBI taxonomy): domain Eukaryota; kingdom Viridiplantae; phylum Streptophyta; class Magnoliopsida; order Asterales; family Asteraceae; genus Artemisia; species Artemisia tridentata. Next base: position 17,286,030 of record CP139501.1, on the reverse strand, counting down.
TTATGTAGTAATTTATTAATTGCTAGTCTCGCCTGGGAGCAAATTACCGTGCGAAGCGAACCACTATCGGCACATAAGACTTGGCAATAAATAAAATTACTACAAAAGGTTTCATAGTTATTAGTCTTATTTATTTTTTATTTGAAAATTACCCTCTTTTGTAGTTACAATCCATCATAATATTAAACACAAAAGATCAAGTAATTACAAAAAATAAATAAACACATAATAACAAATATATGATCGTCCACGATATCATATAGCCACATGCAAACCTTTTTCAATAAATCCTAATATTAATTCTATGTGTAATTTTAAATGTATGTAATTAACAAAACTCCCATTGGTTTTCAAGCTCATTGTGCCCAATGGTCCACAGACGCCAAATAACTTGGCCGCGTAAGTTTTGGTTAATTAGATACCACATTGCATATAACTTATTAATTAATATATATTGAGGTCTTCCCCAATTTAAGATTTATTATACAAATCATGTAGCAAATAATTCAATCAAACATACAAATCATACCATGACAAAATATGCAAGATTTTGTCATGGATCCCATATTGATCACATAATCATGTAGTCCATATTATCATGTCAATATAATTATTAGTACGTTTTCTAATTAATGACATCACATAAGGTATTCATTAATTAGTCCTAAAAATTGCATGCAATCCTAGGGTTTCTACAAGTTTTAATTAAAAAACCTAAAACCCTAATTTTATATATGGGTGTCGACCCATATTAGGGTTTATAAAAAAAATAAAACAAACCCTAGACTATTAATTGCATGTTATCTCTACAAGATTCAATTTTTAGGGTTTTAGTAATTAATTACATGTTTAAAACGAGGCTCTTGATGCCACTGTTGGTTTTTGTGAATCATAAAATACTATAAACACATAACCATATAGATCACGCAGCGGATTGGATCATAAACATATAATTAAATAACTAAAAGAAAACGTACCTTATTTGATTCCTAGCAAGAACAAGGAATCGGATCTCCAAGAACAAGTTATATAAACCCTAATAGGGAATATATATGGATCGAACACAAGGCAACACACAACCTAAAATAAGGTTGTTACTCGTTCTTGTACACACGTAATCTAGCGTTCCAATGGGACAAGCTAGGTTCAAGAATCACAAAACAACCAAACACTTAATTGCACTACTAAGAATCGGCAAACCCTAGTGGGTTTAAAAGAGGCCGATCGGTTCAATGCAAGAGGAGGAGAAGAAGAGAAGTTTGGCTAGGTTTAGGGATTCAAGATTAGGTTTAAACCAAATACAAGTGAATTGTATTTATAGGCAAACCCTAAACTCCCCAAACTTGCTCCCTACTCCATCTAGAACCGACCTCAAGCCCAAGGGGGGGCAATCGGCCGATCCAACCCATTCAATGGGTTTCTAGATTCTTCTAATCTCCCTTTTGCACATTTAGTCCTTTAACGGTCGTTATCTCCAACACCGTTAAGTACTAACCGTCGTTAAGTATTTTGTTTGTGAAATGAATAAATAAATACATAAAATATATTTAATTATTCAACCATTGGAACTCTCACATTATTGTGTGCAATCCCGAGTCTCGGGTTCGAAACCGGACATACGTATATTAAAAGTTATACATTAAACCTAACATGCATACCATCAAAGACACAATAGTCAATAGGTAACGGATTCCATCACTACTAGAACACATCAAGTGAGAGGAAAAAAAACTATCTCCAGATAATCAGAAGCAAAAACGAAACTGAAAGGATGAAGCAACTAACCAGGGATGCTAAAACTGTTTATAACAGAAAGGAAACAGATTCACATGAAAAGCCTTTCGGAATCATCACAGTTATTCTCTGAACTACATGAAAACAACATTATCAGCAGCAGCAAAACTTTGTAAGCCACCTGCGAGTATCTCCTCGATCCTCAAGGTTTCTGGAAGAAAAAGGGTTACCACTAACCGATCAGGTCAAGAACAAAAAAACACACACAGCCACACTACCAAATTAAGTATGTTTGAAATAAGAAAAATTACTGCACGGTAATAGAAAACGCCCATAGTATTATTAAATGTCCACATATGCTAAATGCAAGCTCTGTCCAATAACTTGAATGTTAATACTAGCCACTTCGTGCTATAGCTCTCTACTGGTACAGAGCAACAAACCTTCTGCTACATAGTACAGTAATGACTATTGTGGAACTTTCCTTGACAATTTATTTAGGGTCCAATTATCCAAAAATGCCAATAAATTAATGCTAGTCGCAATACTATTACTACATGAAAAATGCGTTATCTCATTGCCATTATTATTGATTTTTGAAGTTTGTTAGTCAAAAGTATTTGTAATTTGTTGGGAGAGTTGGGCCAGTTCCATTCATTATTATTCACCATTTCAGCCACTAAACAATCACTCATCAGTCTATCATTATAAAGATCTCTGCTGGTTAACTGATTCATCAGAGGGCCAGTTTCATGCCAAGTATCATGCGACATGTAAATAGACTTCCCATTACAAACAATGTGATAAATGAAAGGCCTTACCTTGCTTGGCAATCAATGTGGCTGCTATACTCCATTACCAAAACTCTCCACACTAACATAACCCATTCTTAAAATGATGAAACCCATTGATATCCCTGACTGCTATCTCCCTTCCTGTTATCTTCGATGCCAACTTCATAAAAACATGGCAATCCCCACAGATTCTAAGATTCTTCATGATTCTTATAGGAGCAGAAGAAGGTAAACACATTAACCCATAAACAAAAGTTCCTCTTTTTTAATCTCAATCCAACTGTTCCCCCTTTCTTTATTTACTTGTGTTTCTTTAAGAAACTTTCTTGCTTGTATAACTTCATCCCACTGTTGATTTGCAGCGTAAATATTTGAAAGCAATATATACTTGGTTTCCTGCATTTTCGGGTTCAATTTCAAACAAATGTTTAGCAGCGATTTCAGCAAACTCAACGTTTCCATAGACTCTACATGAGCTCAAATGTGATCCCCAAATGGAATCAAATGGCAATTTGTCGATCAAGTTTTTAGCTTCATCAATCAAACAAGTACGACCAAGAATATCCACCATACAAGATTAATGGAAAACGTTAGGTGATAAGTGTTGGAATTAAATAACATTGACACTAACCGAATATAAGGGTGACACATAATCTATTATCCAAAAATAGTATAGTTAATCAACTTTTCAGAAAGGACTAGAGATTATTTTTTGTATAATTACCATTTTAACCTTTAAAAAACCCACGTTCATTATAACTTCTAATTAAACCCTACTTTAACAGCTACATAACAGACGGCCATCAATCTGCTAGTCTCGTATTTTCGAACAATGAAAACAATTTTGAAGGAGCATCTAACGAGATGAAGCAGATACGTAACGATATTGCTACTTTAATATGGAATGCACATCGTGGATGATAATTTAACATCATTTTAACGTTGTTTGTATTTTTACATGGATTTTCATGCAATGCTACATATTTATGATTTATATCAATAATTTTATTTACTATTCTTATTTATATTGGGTTTGTTATTTGTATGTCCAATTACGTCATTTTACACTTTTAATTTACAATTACAGCTAGTTTGCCAATCACTTCTACAAAAAAAAAACTACATTTTTAATCTTTTTCAGCACCAGCACCAACACCAACATCAGCACCAGCACCAGCACCAGCAATTTTTGCCAAACACACCCAAAATGTATGTACCTTTTAGCTATTCTTCAATCAATCAACTAATAACCGTTTATGTGGATTATAATAATTGACTCGTTTTTTCAATTCAATCCAAGATACAAGTGTTTGTAACAGGTTCTTGTACATACGTACTATTAATGAATTAAAGTTAATGCTAGTTAAAGAAACACAAAAAACTAAACCAAAACAATTTTTGTTTATGAAAAATTGAAACCGAAAGCCCTAAGGGTTTGGGAATTCGGCCGAGCACCAAAAGAGCAAGAAAACAAAAGCTTTAGGGTTTTGTGTGTGTACAAGATTACCCAACAATGATCCCTTAGACTAGTTTATATAGTAGAGTATCTTAGAGGACAAGTTAGGGTACCGATTGGCCAAGCAACCCCAAGGGGTTTCCGGAACCTTCCCGACCTCTAATTACACTCTAGTCCTTCTCTTTTATATTTAACGGTCGTTAGTCAATTGTCGTTAATTACTTAACGTCCGTTAGTCGTTATTTTGTTTATTTAATAATTAAATATAACGTTTTACATTTAATTATTTAATCTTTAATTCTCATACGTAAAGTGTGCAATCCCGTGGTCTCGAGTTCGATTCTAGACATACACGTATTAATATTTGTCCACAAAACTAACAGCTCCCACTTGGACATGTCTTAATAGTGTAATGACATTGGTTAGCGTCTAGCAACACGCCAATGCCCCTAGTACAACTCGAGTGTGGTTTCCTTGGAAAAACCTTTTTGATTATTCATCATCATACTTATCCTTTTGTTACTAATACCATGTTAATATGGATATTGATATCAGTCATTCCATAATTAACTATTCAGTTTCTCGTTGTTTTATGATTGAGCAAGATTACCAAATCTTCTGAACGTATTCCAGATAGATCTTGGGCGTGGCCACGCAAACATCTTGTCAACCCTACGAGTGGCCTAACAGTATTAAACTTTGAAACAAATTCAAATGAACAAATTCTTTCTTGACTACAAGCAAAACCCATGAATTTTGCAACACTTCTGAAAGCAGCCCTTATAACTAACAGTTACGGATAGCGTTAGACTATTTTACAGAAATGCACTACATCCATGACAGTTATCTGGTATCTCAAGTCTGAGGATAAATATTCATGATTTACTTAATGACATAGATCCATAAATATAATCATGCAGTTGGGATCTGTCATATATTCAATTCATTGAATATCATGTGAATTTGGCATGTCTACGCATCAATATACTTTCAAGTATATTTTACCAAAACTCAGATTTGTCTTAATTCAATAATATTCTCATATCATTGATTGACAACGGACTATTTAGAATAACTAAATTATTCACGGATTAAACATACATATATAGGATACAAAAATTAAAATGAGATATAAACATAAACAATACTTTATTTCATTAAATAATAATTGTCTAATACATCCATTATCCAAATACTAATCACAGTTATGCATGAAACTACTAGCTAAATGAAGACCAATTCCATTGGCATGATCACAGAGCTTATCATGAGCTAAAGCCTTCGTAAACGGATCAGCTAGATTATCATATGTGTGAACTTTGAGTAGTTTAATTTCACCTATGCTGACTTAATCCCGAACATAGTGATATTTCCTGATAAAGTGTCTGGTGCCCTTCATGACTCCAGGTTTATTGGAAAATATGATTGCAGCAGAATTGTCGCAATACATATTAGTAGGTAATTCAATTGAAGGCATAACACCAAGGCCCGAAACGAATTTCCTAATCCAAACAGCTTCTGGAGCAGCTATGTACTTAGCTTCTGTTGCAGACATCGCAATGGTACTCTGCTTCTGGCTCTTCCAGTCTACTGCTCCTCCATTTATAACAAAGACATAACCCGTCTGAGACTTCGCATCATCTTTGTCACATTGCCAGGACGCATCGCAGAAACCTGTAACATCAAGTTCTACACCTGGATTTCCACCATACACTAGAAACATATCTTTTGTATTCCGTAAATACTTAAGAATGTTCTTAACAGCAGTCTAGTGAGATTCACCTGGATTCTGTTGATATCGACTGGTGATATTTTGTGCGAATGCCACATTTGGCCTTGTGCATCTAACCGCATACATGATAGACCCTACTGCCGAAGCATAAGTAACTTTACTCATGCGTGCCACCTCTGCAGGTGTTGAAGCACACAGTTCGCTACATAAGCCATGTTCTACTTGCATTGGCAAATATCCTTTCTTGGAATTTTGCATATTGAATCTCTTCAATATTTTGTCAATGTAAGCACTTTGACTTAAACCAATTAACCGCTGTGATCTATCCCTGTAGATCTTGATTCCTATAATGTATGCTGCTTCTCCTAAATCCTTCATAGAAAAACACTTTCCAATATATGCCTTAACATTTTTCAAACTTGGAATGTCTTTTCCCATAATTAATATGTCATCAACATATAGGATAAGGAAAGTAACATCACTCCCACTAGCTTTGTGATATACACATGGCTCATCAAGATTCTGAGTAAACCCAAAATTTTTTATTTCTTCATCAAATCTCTTATTCCATTTCCTTGATGCTTGATTCAATCCATAAATGGATATTTGAAGTTTGCATACACGCTTTGGAAATTGTGGATTCACAAACCCCTTAGGTTGCGCCATATAGATGTCTTCATCTAAGCGACCATTTAAGAAGGCGGTTTTGACATTCATCTGCCAAATCTCATAATCAGAGTATGTTGCTATAGCTATGAGAATCCTAATAGCTCTAATATCTGCTATAGGAGAAAAGGTCTCCTCGTAGTCAATCCCGTAGGTTTGAGTAAAGCCTTTAGCTACCAAACGAGCCTTATAGGTGTGTACATTGTCATCCATGTTAGTTTTCCTCTTGAAGAGCCACTTACTTCCAACGACTTTAGCATTGGGAGGAAGGTCTACTTCAATCCAGACTTTGTTATCTCTCATGGATTGCATTTACCCATTCATTGCAACTAACCATTTGTCCTTTTCAGGATCATTCATGGCAGCCCTATAATTAGCAGGTTCTCCAAGATCCCCCAATATAGTTTCCTCAACTTCTACGTTAAGACATAGACGTTCAGGAGCACGTGTAGTCCTTACAGACCTACGAATGGGAATAACTTCAGGTAGAGGACCCAGACTTTTAGGTTCCACATGAAGTTCGCTAGTGTTTTCAGAAGGTAATGCATCTTCATGATCATCTTCGAGATCATAAATTCTCCCACTGAATTCTTGAGATATGAGATCCCTTTCAAGGAAGTCTCTATACCTAGCAACAATTACTTTGTTTTCAGGTGGGTAATAAAAGTAGTAACCCGTCGTTTCCTTTGGGTATCCTACAAAGATGCACTTCACAGATCTCTGTTGGAGTTTATCTGGTGAGTCACGTTTAAAAAACGCCTCATAACCCGAGACCTTTAAATAAGACAAGTTAGGAGCTTTACCATGCCATATCTCGTATGGTGTCTTATCAACCTTCTTGGTCGGAACCATATTTAGAATGCGAACAACATATTCTAAAGCATAATCCCAAAAGGATAAGGGAAGAGTAGTAAGATTAAACATTGATCGTACCATATCTAGCAATATACGATTTCTTCTCTCAGATACACCATTTTGTTGTGGAGTATATGGAGATGTGAGATGCTGAACAATTCCACACTCAGCTAGATAATCTTTAAACTCTTGACTCAGGTATTCACCACCTTTGTTGGATCGAAGAGCTTTAATCTTCTTTCCAAGTTGCAATTCTACTTCTTTCTTGAAAACCTTAAATGTTTCAAACACCTCATGTTTATGTTTAAGTAAATAAACATAACCATAACGGCTGAAATCATCTGTAAAGGTTAAGAAGTAGCTAGAACCTTTCCTTTACACATGTCTAAGTGATCCACATACATTAGTATGTATCAAACCAAGTAGATCTGAAGCCCTTTCTATACGATTTGATAAAGGTTTCTTTGTCATCTTCCAAGATATACAAGACTCGCATTTATTAAATGATTCATCATTGATACGTTTCAAAAGCCCATCGCGTTGCAGCTTTTCCATGCGATTCTTGCCTATGTTAGCAAGGCGACAATGCCAAAGATAAGTAGAATCCAAGTCCTTTTTGATTCTCTTATTATTGATGCTATACATCAAATTATTTCTATTGGATACATTATCATTCATGTCAATTTCAAACACACCATTCACAGCAATAACATTAAAATTAAATAAAAATACCATTTAAAGAAACAGCAATAGTAGGTGCATAATGACAATTGTTTAATAACAGTACTAAGCCAGAAGGCAAAACAAATTAAACGTTCCTATGGCTTCAATAGTTGCTTGTGCTCCATTTCCCACTTGCAGATATTGCTCCCCATAGGCCAGCTTCCTTTCTTCTCTAAACCCCTGCAGTGTATTACAAATGTTAATACCACATCCAACATCTAAACCTCTGCAGTGTATTACAAGTTACCTGAAGTACTGGCGTCCTGCCCAGACTTCTTGTACTTATAAGTACGCAACTCTTCAAGGTAGAGAGGACAATTCCACTTCCAATGTTCGACCACATGACAGTGGTGGCAAGCCTGATCCTTCTTGGGATTCTCCTTCTTCTTAGGAGGGTATTTCTTAGGTTCAGGTTTCTACCTCAGAGAGTGGCATGTATTGAAGGTTGGTACTTCAGAGAGTGCACTGGTGTCATAAACAGGAGGTGTATCAGAATCAGTGTCGTACTTAGCCTCCTAAAGATTTTCCATAAAGATACAGTTTGCATTGATATCCTCTCGATCTTCCATTTCATCCATGAGAGCCATAAAATCATTTTCCTTAGCATTCAACTGAAACCCTGCATCTTCCTTCTGTGGCAACAATAACGCTTTCTGCAGATACGCTGTATCCTTCTTTCTCGGCTTAGTAGGATAGCTCCTTGCAATATGACCTACACTTTGAGAGTTGGAGCACTTCATCAGATTACCCTGATTCCCATTTCCATAATTCCCAACAACTGGAGCTGCCACATTCCCAATCTGATTACCCACTGTCTGATGCCCAACATTCTGACCCCTCTGATTTCCAACAAACTGGCCCATCTGATTCCCTGCATACTGACCCAACTGATTCCCTTCATACTGTCCTGCATTGATAAGAAGCAAGAGGCTAAGAAACCTAATAGGTAAATCTCTATAGGACGTAGTTTTTCTCAAAATGAGACTTCCACTGCATCTGAAAAGAAAACAACTCCTAGATCTTTCCTTAGGTGGATTCCCACGGGAAAATTTTTTAAGACAGTTGGTCTTAGATGGATTCCTACAGGGAGGATTCTTGATAGATGCACCAAGACAAATAATAGTGAAAATCATCGTCGGGATAAGGAAATAGAAACCACTACAACCATTGATAGTAAACACCCTCAATGTGAGGAAACATGTACTTCTAACACTATTATTTGTGCAAATTCTTCTTCTGTGGATGCAGGTACTTGTGAAAGTGTTGAGGGTTCATACACCCGTTGTGCTAAAGAAGAAATTTATGCCTATATCGTATGTGGAAATCCTTATCTAATTCTACTCTTAACTCCACTTTTACTTGTCCAAACTTAATTATTCTTTGTGAATATTTTTTGAAAAAACAAAATAAAAAAATATAAAATTTCAAAAATACAAAAACAATATAAAAGAAACCATAGTCGAACTTGAACTTGAACTCTTAGCATATGAACCAAGTCGCAACCTTAACTGAACATGACCACACTTTAATCACAGCAGCATGAATTACAATACAACTACAAGACTAAAACTAGCAGCACTAATGTTAGCTAGTAGCATTAAAACTAATCGAGCAACCTTAAAATACAAAGAGCAGCATTAACTAATCATGCAATAACAGAAACAATAAGCATAACGATGAGCAGCATCAAAATAATATTGACTTATAACCAGCAGCATAAATGTATAGTGAGCAACACTAACTAGTAAACACTGATCAGCAGCATTAACGAGTAACACAGCAGCATTAAAACTCATAAGCAGCAATACTAACTCGACCAATAATTAGCAGCAGTATAAAATTATAAGTAGACTTACTCTCATTCAAATATTATACCAGTAACCTCAGTTCATAAAGAATAGAGTAATTTGTGGAAACCGTAGAGGGGGGTGAATACGTTTCCATTTAAAAATTTAAAACTTTTGTATCAAACTCCCGATCAAGTGTGATGTGATATGAGAAGTGTCAACTATGATCATATAGCATCAAGAGATGAATATTGTAAACTACAACATATGCATAATCAAACCACGACACATGGATAATCAACATAACATAAGCAACTAGCCACACAAGCAAAAACGCAATGCAAATATAAAGTGATAAAGAATGAAATAAAAGTAAAGAGATAAGTAAGAAGGCGCAAACCAGACACGGTGATTTATAGTGGTTCGGTCACGAAGCTCCTCTTCGCCCTACTCCACTCCCCGAGTACCCAACTCGAGAGTTACTTCACTAATCAACAAACTCCCTTCAGGCGGAGAAAACCGTACACGTCGCTTAACTTATTTTCCGACACTAAGCTAGATGTCGAGTGCTAATCTTAGCTAGCACCAATCTACCACGATCTACCCGATCTACACCTTACACGTCGCTTATCCTATTTCCGACACTAAGCTAGATGTCGAGTGCTAATCTTAGCTAGCACCAATCTACCACGATCTACCCGATCTACACCTTACACGTCGCTTATCCTATTTTCGACACTAAGCTAGATGTCGAGTGCTAATCTTAGCTAGCACCAATCTACCATGATCTACCCGATCTACCCTTGATCCACATGATCAATCACATAAGCCCAATGGCTTCAAGAGATCTTCACTATCTCTTAAGATCACAATGATCTTGACTCACTCTCTCACAAAAGAAAAATAATCTTGATGTATGCTATGATACAATCAAGAGTGTAACCAATGTTACAAGACCTAACAACTACAACTCTTGTATCTTCTTGGATACTTTGAGTTCTTCTCTTGCAAATGAAGAGGAATGATAACACTTTGTATCTACGTGGATACTTTGTGTTCTTCTCTTGCTAATCAAGAGGGATGACAACACTTTGTATCTACTTGGATACTTTGTGTTCTTCTCTTGCTAATCAAGAGGGATGACAACACCTTGTATCTACTTGGATACTTTTTGTTCTTCTCTTGCTAATCAAGAGGAATGAAGAGGATCACTTGAATGGAGGATTGGATCACTCTTAAACAAACTAAGACTCTCCAAATGATCAAAGAAAGTCATCTAAGTGAGGAGGGATTAGACCAGAGAAAAAGGACTGGAAAAATCAAGTTGGAAGTATGGAATGGTCCACTATTTATAGGCAAAGAAAAATCTAGCCGTTACGTACGGACGGCTCCGTTAAATACCCGACGGCTCCATTAAATTTAATGGAGCCGTCCCTATTTAAAGGTGCCGTGGATGCTCCTTCGTTTGTCTTTAGTGGGGAAGGTTTATTTGGGAAAGTTAGGAGCTGTTTTGGGGGGAAATTTGACTGTTGGGATTTTCAAACATATTTTTCAAAATAAAACATTTCTTTTTAATTCAAAAATAATTTGTGAAATATATTTTTGAAAAAATGTTTTGTCACATTAAAAATGTGAAGTTTAGAAAAATAAAATCCTTTGATCATTTGTCAAGTAGTAGATTTGTTTGTCCATACCTTGAGTGATTTATGTCGGGATGGAAATCTACGACTTCGTTGAAGCATACTTGAGATGTCGGAAAGTGTTGATGTAAGTATGCGTTGATGATTTGTGTTTACAAGTAACTTGCACATTTTACGTTATGTATTACAAGTTACATGTTTGTCATTATTAAAACCGAAGAAACCGTTTAGTTTAAATATCATAATATTTGCACTAACAATCTCCCCCTTTTTGATGATGACAAATATGTAAACCGTAACACATAGTAAAATGTAAAAGTTACCTGTTTACACTCCCTTCTCCCCCTTTTGTCGAATCAAAAAGGTAGTTGCCTCGAGCGCTCCCTTGAATTTACTCCCTACTCCCCCTTATTGCACTACTATCCTTTCTCCCCCGAAAGGCGAACTTGCATCATCCTAGTGAAGCCTTCTATCAACACTTGTGAAGACGACTCCGTGCTATGTATTCAAATACTCCCGAGCTCCCCCTAGCTCAATGCTCCCCTATGGTGACTTAATCCCCTTTTTATTTACCTTAGTATCTAGTGGATCCATGGATCAAATTCTTACAAAGGCTTTTCCTACATCAAGGGTTAGCTTCGTGCAACATAATATATAACAGTATAGGAGCAACATTATATGGATAGAATACACATAGCAAGACATGCATGGGTTAAACTATGTTAATACGTAAGTGTCACAACCCGACCGAAAACCCAAGGTGTAATTGTTCACTCAATCACACTAATCAAGAACGAGATTCGTTCATTGACTGACACACTAAATGACTTATTCCAAGTTGTCATTGGGAAGGAAAGTTCTAACAAACCTTTTGAACAACATAATCATCTACCTAAGATGATTGATGTTAAGGATAGTTTGTTGATAAGACATACTCTAAATGATTACTATTATGACAAGTCGTGCCATAAAGTAGACTCGATAGAGGTTATACCTAAATGATTTCATAAGGTGGGAGAGTGTTGGTTGTGGTGACAACAAGGACAACTTGGGTTATGTGGTTGTAGGGGATAAATAATGGGATGACCCATTAGAGGTTGTGGTGATGGTGATAGTGATAAGGATGATGTGTTAGTACCAAGTCCAAAGAGGTTTGATGGTGATAGGGTTAGTGTGATAGCTAAGGGTTGTGGTGGACTTGGTGGAGGTAAGGGTGTAGGAATCCTAAAGGTGGAGGATGATGATGATGTGGTTGGAGATGTTGGTTTTGCCCTTTGAGGAAAGGTGAGAAAGGATGGTTTAGGTTAATATATCGTTTGCACTGACAATGAGATGCATGATATATTTCAAAAGAGAAAAAGAAAAGGTGCATGTGATCCTAACAGGATTGTTGGTGGATATCTCTAACGGGGTTAAGGTAACGAAGTTCTAGGTTTCTAGGTTGGATGATCCTAGTTGTGTGTTAGAGATAATTTGGTGCATGAAAGGTTTTGTGTGATTGTGAGGGTTGGAGGTTGTTTAACTAACTATCACTTATCCAAAGTGAGGAGTAGTTGTAAGGTTTGAGTGTGATGATGAATTGAAGGTTGTAAGGTTTGAGTGTGATGATCTATGGGTTAAGGTTCTTAGACTAACTATCACTGTCAAGAGTGAAGTGTAGTTATAAGGGTTGAGTGCGATGATGATGTTGATGTGAGGTTTGAAGGTGAGATGCAATATAAGCTTGCAATGGTGAGGCCTTATATAGGCAAGAGTTGTGGGATTCGAACTAAAGTTGGTGTTAGAGTCCTATGGTGTGTAGTGAGGGAATCCTAGGGTGTATGTGAGTTTGCAAAATTTTGCAGGTTTGAGGTTAGGGATGCAGGGATCTAAAGGAAACAGTGAAAATTCGTCAAACATAGGCACGGTACCACTAAATATCACACGGTACCATTAAATTTAACGGTACCGTGGCCTATTTAACGGTACCGTGACCTGGAAGTCACGAATTTTCCTATACAGCCTAGTTCTGGGCAGCTAAAGGGAAGTTTCCTAGGGAATAAGAATCACATTTGTGTGTTCTTGAGAGTGTTTGGTGAAAGGCTATAGGAGTGTGTTTTCGCTCCCCCTTAATCTATGACCATCCGGACAAGAGGTAAAAGATAAAGAGGAAAACAAACGTTGACGGAAGCGATGAGCTTAGTAACGTCATGACAAGTGGTGGATAGCATACGATAAACTTCACCTTTGAAGTCACGTAGCTCTTCTCAATCATTATGAATATTCATAGAATATTATGATGAGGCATGTGATCACATGGAGATATCCTAAGGGTTAAGAAGATAAAATCTTCAAGGTTGTGATGTTAGTGATAAGGTTCTAGTGGGGTTATCTATGTTGATGAAGAAGGGTTATCTCAACGCATCCTAGCGGTTCTTTCGTTTGAAGTGTGTGGAAGATGAGTGGGATGCGGAAGCTTTGGTAGTGTTTAATACCATGCGGAGGTGAAAGGGAAGAAGGCTTAGGAATCAGAAGATAGATACAATCTGTTCTGATAGGATACGGTTCTGGTTCAAGACTACATCGAGTGGGTTTCGATAGTGTTTTTGAAACAGTGAGAATAAACTGTCTCAGCAGACAACGGTCCGACGGTACTGTTAAATTTAGCGGTATTGTCCCCTATTTAAGGGTACCGTGACCTGCTGAGGTCAGTTTTGACCCAGAATTAGATTTCTGACAAAGAAATTTCACATATGTTGTGATTTTTCTGGACCTTAGATTAAAGAATTTATACCAAATAAATTCCTTTATGAATGAATCCAACGGGATTAGGTGAACGTTGGTCGAGAGCGAGAAATGACATTTAATTGCCTTTCGCAAATTAAATATACTTTAAATATTTCGGATGAAATATTTAAGTTTTCATTGGAATTTAAGATGATTTCACGAATAAATCTCGCTGATTTAGTGAGACTCTTCGATACGAGGAAAGAATTTATACCTAATAAATTCTTTGAACAGTACTGGACGAGAAGAGATGACTTTTATATTTCCGAGGAAATACATAGGTAGTCATTAGAGCAATGTGAAAGATGACTTAATATTTCCAGTGAAATATTTAAATAGTCATAAGAGGGGTACGAGGGATGACTTTAATATTTCCAGTGAAATATTTAAATAGTCATATGATTTATGGAAAATGTTCCATCATTCCTAGACCTAGACGAAGATGGTTAGGGGATTCTCGGTTGAGAGGTTTGGTTGATTTACGGATTTTGATGTGCTTCGCACACGAGTGTTTCATGGGGTTTTGAAAGACGCAAAGCTAAGCCTATGGTGCTGATTCACAGCAGGGTTTGGGATCTTAAGACGTGTATAATCACACGAGGATGAAAGGAACTACTAATCACTTAAATAGCAACTCGTGAGTCCTTTGTCACCCGAGGGTTGATGTTAGCTTTTAGCTTTGGGATGAGCGTTTTAACATATGTTGTTAAAAGGCTTGAGTATGATGTTTCGGATATGACATTTAACAATTGCGATCGCAAGTTAAGCTTACTTGAATATTTCGGATGAAATATTTAAGTTGTCAATCCTACTCCGAGTTCTACTAGGTTTGTATCAAACCTTCCCATGACAAAAGGGTGTATACTTGGAAGAAGGCGAAGTGATGACTAGGGAATTAAGACAACTTCGCGACTACTCTAACTTATAGGTTTTGACACTAGTGTATGACTCTATGACTTCTAAAGGTTCATAGTGATGGGCATACCTAATTCCTAATGTGTCAAAAGATCATAGTGTGGGTGCAAACTTTACAAGCAAATCATGTAAAATGCACATAAGGAATAAATGCAACCATCATGCAAAACATGACAATCATTTAGCATTTAAGATCATGAAGACATTTAATCATGTCTTATGAGAACATGTTATCATTTTGAAACATGTATGTGGGATGCAAGCACTCTAGGTATGCTAAGGCAGATCCTAATTACTACTTGTTTAAGATGACATCCTAATGGGAGATAAAGTTCACCGATGTAAACTATCTCTAGTCAAATGTAGGAATGAAAAATTTTCAAGTTAGAGAATGAGTATGAGACTATCACTAGTGGTGCTCAATTAAGGCTAAACACGACCATTTTTACGGGTTATACACGAACCCAACTTCTCTCCTGGAAGCAATCCAACCGTTAGGTCAAATTGAATTTCTAGTGCGATAGGTTCTCCAGTAGTCATTCTCATGTTAGAAGAATTCAAATTCCTATATTTGCCTATCGAAGTATAGCAAAGATGATGTTATCTTGTTTTGCTTATACATGGCCTAATATGACTCAATTAACCATACTTTAAAAGTCGGTTAAGAAAATGACATGTCTTACACAACTCCTAACAAAGGCAAGCGAAATGTTTTAATTTCGTGTTTGAGATTTAAAGGTTGTTTGATGGAGATGGTGTATTTTATGATCTCTTGGACAACATCTTTGTTTGTTGAGTTGTTACATGTTATTTTAACATGATTTGGTTTCCTAGAACCAAGAGACACTCTAATGTGATACAATGTAGAATCTACTACATCGTGTGTGTTTCAAGAATGCTCCATTGCATATCTTGAGAAAGAATCTAGTGAAGGTTACATACCTCAATAGATCTTGTGAGCATTATATTAAAAATGAGACATATTGTATATTTCAACAAATATGCTTTTCTAAGAGGAAACTTATCACTCTTACGAATGCTTTGTGAAACAAGTATTTTAGTGTATGACCAATTTTACTTGTTTATGCAATGACACATGTCTTATTAGGTTATTATTCAACTCTAATGTCCTATATTTGTTAACAGGATGCAATGTATTCTCTTGTAACATAACCATTCATGTCACAAAGAAAATAAGATGCATAGGATATAGGTTATCCTTTGTCAATCTTTTGATAAGAGAAATACATGTGATATTCTCAAAGATTGATGACTTACATATATTATGTGTGACACTTTTACTAGACATGTGACTTTGAGTGTTGAGTCGTTCATGAGCAAAGTTTACATATGTTGTTTGTTTGCTCGTGTTTGGTTTTTCGGAAATGACACATTTACTTATTGCATTGCAATGTAAATTACTTGTATATTTCGGATGAAACATCCAAGTTGTCAATCCTACTTGGTTGTGTATTTTATGCATCTTTTAAACATGTTAGTTTAAAGTTTGGAACACAACCTTTGGACAAGAAGACTTAACATGGCATCTTCAACACAAGTGTGAGTTATGATCCGATGCATATTATTTTCGTCTTGAGAGGACGTCATTATTTTCATAACAATCGAGTGTGATTGAGTATGTAGATTCAAGATAATATGTTTCATCGTGTTTTGATGTTATCTTGAAGCTAAACAAATAATGACTCCAATTTCATGTCCACACTCGAAAACTTGTCAATTAGATTCGATGATGATATCAATCATAATTTGAATAATGAATTGATATGTACTCGAGATCTTTCTTGACCCTCACAATCACTCCTTTTTAAAAAGAAATAAAAATTTTAGGAGTGTGTTCCATTTATTCTAACACTAGTTGTATGTGTGAGGTTAATGACATATTAAGTTACTACTTTGATATTGTCATTTATTTTTATTTGAGAAAAACTATTTTATATTATTGAGTATAATATTCTTAGTTTTTCGACACCTCATTTGTATAAAAATAATTATCTTAACTATTTTTATACAACATACGTAAAATACTAAATGTTTAAAACATTTTGTATGTGTGTTAGATCAATGCAAGTTTAATACATTTTCCTTTACTTAAGTACTAATGTATTAAAATGACCTTTTATCTTGTTTAGACAACCCATGGTCAAACAAGACAAAATGATGTAATGTTTTAAAGATCATGTTACGGATTTTATGAAAGTGTTAAGTATTTTGGGGTGATATACTACTTAAACCTTTGGAAAAATAATTGTGTAAGACAATATTTTTCGACACACATGATCTACGAACTTAGTTTCTATTCCTAAGAAGGTTACTAAACCATTTTAAAAACTTGCAACAAATGCAAGAAAAATGGTTGATGCCTATATGCAATGCAAACTAATTACTTAATATAGTGCAAGTGATTTAGCATGAGCCTTATAAACGCATAAACCGGAAAACTATAATAAGCAAATAGCAATTTAGCTTAACACACAGAAATACTTATCGTCATTTTGTGTATTAGGTATAACAATGTATACTAAGCTTGATTTTATTTGAAAACGAATTGATTTCCTCCCCATTTCAAAGATTTTTGCTAAGACACTTTGAAAACACGTCAAGGTTTAAAAGTTGAATCGCCCTTTTTCAGTTTGACCAAAAATTTACGCAAACTGCATGACCAGAAGACCTTTAGTTGAAAATCAAGGACTTTAACATACTTTCATTTAGAACTAATTCATAAAAATGTTTCTCAAATGAAAGTAGACTCAACATCGTTTAAAATGATGGGCGACACGACTCGTACAGACTCATGGTTGATTTTATATGGATTTTTGAAAATGAACCAAAAATGAAAAACAGATAATCAGATGCACGGCACCGTTAAATGACTCACGGTACCATTAAATATAACGGTACCGTACAATATTTAGTGGTACCGTGGTCTATTTTCTGATTCAGAACTGCATGACTTAATGACTCATTCTGAAAGCATGACCGGACACTTAAAAACACAATTCATTTAGTGGTTTAAGAAAACCTTCAAGCTAGTATGACAAAGTATACTTAACAACAAAACTTGTAAGTATTAAACAAGTAAATACTTTTCATATTTTATCGCCTTCATAGGTAATTTGATACATGGATCGTACTCAATTTTGAAAACCATTTGTTTTAAAAATTTGAGCGGCGTGGCTCTGGTACCAATTGTGGAAACCGTAGAGGGGGGGGGGGTGAATACGTTTCCATTTAAAAATTTAAAACTTTTGTATCAAACTCCCGATCAAGTGTGATGTGATATGAGAGGTGTCAACTATGATCATATAGCATCAAAAGATGAATATTGTAAACTACAACATATGCACAATCAAACCACGACACATGGATAATCAACATAACATAAGCAACTAGCCACACAAGCAAAAACGCAATGCAAATATAAAGCGATAAAGAATGAAATGAAAGTAAATAGATAAGTAAGAAGGCGCAAACCAGACACGGTGATTTATAGTGGTTCGGTCACGAAGCTCCTCTTCGCCCTACTCCACTCCCCGAGTACCCAACTCGAGAGTTACTTCACTAATCAACAAACTCCCTTCAGGCGGAGAAAACCGTACACGTCGCTTAACTTATTTCCGACACTAAGCTAGATGTCGAGTGCTAATCTTAGCTAGCACCAATCTACCACGATCTACCCGATCTACACCTTACACGTCGCTTATCCTATTTTTGACACTAAGCTAGATGTCGAGTGCAAATCTTAGCTAGCACCAATCTACCACGATCTACCCGATCTACACCTTACACGTCGCTTATCCTATTTTCGACACTAAGCTAGATGTCGAGTGCTAATCTTAGCTAGCACCAATCTACCACGATCTACCCGATCTACCCTTGATCCACATGATCAATCACAAAAGCCCAATGGCTTCAAGAGATCTTCACTATCTCTTAAGATCACAATGATCTTGACTTACTCTCTCACAAAAGAAAAATAATCTTGATGTATGCTATGATACAATCAAGAGTGTAACCAATGTTACAAGACCTAACAACTACAACTCTTGTATCTTCTTGGATACTTTGAGTTCTTCTCTTGCAAATGAAGAGGAATGATAACACTTTGTATCTACTTGGATACTTTGTGTTCTTCTCTTGCTAATCAAGAGGGATGACAACACTTTGTATCTACTTGGATACTTTATGTTCTTCTCTTGCTAATCAAGAGGGATGACAACACCTTGTATCTACTTGGATACTTTGTGTTCTTCTCTTGCTAATCAAGAGGAATGAAGAGGATCACTTGAATGGAGGATTGGATCACTCTTAAACAAACTAAGACTCTCCAAATGATCAAAGAAAGTCATCTAAGTGAGGAGGGATTAGACCAAAGAAAAAGGACTGGAAAAATCAAGTTGGAAGTGTGGAATGGTCCACTATTTATAGGCAAAGAAAAATCTAGCCTTTACGTACGGACGGCTCCGTTAAATACCCGACGGCTCCGTTAAATTTAATGGAGCCGTCCCTATTTAAAGGTGCCGTGGACGCTCCTTCGTTTGTCTTTAGTGGGGAAGGTTTATTTGGGAAAGTTAGGAGCTGTTTTGGGGGGAAATTTGACTGTTGGGATTTTCAAACATATTTTTCAAAATAAAACATTTCTTTTTAATTCAAAAATAATTTGTGAAATATATTTTTGAAAAAATGTTTTGTCACATTAAAAATGTGAAGTTTAGAAAAATAAAATCCTTTGATCATTTGTCAAGTAGTAGATTTGTTTGTCCATACCTTGAGTGATTTATGTCGGGATGGAAATCTACGACTTCGTTGAAGCATACTTGAGACGTCGGGAAGTGTTGATGTAAGTATGCGTTGATGATTTGTGTTTACAAGTAACTTGCACATTTTACGTTATGTATTACAAGTTACATGTTTGTCATTATTAAAACCGAAGAAACCGTTTAGTTTATAAAACGAGTAAAATAGCCCGCGCGATGCTGCGGTGTGGCCGTTTTATTGCTATGTTTTTATTTAGTTAAAAGTTTATAACTTTGCTATAAAGTAAAAGGTATTGACTGTGTTAGAATAAATTGAGAAGTAGCAGCATTGAATAAACAAAAATTTTTAGCACCAACCAGTTTTTTCATTCAAGAATTCATTTACATGTCTGTTATTGACATGGTGTAACTACTATCGTTGACTGTTCATTCAAGAAATGAAGGTAATAATGTACATAAAATATGTATAAAATATTGCTCACCTTGCAGGTTTACAATGTTCAATTGCGAATTTGGAACTGCTATATTAGTTGTAACAACCTGATTATTCTGAAAAGGATAGTCGACCGATGAGGTTGGTGGATGTTATTGGAATGAAGGTGTTTCAGATATATTAAACCATTCATCAATCTGTTGTTGTTTTCTTAGCATAACCCAAGCCATATCGACTGGTGCGATCAATGGCAACTGGTAGTTGGTGGCGTTCACACCACTTATGCTTCAGTGCATTGCACACTTTCTTTGTTTTCTTCTGATTTGCTTCTGTAGATGCCATCAGTTAGTCCAACAGCGCCACACTGTACATTTAGAAAGCAAGACAAATATCAGCTTTTGTATCCTAACTTGAGTGAAAAGAAAACTACAATTAGTTTAAAACCTGCGAATACGTATACTTTTGGTCAATCATACTTAGGATTTCCACAGCTTGTTTTCAGAGAATGACCATCACGCATGATATTGCTTACACCAAAGTCAGCGGTTTTAACACTGTAATTGGAATCTAACAGTAGGTTTTCAAGTTTAAGATCTCTGTCAACCACCATGTTCCAGTGGCAATACTCCACATGTCTTAATTATTTAATAATTATAACAAAACCATTCAATTATTAAAGGATTGTATAAACTGGATACCTACTTATAACTTTTATGTTTTCGATCTCAGGTACGCTCATAAGATCGATTATCTCAGGTACGCTCATAAGAAAGGTGCATGGTTTTCTAGGAAAATCAATTATACATCCTCCATTAAGCTATTAAGTAGTTGGTAACCCTTACAGGTCAAGTTGAATTGACGGCACAGATTACAAAGCTCAAAGACTCAACTATAAATCGAAATAGGTCTCACAAATTGCGCATCTTTTTATTGGAAATTTGTTATTACCTCACTTGTAGAGCTTTGACTTGATCTAGTATTTGACCGAGTGGCCATGCTGAACATGGAATCTAGATAATCATCCACACCGAAAGTTCCATAGTTTGCTTCAGGGATCCCCTGTGTATTCTGAAACATTACAACGAGGTCTTGGGCATAGTGTGAAAATGATTTCGATGAATCACCACTTGACTAAAAACCGGGAATGGCTTCTGCTTTCCTTCTGTATATATGAACAAAAATCCGTCAAGACGTAAAATTAATCAGCAAACACTTCATGGGTGACCTACTTATCTAGTTACTTACCGCCCACATTAATAAAAGACTGACGTCTGATCTTTCTTTCTCGGTATTCACCACCAGTTACCGTTTCAACCCTGTGACGAAACAATACAATTTTCAAACAGCGCAGACATAAGTTATACTGTGGTTAATAGCTCTTTTGGTAGAAATAAAGAAGTTCAAATTTCACGATATATAGATCACATTAGTATACTGTAATTACGTATGTTTATGAAACTGCTATCTCAATTATGAAGTAAGAAAAAAAATGACAATACCTCTAACTCAGAACAAACGGGTGCAACATCACAGATCTTCTGAAAAAAGGAACAAAAAAAAGATTAGCTAAAATCGCGCAACATGAATAAAGACTGCCTAAGCACCTTAAATACACAACCCCAAACATCCACTAATCACAAAATACGATAATTTGACCCAAAACAATAAAACAATCAGAATACTTGTGAGAAACTAAAAATGCTTAATTTTTAGTGCTTAACCGCTAGTTCAGTTTCAAATATGCCCATAAACCCGCAAAATATGCTAACCCAAATACCAAGCCTCAGCAGCATATGAAAGGTGGATTACGGAGATGCGATACCAAAAGCTACTTATTTATGTATTGACATATCACAGTTAAACTAATGAGAAAAATACATCTTACAAATTATAGTGCTAAATAAGCATGATTAACCAAATTTTGAAACTGATATTCTGCTATTAATAAACTATACTATTAATCAACTTGATATATTAAAAGCGTTTTAACTCTAGTACTTGACTCGATCATATAGTACTAAAACAATACAAACATCGCAAAATATGATCAACTAACCTTATCCAAACACCCCCTGATTAAAAGCCAAAGTAACTCTTCCAAGTATTATCCCAACAGTAAGTAATTTACTTTTTTTTAATTATGGTTAGGGATTATAGATAGCTAACCTCTGTGAATCTTAAGGCGTTTATTCCATCTTCTAACCCCATTTGTGTCATTAAAAAGTTTATTCCATCATGCTCAATATCTGCTTTAGTAAATGCGAGGGACTTTTGCAACTTTCTTGGATCAAAAACATCGACCTCTATCATATTTGAGCATATCCATATTCTGCAGACATGAAATTAATTTCTGAACAAAAAAATGGAAGAGGTAACTCTTGTTTATGTAGAAATAAGCCTTAAACCAAGCAAATAAATGTAAGCAAGAAACAAAGAAGTGTATATTGTAAGGAAAAAGTTTGTGAAGCATATATTTCTGGTTTATAATTCAGATTCTTAGGCTATTTGCATATTTCAGTCACAATAAGGTACTAAGTAAAAAAGATAAACAAGAAAAAAAGCCTTGAGAATAATAAGAGGGTGTTTGTTTAAGATTACTTTCGGGTGTATAAGCTTGTGTGGGCAAACCCACACAAACATACCCGTTTCAGCCCATTTAAACACCCACTGCAGTCCCCATTTTAGGATCCCAAACGCACCCGTCTTAGGCCTCATTTCAGCTCCAAATCCCACACCCATTTCAGTCCCCAAGTTGACCTATGTTAACCCCCATTTGAACGACCAAAGACACCCAATTCAGCCCCATTTCATCAGCCAAACCTACCCATTTCACCGGGTTTATAAACAGAAATAATTAGGTTGGAAACCGCTAAATGCGCAAGTCTTACAGTATAACGGTTTTCATTTCGTACACAAACTTTAGTAATCTGATGTCATCATACATAACATAATTAACTACGTCGCCACATATCATCCAACATGATGTATATTTCTTAATTGTTAAATTCCTTAAATTTAAACCATCATCATTTAAATAAGATGTACTCCAAACCTAGTGAACACATTCCCTGAACCCATAAATAAAAGTAGAAACTAAAAGATCATACCTTGAGGTAAACTTTCTATTAAATAACACGGCGCCTAGTGCGACGGCAGTGGTGTGAACCTCTTCCTGCTTCTTCATCAACTGAAATGGCTAATCACACAAACACATGTTATGACCACATAACAAATAAACACGAAAAAAAAAATCAAAATAATAAAAACACATGACTGTAAATCAAAGTTTTTTTTTTACCCTAGCCTTCTTTGTAATCCATGAATCTGACTCAAAAAAGTTGAAACCTGCAATTAAACAAAACCATAAATAAAAGCACAAACTTTTTATAAAAAAATTAAATAAATAAATAACTTGCCTCTTGATTAACTGCAATTAAATCTTTAACCAAATCCTGTAAAAATAAAATTAAACCTTCAGTTAAGAAACACTTACCACCTTTATTAAGGTGCGAACCAGGTTTCTTGAGGCCGCCGGAAGGGTTGCTACACCGACGCCTGTGTTTCCCATCAGAGGTAAGTGCGTTCATACGGTGTTTTGTGTGTGTTTTTGCGTTCATACAATTTTTAAGAGAGATAAACTTTGTGCTTGTGTGTGTTTGTGTGTGTTTTTGTGTGAGATGAGAGATAAGTGTGTACTTGTTTGTGTGCCAGAAGCTTCATGAAGAAGCTGGGATGTAGAAAATAATTAATTGGAAAAATGGAATAGAGTGAAACAAATTGATGTTGAAGTTTCAATGGTTAGGTCTGCTAGTTGGTGTACTGTATCCAGCAACTGTATGATGAAAGGATTAAGTAAGCCTAAACATTGAACAGTAAGTTTGGAAATGTTTGTTGGCCAATGGCCTTTTACCAACATATGACTTTAAGAGTATTAAGCCTTTCATTTGGGGTAATATCAATTTTTCCACCAATACGAATGCAAATTACCGTATGATAAACACTTTAGCGTTGGTCATTTGTGTCACATCATAAACGCTTATTAGTATATATATAATATCGTAATATTTGCACTAACATAATTCGTTTCACAAGAAGTAGAGTTATACGTAATCAGTAACCCTATTCTTATTACTCATAAATCCAGTAACCTCAAAAGAATTCATCAATAACACCTCCAGTAACCATACTTGTTAACAAACGTACCCTTACTCCCACGTAGAGTAGAGTTACGACCTTACTCACACACCAGTAATCACAAACATGAGTAAGCAGAATGTAACACCCCCATTTTTCAATATACGCAGCGGAATATAAGTTGGGGTATTACTTCATGGTTCACAGTCATGAGTATAGAAAACGACTCAAAAAGAGACGTTTTTAAATAAAATTGTTATCATTCATTTATTTATCAGAGTACATGGGATAGGTCCCAGAGGGAAGTTTTGTAAACATGTACTAAAATACATTATTCTTTGAATGATAACAAAATGGACACTATTTTTATAATAAGAAAGTCCACAGCCTCTCCGTGCCAAGCCATGCCTTTTAGTCACCTGAGATAAACATGCTTAAAAAGTCAACACAAAGGTTGAGTGAATCCATAGTGTTTTCAGTTATAATCAGTTTGAACATAAGCTATGTAAAAGAAATCAGTAATACTACAGTGTAGAGTACATATATTGCATTAAGTCTCATGGCACGCAAAACGTTAACAGGTTATCTTCATAGTAATGAGCTATGAGATATAAAATTACCCCATAATTAAATGTAGGTAACCTTGCCCCCGAGTAGGAGATTGTCAGTCTCTTTATTTAACTCAAATAAAATGCATTTGGTTACGTTACGGTAACACAAATGGGCTGTCAAACCCAATAGATCTATCCATATTATTCGCGCTCACCCGCAGGTGATTAGAGGTCCATGATTAGGGGTCTTTTTGGCAAAAACAAACTTATGCAATATAAATCAGGAAAACATTCAGAAAATACTTGTGTTCGGTTTATAGCATGTATCTCCCCACATATTTGGAAAAACGTAGTAAAAAGTGGGACTATGAACTCACCTGGGTAGTCTGGATGGAAAACAAAGTTATACAAAGTTGATAAACGTCTCCGACACGCTACCTGGGTTGGTGTGTCAAGTTCTCAGTAACTATTTTGGAATATATAAGTTTTATTTTCCGTTTACGTTTATTAGGTTTTTAATTCCTAATAATAATAATAATAATAATAATAATAATAATAATAATAATAATAATAATAATAATAATAATAATAATAATAATAATTATTATTATTATTATTATTATTATTATTATTATTATTATTATTATTATTATTATATTAATTTAATAATAATATTAATTTAAATTAAAGTTTATAAGTATATTTTCATTTTAGACCTTCAAGTATCTAGGGTTGGCAACTTTTACCCTTAAACTTTATAAAATGACAACTTTTACCCCTGAACTTTAGTTAAATTACACTTTCTACCCTTTAGTTTCAAAAATGACAATTTACACCCCTAGGGTTTTACTCGATCGCAAAACAAGTCCAAGATACGAAAATTATTAGAGTTTTGGCAAAAATGGTCCTTGAGATTCCCAAAAACTTTCACACGACATCCTTTGGTACAAAAACAATTTATATCTTGTGTTTCACTTCGAGATCTTTTACAACTCCTTTACTAAAATGTTTACAAGTGTTTTAAAAGTATTTTTGCAAAAGATTTTAGACTGGTTCGAACTCATGATCACAGAAATAATTTCAGAAACTTGCGACTTAGGGTTTAGTCGACACAGAAAAACCACAACTTTACACGCTTCGTTCTCCTTCGTTTCTTAACGAAAAATTATGATTCTTTTTCCTAAACGTAGCTCCTTTAGTGTACTTTTATCATGTCAAAAACTAGAATTTTAAAGATACGTTTACTATGCAAATTTAGAGACCAAAGCAGCAGGTAGTCTGCTGTTCGACAGGAAGAAAAAGAAAAGGAAAATCTCATTTTCTTGAAATCCGATTTTTAGACCTATTGTTTTTATGATATAAGTAGTTATTCTAACATGTTTAAAGTGTTCTTAAACCATTTTTAATGTAACACCCCAACCCGACAAGGGTAAAGATATCACAAATATATGGTTTCATATCAGAACAACATAGTATCCATAAATCAAAATAGCGGAAGTCAATACATAATCCAACAATAAGTCAACATGACTTATATCCAAAATGAAAGGAAATAAAAGAAGTACATAAGTTCAATGCCCAAACAATGGCAACATAAAGTCTAAAGAAATCAAATGGTAGATAAGCTATAAAGAACAAGCTCCACTCAAGTGCACTCAACCCCAAAGCCATGCCCAACTCCTAGCTTAATTACCTGCCGCGGGAAAAGAAAACGCGGCTGAGCTACTAGAGCTCAGTGAACAGATATAACGTAACAAGCAGTAGCATAATGAATAATACATGAGTAAATGAGAATGGAAGCATGAGTACATGGTAAAAATACATGGTGTCATAAGAGAAAAGGTGCATGGTAAAGAAAGGTCAGTAATCCACTACGAGCCCATAACATGAAATCATAATCATAATCATAATCATAACCATAAACATGTAGAGGGGAGACCTCTTAGTATCCTGTAAATATGAGGGGTGTCCTCATCATGGGTGGAGTAGCTAGCTCCCGGAGTGTGAAAGACGTGTATCGCACACACCATCAGTCACCATGAATAACATAACATAACATAACATAACATAACATGTACATGAACAAATCTAGGATGCATCCATACGCCCCCGGTGGCCATAATCTGCCTCTACGTAAACATGAATCATAAACATAACATGCAGGGACGGGACAGGTCATCACTCTCCTGCCCTAGAGTCATGCCATCGGTGCATCGACTGACATGGACATGAAACCCTCATGCCTAGTGAGTGGCTCGTAGTATCAAACTGAGGGTAAAGGTCAAGTATCATGAATCATGTTTTAAGTTTACTTGCATAGGTCAATATCATGTTTCATAAGTTCATAATCATGGTTCATAATCATGGTTCATAAGCATGGTTCATAAGCAAAGGTTCATAAGCAAAGGTTCATAAGCAAAGGTTCATGGTCAAGGGTTCATAATTAGAGGTTCATGAATGAAAAGTTCATAATCATAAAAGGTTCAATATCATGATGGTTCAATAATCGAAGTTCATAAATGAAGGGAACATAGCAATGGTATAGGGAAACCTTAATACGAATCATAATCAGAGAATGAAGGCCTCTTATTAAAGAAGCAGAATATCTGTACCTTATTGCTTGACAAGGATCACACTGAAAAGATGATAAAGAGCACAGAACTACTCCCTCTTCACACCTAGAGGAGTAAAGACATGATTACTAAAGATTCCATTTCCATATTAAGTAACTTTCTATTTTTAGCAGGTTTCCATTTTTAGAAAGTTTCCTTATTTAGTAAGTTTCTATATTTAGTAATATTTCCATAATTATAAATTAGGTCAAGTTAAGGTTATTTTACCCAAGTTACATTTTATACCCCTGAGGTTTCATAATTTACACCTTTAGCCCCTTAACTTTATGAAGTTACATTTTAGTCCTTAAAGTATCCGTATTAACATGTTAAGCCCCTTAGTTTTACCAATTTACATATTGTACTCTTTAATTTAAATGTTGTACGATTCAAACCCTTAGAATATAAGTTTTACAATTCAAGTCCCTCAAGTTACAAAGTTTACATATTTAGTCCTTACTTTATATAAATCAACCTTTAATTTATAACAACTTCATAATAGCCCCTTAAATTATCAAAATGACACATGGCACTTTAAATATGATTAAATACACGAATGACCCATAAGTTTCCCAAAATTACAAGTTTAGTCCCTCTAGTTTATTTAATTATAAATCGATTTATAAACTTTAATATATATTTCAAAATAAACCCTTAAACATTTATTTTACATAAAAGGTCCTTCTCATAATTTTTATACGACATACCACAATATTTATAAAGTTCCAAAAGTGACCCACAAGGTTTTAAAATGACAATTTCGACCCTTATAGTTTTAAAATAAAATCGTATACTCTTCATTTTAATTTGAAACAAGCCCTAGCAAATCCCAATAATTAAGTCATGATTACATATCAATTATTACACTAAAACAAACCCTAATTCACAATTTCAAGCCCTAATTCAATCGGATATGATTTTTCCCAAATTATTTTCAAAACCCGGTTTTAAACTTTAATTCGAAAACAATTCTTGAGGCCATGATAAATCGAATACACATTTTCCTCATGTTAACATAACCATATAATGTCCATAAAATTTACTCATGAGATTTCTTTCGATCGCATACATATATTTTGGATTTTAGGTTCGATTTAGAGATTTAATTTACCAAGGACATGGAGATCATGCATGATTCGAATAGCATATTTTATATGGTGTTCTTAAGGATCAAAGAGTGTAAGAAAATTATCAAACCGAGTTTTGAACATGTAGGATAGGCCGAACGAAAATATTGCACTCGATAGGGTCCAAAATTCCCACGCCTTCACGAGCTCTTTCACAACCTTGTAAACAATTTTCATAGATCATAATCGACGAGAGGAACATGAGAAAAATGAAGAACGAATTTAGTTTGGCTCGTATGAATTATTTTGGAATATACCTTATACGTATAGCGCGATTAGGAAATAAATTCCCACGATCGATTCAGCCACAAACAGCCTCCAAGCTAATTTTCGTAGGTCACAAATGGGTAATAGAACGTGAGAAAAATGATAACTTGAGCGTATAAAAATCGTAGCATCGATTTGGAATTATTACCTCAAAACAAGGGTTCGACAAAGAAAGGTTTGCCACGAATGAATCAGCCCACGAACACCTCTAGGATTATTTTTCTAGGCCTCTTAGGATTGTACTCGAACTCAGAAAAATAGTTTAGGGATTTGTGGTGATCGAATGAAGGCTAGAGAAAATGTTTGTGTGTTTTTTCTTCAATCGGCAACTAGGGTTTGATAGGAAAAAAAAATGTGGTGATTGGATTTTAAAATTAAGGACCGGTCAAAAGAGAGGTTACATGGCCATAATTTCAGAATTATTGATTAGGTAATTTATGGTTTTAATTATCTCCTTTAATTGCTCTTAATTTTCTTTAAATAACTTTTATTTAAATCATGAATTTGAATTTAAATAACATTAGGCGCCCAAGGGCATTTTAGTAATTTTCATGGCTTATATAAATGTTAAATGGAGTTGTTAAAATATTTGGGATCATAATTTGTTCATTGTTAGAAGTTTGGAATTTATTTTGTGCTTTACATATGTTTTATTTAGGTTTTAAATTCCCAGGGGCAATTTGGTCATTTTACATGTTATAGAATTTTAGGTATTACATTTAATATCCTAGGTCTTTTAGAACTTCATTTCGAATTCGTTTTTGTTACACAACTCGGTTTGAACAAAAATGAGAAAAATGTGTTTTTACTAATTCTGGACTATGACCATTCTTAAGACATGTTCTACCTTATATTTAGACATAAAATGAACATAGAAAAGTAAGTAAAAAGGACTAGAGACATACCTTGCTATTTTTGTTCGACTAGGGCAAAATTTATGAAATATGGTTCGAACTAAGTCTCCACAGGTTCTAACTCCTTTCTACTGCTTTCTTAGACTTATTTGGACATGGTTTAGTGATGTAGAATCAAGGTTAAGGCTGTGAATGACTATAAGGGTTGATTCGTATGGTGGTGATGGTGTTTTAGGGTTTTCTAGTGGGTGCTATTTATAGAAGGGTAATTAGGGTTTCATGTGTCTTCTAGTATTGTTATGGGAGTGAGTGAGATGATGTGGGTGGCTGTGGAGGCGCCACAAGGGAGGAGGGGAGTGTAGGGTGATGTGGAAGGCTACTTATCACACACATGTATTGTTTTCTAGAAGAGGGGAGTGTTGGAAGATTAGGGTTCATACATGTGGCTTACTTAGGGTTTAAGAATTCTAAGTATTAGTTAGTTCCTAGCTAGAACCGAACTAAATGATGTAATTAGGGTAGTTAGTGATCGAATGGTGCATAGGGAGGTTGTACTTAAGCTTTGTTGGCTTGTAAACTAGGGTTTAGGGTAGAATTAGGGTTTCTAGGTTTAGGGTTTAGTTAGAAATGAATTTTGAATCCATATGACCTAATTTAATACATATCGAATTCTAATTATATAGGAAAAATAGGTTTTGTGCTTTAGTAAGTTGTACTCTAGGCTTATTAGACTTGTACTAATGTTAGAAAAATAAGAAAGATGCATTTTTAATTATTTCCTATTTTTTTATAATTTTTATGTAATTTTTATTACACTTTAAATACATATAAATGAGTTTTTATGATCTTGTGCATTAAAGGGTTGTACATTAAGTTTATGGAGTTGTACATACGTTAAATAAATAAATAAATTATTTTTAGAATTTATTGTGTGAAAATATTGCATAATATATCATTTAGATAATTATTTTTAAAGTTTTATAAGGTTTTTATTTCTATTTAGATTTTATGCTTAAAGGACTTGTACCTTGACTTAAATTACTTGTACATAATATTTTTATAAAAATATTAACTAGGGTTTGTGAATAAAATAATAGTTTTTGAGAAATTAGGGTTTTACCGGAAGTTATAGTGTAATTAGGGTTTTTATGCTTTAGTGACTTGTACATTACCTAGGCTACTTGTACTTTAGTATTTCTAGGGTTTCGTTAACTACATTTGGTATTACAGTGGCTTAAAGTCTTATAGAAACTATATTGGGTGATAATAGTTTAATTATACTAGTAAGTTAACGAATTAACATAAAGTGGCAAATGGTAATTTGTAATGTACTATACTTGACATAGGAAAATATTTAAACATATAATGGGTCAAGGTTAGGTCGCGTGCGAATACGTTTATCATAGGTGTGAGTTACGTCACATAAAATAATGGCTACGCTCAGGCAAGTAAATAAAAAAAAATTATATGTGAAAAATGGTTAAGTGTAATGTTACCAGATGAGAATTTTCGCAGTGGTTACACGAGTAAGCATAAACCCAGACCAAACCAAACAGCTTATTGCTACAAACAAATTCCAAATTAGGATATCGTATAGTCCTAACAAACAGCTTCGTGTATTACGTGGTAGAGTAAAAAAACAACTTTATGCAAACATTAACCACGCAGCTCCTTGAAACCCTAGAAACAGTAGCAGTATTAACGATTTGCATTATTAACAATCAGAATTAGGGTTTGCGTCAACTTTACATAAGAACCAATGAAACCCTAATTGCAAATCGATTATATCCAATCCAAAGTTGCTTTTATTTGACTTCCATGATGAATCAAATAAGAAGAATAAGGAAATCCTTTAAAATCGAAACCCTAAGAACCTTAAAAATCGACTTTCTTTTTTTCTGCATCAGATTCTTAAAAAATTTATATCTTTCAATCAAAAGCTCAGATTGAAGATCCCTCTGATAAGAATATGCCATGATATATAGAGAACATTCAGTAAAAATTTCATTAAGATCCAACGGTTAACGCACGATATATCACCTTTTTAACACAGCACTGTAGAAAGTTACAAATAAAACTAAAGTCGATTTTGTTTTTTCTTCGACAAATAAAACCTTGTAGATTAGATCATGAGCTCCTTGAGCTCTGATACCACCTGATAGATCGTTTGGAGCTCTAGATTTTTTAGATCTAATCTAGGATAAATAATAACATGCACAGCAGAATAAATCAAAACATCAATGTTATTATCAACAAGGTTTTTCTTCATTATCATTCACTACAAGCTTCAATTATACTTAATCAATTGTAGAACGTGTTACACAACTTGTAACAAGGAATAAAAAATCCTTGAAGCTAAACACAACTAATCTCTAGGCGTCTACATAGAGGACTCACGCCTAGAACACACACACACTTTCTGGTGATCACATCTTGACTTGTGCACATAAAACCTAGACCCTGTATCTTTTTATATAATAGAGATATCTAGGGTTTACAAAGACTCATAATTGTATTAGGAAACAAATCTTCCTAACTTTTATTCTTTATCTTTTAAGTCCTTCTAGTTTCATTTTGCTTCATTCTTCTTTTATTGTTTTGTATTTATCAACTCAATATAAATCCCAACAATGCTTTCGAGAAATTCTTGTATAAGTATGTTGAACGAGTAAGCTATTTTTATTTTCATTTATTGTTTACATCCATCACTAAATACAAGTTCCATGATGTGTATAGGCAGATCTATATATGGAAACATGGATACGATTATAGCTTTAAAAAGGTTATCTCTATGATTCGTAATTCCTAAGAAATCATTTGCGTGCCAACTATGAAAGTATGCGGGTAAATATAACATTGTTTATAAATTAACGGCTTTATCAAAACGATTGTGTTCATTATTATTATTAAGTAATCATGTTTCATCTACTCATATGTTGCTCAGACAAGATTGGGTATGTTGTTGTTATGTTGTTAAATCATGTTTCATCTACTACTTCTACTAGACATGAGATCAAGACAAGTTCTTGAGGATCTTAGATGAGCACATAGATAGTTACATACATAATTACATGATTATATATGTACATGAATAAATTTTTGTTAGCATTGATGCAAAAAAGAGACCTACAAGGCCGATTAATCGTCGCCTAGGCGCTACTGGGCCCTCAACCTTTCCGATTTGTGTAAATCGGCCAAACAAATCGGTCAACCTTGGTCAACCGTGGTCAAACTTGCCAGAAACTTGCAAATCTTGCTAGAAATACCCAAAGCTCGTCGTAAAATAGTTTTATTTACTTATACCCGTTGTTTATATATTACAAGTTTTTATAAGGAAAATGTTATCGGGGTACCCAAAACTTGCCGAAAATACACGAAACTTGCTAAAAATGCCAATCCGATTATTCTCGCCTAGACCGATTACAAGCTATAAGGGAGTCAACCGCCCGACTACCGATTCACGATTTTTGCAACCTTTTCTGTAAGTGTAATTGTTATACATTGGGACTATCATTAAATTACTTTGATTAATTTTCTTTTGAAGCAATGACTTATTGATAATAGTTCCGCTCAATTATGATTTATTAAAAAAAACTAGACTTGAGAGTTCAACAATACAAGTAACTTTTTTAGGATCAAGTTGAACTTATGTATGTACTTAAATAAGCCAAAGTCTCTAGTTGATAAACTCTCAAGCCCTAAAACTTAACGCTCAGTTTTCGAGTTTTGAGTGAAGGGAAATGGAAAAGAATATGAAAAGGAAAAAAAAGAGAAAAGAAAAGTAAGTGTTTGTTGTTACGTTCTTAAGATAGAGGAAAGGAAAAGAAAAGTAATCATAATGGTGTTCTTGAGTGGGAGGAAAAGAAAAATAACTTCGTCAAATTACATATATGCCCTTTAGTTGTTAATGTGAAATCTTTTAAAAAGGGTATATTAGTCTTTACGCAACATACAGTTCAATTTCCTTTCTCTTTGCTCCCAAAATTCAAAGGAAGATTTACTTAACAAAACTTTCTCACTATTTTATTTCCACTTACTTTCCGTCCTTAAAAAAAAAATCTAAAAACACAAAAAAACTATCCATTAACTGAGCCTAAAGGTATTTGGCTTTTTAAAAATTGAATAAGCCTGTACGCCAAAAATATAAGCAAAAACAAATACACTTTGTATCACTTTAGACTTTAAAATGTGAAAATAAAACCCCTCAAGCGCCTGCTGCTCCGACGACCTAGGTTTTCTTCTATAACTTATAATTCTCCTATGTATTCTATTTATTTGTATTATCATCTGTAATCAAATTATTAGGCCTCGTTACTTTTTATTTATTCTTAGATTCATTCATTTTGTTACTTACTGCTCATCTTTCCATTTTGTTCGCATTTAACATGTACATATATGATTTTATTCTGTGGACAATTATTTTGGGACCGGTTAATATACACTAATTGTTCACCTAGGTTACTCAACTATTTTTTTTTTTTTACTTATGAAACACCACATTTAGGGTGTCTTTGGCATGGAGCGGTGTGGAGCTTTTCGGGGCGGTGAGCAATGAGCATTTTGATTTTTGGTGGTCGTTTGGCCAAAGAGCGGTGAGCTGTGCTATTTTTTAGGAAGGCTAATTTTCAAATGCTTGTTTAAGAAGCGGTGAGCTATGCTGTGGCGATACTTTTAACAAACACCCTTAGGTTACTCAACTTATGCCTTCATGCCACTCCAATTAACTACTGAAATTATTGAATAGTGAACTAAATGTCATTTCTTATTAGTTCAGTAACTTAAGGGGGTGTTTGTTTAAGCTTATATGTGGGCTTATGAGCTTATTTGTTTTTCGGCTTATATTTCATAAGCCACAATTATCCGGCTTATTTTAATGTTTATCAGCTAATACAAGTTTATTATGACATAATAAACTTGTATAAGCCCAAAGGTTACAAAATAAGCCAGAAAATCACGGCTTATGAAATACAAGCCGAAACCAAATAAGCTCATAAGCCCACATTATAAGCTTAAACAAACACCCCCTTAAGTGAACAAAAAAATAAAATAAAAGTAGTTAAGTAGTTTAATTGAACAAAAACGTAAAGTTTTAGTAACCTCTACGTAAAGTTTTATTGACCTTTTGGGACAAAGAGAGTATAATTGTTTTAAAAAAAGTTAAGAGCGTAATTCGATAACAAATATAAATCAAATAAGTAGCTAACATTTATTAAAGAATCGTATTATGTCATTATGACTATTTATTTCAACATAAAACAAAACCATCCTTAAATTTATTCCTAAGGTTAAAATGGTCATTTACCGCTCTTTATAGTCATCTATATCCATGTAAGACTTGATAAAAAATATTAATTGAACATGTTCGGGATGGCGGAGGTATGTAATTTTGTTGAAAAACATGTTCAAATTATTTTACCGACTCACTAGCCAATGCGTGTATCTTTTTATTTTATTTTTTTCTCTAAATGTTTTAAAAAGATTTTAATCAAATTCCTTGATTCGGGTTAGTCGGGTTCGAGTCAACCCGAATAAGAACTATATAGCATAAAAATAAGCAAAGAGGGCAAATTTAATAAAAAAAAGAAAAAACAAGGAAATAAATGTTAATAAAAAACTAAAATCCCTTGTTTGGGTCAACCTGAAACTCGACCCGAATAAGGTTTCAACATGTACCAACCTGACCCAAATAAGTTTCTTTGGGCTCGGGCCGGGTTATTCGGGTATCTTTGACAGCCCTATTTCTGGCATAGATGTCAAAACATGTTTTTAAGTTCCTGTCTAAACGTTAATGAGCCATATACTTTAATGTTTATTGACCGTTCTTGTGTTATATAGGTTAGACACATGCTCACGCAGGCAGGCGCGCACACACCCGCGCTCACATGTATATGAATTTATGTATATTTATATACATTATTACGATTTACACACGTTATTTAGCTAAAGACATACAAGTATTCGCGAAAAGAGCGGTTCAATTATTTACATTTAATGTAAGCATCTTTAGTAGCGTACAACACATATTCGCTAATAACGGACATACGACAAGTACCAAAACGTAAATTTCATATAAATAATAATGAATCACCCATACGAAATTAAAAAGAGCAGCCTTACGTGTGACTCTGCAATGATTACAAGGCCCCCGTTTCACCATGCCCCGCTTCACCATGCTGACTCCTTGGGTAACTTTTGACACTATAACAATGAAGTACACACAAAAAACTTAGTTAATCTCACCAAATAACTATTGAGGAAAACAGAAGTAACCGAAAAAAATACAGAAGGAACAAGAGTTAAACTTAAAAGTTCGAACTATCTTAGGTTACCTGTAAGCTTCTGATGTGCTTTCTTGATAATGGTTCTCTTTTGTCTTTGTAAGTGGTCAAGTTTGAAATATGAGCTACTAATATTTTATAGTTAGAAATATGAGTTAATTATATTTATGTAATAAAATTTGATAGCTGTAATAAATGGATAAATTTACAAATATATTCATATGTATGTGTTATCTTCACAATTATTCTACCACTGGGAAGTGGGAAGCATATTACAATGACTTTCTCCAATATCACCCACATCTTGTTTAGCAAATGACGTTTTGATTCTAAGAAGGCTTTAGGCTATTAAATAGCAATGAACTGTTTTCAAAGTCCCGTTTTGGTACGTGAACTATAAAATGTCCTATAAAATGTTACAAACTTTCAAAAAGTGTTCAAATATGCACATTTTGGTGACTTGTCATACCACAAATCTAGTACGTGTCACAATTTTTTTACGTGACAACTCACAAAAATGTTCATATTGGAACACTTTTTGATTTTTTTAAAACATTTTATGGGACATTTTGTAGTTCACGCACCAAAACGGTACTAAAAAAAAGTCCGTTGCTATTATATGGCCTAACCCCATCTAAAAACTAGAAACTCAAGATTCATGATTTCAAATAACTAGAATAAATTATTTTTCAAAATGCGTAACAACACTACCTCACAAAGGTCGAGTTTTAGTCATTTGAAATCAATGGATATCCAATTATGTATAATAAATTACGGTGTTTTTGCAGTTGTTCAATTATAACTGCAACTCTGAATTCAGGGAAAAGATAACACATAGCGACATAGGTTAAAATGACTACTATCTTAACGTGCCTCGGATCTTCTCTGAATAAAGACTTCATCTAGAGTTATTTTTTTGGGTAAAAGGTCAAAGCGACCCGGTAAATGTATTACTCCAAAAAAACATTAAAGTACAAAGGATATGGGTGAAGTCTCATATCTCAGCCCGTTACATAGGCGATAAAGCTTACATAACAAGGTGGAATATAGCTGAAAAACCATATTTACCTCAAGCTAAACAGCTTGAAAAACAACTAAGACTACATCTTATGACATGCCATAAGCACTTACAACTCTAGAAACAAAAGATAACAAGCTAACCAACAGCTACCGTGAAAGATGAACTTTCACTTGTATTTGGATTAGTAAATAAGTTAGCCGATTGATCATACACATTTGCAACATGCCAACATGTTCTCCATCTTCATCTTCATCTTCATCGTTTACCAATGCAGCATACGAATTAGATGTAGTAATATTACCTTCCTTAGAGGTAGAACCAGTAGCCTTCAACATAAACGACGATTTAGATGCATTACCTATAGTAGTAGCTCCCTTCATAGGTTCACTAGTTGCCGCCTTCGGCACATATATGACATTTTGTTTAACCAATGGACCAACAAACTGACTTCCATTAGTAGACTTGGCTTTACCCTTCTTCTTTTTCTTACCCACCGTTTGGAAACCATCATTATTCAGCACCACAGTAGGAGTTACAACATGTGAAGTAGAAACACTAGGAGGACTCACCACCTGTTTAGGACATTGATATATGACCAAATATTTTGCATATATTACACCTGGGAGGCCTCCATTCATATTCAACACGGATAGTCTTTTTAGTAAAACCCTCCCCAGAAAGTGAAGGAAAACCAATAGTAACAAAATAGTAACAACCTCCACGAGATCAGCTTCAGAATTGACCTCAACTTCATCTAGAGTTAAAATCATGAATGTTCCTTTTGGAGCTTAAGAGAGCAGTCCGTGATATAGAAAAATTACATATCTCTCGCTCAGTTAGAAAGGAATATTAAGTGACGGACAAGATTATATGCCAATAAATAATATTTGAAAAGTATTAGGTCAAAAATGAAGTAAGGTTTTGACAGTTTGTTTCTGTTTTACGTCCCTTTACATCAAAAACCCAATATATTCTTTATACTTTTTGGGGGGTTATTTCTTTGTATCCCATCTCTGTACATCACCTTTTTTCTTCTTCTTTTTTTTTTTTTTTTTTTTTTTTTTTAATATGGGAGACGTGAGAGTTACATTTAATTTAGCTCCTCGTGAATAGAAATAATTCATACAGTAAAGACTTGCGTAACCACATACCCAACTTTAACTTATTTGTAGTATGCAGACACATTTTTTTGACTGGTGGGTTGGAATGTGGATTTAAACTAGTGATCTCCAAGGATTACCGCGTAGGTGCATGCTGAATACTAAGCAGGTTAAGACGACGTGACACTATATTATAGGCTGGTATAATTAGGAATCCTTAGTTCTTGTTTGGTTTGACTTCATGCCCTGTTACATAGTCTTTGTAATGTAAACAAACTTGTTATACTTTACATTGAAATCAAAACAAATTCGGCGAGATTGTTTCTTTCTATTAATCAAACACAAATTCGATAATCTCTAAGTTACTTTTTGATGTATGCACAATGATGATTTGACTGAGAAACCTTCTTTCTATATTCTGCAGGAAGGTTGGAGTCTTGCTGAGCTTTTTAATGTTCGCTGTGTGGTAGCAGCTCCTTATGTTGTTCCATATAGGTAAATTAGTTGACGTTTATCTATCAATACAATTTTGCGTAACTTCTTTTACCACTTATTTCATATCTCCGTGCGTTATTTGATGCAAGTTGGAATGCATATGGTAGCTTAATATATATATATATATATATATATATATATATATATATATATATATATATATATATTTTTTTTTTTTTTTATCAATTGATTACAGGTATTGTTTCAGCAAAGAAATTGTAGAATGCCCTGGTATGGTAAACTCTCTTGGTCAAAATCCTTGTTGCAAAATTACAATGTGTTATGACTTATGACTCGCACATAGCAGATTTTAAATTATAATCATAGAACTGCAAAAGGTAGAATTTACGTATAATGTAAATGAAATTATAGGCCTTTCTCATATTAAAAAAATAGTGTTCTACTTTTCATTGCTTTTGCAATATCTACTATGCCAGGTTATTGGCCGTCAAGTGTTCATGTTTGTGGCTTCTGGAGTCTTCCTATGGAGTGGCAGTTCTCGTGCAAACAATGTGCAGAAGTTACAGTCTTGACCTCTTCAGAGAATTGGAACATGAAAGCTGAATTGTGCTCAGCTCACACTGAACTGCAGCAATTTTTAAATGCTCCAGCATCACTGCGACCTGTATTCATTGGTTTGAGTTCTATTGGAAGGTAAGTTTAAAATTCATACATCAGGATTTAGACTTCAGAGTTTTCCAAATCTTGCATCCTTATATAGCATAGTTTCTCATGCACTAGTAGAGGTTGCAGTTTCTACCATTTACCTGTAAATGTGCTGATCTATGTTATACAGTATTTATTATCTGTGGGTCAAACGGGGCAGGTTAAGAATTTGACTATAAAGGAATTGGTCAAATGGGTCTAAAAGTTTTAAACCACCTGAGGTGCATTTTGAATGCATGAAATCTCAACAAACTGCTTCATTAGAAAACTAGTTTTAACTGACACTTTATATTAGAATGTTTTGACCTAAACCTGTATTTTGCCACCTTTATTAGTTAGTCTTTACTGGATCAGCCATTTCCCTATGCATGCATTTTGGTCAAGAGGCTTATTGTCATGCTTATTCTTTTGTTTGAGACCATATTACCAATGACTTTGAATCAGTTTTCTAAGATAAGCCAATATTGTACACAACTTCTTTTTTTGAGCTAGAGGTGGCCAACTGGACTGGTCAGTCAGGTTGGTTAACGGGTCATATCTGGTCTGGGTCTATATATGTGCCCCTTTTTAGTACTGGTTAGACCCAGCGACCTACAAATATTGTTATCCGTGTTAAACTTTTTATAGATATTTAATGCCTTTATTATGATTAAAAACGAAATAGTTGCAATAATCTAAAATTTTGAATTTATAATTTAATAAGAGGTTATATACTTTTATGCGTAAAAATATACATTAGGCGACGTTCTATGTGTATGACCCGTTCTTCATTAAGCTAATTTTTTTTATTTGACTAACCCGAACCAGCCATCTCTCTTCAAAAGCCCTCTTTGAGTGGTAGTTTGACACTTTGACCACATGTAACATCTCACTGCTCTCACCTGTACATCACTATAGGGGGTGTTTCTTAAGCTTATACCGTTATACGGCTTATGAGCTTAATGATTTCTGCGTATGTTTTATAAGCCCAAATGTTCTAAACCATCAGGGGTCACAATTTACAAATCCTGCCGTCAATCCTAAGATCGATCTCTGTTGAATAAATCAATTGTATGTGTTTTTATATTTGGTTTTTCTGTCTTTGAGTATTCTTTTGGCAATGAAGAAAGAAAACATTTCTCGATGCTGATTATGTTATGCTTTTCTATTAATTTAGAAAAGTATCATTTGATGACCGAATTTGTGCGTGTCTGAGCCTCTTTTTTTGTTTTTTTCTTGTTTTTTTTTTCTGTTTTGGATTTGAATG
Source organism: Artemisia tridentata subsp. tridentata (assembly GCA_021014915.2). NCBI lineage: Eukaryota > Viridiplantae > Streptophyta > Magnoliopsida > Asterales > Asteraceae > Artemisia > Artemisia tridentata. The sequence continues at coordinate 17,245,403 of CP139501.1, read as the reverse complement.
GAAAATGGTATAATGGTTTGCGATGATTATTATATAATTCCTCGACCCTCGTTCTGAAATGCCAATTTTTTGCATGATAGATTGTTTTACACCAATTGAATCTGTGCAAAACATATACCCGATTTTAAAAAATGATATTTTTAAAAAAAATAAAAAAGCCCAAATGTTCTGGCTTATGAACTTATTATGATTTAAAGATGAAATATAAATTCATAAACTAAAAATATTAGCTGAGAATAAGCACCAAAAAATGGGCTTTTGAAATATAAGCTGAAATCATATAAGCTCATAAGCCCATATATAAGCTTAAGCAAACACTAGTATGACATTGTTCAGGCAAGTTAAGTTCATTTATAAATGAGTAAATTGCAAAAGTCATCCTTGTGGTTTAGCCAAATTGCACGTTTCGTCCTTGTGGTTCATTAAGTGCAAAGATCGTCCTTATTTTGCACTGTTATGTGCACTTTTGGTCCTCCATCATTGCAAAAATCGTCCTTGTGGTTTGCCAAATTTCACTGTTGAAAGACCAAAAGTGCACGTAACAGTGCAAATAAGGACGATCTTTGCACTTAATGAACCACAAGGACGAAACGTGTAATTTGGCCAAACCACAAGGGCGATTGTTGCAAGTTACGTTCTTTATAAATTGTAATACTAGTAATACATTTGGACACCTAAAGTCAATGGTTTTAGTTACTGGTTCTAGAGTGCAACTATTATCATAGTTCTAACTGTTTCAACTTTTCTTCCCATGGTTCCACATTTGTATAATCTGTTCAATTTTGGTTTTCATTAGAGGTGTCGAATTTGACCCATTTAATTATGAATGGGTCGATTTAGGTTGTACTTTATTACAAACAGCACAAATCAACAAACTTGGCTAAAAGGGGGACCCGCCAAATCCAAAATTTCCTGAGTTGTTTTATTCAAAGATTTCGATTATTATCGTAATTACGTTTATTACTCATCTTATCTGCAGCATTATGTGAAAGCCACAGTTGCTTCTTCGTGTACTTCGAAGTGTTATAGAGCTGAGCAGTTACCGTTTTTATCCTTTTCTCATCGGGATATGGACCTCTGGATGCTGAAACAAGAATACTTGCTACGGAATTATCATTATGCTCGGAAAAAGGAGAACCTGTTAAGAATGGAATTTATCTTTTTAGTGACCGGCTTTTGTGTTTCTCAGGGTAAACATTTTTGTGTCCATTATCTTCTGGAATCTTATTTTTAAGTATGCTATTAATTAAAGTGAGCAAACTGGAGTGTGCCCAAGCTGTTGATAACTTCCCATGCAATTAAATACTATAAGATTTCACAGAGTAGTCAGGTTTTTTTAGACGAACAGTTTGCACATCTATCTCTGAAAATCAACATAAATAAACCAATTTAACATATTTGTCCCTAATCATGACCATGTTTATCATTTTATCGGCACCAAAGCATAAAATATCTGACCACAAGTTGTCTTATAAGGTTCTTAATAAACCACAGTAAAAATTTTAAAATTGTTCTATAGAACCATTTATTTTTTCAGATGCCTAATGCATTGTCATTTCGTAATTAGTTCTGTACCTTACAAGGCATATTCAAAAGGACTTTAGCTCGTAATATCTCAAAAGGCATATTCAGATTAGTAAATTATATGTTCCAATAGTGTTCTTTTTGGTCATTGTTTTTATTTCTATCTTAGACATCCACTCAATCTGTTTCTGTAACAGTGATGGTCTGAGTTTTATTGTTTGATATCATCCAATCACTTTGTAAACACATATCCAATGCCCCAGGGTCTCAAATGCTCTGTACACCCAAATTTAGATTCTAATAACTAAAATAGGCTTCTGGGTTCCATTCCCATTTTCATGCATGAATCTGTTTCATCTTATATGTTTTTTTTTTTTTTTTTCTTTTGGTGTTTGTGATTTAGGTGATTGCTGTGGATAGTTCAGGAGCAGCCGAAGGTGAACTTTACATAGATGATGGCAAGAGCTACGACTTCAAGCAGGGTGCATATATTCACCGCCGTTTCACATTCTCTGATGGGAAGCTTACATCTGTAAACTTAGCCACTTCAGGCACCAAATTCTTGTCCGACTGCACCATTGAGAGGATCATATTGCTAGGACACTCGTCCAAACCAAAACGTGCCTGCATTGAGCCGTCAAACAATGTTGCTGAAGTTGAACATGGTCCTCTTCAGATTCATTCTGTGGTTCAGTGACTTCAGTCATCTGTTACTTTTAACCATCCGTAAGCCTAATGTTCGTGTTTCAGATGATTGCACTATAAAACTATTGTAGGTTTGCTGAAACAGAGTAATTGATGGGATATTGTGAGAACCAGGTGGCAACGAAGAAAGGGTTGGGTTCCCGAGTGGATGTAGTGGTGCGGATAGTTTCTCGATAACGCCCATTACCGTTATGAACTTTGTAGTAACAGATTTTAGAGCATTAGATTCACACTTTTTTAGCATTAGAGATAATCTTAATGTTTAAATGCATAAAAAACATGGAAGATAAATGTTACGAAACATGCCTCTCATGCAAATGTGCTTTAGGATTAGACATGGCAAAACGAGTAGGTCGAACATTTGTGATAGTGAGGCAGATTGGCTTTGGGTCAGATTCGGATAATTATCCTGTTACTGAGTCGAAAATTTTGCTTTGTCAATTTCTTTTTTTTTTTTTTTTTTTTTTACCCCTTCTTCGAACATCAAAATTCTTGGTTCATTTTTCATATAAGAGAGTTTTGCTAATATGTGCCCGGTAGACAGTACATATAAAAGGAAGGTTCAAGTTGATTAAGTTGTATAATTAAGGTAATTTTTTGCGATAACTAAATGTTCATTAAACGTGTTATGTGTCCGGTGTACGTGTACATTTTAGCAAAACCCTATAACTAATTAACCTTTGAAATATGATTGGATTAACCAAACTACTGAACATTACTTTTGGGATGTTGAGTCTTATTTGACTTCGATATTCTGGCCATGTATCTCAAACTTTATTCATGTGACCCGTTAAAATTACGTTACTAAAATCTAAGAAATTAAATGATAATACTTATATTAAGGCTGTTGCGGCTTTATGGCTTACTCTGAATTGAGCAAGACTCTGCTAGCCAAGTCTAGGCTATGTAAAGAGACACTCGTTTCCTATGAAACATTACGTATGACTCGATCCAACTTCTTTTATATCGTAAGCGATCGTAGAGAGTTGTGAGACGTACTCATCTTTTGTCCGTTACAAACTGTCAAATGATGATCATATACAGGCTATACATTAGTGTCTTAGACGTGAATGTTAAACATCTTCTTCATCCCCACTCCATCACATATCTTCAACACACCTTACGCTTCATACTTGATACTGTAAGCCATCCACTGCAACATTTTGTTCAGAAAAAGCTAAATGTTTGAACAAAAATAACATCATAATGTGTTTTTAAAGTAATTTCTACACTGTAATGCTAAATATTTTATTAATTACATAAGTTATATTGTAAAAATAGTATAGCACAAATAATAATTTACACTATTTTTAGTGTCTTATAGTATGCATTGGAGATGGTCCAACCTAAGGTTTCAAATACAAGTTTTCTCTTCTTTTTTTTTGTAGAAAGTTATGTTTATGGAGGCAAAAATCCTGTAATTTATTAAAGATACTAATAAATAATAAATACTTATTCCTATCTATGTCACAAATTAACTATCTTGCAGTTCTTGTCATGTAATTATTTGCATCTTGCACTTCTTGCCATGTAATTATTGCATCTTGCACTTCTTGTCATGTAATTATTTGCATGTACCAATTACGTAGTACCATATAAGTGCTTCCACTGTGATAAACATATTAAAATGTTTATAAAATTGAGAGCTCATGCAACATTGCATTACGAAGCTTTTCATATATAAACCTAACCACTATAGATAAAGCATTTAGTGGGTTTATAAACTTGTCACCTAATACAATGTCATTAATTTAAAAACTTCTTCAGAATGTTAAACTTTTTCATTCCATCTAGACATGAAATAGTTGCTCACTATGGTGCACAAATTTTGAAACATTTTCATAATTTCTTAGACATATTGTTAAACCATAGTGGATGCTAATATACAGTATTACCAATTAGCAATGAAGCATAATTGTACGTTATATTCACTTGTAAAGTTGTGAACGGTGGTTGTTAGTTGTAAGAAACCGATATATAACTCTTTGTAATCATGTGAAGTTACGGTTGTGAAGATAACAATGAGGTATGGATATACCAATTCTTTAATGTAAATAGAATTTTAAATGCCAATTTGGACATTGTTGTGTTTGTATTTGTTAGAGGATTATGCAATGTTTTTAGCAACTAATTGATGAAAGATAAAGTTTAATCATGCCAAAAAAGACAGTCATGAACGACAACTATATAGCCCAAACAACCATCATAAACATTCATAAACTTTGTTCATCAAACATGATCCATCAATGTCATTTTCAGCTATTGTACGTTCTATAAAATAACTTTTGTAAAAATGATTAAGAACACACGGATATGAATCCAACCAACCTCCCCTTGATTCAATTTATTAAACCAGTAGCAATACAAGTTACACAAAACAGATTGAACTCTAAAGTGAGTCAATCAGATTAAAGAACAACAAAGCCTGAAACAGCAGGATGATAACAACTAAACACCAAGCTGATCTATGAGATCAGTCTTGCAAGAACCAACAAGAACACTAGCCAACTCTTTAGGAGTTAGGCGTCGATTAACTTAGAAGGTTAACTAAGCCCTAAACCAAGGAGGGCTTTTATAGGCAGCATCAAGAGAGAGAGCTTCTTTGAAAAAAGAAGCCACCCATCATTTCCAAGACAATCCCATCATTTCCAAGGCAATAAGGGAAGCGTGTCTGATGAAGCAAAGTAGGTAACGGGTCTTTGTATAAAACCAAGAAAGAGAGATAACACCTTTGGCCCCTGCACATCACAAAAGCAACAAAAGAGGAACAAAAGTTAGTGTTAGTGAGGGATAGTTTCTGTTATGACAGAAACTACCCTTGTAAATTTGGAAGGTATTTTAACACCCTCCCTCAAACTTGCATTCCAAACATGTCCATCATTCCCAGTTTATCACACAAAAACTTATGGCTTTTACAGCCAAGAGCTTTTGTCAAAATGTCAGCAGTTTGCTGAGAAGTATGATCTTCTCGGTCTTAATAACACCAGCAGAAACTTTCTCTCTTACAAGGTGAACATCAATCTCAAAATGCTTGGTCTTTTCATGAAAGACAGGGTTTCCAGCAATTTGAAGTGCTGAACTGTTGTCACAGTACAACACCACAGGTAAAGAAATTTTCACACCCATGTCACCAAGCAGATTTTTTAACCAGATGACTTCACAAGTACAAGAAGCCATGCTTCTGTATTCTGCCTCAGCAGATGATTTAGACAAAGTAGATTGTTTCTTGCTTTTCCAAGTGACCAAGGAGTCACCTAAAAAGACACAGTACCCAGAAACAGATTTCCTTGTGACAGGACATCTTGCCCAGTCAGAATCAGCATAAGCTTTAAGCTTAAGATTCCCATTTTTGTTAATTTGCACACCATTACCAGGTGAGCCTTTCAAGAACCTCAAAACCCTTAATGCAGCATCCAAGTGAGACTCAAGAGGGGCATGCATGTACTGACTCAAGCAATGAACAGCATAGGAAATATCTGGTCTGGTATGAGTTAAGTAAATTAACTTGCCTACCAGTTTTTGATAGTTCCCAATGTTTTTCAAAGCTTTATCATCAGCAGATTCAATGTGATTAAGGGTGGTGTTTTCAGGTAAAGGTGTGTCAACAGGTTTAGCAGCTAGCAGACCATATTCATGTAATAGGTCTAAGCAATACTTTCTTTGACTAAGACAGATACCATTACTGTTTTCCAAAACTTCAATACCTAGGAAGTATTTTAACTTTCCTAAGTCTTTGATTTGGAATTTAGATTTCAAAAACACTTTGAACTTCTCAATTTCATCAACATCATTGCCTGTAATGACAATGTCATCAACATATACAAGAAGGACCAAAAACACATGCCCAGATTTCTTAGTGAACAAATAATAGTCATATTTAGATTGCACAAAGCCATGTTCATTAAGAATAAGAGTTAATTTAGCATTCCATTGCCTAGGGGCTTGTTTAAGGCCATAAAGAGACTTATTCAGTTTCACAACTTTAGACTTGTGATTATCAAAGCCAGGGGGCAGAGTCATGTAAACATCCTCAGTTAAGTCACCATAAAGAAAAGCATTATTGACATCTAATTGGAAGAGACTCCAATTATTACACATAGCAACAGTGATTAAACATCTAACAGTGGACATTTTAACAACAGGACTAAAAATTTCATTATAATCAAATCTCTCCCTCTGGCTGAAGCCCTTGGCTACAAGCCTGGCTTTGTATTTATCAATTTCACCTGTGGATTTGTATTTTATTTTCCATAACCATTTGCTACCAACAGGTTTTCTTCCTTTAGGAAGATCACATTCAGTCCAAGTATTGTTTTCCTTTAAGGCAGTGATTTCATTATTCATAGCTTGAACCCAGTTAATGTTTTTAGCAGCCTCATCATAAGAAGAGGGTTCAACAGACTTATTTAAGGTAGTGGAGAAACAATAATTAACAGGACTCAGATTAGAGTAACACACATATTTCTCAAGACCATATCTGACACTACTATTAACAACGTAGTCATTAAATCTAGTAGGAGCCTTAGTGTTTCTAGTGGATCTCCTAAGAGCAGGCTGCTCAGGACTTATGTTGTGAGTGGGATTGAGTTGAGCATTTTCAGGAATGGAAGAGACATTTCCCTCAGGTAGAGTGTTGTCACCCATAGATGTTGCGGTGCCAGCAGTCTCACCATCAATAGAAGTATTTGTACTTCTAGGGCATGAAGGGGCACCACCATCATCATTGGGTGTAAGAATTTTCCCCCTCTGTTCATCATTGGGATTATGGTCAGTATGCTCTTCATCAAAGAAATTCAGATCATTTAGAGTAGAGTCAGAGTTCTTATCAGTTTGAACATTAGACTTTATTTTAAAAGGGAAAATAGTTTCATAGAATTGAACATCTCTAGAGTAGAAAACCATTTTAGAGTCAATACCATAAACTTTGTAAGCCTTTTTTGTACCAGAGAAGCCAATTAGAACACACTTTTCAGACCTAGCAGAAAATTTATCTGAATTATTAAGAACAGAAGAGAAACACAAACAACCAAAGCTTCTCAAATGAGAAAGTCTTGGTTTCTGACCATACACAAGCTCAAAAGGAGATTTCCCACTCAGAACAGAAGACGGCAACCTGTTAATTAAATAGGCAGCAGTTATGATGCATTCAGACCACATACTTAAAGGAAGACCACTTTGAAACAACAGACTCCTAGCAACATTGAGCAGATGCCTGTGCTTTCTCTCAGCAATCCCATTTTGCTGAGGGGTGTAAGCACAGGAAGTTTGATGAATAATACCAAGGGTGTCAAACAAGTTACTCATTTTGTTATTTATAAACTCAGTACCATTGTCAGATCTCACAGTTTTAATACTGCATTTAAATTGATTGTGAATCAGATTGAGATAACTAACAAACAGATTATACACTTCATCTTTAGTTTTAACCATATAAATCCACACAGCCCTGGTATAGTCATCAACAATGGTCAAGAAGTATCTAAAACCCTCTCTGCTAGTGACCTTGTAAGGCCCCCAAAGGTCTAAGTGCACAAGGTCACCAATAGCAGAACTCTTATGATCACTTAAGGTAAAGGGTTCTCTTGTCTGTTTGGCCTTGTGACAGATGTCACAAGGAGACACATGAGACCCTTTAGTGAACTTAAGGTCAGGTTGAAGAAGGCTGACAGCTTGGTCAGAAGGATGACCAAGTCTGCTATGCCATAAATACTTGGAAACATGACAAGTAACAGAAAGATTACCTACCATAGTAACACAAGAGGGAGAATCAAACAAATACAGACCACCATTTTCACTCCCAGTCCCCATGAGTTTGTTTTGGGTCATGTCCTGAATGTAACATTTAGATTCATCAAAACCAACAAGCATCCTACTATCTTTGATAAGTTTATGAACAGACAAAAGACTAACACGGTACTCAGGGACAACCAACACATCATATAAGGTAACATTGGCAGAAAGTTTAAGATTTCCAATATACATGATTTTAGCCAGAGTACCATTGGGATGTCCCATAGTGAGATTTAGATCAGAAATATCAGTAATGTTAAACATGTTTAAAGTATTAACAGTCATGTGTTGGTTTGCCCCTGAATCAATAATCCACCCAAAACTAATATGAAGAACAGAGGTGTTGTTATTATAAAACTTGTGAAAATTAACATTGAAAAAAATGTTGTTGTTTAAAAAAGTACCCATACCTAGTAAGTTGGCATGCACATTGCTAGAAGGCATGTCTTTGATAAGACTCATCAGTTTTATCATCTGGTCATTGGTAAAAGTCATAGAACTAGGTCCATTTTCCACAGAAGAAGACATAGAACTAGAATTAGCACTATAAGAGGTTTTCTTATGACCAGGATGCCAAATGGGATACCCAACGACTTCATAACATCTATCACTGGTGTGACCAGTTTTGCCACAGTGAGTACAAGTCCAGTTGGGATTTTTGTTATTGCTATTGGTCACATACTTCTTATTGTCAACAACATAGCCCTTTTTGTTTTTATTTCCATTATTAGACCAATTAGTTTTAGCAACAAAACTAGCAATTTGATTTTTTGATTCAGAACCAGAGGAAGAAGAGGCAATGCCTCTGTGAGACTCTTCTCTGGATACAACAACAAAAGCGTTTTTCACATCAGGGAGAGATTCTCTGGAGAGAATGCTACTCCTGATAGGTTGATACATTTCATTAAGACCAGTAAGAAATTGCATAAGTTTCATGAGTTGATTATGTTTTAACACATCTTCCCTAGCAGAGCAAGTACATTTAGGCAATTTGGTCATAATGTCAAATTCTCTCCAAAGAGAGTTCAGTTTATGATAATACTCAGAGACAGTAAGGTCCCCTTGTTTAAAGTTATTGATCTTTTGCATAAGACTTAAAATAATGGAGCCATCAAGTTTATCATAAGTTTCTTTATGTTCAGCCCATACTTCAGCAGCATTATCAGAAAAAATTTGACCCAGATATAAGTCCTCAGACACAGAGTTTAAAATCCATGACAGAACAATAGAGTTGCATCTATCCCATTGATTAGACAGACTATTACTACTGGCATAAGTGGCCTTAAGGCATTTTCCATTTATAAAGCCAATTTTATTTCTAGTATTAATAGCAAGAGTCATAGCAGTAGACCAAACCCTATAGTTCTCAGTTCCAGTGAGTATGACAGACACAATAGAGCTAGAACTAATGTCATTAGAATGAAGGTGCAGAGGATTACCCAAGTCAAGACTGCTAATAAGGTCATCATTAGCCATAATAAAACACAGAGATCAATACAGGCAAGCAGAAAAGCAAGCACATAAACAAATAGCAAGCAGAAAAGCAGGCAAAAAAAACTTCAATTCAAGAGAAAACAAAGAAACTCACACCCAAGATATAACAAAGGCTCAGTCTTTGGACTGGGGTTGGCCAGAGCAGGTTTCCACTCCATTCAAGATGGAGGGTCAAGGTGTTAACCGAACCCGTTTGCACCCAAATAACTAAAGCCTTGTTAATCTTTAAGGAAGAAAGAGTGACTTACAGTGCTTTGAGAAGAAGATAGCGGAAAAAGCCTCACAATACTCTTAAAAAGAGATATTATAAGGCTAATAGGTCCCAATAAGCGTCTGAGCCCTCAAGAGTCACAAACGCCCAAATTAGGAAAAATTAGGGTTTCAAGGATCAAACCCTAATTCTTCCAATTTTATTCCAACCAGCAATTAACCCAGCGATTAACGTTGAAATATCAATGATAAGCCCAGAGAAGTCACCAATTTCGGAAACCCCCAAATTGATTGAAACCCTAGATCTTGAAATCACCGAATCGATAGAGCCGTAGCTCTGATACCATGTAAAAATGGTTAAGAACACACGGATATGAATCCAACCAACCTCCCCTTGATTCAATTTATTAAACCAGTAGCAATACAAGTTACACAAAACAGATTGAACTCTAAAGTGAGTCAATCAGATTAAAGAACAACAAAGCCTGAAACAGCAGGATGATAACAACTAAACACCAAGCTGATCTATGAGATCAGTCTTGCAAGAACCAACAAGAACACTAGCCAACTCTTTAGGAGTTAGGCGTCGATTAACTTAGAAGGTTAACTAAGCCCTAAACCAAGGAGGGCTTTTATAGGCAGCATCAAGAGAGAGAGCTTCTTTGAAAAAAGAAGCCCATCATTTCCAAGACAATCCCATCATTTCCAAGACAATAAGGGAAGCGTGTCTGATGAAGCAAAGTAGGTAACGGGTCTTTGTATAAAACCAAGAAAGAGAGATGACGCCTTTGGCCCCTGCACATCACAAAAGCAACAAAAGAGGAACAAAAGTTAGTGTTAGTGAGGGATAGTTTCTGTTATGACAGAAACTACCCTTGTAAGTTTGGAAGGTATTTTAACAACTTTATATATGATTATGACCAGAATATATTATATTTTTATTTTTATTCTAATTTTGTTTTACGTATTAACAATTTTCAGGAGAACTTACTCTTCAATGAAAGTAATTCTTCATGGAAAAATGCTGAAATAGTCCTCGAACAGTTGAGCGGCCGCCGGCCCTTCCGTACACAGATATAAGTTCATTCTTCGTACCTCTGATCCAGCATTACAACCCTTCGCGGGTTGGTAAGAAGTCAGACTTGTTTGGTAAGACAGAATTTGACAAAGAAAAGAGAGTGCTCGCCCCGGCCAACAAAGACCGTAATTACATAGATAACTGCTCCTCCCCTTCTCCGTCTTTAAGGTTTACAGGCAATTACGAAATAGTTCAAGAAAAATGTCCCTGTGATTTATTTATGATTGAAAAGACAGTCCCTAAGTTAAATCTAGGGACGGTTTGTGTAACTAAAAGTTACGTAAATAGTACCTGAAAGTTACCTCATTTAACGAAAACCATTCATAAGTGAAAAGTTACGTAAATAGCCCCCTTACATTATAAAATTGACCTAAGTTCAAAATTAATTAATATTGTTTTTTTTTTTTCATATTCTTTTAAGTTTTACATTTGTACTTATAACTTTATATATCTGTAATTGATTACTTTTAATTGCAACTAAATTAGTGACATTTTGCTTTCTTTTATAAATGTGAGTTTTAATGTACTCATCAAATAATTAATATTATTAATTTATTAGTAAAAAAATTATTTGTCTACATTTAAAATGTTGAACAAGCAAAAAAATTAAAACCGATTCAAATGAGATATTAAAATAACGTAATTTTTTCACGTAAAACCTCGCGCACTGTAGCGAAGCACAAGTAACAAAATCTTCGTTATTTATATACATCTGTTTTTCTGTAAACTTTGATTTGAACTACTTAAAATAGTGTTAGAAATTTTTATATTTCTAACTTCTTGTCGATCTATTCAGTAAAAGATATATATGCTTCGCTCGGAATTGGTTGGAAACACTTCAAATTCACCTGCATAAGTTTATATCTAAAATAAAAATAAAATATATACATGTACTTTTCAAAATGTACATAGCCAAAATATGTGAATTTTCTTCACGGCATAGGTGAAGTGATTACGTTGCAAAAGGTAGATAAAAAAAAAAAAAAAAAAAAAAAAAAAAAAAAAAAAAAAAAGTTAATTAAAATGTTTTTTATGTTACATGTAATTAAAATATTACTCGTTTGGTAGATTTGTTTTGTACAGTATGACTGTTTTGTTAAATATTGCATATACATGTACTTATCAAAATGTCTCATTTTTGTACGTGTACACGGCAATAATCAGATATGTTAGTAGAAACAAAAAGTTAAGGTATGAGATAAGTAACATTTTGTGAACTCGTACAATAATAAACACATTTGAAAAAACATATGTCTATTTTGTAGCTCGGACCTAATAGCAGATGGTAATATCTAATTACCTTAAACCATAACCCTACAAATTAACATTTATCATAGCAAGCAAATACTATGAAAAATATTGCATTAGTTATAATAAGAATACTTGTAAAGTTTTTATGTGTTTGATTCTTACACATTTAGCAAATACTTTTTTTGGAAAGTGACGTATAACACATGTACATGCATGACAAAATCACACAAAGTTACACCAACACATCAAAACCTATACTATAAATACAAGGGTTACTTGAAACCCTCAAGTTATAAAGTCCATCTTCTTCCTTATATTTCAACAATCTCTCTTTCTTTCTTTCTCTCTTGGAAAAAAATGGGGCTTCTTAAAGACAAGGGCGTTGTTTACAAGCCTATAAACGAGCTTGATCTCGGCCCTCACAGCGATGAAGTCTACCTCCATGCCGATGTCAAAGGTAACCTTCATATCTCTCATGTATGCACAAATTAACATATATTAGTCGTGTGCGTACGTATTGATTTGATTCTCAACTTAATTTGTATGTACATTATTATATATAGCTCCTCGAATGACTGGAAAGTTTGCAAAGATCTTTGTTTGGTTTCTTGAAATGAAGATCATCGGCGACCTTTTGTTGTACTTTTTGAAGAAGAACAATCGATTTCAGAAGGTATGAACTTAGATACTTTTAATTTGCATTCATAATCCGTATGCATCTTGCATTACTCTACGTGTAGCTGTAAAAAGATTATTTATTTAAGGATAATTTTTTATATATCCAATTATTTGTTTGGTTTCAATTCTTTGACCATATTTATTTAAATAAATTTCTAATTTAAATGCAATTAATATTTATTGTTGGTTCCCCAGTTTGCGAGTATAGTACGATGAGTTTTTGACCAACTAATTATTATTGTCCTTACAAAATTTATTTACCATTTATAGCCTACTCAGAAATAGAAATGGACTAAATTAAAAGAGAGGGGAAATATATAATGAAATAATACATATTAGTCAATATTTTTGAACAAACAATACAATGGTAAGTAAGTATTTTAAACACAGTTAGTTGGTGGAAAAATCTTACTTTTATGAGTTGTGTGTAGCCATTTTCTTGTACTTTTACATAATCATATTTTTGAATTTCGTCTATCATGTGTATTTTGAATTCTATCTATTAATAGGTGTTAATAAACGGAAGAGTAAAATAGCTATAAAATACTCATAATAAAAATAATTTAAAAGTATAATTATATAAAAACACAAAATAAAAATGGCTACAGAAAACTCGACAAAGTGGCATTTTAGCTACGTATATTTCTAGACAATTATCCCTTTTAATAACAACAACATTAGATCTTGTCAGGATGGGTATAGCCGTATAGGGGGTTGGATATACGTAGTCGCACCCCTAACTAGGGGTTAAAAGTCTTCTTGTAGAAAAATCCTCTGACATCCTGTAAAATACTTTGTCTTGCAATTAAGTTTCTCTAAAATAGTACAGATATATTTTTAGGTTTATAAGCCATACAATCGACAATTTCTCAGTTTAAACTTGTTATTAGTACATACAAACAAGTTTAGGTACCATATGACTAATGATTTAAGTACAAAATATCATAATAGGACTTTTAGAAAAAAAAATACACGTCTATTATATAGCTTAAACCCTATATATGATATAAGGACGAGTCGATGTTATTAATAGTATTTGCTTTGTTTCAAAGATCTTATCTGTTATAGATGGTGGCTAGGACATTAATAAGATTAATAGTTTTGCATTTTTACAACGATGACTTGTTTGTGATACAATTAAGTTAGATTCTAACGACTGTTTTCTAGTTTTTGTAGTTAGTGTTAGTGACATTTTATTCTTGTAATCTAAGATATCTATCCTTGTTTTAATACGGGATGCAGATATTGATTATCTCATATGAAGAAAATTGTAATCTATTTTTTTCAAAGTGAGCTAGCTGGTTATTAAATAGTAATAGCCGTAAGTATATAAATGTTCAATGTTCGACTGATAGAAAAAACTAGTTTGATGAAGATTGTATTTATAAGTTACAAAAAAGAATGTTTGAAAATGTAAGAGTGTCTTTCATACTAGCTATACTTAGTTACACCAACTTCTTGAAAAGGGAAAGATTTACCTGGTTTGAGTCTTTGTGGCGGTGAATTGAAACCCCATGGATTAGTCGGCTAAAAGGTCGAAAATCATGGTTACTCAAAATAGATTTTCAAATTTAAATTATTAATTGATGAAAAACATAAGACTGAAAACACATAAAGCATATGATACGTTTAAATGTTTTGACTACTAAAAATGGCAATTACTTAATTACTATTTTTGTAAGATCTAACTTCATTCGAACTTTATTAGATTACCTACAAATAAAGATGCTATAACTTGTTTGTTTATATAGAAACACCATTCAAGTAAAAAAAGAGTAAAGAGGAGTTATTACTTAAATCAAATAAAAAGATAAATATTCGTGAGAATAATACAAAGAATTATTTTTTGTAAAAAAGTTCTCGAAAAATTCTAATTTTGTTTTATAAGAACTGGTATGTTAGTGCATAAAAAAGTTGTGAAATAAGTTTTTCTAATTTTTAGTTTTTATACGTTTTTTTAATACACAAAAAACAAAATTTTGATAAACAAAAAAATTTTGATGCACAAAATTTTCAACTTATTATATTTTGATGCAAAAAGTTAAAAGAAGTTAGATACGAAAACGAACTTTTGATGCAAAAGTATGCATTTTTAGAAAAACTTCTTTCACAATTTTTTTATTCACTAACATACCCGATCTTATAAATTTTCTTAGACTTTTTCGATTAAAAAAAAATCTTTTGTATCTTTTTTACGAATATTTGTCATTTTATTTTAACTTTAACAATTACTTACAATTATTTTATACTTTAACTATACTTTGATATTAAGCACATGCACTTCTAGGAAAGATCAAGTTCATAAATAGAGGTTATAAATTACGAACGATCTTCGATAAAAAGTTGATATACATCTTTATTCCTTTGTAAAACTGGGCCATGTCGTTTACAAACAAAACTCATGACATCATAACTTTCTAAATCGGGTTGGTGTCAAAGCCACAGTTTTCGGCTTTTCCTAATAATTTCACATTTCTGTATTTCTATTTTTGGAAGATTATTACTTCTTCCGTCCTAAAATTATTGTTCCCTTTTGACTTTTTCGATCTTTTTTTCTCAACTTTGACTATAAATATTTTTGTTTGTGTTATACAATTTTTGATAAAAATTATACCAATGAAAATACATTTAAAACTCAATCCGTTCATATATTTGGTATCAATTATTATGTAATATAAACAAAATACTTAAGGTCAAAGTTGAAAAGTAAATACCAAAAAAGTCAAAAGGGACAATAATTTTGAGACGGATGGAGTACTATTTTGTATTTTCAATTTTCAATATACTTATTAAATGCTTGAATATATATATATATATATATATATATATATATATATATATATATATATATATATATATATATATATATATATATATATATATATATATATATATATATATATATAATATTTACATTAATTAAATGCATGTAACTTTCATACTTTCTCTAAGAATAAATAATCACAAGCACATGTTTTATATGCACAAAACTTAATGTTGTTTTTTTTAGTGAACTTAAATGTATAATACAAATTTTATTTTATGGTTACAATTTTTTTTTTTTTTTTCTTTTTTCTTTTAGAACGATTTGAACTCACTACCTCTAGGTTGATAAGTCACTCACTCAAATACCGTCAGACCAAGAGGCCTTTGGTTTTATGGTTACAAAATAATTATTATACATATAAATGATTCTAATTTACTAGGTTTTTTAATATCACATGGGAAAGAACACTGATTTGATGATAACAAGAGTTACCCATCAAATTTGGCCTTTATCTTTCTTGTTGCATGTAAACATCAACCATAGTTACTATCATATATTATTGTTAACTCGCATTATTGTCATCTTCAAAAGCTTTTAAAAGTATATATTAATCTGTTAAAGACAAACAACAACTACAACAACCACTTTAAATATATTTACGTACAAATTTAAGATTGATCATTTAAGTATATAGTTATGCTTACATTAAAAAACAATATATGTGCATTAAAATAAAACTTGTCAACATATAGTCTAAATTACATAAATGGTCCCTGTTGTTTGTCGAAAATTTCACCTATCGTTCCTCAAACTTAAAAGTTGCATATATCGTCATTATCACCTCCAAAGAATAACACTCGTGGTCATTTTAGGGACGATAGGTGAAATTTTTTTAAGTTTCAAAGAATAACACTCGTGGTCCAAGGACCACGAGTGTTATTCTTTGAATGCGATAAGGACAATATATGCAACTTTTAAGTTTGAGGGACGATAGGTGAAATTTTCGACAAACCACATGAACCATTTATGTAATTTACTCTTCTTTTTTTGAGTCTCAAAAAAGAAAAGATTTAGGGGCCGCTTGGTATGCTTGGTGGGGAATGCAAAGCAATGCATTCCCTTTCCCCCCAAATTGTTGGGTAATGCCCCATTACCCACTACTGGGTAATGGGCCATTGCATTCCCTTCCACCAAGCACAATCAATCATTATATTACTCATTACCCACCCCATTATCCCTCTTCATCTGCAAATAATTCTCGATGTGAAAACACAGAGACCAACCAAGCGGCCCCTTATTTACTTACTAAAAAATAAACAATCCTTAATAACTTAGACGAACATATTTACTTCCTAGTCTTATTACAAGTATACCATCATATCATCATGGTCGAAAATAGCATGGACATTTAGTAAACCTAAAGTGATAATCTAAATCATACATATATGTAAATATATTTGCGAGAAGTTTGAGTCAATCAACATTATAAATTATCAATGTTTGGGCGAGCTTCTTGAAATGAAATTGTGTTTTGATAATATATTAAGTAAACTAGCAGGATAATCGCGCATTGTGACGACGGGTAAACTGTAATTAAAGTTTTCGGCAAACTATGTATTTTTATTATACGTTTTTTTACAATACATTTACGGATGACGGGCCTTTTAGGTTGGAACGACAAACAATCACAAACTATTTTGTATAAAAATAAACATAAAAATAAGTATAAAAATCATATTCTTTAAAAATGTGTATCAATGAAAATTAAGATCAAATATTTTACCTAAATTTATTGACTCACACTTCTCTCAAATTAGTAAATTCATGTATTATGATGAAATTTGAGTTCATGATGAAAACAACGTTCAAACCGAAGATTAGACTAATGACGATGAATGGAGATGTTCTTCAATGGTATCTAAAATTTTAGGGATCCAATATTTTATCTAAGTTGTCGAGGTAGTATGGGTATAGATATAGATAAACATCAGAATAAATTGTGAGTCAATCGAACCGATACAACCTATATATGAACTGCACAACATATCTTTCTAAGACAAACAACCAATGACAACTGAATTGTTACAACTAGGACTAGCTTAAAACTTACCGAATCTAATATGAAAACGGCATTGTACTAAAGATATCGATAGGAAACCAAGTTGATCTGTTTCTTCTTGTTGCATATATGGCTTGCATAATCACAATATTGAACACCATTCACTATTTTAGAAGCCAGATACTATTTACCCTCGCCTATAGCTTTAACGTTTTCTTCATCGAGTATTGAGAGGTATCCCAATAAAATGAATCAACCAGATAGCCCAAATGCAACATGATGAATATGGTTGCGGATAAGATGATACAATCAGCTTCAAGTCCGTATTTTGATAAACGACGTCAACATCTAAAGGATTTACTCCAACTTTACGATCATACCACTCATCGCTAGCCAAAAAACTTTTCAAGGCAATTGGAGATAATGAAAATATATACACAATCGAAAAACCTAATGACGTCTCAATATATTACTAACTGATATAATTAAAGCCTCTAAAATTCAAACTAAACCATATTTCAGAGTGACAAATTGCTGCGTTGATAATGAAAATATAGACACAATCGAAAAACCTTTTGTTACCAAATTAGTACTAAATGCTTCAACTTTTCGTATTAGCTCTTTGCTACTATTAACCAACTGGGCTAGCTCAGTTGGCCACCAAGATTCCTTATGGGCTTGGGGATGAGAGGTTTGGCTAGGGGAGGTCTCAAGTTCGAGTCCCACCCGAGACTTTTACCCCTTCAGGCGGAATAGGAGAAAGTACAGGCATACTGCCCAATTGGATGTCACTGCTACCTGAACCACTAACAACTAACAAGCCGTTCTAAAAAAAAGCTCTTTGCTGCTATCGGGTTGTAGATAAGGGGAGTGGTGGAGGCTTTGCCAGAGTGTAAACAAGATAAAAGTTATTTGACTTCGCTAATTATAATGATATAAGATAACTTATTTTTAACTCCAACGTAGCGGGTTAATTTAAAGTTGCATTACGCTCTTTTCTACAGCTTGTTTCATATGCAGTTCTGGAAGAACCACCTCTATATGTTCCTTTGCACCCTTATGAAGGTCAGTTTCATACCATCAACTACAGTCTATAGTCAGCTTGTTAAAATTAACTCTTCAACCCGATACTCTAAAACTCAAACATATGAAAATTGTCTTTTTTTATCTACATGCAAACAGAAAATTCAAGTGAAAGAAACACATTGTTGACTCATAGAAGTCAGACATATTACTGGACAGGAGTCTAAATGGGTCAAATAAACCAATTTAAAGTTTTTTTACATAAAAAATCATTATGGCAGATGTTAAACAAGGCGAAGAATTAAAATACCTGAACTCTGGTTTATCACCGGCGGAACAAGTTCAACAAGCCAAAGACTGCTTACAGACTTCAGAAACGAAAACTACAGATTCAACTTTAGCTAATAGTTTTCAGCGCTGGACGATAATGGACTATTCAAGAGCGTATACAGCAGGAGAGATAACTCCTCTCATGGTATCTTGACGTTTCTTGTTATGACTAATAGGTCACGTATAGTTGTATATTTGACAGGTTCAGGTTCTTAACTTGTTTGTTGTTTTTAGGTTGCAGAGCGGTTAGTATCTGCTATCATGAAATCTTCAGGTCCAGTCGGTATGTCATTCTTCATTAATTATGAATCTCATGATATTCTAAAGCAAGCTACTGAGTCAACTCTTCGGTATGAGAGAGGTAATTAATTTTTCAACATTTAACATTACTAAGCTTAATCCTTAGTGTGTCTGTTTACTAGTCAAAATGAAAAGCTTCATAACAATTCATGTTCTGTTGATGCATCCAGGAGAACCAATTTCAGTTCTAGACGGGGTTCCGATTGCTATCAAGGACGAAATAGATTGTATGCCATATCCTACCACTGGTAAATCAATTGTTATCTTTCTAGTAGATGTGGCAATTTCGACTCATGGACCGATGATTGGGCTGACGTGGCTTACGTTTTATACCTAATGGGTCAAATTAATCAAACAAGATGAAAGTTGACTAAATTGCTATCGTAGCAACACAGTTTTGCAATTATCTTTAACGCATTAACTATTTAGAAAATGCATGCAGAAAAATTGTTTGCATGTCAACCCACCCATTGTGCCACCTTAACTTTCTCGTATGCGATTAATAAGTTGAAACACAAGGCAATTGCTTGTTGCAGGAGGTACAAAGTGGTTGCATAAGGTAAGATCTTGCAAAGAAGATGCTTGTTGTGTTAACCGCCTTAGATCATGTGGAGCCATACTCGTGGGAAAAACAAATATGCATGAGCTTGGTGCAGGAACTAGTGGAATAAACCCACATTATGGGTAAAAAGAGAAAGATACCACTTTCCTCCTTCTGTAAATGTCAAATAACACAAATCATAAAACTTCATATAATGCAGGACATGCCGAAACCCCTATGATCCCAAACGAATCTCCGGTGGCTCATCAAGTGGATCAGCTGCTGTTGTGTGTGCGGGCCTATGCCCAGTAGCCCTTGGTGTTGACGGTGGAGGTAAATACATTATTTACTAGCCACCATAAGTGTTGATACTAAAACACACAACACAAGATGATCTGGTTTCCTTGTGCAGGATCTGTGAGGACGCCTGCCGCTCTTTGTGGTGTTGTTGGTTTAAAACCATCATTTGGGCGCATACCACACCCTGGGTAAGTTTTACACTACGAACTTACCTTTTTTTATTAGTAAACAAATCAATATTTTGTTATCAATTCTTTTTCCAGGGTTATTCCTTGGAACTGGACAGTCGGAATGGTTGGGATACTAGCCGGGACAGTTGAGGATTCTCTAATCACGTGAGTATTCTCTATTCAAAAATCAAAACTCTGCCATTTAGTTGTTTGGCAAGCAAAGCTCATATACTTAAGATTATTTTAGTTATGCTGCAATAAGTGGGGAAGCTGAAACACGCCAACCAACTACGGTATCTAAACCGCTTATCTCTCACACCCTCTCTAAAAACGTTCCTTTTGTAAGCAGCCTAAATTAGTAGTAGTTCTCATTTCCTTCTTATAATTAGCAGCCTAAGCTATATCTGCCAATTCTGAAGCCTTTAAGTCAGATGTCCAATATCAGGCTCGCTAAATCCAAAGAGGTTCTTACCACCATCATATTTTAACTTATCTTATTATTATTATTTTCTTTTTTAGGCTAAACTGTATTTTAATGCTAAAATCACTTTTTCCGTTTCTATATACCAGTGGTTTGACGATTGTAGTGACGACATAAGAATCTGCTGCTTAAGTGCTCTTAATAATCTTTATAAAACCTACGGATGGAAGGTACTTAGATTAATTCTTAGCAAATTATCATCTGCTAGTATACAGGAAATGGCTTTACAACAGTTGACTTGAAACTGATCCTTTGTTTTCTTTTAATGTATTTCGGTAAGACTGTGGAAGTGACTATACCGGAGATAGAGGTGATGCGGTTGGCACACTATGTAACAATAGGTGCAGAATGTTCAACTTCTCTTGGTCATTATTTGGAAAAGCAGTACGTACCTGGAATACCTCATCCACTATGTGATAATTTAAATATAAAAATGTACCTAATTCTGATATCTTGAACGGAGAAACAGTAACAAGTCTGAATCAGGCTCAGATGTAAGAGTAGCACTCTCTGTATATGGAGCTTTTGACGGTAGGGATTACTTGAATGCCCAACGGATAAGGTATACTATCAAGTGTAATCTAAGTACGATAAGGCTCTCTAGTGGCCAGTATATGTGTGAAAATGAATGGGGGTTGAACAAAAAGGTATTCATGAAAAAGTATTCACCATTACGTTTGCTGCAGGAAACGCCAAATGAAGACTCATGAAAAGATATTCAGTGTGGCTGATGTCATTGTTACACCTACAGTCGGGTATAATCTTTGTATCTTGAACCCATGTACTTTTGACATATACATTAAGGCCTCCATAGTTTAACTATACTCTCATTTAATGTAATAGTCTAAATCTAAAGCCTACACGCAGAAACTGTCAACCTACAGTTACCAAGAAAAAGATACACACCAACCAACACTAGAGACTGTAGATCGCTCATGTAACATAACAAAGATGACCATTTTTTTTTTTGATAGTGTAACAGCATATGAAATAAAGGATGATGTTCAGGAGACCGGTGAATTGGACTATATTAATGGAGGTATAAGGTTCTTTTTTTAAAAAAAAAAACCCTTCAGCTTAGTTTGTGATTTTAACCACTGTTTCCCTCAGCTGCACTCGTGCGATACTCTATAGCGGGAAATTTTCTGGGATTGCCGGCAGTGACTGTTCCGGTATGCCGTACTAAGCCTAGACAATTGAACAGTTGTTTTTTGGTCATTAGTACATACTCTTTTAACCCTGCTGACTTTACAATGTTGCATAATAGGTTGGGTATGACAAAGCGGGATTGCCCATTGGGATTCAATTTATTGGGAAGCCTTGGTCCGAAGCTATGTTGATCCAGATTGCTTATGCAATGGAGGTATGTTTCCATACTCTTTATTTCAAAAGTTATTTATATATGTATTTAGAAGTTATCACCTAGCCCGACATAGATTTCATCTTCAGGATATTTTGCTTCTGTAATCAAGACCTAAACTGACATGGTCTTTGCAGGCATTGTGCAAAGCAGAGTACAGGAAGCCAGAAGTTTACTATGATCTACTAACTGAGAGCTAACTGCATTACCGACAACCTAATTACAGTACTTTCTATTAAAAGAACTGAAGAATAATGGCTTTCTCAGTTTCTCGTTCCATATAAGGCCACATAAAAAATTTAGAGGTTCAAATAAACTTCTTTTCTTCAACTTTAAGCTATAGATAATTTGTATGCACTCCTCAATGCAGTCTGAACTGAGCATCTACGTTTATTTCAAGACATTTTCCTCATGATGTGGCTAACATTGTACTCCAAACATTCTCGGTGAAAGAAACTCACAATAGGACTTGCTAGGGTCTGTTTGACCATTATGTTGTCGTTGTAGAGAAATGAATTCTTTTTAAGGGGTTCTTGAGAATTAAAGGTATGATATAAATTAAGCAATAATACAAAATTTAATAGGCAATTGTGACCTGTTTACCCTTTCCAACCTATATTCAGGTAAACATCTCATTAGTGACACATATGATTTTGATTAGTGAAGGAATACTTGGCTTATTTATTTATTTTTATTTTTTGGTAAAGGAGTATCCTGACAGATTATATTTAGACGAGTCTGTGACCCTATATCAGTGACGGAACTTGAAAGGCTTTCTTGGAGGGGCCAAAATTGATAGTTTAAGCGTGAAATATGTAGTTTAACCAAGAATTCAGTAGCTGTTTGATCATAGTATATAAAGATGAGTAGTGATTGCAAATGTTTCAAGTTTTCCATGGAATAAAAGACACTCATGTATAATTTATACACAAAACTACAAAAGAAAGATGAAATTACAAATGTTTCAAGTTTTCCATGGTATTAATCTTACAAACCCATGTGATAACTAGAGCGAACAATTCACTTAATCATAGCTGTTAAACGAGACGCCGATAATCCTAGAGATATACTTACCAACAGTTAAGTTAAAAAAATAGCTACATCTTATTTATGCAAATAAAAAGAGTCAGATTGATACCATAAACACAGAGACAGTTGTCTACAAGAAAACAAAAATCCAGACTTGCAATTGCCGAAGTCAACCAAGAAATATGTATATCTACTACGGAGTACTATTTTGAAAGGTCCAATGCAATAAATATCATCTTTACTACCGTGTTACACCTAACCTAATTATAAAACTAATAAACTGACACAGAATTTTAGGGGGGCCAGGACCCCTCCGTGCCCCAACTAAGTTCCGTCCCTGCCCTATATATCCTGGTTTTACAGACTCGATGCTAGCAGGGCGTGTACTTAAATAGAAAACTGTAACTATTATATATTGCAAACCACAAAGAAGTGATCGAAAAATATAAAGTGTACACGTATATTTCTGTATGTTTCATGTTCTAATACGGGTTGAATATAAATCAGCTTACAAGCAACCTTGTTTTGCTTCAACGAAATATGAAGTAAATATACAACAGCAGAAGCATAAGTTTGTGGGGGTTTTTACCGTGTGGATAACCTTAAGAAAGCGTGATAAAATCTTCCAAAGAACGAACCAAACTTGGAGGCCAATGTTTTGTATCTTTTACATATCCAAGGTCCGAATATTTTGGATCGAGAAGAGTTGCTATTGTGAACTGATTTTCAGCAAGTAATGGGGCATGCTTATCGGAGTATAACGCCGCTGCTAGAGCTGCATGCACTTCTGAAACCAAAAACATGTGTGAGAAATATTAACAAAAAGTAGCTCAACTCCTCAATGTGTGCCAAAAAAACTCACCTAAAGATGGCAACCCATTTATAGATAAATTACTCTTTTTGGGGAAAACTTCATCTCTGATGGGTCAAAATTTGAAAGTCGATAAAACTATAAATAATAAGCTAAAACGGAAACGAATCGAATGGTTTGAACTTGAAAGTTTCCCCCAAGGCCCCAAGTGTGATCAAATGAATAAAACCTCATTAATCGCCCAATTCACAAGAATTAGATTATTAATATAGCAAAATAAGTTTCTAAGCAAAATGAATAGTAATCAAACACACAACATACGCATTTTGCAACCTATCTCATATTTTGGATGTTTAAAAGTGCCAATATATGATTTCAGAATTTTAGTGGATCAGAGTATTGACAGAATGAAAGAAACGTAAACATGGACACGTCTTTATATATTACCAGGACTGCCTTTTAAGGAAATGGAAACGTCCTCCATTTCCGCTATTGCTTCATTTTTGTCTCCGACCTCATATAAGGTTAATGCTCTACCAACTCTTGCATACTCTGATAGAGCAAAGTCTTTGTATTCTCTTACAACCTGAATGTAGACAATTAAGACAATATCTTAATACTCTTCAGAAAGTACAAACTATGGACCCAACTCAATATTATTAAATAAATGCTTGACAAAAGAGCACTTCATTTAGCTCTGGAGTGTCACGGTTATTGACTTCGACATCATATAATAACATAAATGCTTGATGAAGAGCACCCTTCCGTCAATAAGAATTAAAAAAAGCCTAATATCGCACACCAAAACAGATAACATTATTTCACAATCAAATGTTGTTAAGAATTATAAAATATGACAAAAGACTTGTTACATTCCTAAACATTCGGATAGCAAAACAAGACTGAGGACCGATACAAACAGTTTACAACATTTGTAAAATCTCAAAGTTTGACATAAGCGAGCAGTTTAAGGGTTCTTTCAATATATTTAACAGAACATCGAATGCACAACTATCTTTACCCCCTCGATAGTAATCAATATAAATATGTTAACAACTACAATCAATGTTAACTTGTTATGCATAACAATACATAATTATACCTAACTTGGTTCTCAAAATCGACAGCTCCAATTCTACCTGGACTAATGATCCAAATATACTTATTTAGCTATTGTGATCATTGCAATAAATGTTAATGGAGTTGTTTTTTGCTTAAGTTAGAGGTGGAACAAATGAAGCATGATTGGGAGCGACGACTAAGGTAACTAGTAAAAACAAAAGAATCGGGAGGACTAACTTATATGACTAATTTTTAACTAGTAACATTTCAAATTATCTATACTACTTATAAAGAGTGAATACCCATTTTTGAAATCTTGAATCTTGAAAACTTAAGTTAATGTAGTTTGTCTAATACACCTTAAACTTGATCAATTCTAAACACAGGCTTTGCATGAAAGTTCGAACCAGAATCACGATTTCGCAAGCATAATTATTTGCCCGTATACACCGTCGCATTGAGTAAATATATGAAAGTAGGAAGTGACCTGAGTGAAGCATTGAAGGGCTTGAACATAATCACCCTTGGCTTGAAAGTCCCTCCCTTTTTCAAGAAGATCAACAGCTTCCTCCACTCTCCTTGTCACCTCATTACTCACTGCTCTTTCCGCTTTCGTAAGCGGGTCGAAAATAGAAGCCCCCCAAGAAGAACTTGTAGTTGCCAAAGATATCAATGGAACAGATAGCAACACTAGTTGTCTCCTTTGTATTCTTCTTCTTCTTCTTAAAGAGGATACGATTTGTTTAGAAATTGGGGTTTTGTTGTTGTTGGGAACAAGAAGAAGATGTGAAATTGGTGGTGGTGGTGTGCTGCAACTGCCCATTGATATGAGTGAGTAACACTCTCAGCCTCCCCAAATATCTCACCTATATTAGTCCCAAAACAATTCTTGACCAATCCCGTTACGGGTCAGCGAAAACAGGATAAGATCCGTTACAAATAAAACTATTGAACCAAAATCGTTATACCCGGTAAACCACGAGGACAAAAAATGTAGTTAACTCTAAAGACATATATGACCGCGTAATTTTTACAAAACAAAATCTACAAAATAACGCGTCGTAGGGATTATTGGCTTCAAATATGAAATGACTAGGTTAACCCGTGAAATTCACGGGAGTAAATTTAAAACCGGAGAATAGTGTTTGTATAAGAGATCGATTTGTGATATTATGTGAATCAATCATATGTTATATGTATCAATATAACATATTAATGCTATATATATGATACAATTAAATTTTTGAAACACTATAAAAAGGCATTTTATTTTTGTTGGTATGTAATATTAATGCTACATTATGATACAAATAAATAAAAAACCTGTACTATAAAAAATAAACAATATATCAAGACTTATTAGTTAACATATAACCCCTGATGTTTCATATTATTTCATAAGCTATTTGTGTTATAATATTAATGATACATTATGATACAAATAAATAACAAAACTTGTACCAGACATAAAAAATAAACAATATATCAAGACTTATTAGTTAACATATATCCCTCTATGTTTCATATTTTTTCATAAACTATTTGTGTTATTTTGTTAC
The DNA here is from genome assembly GCA_021014915.2 of Artemisia tridentata subsp. tridentata. Taxonomy (NCBI): domain Eukaryota; kingdom Viridiplantae; phylum Streptophyta; class Magnoliopsida; order Asterales; family Asteraceae; genus Artemisia; species Artemisia tridentata. The sequence goes on along the minus strand of CP139501.1, from coordinate 17,218,881 downwards.
GAGTAAATTACATGGTTCGTGCCTGTGGTATTGGTGAAATCCCTGTGCTCGTCCCTGATCTTTTTTTTTTTGCCCCGTCCATCCTTAAAAACAAACTATATAACCCCGTTCATCCCTATCTCTAACGTTCATTTTTTTTTCGTTAAGTCTTTGCAAAGCCCGTCCTTAGTGAGGGTATTTTTGTCTTTTCAGTTTGTCCTTTTTTTAAATTTATTATTTGGTACCTCTCTTTCATACCCGTTTAAAACCCGTAATAACCCATCAAATTAGGGTTACTGGCTCATTTTGAATACACACACATTAGCTCCCAAAATCCAAATTCAAAATCAAAACCCTAAAAAATGGTTGTCTGTAATTGTGGAAGACGTGCAATAATCAAAACCTCATGGACCAACATAAACCCAGGTCGTCGTTTCTATGCTTGTCCAAAAAAGGTAAAGAGTTTTATTTTGAGTAATTATTAGTTAGGGTTTAATGATTAACGAATTGTGAATTGTTTGGTTTTTTTGTTGTTATACACAGGACTCTGATTTTCCTTTCATTGGTTTTCTTGATCCCCCAATGTGCCAAAGGGCTGTTGTGATTATACCTGGGCTTTTAAGGGCAAGAAACCATCTTGAAGATACTTTGAGACAAGCTTAAGAAGATCGTCCAAGGTTTAGGAATTATTTGCTGTTGTCTTGGTTGGCATTTGGGTTGTTGTTTTGGATAACATCTTAACCTAGATAGCTTGAAAATGTATTAGGTTGTTCATGATGTAATAGCAACATTTATTTTGTGTTTTGTAAAAGAATGTTACAATTAATGAAAATGTTGCTTATGAATTAAAGTGGTTCAAGTTGATGTGTTTGTTAAAGTCAAAGACAGTTAACTTGCTTGACTGGGTTATTTCAGTGACTGACTTTAGAAAGTCAACAAACCATATTGCTTGAGTTGGTTATTGAGAGATAGAAAATGTTGATGGAATTGCAGAATTCAAATAGACAACACTTATGCATCCTATTTTGCATACCAAAAAGTGCATACCAAAAAGGGCAGACCAAAAAGTGCAGATCAAAAAGGGCAGACCAAAAATTGCATAACAAAAAGTGCAGACAACAAGTGCAGACAAGTGCAGACCAAAAAGTGTATACAACAATAGCATGCCAAAAAATGCAGACAACAAATCAAAAATAGTGCAGACCACATTTTAATAGACAATAACCAAAAGCTTTTCATTAGCTTAGTTGCAATAACCAAACACCCCATAAAATATCATGTCATTTGTTGCATACATATTGCAACTATTCCAAAGTACTGAAACATAACATTTAAAGTACTAAAACATAACCAAATACTGAAACATAACATTTAAAGTACTATAACATAACCAAAATCTTATTTCCCTTTTGACTGTTTCTTAGCTTGACTTGACCTTGCACCAGCTTTGACTTTACCACTTGAACCACTTGCACCAGCTTTTTTTTCCCTTTATCAGCAGCACCACTGGAACCACTTGCACCAGCTGTATTTCCTTTCTTGGCACCTCCGATATTTTTGGCTTTTTTAAGATTTGCACCTGTGCAGCTTCTCCTATTGTGGCCCTTTGTTTTGCACAAAACACAAGTGACAGTTTGTGATCTCCTAGACAGTTTATTATTCCTTACCATGGGAATATCTTCACCAGCTGATTTCTTTCTTTTCTTTGGTGGCCTTCCCACTTGAGGATGATGGTTTGGAGGAAGAATGGTTGTTGGAATGTTGGACTTCGGCCACATAACTTTTTCTCTTATAGGATTGATGTGATGGCTGTATACTTCCTTCCAAGTATCTAGTCTGTAACATGGGTGGACCCAAGTCTCTGGTACACCAACATCAAGTCTGTTAGATGCCATGTTCCATATGGTTGCGACGGCGTGTTTGCAAGGCATTCCTGTCAACTCCCACTTTCTGCAAGTACATGTCCTATGAGCTATATCTACCACACACTGATCATTCCATGGGCCAGTAACACCATATAAGTTTCCTCCATTCCACTGAGCAACATACTCACTTGCTTCATCTTTTATCACTTGGAACAACTTTGTAGCAGTGGGTGTTAATGGTCCATCACATTTGGATATTTTTTGTAAAACTATAACAATCCTCTTCAAAAGGTACTCCCTAGCATACTCCAAAGTGCTAATAATTGGCCTATCCCTACCATCCAGGAGTTGACCATTAAAAACCTCACACATGTTGTTTAACAACATGTCTGTTTTAGCTCTTCCTGTGAAATTTAATTGTGTGTTACAAGTTACACCTAATGACAATGTTTCTTAAATGTATTTGTAAAATCAAAGAGTTTACCTGAAAAGTGAGATCTTGCCCAGTGTTGTGGATTAATTTTGGCTAACCAGTCATAAGCCTCTTTATTGAAAGCTTTCAACTTATCCATTTCTTGTTGGAATTGTGGGACAATCAAAGCTTTTGCACATCTCCACAACATTTCTTTGTATGCAGCTCCTGCCCACTTCAACTTCATGTTCTCATGAATGTGCCTTAGACAATATCTATGCTCTGCTGCTGGGAATAACTGTGAGATAGCTGGTATTATCCCCTGTTGTGATAGATATTAAACAAGTTGTGAATTAAACAAACTGTGAAGATATTGTCAAAATATGAATAAATCAAAATGTGAAAAAAAAAAAAAAAAAAAAATGTGAAAAAAAAACATAGTGTATGAAATACCTTTTGCCTGTCACTTATAAATGTGAAGTTAGAATTGTCTTGAAGGTCCAAATCTTCTTTAAGATGTTCCAAGAACCATATCCATGAGTCTTTTGATTCAGTTTCAACAATCCAATAAGCTAGGGGATATATGCCATTATTTGGATCAATCCCCACAGCTGTTAATAGTAGACCTGGAAAGGGCCCTTTCATGAAAGCCCCGTCAAACCCCAAGAAATCCCTTCTACAAGCTCTGAATCCAGCTTTTGCAGCACCTAGACAAACATATATCCTCTTAAATACTCTTGTTGGGGACATGTGATCTTGTTCAGTTTCAACTCCTATCCTAACTGTAGTGTTTGGGTTAGTGCTTTTCAATTCCATGACATAATCTCTGAGCATCTTGTATTGCAATGTGAAGTCACCCCTAACATTATCCATAGCTTTTGACTTTGCCCTGAAAGCCTTCATTCTAGACACCTCCAAGTGAAATTTCTGCTGCAATTGGTCTTGGAGGGATCTAATGGGTATTTATGGGTTAGATTCAATGTGTTGCATATAATATCACCAGATAGAAAATCAGTTGTGCAATACTTGTTTTTTCTTGATTGCAGACACTTATGGGTATTATCAAATGTCTGCACTTTCCAAGTTTCAAGATCTCTTAATTTAGAAACATGTAATACCCATGGACATTGATTGGCGGCCAACTTTCTAGCATTAGGTTTCCCACCTATTTGTTTTGACTTTGAGTTTGGACTAATACCCTTGCTTTCACCTATTTTTGTCCTAGTCCATTTAACTGTTGGGCTAGACCCACTAGCTTGACTAAGCCCACCAGATGGCCCATGTTGTTCACTATCTTCAAAAACAGGTAGTGTTCCCCTACACTCAGCTCTCACTCTTTCTTTATCATTTTTCTTTAGAAATAATTCCCTCCTAGTCTCAATTGACAGTAAGTGAATTTTTTCTTTCACCTCATTAGCACTCCCAAATTCTTGCCCCACAAAGAAAACTGTTTTATGCACAGAACCATCTTTTGGTTTGCTTTGTTTCATAAGTTGTTTCAATTTCCTTTTCCTTATCCTATCTAAACCATCTTCATCTGATGCACTTTCAAATTCATCAGCATCCATCACATCCACATCCACATCCACCTCAATTTCCTCATTTGCATTAAACTCCTTAGGTAATTCAGTAGTACCCATGGTATCAGCATTACTACCATCAAAACTGTCCATGTTAACTGCTACATGTTCAAGGGGATTTTCCTCATCTACATAACCATCACTCTGTTCCTCATCATCACTCTGTGCAATGTCAACATTATCACCTAAATTCACTGCACCATCATCAACTGCTATTCCCTTACCCTTATCACCAACATCAATACTTGGACCCTCAACATCTACATTCAAATTCTCTAAACCAATTAACTGTTCAAAATCATCATTTCCCATAAAAGGATCATCAACAGAGTAAAAATCTTTAACAAATGAACTAGGTTGAACATTTGGTGTTGGCTTAGACTGACTACTTTGCCCAACTTCAGTAACTTGACTACTTTGGCCAACAACTAATCTTTTTCTAATTTCATTCCAGCCTAACAGATTCTTACCACATTTACCCAATTTCATTGGTTTCAGCTTACTAGGTTTTTGTGCTGGAATAACATCATCAGTTGTATCATCAATGATACAACTGCTTTTTGGTGTTCTGAAATCAGCTTCCTGATAGTCTTCATGCACAGGAGTTCTATCATGCTCAATATACACATCAATTACTCTATGCCCTAGTTTAACATACTCAATTAGTGCTATCACATCATGGTCATTGACTAAACTGTGTAACCCATTATCTAAATCACCATCAGGTTTTTTGAAATGATAACACATCATCACATTCGCACTGTAACCTAACTTCTCCATCATGTCACTAAGCTCAAGCACTGAAAACTCATCTACATCAACGCAGTCAAAATAACTTACACTACCATTCAAATAACTCCTACCAGGGGGATTAGTAAATATCCCTGCATAATGAACCTTCAAAGAAAACAGAGCTTCATTGTCCCCTGCAAAAGAACAAAAAAATTAGGTCAAATAGGGTTTTAACAAACCAACAGACAATCATGTAACCTTTTCATACAAAATTTAACAAAAACATTCTATCATTCACATAGCATTGACAAATTATTCAAAAACTCAAAAAAATACGAATACATGAATACAAAACCTACCATAAATCTCACGAACATCAACATCTCCTTGATCAGTACGTAATGCCCACAATGGTATAGACCCCACCATTGCATGTGATTCAGACAATTGAAATTAGGGTTTTGGTAGATTGGAAGATGAAGTGGTAGAAAGTAGTTGAGAGACTAAGAGGGAAAGTTGAAAACTTAATGGGGATGTGAAATGAAAAGACGGGGTCCCTGAAAAACTTAATATATCTTGGACAAACCGAAAAGACAAAAATACCCTCACTAAGGACGGGCTTTGCAAAGACTTAACGAAGAAAAAAAAAAACGAACGTTAGAGATAGGGATGAACGGGGTTATATAGTTTGTTTTTAAGGATGGACGGGCAAAAAAAAAGATCAGGGACGAGCACAGGGATTTCACCAATACCACAGGGACGAACCATGTAATTTACTCTAATATTAATGATACATTATGATATAAATAAATAACAAAACCTATACCATAAAAAATAAACAATATATCAAGACTTAATAGTGCAAGTATAACAATTATTCGGTTTAGGTTTTCAACTATCTTTTTAGTATGTTAATTGATCGATTTTTCCAAAGAACCCGAAAGCATGTTATAATATGACTTAACATAATCATGTAAAACAAATGATTCTTGATAAACCCTTTCTACATTGTTTAACATTGTGTTAGAGTCAAACACTCATATGTTAGAATCAAGTAATCAAGCCTCACAATTTTAATCTTCACTAAAACATTGATTCTCCTTGTGTCATACCCTCTGCAATCTACAACTCCAATATCATATATTTGTTTCTATTCCACTTAAAATAGTTGTAATCATCTTCAACATAATTAACTACGGTACAATTTATGAACTTTTCCAAAAAAAAACCACAATATCATCATACCGTTTCCAAATAAAACTTATATTTGAAGTGATTTTTTTTATTGATGCACCAATAGCCTACGAAAAAAAGGCTAATACGCCATAATTGCTTAAATGAATTTCTTCAATACTACTGACTTAAGTTTACATCTTATGTGCTTATTACAAAGGTCATAGTTATAATATTACATTCAATATGTTTAAATAGCAATCTAAACTGTATCATGGTTAACCGTACTTGTAATAATAATCTATCTTTAAGTCCAAAATTACAGAAACATTGAGCCTTATTTTTCTAGATATATATAAAAATACAACCAATAAATGATCCAATTGTTCACTCCTAGACTCCTCTTAATCTTATGGGGAAGAATTTACAGATGGTTGCTCCATCTGCAAACCATCTGCAGTAACAATCCCTCATACCTGTTATGAACCTGGTGCATTCAAAAAAATATAACAAAAAGTTACGGATTCGAAATTATTTGAAGAAAAAAAACGACTTGGTATATGAATCATTTTCCACAACTTTGAGCAGGTTTATTTCAACTTATTCATATGAAAACGGGCCAACTTTAAGGAATATTCTATTGGCAGTGGGTCAGTAGGTAAACTTACAAAATCAACTAAAAAGGGAAATTGGTCTAATGGTTTAAGAGCCGCTCAAATTATACTCATATGAATACACCCCTCAATTATTTTTTCCAAAAAAGAAAGTAGATTGTTTTTTTAATGCAAGTTTTCGCAATCATATTTCATATTTCTGCTATATGCATAGTAAGGCCTCTTCACTAAAGTTCACTATAAATTATACCGTAAAAAACTAATTTAATCCCTAATAACATCAGTTTACTACCTCGGTAAAAATCTACAGTATACTCTCTGCCACTAACCATCAGAAAAATGAAAGAACATTGTAATTTCAAAGTGGGTCTCTTGGGGACTTTCAAAAAATCAAGTCAACGTACCGTAGTTTTGCTTCACCTTAGTCAATCTGTGAATGGCTTTCAAAATCAAACCGCATTTCTTGTGCTTCAGTGGTCCCATGTGTCTCATATGTCTGCAACATAAAAATAGGTCAAAATGCACCCACAGACAGCAAATAAGTCACTGAAATACTTCATTGTAAGGTGGTACTCGGTCCAAATGTACCAAATTATTATTACAGATTTTGGATGTCGAGCAAAAATTATAGCATTTCATCTTATGGCATGCTTTATATACCATATTAGCTGGAATGAATTATGGCATTGACATGGTTTGTTTCTCCTATCTTTTCTTATTCCTGCTAATAATATCACTGACAATTGTATATTGTTGGCTCTTTGACACATTTGGTCGATTCAGATTGTATATTATTTCAAATGGGTCAAAAGGGTATGATAAAATAAACTTGCTGAAAATAATAATGGGTCAAATCTCCAATGGTTAAATGGGCAAAAAAGGTCACAAGTCGCCTAAAGTGCTGTTTTTAATGCATAAAGCCTCTTAAATTCTATTAGTATTCTTTTTATGTCTTATCAAAATAATATTGTTATAGTATTGCCATTATATTTGACACACCAATTGCTTATAAAGTAGTTCAAAATTTTGGACATCTTATGCAACCAAACCCGCCCGTTTGGCAATAAGTAACTAATACATCGATGGTATATTGCAGTTCATGGTCCCAATGAACTTCACCGAATTTATTGATGGTCTAACTTACCTGGTCAAAAACAAATTTATACCTATGAGTCGAGTAGATGATGCAGTTCAAAGGTCAAAAACAAATTTAAAGAAGTGTTAATTTAAAAACATTTATTTACCGTAAAAATAGCATCACCGTCTTCTTTAATTTTGAAATACCATTAAGTACTCTTTTACTAATCGACCCTATGAAACGCAAGTCTAGTATCAATGTTCAGAAAAAAACAGGAATCAGTTCATAGATAGCATGAGTGACTACCTTTTTATCCTATGTTTTAACTCTAATTAAAGACCTAAATAATCTATTATCAGAAGTCCATACCCATATTTGTTAAAAGGCCATATTAGATGAAGATGGTGCAACATCCATGTACTAAATTACACATTTTTTGAAAAGCGCCATAAATCACAGTGGTAATGAGAAATCAGTATAAACTATAAGGTGGGGACAGTTGAGTAAAATTAACCTTAGTCGCTTCTCCAACTGCAATGCCATGCAAGTTCCTCCACACACTTTTCTAGTTTGTTTTTTTGCCTCTTTGAGGGCCCCACTCTCCCTTGCAGCCTGAACATTTACAAATACTTGGTCACTGAATCTATATATAATTTAATTACCAGATATCATAAGGTCATTGTGATGCAACAAATACCATTTTAAGTGCCCGTAGCTCTCTCCTAGCCACTCTTCACCTCTAACCACATTGAGATACAAAGCAACCTTCTGAACACTCTTGTAGTAGGAATGTGCTTTGTAGCAAATGCCACACCCAAAAAAAAATTATAATTCATATATCTGTAAAGATTAATTTATAACCATGTTTTTAACGAACCTGGAGTCCTTTTGAATCTTGACTGCTGCTGCTTCTCTTCTAAACTGCTCAAATTGTTTGCAAACTGATAAACCTTAAAGAATAAAAAGAAAATCAGAGTCTATAAGACTTTAGGATATCTAAATATTACTACACAGAATTGTGGAGGTACCTCGCCAGCAAGCCTACAACTGGATAGCAGCTTTGCGTATTGAAATATACTCTTGCATGCAATGTAAGTATGCATTTCCTATTCGAGGGTCTTTTGAAGGTAATGCTTTGACAACTTTCTCAGATAAATCCAAATCTTCTGGGTCCGTTTTGATCTCAACAATTATCTATGGCCTGAAAAATATAGTACCCATTTAGAATCACTAATGTAGATAATAATGCATGTGCTAAATACCAAATATGCTTTATCATATTAAAGAGATTTGACCAATTCACTTAGTTACATCTTTCATGCATTTGGGAATGTTATGCACACTTGGCTTAAATTGGAGCATAGATAACCAATTAAAGTTTAGAGAAATAAGCAGTTGGGAAAATAGAAACCAAATACATCTTTATAGGAGACAAATCAAATTGAAATACCTTGACTTAATGTGGTACTTTCATGCTAGAATGCCCTCATTATTGATGTGGATCACCCTGTCTCCACAAGTAGTATAAATTTAGAGCATATCAATAGTTGAGTATTATCAGTTTATCACTATCACATGCACTTCAGTAATCACTTATAGCCAACATTTGTGATTTGCTTGCTTAGTTCTTTTGCTTTAGAGAAGTTCCTTTCAGTGTGTGTTTCATTGCATTCAACCACTGCCATTTGTACGACTTTAGGAACACGTGACGATTCCCGAGCATCTAAACATAGACTGTGTACAGACATACATTAATCCTCATCTGCACCTGCATGTGCATCCACCTTCTTTAATTAGTTGAATTTCAAAAAGTAATAGATGAATTGATTATATAGCAAATGAGAGTGTAGTAAGGACTTGTTTTCTTACAGCAAGTGTGTGTAACTCAAACTTGAGGCCGTCTGCAAGTGATGGGGCTTCGCGGGCAGTGAGTTCATTTAGAAGCTGAGGAAGAGGGAGAGTGTAAAATGACAATAAGCCATCGGCATGTTGTTGTTGTTTGTGTAGGGTATGAATTAGTAGTCCAAAAGCTTATTATTCATGGGTCTTTGGTGGCGGTTCTAATTCCTCCATGCCTTCAGTTTTTCATACCTTCAATTCATTTTTTTTAATTGTCAGAAAAACAACAACAATGGAAACATGTATACCCTGAGTCCCTAGGTGGTGTCTGGGATTGTTCACTAAAACTACTGTTAACAAAACACAATGCGATAGTGTTTAGATTCCGATCATGATGTAGCACAGCAGAAAAATTAGATAAGTAGTTGCTTGAGTGTTTGTCAATTTTTCACATTTAAGGATTTTGAGATAAGCCATTTGAATAATCAACCTTAAACTACTAAAACATCAAAACAACTTATTTTGCTCTCAAATATGCATATAGAATGCAACTCGTATCCAAAAACCCAAAATTGCTTATTTGTTATATCAACATGTAATAACCAGATAAGCAGTTTCAACAACCAATTCCAAACACCCCTTACTAAAACAACTTATTTGTTTATAGCATTAGATTATTTTCAAATAACATGAGTTTAAGTTTAGATAAGCAAGCTTAAAACTGCTAGCTCAAAATAATATGCAGTCCCAAACACCCCCTAAAACTATTTGATTACAAAAAGGTCAAATATACTTTATAGTTTAGAATTTTTTTTTCTTTATAAAAACAGTTTTAATAACCAATTCCAAACACCCCTATCTAGCTGATGCTTAACTACAAATTTACATTTACATATCATTAAAATATTACCATAACTAAGAAAGCTTTATGTTGACATTAAATCAAACACTTGGTGTGCAAAAATTACCATCACAAAGGTGTTTCACTAATGTTCAAAATTCAAAAACAACAAACTCAATAGAGATTAAATCAAATGGGTAATAAAGTTTTCCAGCAAAGAATCACAAAATGATTAATTCATCGATTAAGTTTTACCTTTCGAAACAATTGCTCTTCGTCAAGACTTTCATGAATGTTCTTCAAGATTGATACCCTAAAAAAACAAAACAATTTTTTTTTATTACTTTAAGCATGATAAAGAACATTTAAAGTATTAGTATTTAGAAACAACTTACCAATGCTAAGTGATAATTTTGATGAACACGAATAAAGAACAATATTTCTTCAGAAAACTAACAATGAATGTTATTCACAGAAAAAACCTTGTGAGCCTGTAAGATCATAAAAGGATTTACAACGATTGTAGATCAAACAAAAAACGATTATGAATTATTCATAGGAAAAACCTACCCGATGTTGTTGGTGATGTTCAACACACTTGAAGAAAATGTGTTATTGAGTTATCAAATGGCTAGCGCAAAATGATGGGGAATATTTCAAACGGGCCGAAAAAGTTGGTGCTTTCACCATAAGATTTGCTATTTCGAATATCAGTTTTATGTTATAACAAAATTTCCTAAGTTAGAGTACTTTTAAAAAAATTTCTGTAAATTACCTTATCTAGACACTCTTAAATTTCAGCATTCACTTTTTCAAAGGGTATTTAACGTCTTTTTCAAGTGCTGTATATTAGTAAGTATAGATTTTAAGGCTATGTTTTGCGCGGAGTTTTTTTGGAGCTTTTTGGGGCGATGAGCAGTGAGCAATGAACTTTTTGTTTTTTATTGTTCATTTGGCAAATGAGCGGTGAGTTTGCTATTTTTTAGGAAAGCTCATTTTACCAATGCTTCTTTAAAAAGCTGTGAGCGGTGAGCTGTGAGCTGTGGCTACTGCTCACAGCTCTGGCTACTGCTACTTTTACCAAACACACCCTAAAACTTACATGACACCTTATTTTATAGACTTTGTTTTATAAATTATGTGATTCTAGCATATCTCAACAAAATATACTTTCAGTAACAATCTCATATTATTAATTTCAATTCATTTTTTCTTATAAAATTACACTTCTATCATATAATATACTGATTATAAGTCAGGGGGTTTACACATGAATCAACAACATCAACAACAATACCCGATCTTGCTGAGGGTTTACACATATTTATTTAAAAGTTTTAGTTTAATATAGTGGCATATTGTACTTAATAATTATGCAAGCATTTTTATATAAAAAATTTCATTATGTATTAATATAGATTAATATTTTGTATTGATTTTTATTGGATGAATAATTTGACTTTGATTAACTCACATGGTGTCAAGTTGATGTCGCTCTTTATATTTAACTATTAATATCATGTTGTATACAATATAGGTGTTTAATAGCATGCAATAACCCTCGATGTTAAAAGATAATTTTTTTTAAACAATTTTCTTTTCCGGGTATCCTTATTTAAACGTTAAATAGGATTTACATGAGTCGTTGTTACAACTGTTGGAAAATGTTTTGCAAAAATGATTATTTGCAAAATTCGGACATTATTTAATATATGTATATGTTATATGTATTTATATTAGCTTGTAGGTTTGCGTTCACCTTGAAGAGAGCGAGATAAAGTATGTCCAAAATGGAGTTAATATGAATGAGATATCGTGTCTCAAAGTGAAGGGATCCGTCCTTCACAAGTGAAGGGATCCGTACCTACTGTTCCAAAACGATTTTTATGCTAAAAAAATTGTATTTTAACGTAACAGAAATGTGTGAGATTTACTAGACTATATAATAAACATCTAATACACATATTAAACATTATTTCTACTTATATAGCTTATCTAAATATTTATGGAAATGATTTTACAAACAAAACTAGGAGTTGTCTCAAACACTCCTTTCAAAACCGTATTTCTTCGTAAATTTGTTCCAAGGACATAAATCGACGCTTACAAACTCTTTTAAGAAAATTTCTTTTATTTTTCAATGAAATCTTCAAGCTAATATAACCAAGTATTTTTAATAACAAAACTTCTAAGCATAAAGCAACGAAACACTTTTCATATTATATCTTGTTTCATTTTAAAAATCATTTGTTTTGAAAATTAGAGCGACGAGGCTCTGATACCAATTGTGAAAGAGATAAGAATACATATTTTTGATTCTTAGTTTTGACTTTCAACACTTCTTACTTTTTAAAATCTTTTTATCGAGATATGTTATTTTTCCCATTTAATTTAGTGTAGCTTCTTAGAGCATCTGCAATGGTAACTTAACAAAAGACTTATTACTATTTGAAAAAGTTTTTTAAAAGGTTTTTTGCATTACACTAAAGACTTGGTGAAAAACTTTTTAACTAAAGACTTGGTAGATTACAAGTCTTTGAGACATAAGACTTGGTGCTATTTGTGAATTTAATTTATTGTAAAAAGCTATTAGATAGCTTTTATGCATTGAAATACTTTTATAAAGCAATGGTTTTTATTAATAAAATTAATGGGAACATGAGCTATTAAATGTAAAATGTCTTTAAAGGCTTGAGTATTGTAGATGCTCTTATTTCAAAAAAAACCGACACATTCCCCTTGTAACACCCCAACCCGGCATGTATCATCTTTTTATCATATTATTGTGATTGTGATAAAAACAAACAAACAAACCAAAGAGTCCCTGACTTGGATCATTAAAATCATGCCCACTGTAAATTAAGGTTACAAACATAAAACTTTGACCATCTAATTTTTCCTCTCTATTTGTGCATACAACTCATATTTACCTTCTTCATGTTACATTGTAAATTGTATTATATATCACCATGCCACTTCTAGACAAAAATAAAATAATAATAATAATAATAATAATAATAATAATAATAATAATAATAATAAATAAAAAAATAAAAAATAAAAATAAAAATGCATCATATCTTTCTTGTTTATCCCATCACTATAATTTAAAATGACAATCTCACACATTCAAAACTATCATTCATTATTTCATACTCCACATTTTAAACTAGACATTTCTAATACTTTTAAAACAAAAACTTGCTCAACTTAAAGGTTGTTGATGGCGGCGGTAGGTCACGAAGTGGCGTTAGCCAGTGGCGAAACCAAGAAACTAGGATGTGCGGGAGATTTTTTTTTTTTTTTTTTTTTTTTTTTGACAATAGCAACAAAATGCGAAATAAAAAACTAAGATCGTAATGATAAATCGAGTATTTTTACTTAGAGATGAAGGATTTATAAGGCTTTAGAGTGTTGAATGTTGGGTTTTAGTATATGGGAGGGGGCAATTTGAGTTTTGGGTGGGGCACTTTCAAAAAAGGGTCAAACTTAAAATAATAATAATAATAATAATAATAATAATAATAATAATAAATAATAATAATAATAATAATAATAATAATAATAATAATAATAATAATAATAATAAATTTAAAAAAAAATAAAAAACCCTAAAATCTCAACTTTTTCGGCTAGCCATGGGGGCACCGACCCCCCATACTTACTACATACATCCGTCCCTGGTGCTAGCGGAGGTGGCGGTAGTAATTCACCAGTAGCTGGTAGTGATGGTGATAGTGGTGATTCACTATGTGGTTAACTAGAAGGGGGGTTGAATAGTTTTACGTCGTTTTTCTTTTATTTTGAAAACTTTATTTACTTTAAAAACTTAACTTCAAGTTGTTTGTGAAAACAAATACTTGAACAAAATTATTAATTATATGTGTATCCTTTTTAGATTAGTTATAAAGGTTTTGTTTTTTTATGAATGGAGTTCTAAATTGATCTTTATGTGAAATCAACTTCTAAGTAATACTAACAATTATGTATGCCTATGTGTATGAAAGTAATTACGATATAAATAAGGAAATAAGTAAGAGATGGAAAGATCAAACCGAGACACGAGGGATTTATAGTGGTTCAGCTACAAGGACACCTTCCTTGCCCTACTCCACTCCCCGAGCACCTAGCTCGAGAGTTTTCTTCACTACTTCAACAAGCTCCCTTATGGCGGAGAAAACCTTACATAACTTTTGCTTACACCGGTTTAACGACACAAAGCTAAATGTCGAGTTCTAATAGTAGCTAGAACCAATCTCACGACTTCAATCACAACTTCAATCACAACTTCTTCACGACTTACTCACAACTTCTTCACGATGGCTTCACGACTTTTTCACGACGGCTTCACGACTTCTTCACGACGGCTTCACGACGGCTTCACAACTTCTTCGCAACTACTCACGAATACTACACACCACAACTACTTCACAACTACAATCTAATTTACAACTATACACTACTTCTTCACTTCCTAGTACTTCTCCTTCGCGTCTCTACTTCTTCACACCTTTGCTAAGCTTCTTACACACCTTGTATTTCTTCACTCCTTAGCTACTTCTATTTCTTCACTATCTTATAGCTTCTTTATGATGGCTTCATCACTTCTTCACACCACAACTTCTTCACTACTTTACAACACTTCTACACTACTACTTTACAACACCACTACTTATACAACTTCTTCTCTACTTACACACTACACAAATCTAATCACTTATGTACACACCTAATATACACACCTTATACACAAATGAATGAATGATTTACAAAGTTTACTAAACAAGCAACTTAGGTACCAAGATGATACTTAAGTTGTAATACTTCTAGTCTTGATTGATAGAAGTATTCTTCTCTTTGCACTTGGATGATTGAAGCTTGAATCACTTGGAAACAAAAGCTTAAGATTATATGATCAAAGAATTTAGGAAGATATAAGGAGAGAATTAGAACAGAAAGTTTGGGGTGCAAGAGGTGAGGAAAAAGTCCAGGGAAAGTCCAGTATTTATAGGCAAAACTGGACAGCTGGAGGAGCGGGGCGGTCCCCTTAAAATTAAGGGGGCCGCCCTACTGTACCGTTGCCCAGTTTTGTCTTTTTGTGGGGAAGGTTTTTCTGGAACATTTTTGCCATTTTTGGTTGAAAATTTGAATTCATAAATTTATAATGGATTAAACATTTTTATTTATTACCAAAAATGATTTTCTAAAAGATATAAAATGTTTGTGACATTTTATAAAAAATCTAGTGATTAAGAAAATGTTCCTTTGATCATACAATGCATTAGGCATTTGTTTATTCATACCTTAAGTGATTAAGTTGTAGAAATGAATATTTCCAACTAAATACTTGTTTACTTAATAAGTTTATGTTTAATGAGTTTACATTTTGTGATCATCAAAACATAGAGATATCAAGAAGTATTAATAATGTTTTTAGGCATTATTTATATCAACAGTGGTGATTCACTAGTTGGTGGTGGTGAAGGTGTGGTGTTGACAATAAGTGAAAATGAGGGTAATGTTGGTGGTTCACTAGTGGGTGGTGGTAAATACCTAGTAGGTTTTGGTTGGAGAGGTGGTGGCGAGTGACATGGTGATACCAGGTTTTTTGCTGGTGAAATTGGTGGTGGAAGATGATGGTGAATGATGCAAATTGTTAATACAAATAAACTGTAAAAACGTTTATTTATATCTTACGATCTTCTTATGTTTTGTCGATAACAATCGTAAAATCATTTTAACGAGTTAAATAAAATACGCAAGCTTTTGAGCCAATAGTTTACTAACTTATTTCACTAAACAAAGAAATCATCAAACATGTTTAGTTAATAGTTTATATAAAACCCAAACCATTTTTATAAAACACTTATAAGTAACTTTTGTTACTTACACTTTTATAAAAATGCATAGTTATAAACTAACCAATTAAACATACAATGTAAATGTGTTAGACTATCTATACACCCATGACCCATGGATCTTGACCCAAAACCCATGGTCCATGCTCATTGCATCATGCATGACATCATAACAGGTAAAATCAATGACCCATGACCCAAAGTCCATGACCCATAACCCCAAGTCCAAAACGCATGACCCAAGATGTCTATTGCATCATGCATGACATCACATGACCCATAGTCCCTAACCCATAAACCAAAACCCAAAATTGTAACCCAAAATTCGGATTGGATTGACCCAGTTGCCGAATCCCTTGGTTTGCACTGGTCGGATCCCTTTGGGAATGGATCCGGCGGAACAGTGGACAGTTTGCCTATAAATAGTTGGCCATTTCCTCATTTCTCCGGCGATGGGACGAATGACACCACCATGGTGCAGTATGGCGTGTTGTTGGGTGAAAAAAAAATCCCAATGACATGCTATTGAGTGTCTATACCGTGCACTCTAAGGTAACTAGTAAAAACAAAAAGATTAGGGAGACTAACTTGTATGACCAAATTTTAACTAGTAACATTTCAAATTATCTATACTAATAAATAGTGAATACCCATTTTTGAAATCTTGAATCTTGAAAACTTAAATTAATGTAGTTTGCCTAAATTGCCCCTAAGTATCATTTAATACACCTTAAACTTGATCAATTCTAAACATGGCAACTTTTCAAAAATACACGCTTTATGATGACATCAAATAACGACATATCATTAGCATCATTTATCCTATGTTTATTGCTTGTTTTATATTACTTTTTATGAGATTTGATACTTAATCGCTTACTTTTGTAAATCTCAGTTATTATCAAGCAATTGGAGAAAGTTATGGAAAAAGACGTGTTTTGGAGCAAAAACGAAGATATTGAAGAATGCCTACTGATTAGACACTTAATACGGCGTATCAATGCTAATTAGATACATCGTATCCATATACTAAGAAGATTTCAAGACCTTGCCTGACTTTGATGAATACGGCGTATCCATCTTTTGGAATACGCCGTATATGAAACTTGGTCGATTTGAAGAACATGAGATATTTGAAGAATACAGCATATCTGATTTTATGGATACGCCATATAGAAGCCCTAGCTATTTGAAGACCAAGACGGGATTACATTGAATACGACGTATCCAATCCCTGAGATACGCCGTATATGAGCCTTAACCGAGAAACCAAGTGAAGAATCGAATCCAAATGAAGAAATAACGTTTACGTAACAACTTTAGAGATGCTTCACTGTTTTGGCCATAAAATCTTCATCCGGACTTCGTTCTAGTTGATTCAAGCGGCCACGCGAAGAGGAAAAGGAAACCTATCTGTTCCTGAAGCCCATACGGCATATTAGGTTTGTGGATACGCCGTATCGGGGTCGGAACAGCAGCAGGTTATTTTTGGTAAACCTTGGAGGCTACTCTTGCTTAATCCTATAAATACTAAAGCCCTAGAACGACTTTGGCATCAATTTTATCAGTTGGGGGCACCCCAAATTCGTCCCTAACACCTCCTCCTTCCATCCTCAAAGATCGATGAAGAACATCTCAAGATTTAACGACGTGTATCATTCGGTTAGCATAATAGTTTTGTCTGTGAATTTATTATGTTTACTTTCAATGTATACTCTATATTTTGCTGAGATTATGGGCTAACACCCTATGGTGTTAGCCAATTTTATGAAGTTTTATTAGTTTATATGACTATGTCGATTTGATTTACTTTGTTATTGGATTGGGTGTTTTTCGTTGAAAACCCGTTTATTGCTTATTACTAGTAGAAATCTATTTAACTAGGTTATGATCCTTATAATTCTAATCGATGTAATTTACCTCCTGTAATAGTTGTTACATTGGTTAGGTTGTATGTGTGTTAACCCGTATCTCTATTGGGAATAATTGTATTTACATGTTTGAAAGTATTTGCAACCTAATAGGACTAGTAGCGCGTAATGCCGAATTAGGTTAGATGGTATAAAGCAATAAATTAGTATTGATGCTAGATATGTCACTATGATCTTGGCCGATTTCCCGCTCGTATAGCAAGTTATTAAATCGTGACAGGATTTAGTAATTGGATCTATGCCTTAACAATTGAATGAAGTAAAAGAAGTAGACACGAACATATTCATAACTATAAAATGGATTAGACTTGGCTAACCTGTTCTTCCTATTGATCTCCATCTATCTTTACTTCGCTTGTCTTTAGTTTAATATTTATTTTCTTGTCATTAGTTTAATTAAAACACATAAACTCGTGCTAGTCTCTCATGCTAAACCCCCTTTAATCTTTAATTGCTTTCTAGGTTAATTAGGATAGTTTAGATAGTTTTGATTAGTATAAATACCTTTAGATCATGTTAGCTTCGCTCCTAGTGAACGACCCTTGCTGACCTAAAACCCCAAAATTAATATAATCTGAAATGACAAAAATGCCCTCAAATTTAAAATTTTAATAACTTATGAATATCATATGAGTGACATTAAATTGGTTATTAACCTAAAATGATTATGACTTACGTTACGTAATGAATTAAGCTCCAAATGAAAACCTTACATTATACAGTTAATGTACAAAATAAAAATCCCTACATTTACAACTAAGCTAGTCGATTTTGTTTATGTGTTATATGCAATATATTTTTGGCCCAATCCATGTGAAGAGTTAACCATGCATTTAATTTGATTAATTTAGCCCATAATGAAGATTGGTTCTTACCTTAATTGTATACATCACAATATTCGGTTCTCCCAATCTCCATAATACCGAAAATTATTTCCCACCTTATCAAAACCCTAAAACCTCTCCTCCCTTTCCCCTTTGTACGGCAACAAAAAAAAAAAAAAAAAAAAAAAAAAAAAAAAAAAAAAAAGAAGAAAACCAAGAACCCTAAAAACCTATAGCAAAAGTCGATCTTGCTGCTCTCTTTTGTTTCTGCTGATCCGATCCAAAAACGAAGCAAAAAGGTAATCTTTTGTGGTCTTTAATTGGTGTTTTAGATGTGCCATGGTTCCTAGTTCTAGCGGTGTTCTTGCTCGTGAGTTTTGCAAGCTATTCGAGGGGTTCTAGTTAGAGTATGCGGCTGGAAATTTCTGTGGTGTCTCCGACCATGTTCTTGCTCTCTTCATCCCCTATAAGGGTACTTGGTATCATCCTTGTTCAAACCTTCCTTAATACGTTTTTTATAATAGGTTGTTGCTGTTCGAATCAAATTAAATGTATACTGGTAATACGAGTTTTGGTTCCACATAAAATCATAAAAACGGGTCACATGAAATTATGATAATATCACATAGAATAATGATTTAGGGTTAGGGTTTTGGATGGATTTTCGTGGGTAATCACGGTGGGACACCAAGAACATGTTTAGTGATGTTAAAAATAAGTCTTATGAACAATTATGGGTCGACTTGGGGTCTTGGTTGGGATTAAGGTATGATTCTGTTCCATCTGCTGCTGTCCTGAAAAATTGTCCGACTTTAATCGATTGTAATTAAATGATGTGTACGTGTATTTTGGTGTTTCTGGAGTCTAGAACTAAATTCAATGAAATAGCTATCTGAGAAAATTAATCTCGTAATTTTTAGAGGGCTGGAAGGCTACCTTTTGATTTATAGAAAATTAAGTGTCAAAACTGAAATTGTAAGTCTGGAAAATCAGTCTGGGTTTTTGAATTTTAATTTGCAAACCGTGTCGAATTAGAAGGATTCCTTCGAACTGGGTAATATTTAGGATGTCTATTAGTCACTGGAATTTTTATATATTTTTATGAATTTTTATTAAAGGGTTTCTAATTGCTAACTTTTCGTATAATAAAATTTATCAGAAATCTGGACAAGTTAGTTTAAGTGAATTTTAATCCATAGTTATGCTACTTAATAAAATCTGGAAAAATTAGATAAAATACTAAAGACATTAAAGTATCTCTGGGAATTTTTGGGAACTTTATTACTGAGTTCTTATACGATTTTCAATTTATAGAAAACATAACAATTTCGTGTGAAAAACTGTTAGAAATTATAAAAAGGGTTAAAAAGGATTTTGAAAGGTGTTTTGTGTTTATTGTCTAAACTAAAGGGCTTAAATTGTTATTTTTCTAAAACTAAAGGACTTAACATGTAGAAACCTGTAACTTGATAGTATTTACATCTTATACCCTAATCTTATCTTAATGACATTTTAACCCTAAACTTGTGATAATTGCAAAATGAACCCTAAAATTATGAAAACTACATTATGAACCTTGAACTTATGTAAAGGGCATTATGAACCTTAACCTACTAACATGGTCATCTTTAATACTTTAAGTTGATAAACGGGAATGATAATAACTAAAGTTACTGAATATGTAAAGTTACTTAAAATGGAAAGGCAAGCTAAAATAAGAACCAATTGTAATTCTCTTTTACTCCTTTAGGTGCGAAGAAGGAGAGGTCTTGATCCGTTTCTGTGCTTTCTATTTTCTTGTTTGCATTCGTAATAAGGTACAGATATTCTGACCTTCCTTATAAGGTTTCTCATGATCTCTTTCATTTTCTGATCCATTAGTTTCTGAACTGATGCCATTGCTATGATTCCCTTTGCTTGAACCTTCTCTGTTGATCCCATTTGATATGACCTCTGTTATGAACCTATGTTATGAAAACCTTTTTAATTATACCATGGGAATGTTTTGAGAAAAACCATTTTAAAAAGATGTTTATAAATGATGCGAAACTACTCTTATATAAAATGTTACTAACTTTTATGAAAACTATATTTTGAAGACTATCTTTATAAAAACCGTTTTGAAAGATTATGTTTATGAAAACCACTTTAAAGGATCGTTTTATGAAAATCATGAATAAAGGATTGGTTAAAATGGACTTTTGATAGAAACTTCTGAAACGGACTTTTGATCTGAACCATGACTTGATTATTGAATATGAACCTTGATCTGATAAACTCTGATTTGGACCTTTGATATTACTTCTGAGATATTTGATATGAACTATCTGTTATGAGCCATCTATTATGACACTCTGATTTGATATGATATCTGACTCTTAGTTTGATACCCGAGCCAAAATCTGTTTCCTAGCCATGAAGGTAACATGGCCGTGTCATTGATGCACCAATGACATGACTCTAGGGCGGTAGAGTGATGTTCCGCCACGTCCCCTTATCTGTTATCTGATATGCGCATTATATTATTTTGGCCACTATTTATCTGTGGGGGCGTATGGATGCATCCTAGATCTGTTCTGTTTAGTGGATTATCTATATATGATTTATTATTGTCTGGTGACTGGTGCTTGTGTGCAATACACGCCTTTCACATATATCTGGGAGCTAGCTACTCCATTTGAAGAATGAGGACACCCCTCATATTATCTGATTATCTGAGAGGTCTCCCCTCTATATGATTTAAAGATTTATGGTTACGATATGGTATGATCTGTTTCTGGGCTCGTGGTGGATTACTATCCCTTTTCTCTTTCCTTTATACTTATTCATTGACTTATCCCTTGAACCATATTACATCTGTTTGACCTTTGTTTATGTTATTCTGTACTATTCTCTATCACTGTTTGTTATCGTTATATCTGTTCACTGAGCTCTCGTAGCTCAGCCGCATTTCTTTTCCTGCGGCAGGTTTTAGTAGGAAGCTGGGAATGAGTGGAGAGTACCTTGGACTTAGAAGACCTTGATAGCTGTTCTGGATTTAGAAATGACTAGAAGTTATCATTATTTCGGAATTAGTATTTATTGGAAGTTCATTTGTAATCTTGTAGTATCTGTATTTCATTTGTAACCTTTGAGAATTCTTGTATTACTATAGATGTATGCTTTGTTTTGATCTGATATGAAACCATTATCGTGATATCTTAACCCTTGCCGGGTTGGGGTGTTAGTGAACGACCCTTGCTTACCTAGAAACTATCTACATTGATCGAGTACACTGCTCGTTAGTGTTTAGAGTCTATAGGTTAGTTCGGCAATAAATAAATTTAAAACTTGGTTAAAAATTTTAGACTATAAAAAGCACATCAAGTTTTTGGCACCGCTGCCGGGGAGTGATAGTTTTAAGTTTGATTTATTGGTATTGTAGTTTAGATTAGTTTTTATTTGATTCTGTGTGTTTTTGTGATTCTGTCTCAGGTTAGCAATACGGCATATTGTTGTCTGTGAATACGACGTACCTGTCTGATTTTAATACGACGTATACAGGTATTGTTTACTATCGTAGACATCCACTCAATCTGTGTTTCTGTAACAGTGATGGCCTGAGTTTTATTGTTTAAAATCATCCAATCACTTTGTAATCCATATCCAACGCCCCCGGGTCTCTAAAATGCTCGGTAAACCCAAATTTAGATTCTAATAACTAAAATAGGCTTCTGGGGTTCCATTCCCATTTTCTGTTTCATCTTATATCGTTTTTTTTTTTTTTTTTTTTTTTTTTTTTTTTTCTGGTGTTTGTGATTTAGGTGATTGCTGTGGATAGTTCAGAAGGTGAACTTTACATAGATGATGGCAAGAGCTACGACTTCAAGCAGAGTGCATATATTCACCGCCGTTTCACATTCTCTTATGAGAAGCTTACATCTATAAACTTAGCCACTTCAGGCACCAAATTCTTGTCCAGCTGCACCATTGAGAGGATCATATTGCTAGGACACTCGTCCAAACCAAAAAGTGCCCGTATTGAGTCGTCAAACAATGTTGCTGAAGTTGAACTTGGTCCTCTTCAGATTCGCTCTGGGGTTCAGTCGTCTGTTTTTACCATCCGTAAGCCTAATGTTTGTGTTTCAGATGATTGGACTATAAAACTATTGTAGGTTTGCTGAAACAGAGTAATTGATGATTATTGTGATAACCAGGTGGCAACGAGGAAAGGGTTGGATTCCCAAGTGGATGTGGATAGTCTCTCTATAACGCCCATCACCGTTATGAACTTTGTAGCAACAGATTTTAGAGCATTAGAGATAATCTTAATGTTTAAATGCATAAAAAACATGGAAGATAAATGTTACAAAACATGCCTCTCATGCGAACGTGCTTTAGGATTAGACATGGCAAAACGAGTAGGTCGAACATTTTACGCATCATGTTGATCGTAAACATCTTCTTACGCATCATGTTGATCGTAAATTTTCAAAAACACTGCTTGATATTTTAAGCCATCCACTGCTACATTTTGTTCAGTAAAAGCTAAATTGACATATTTAACATCGTACTTGGTCTAAATGTCTGAACAAAAATAACATAATAATGTGTTTTTAAAGTAAATTTTACACTGTAATGCTAAATATTTTATTAATTACATAAGTTATATTGTAAAAATAGTGTAGCACAAATAATAAAATAATTTACACTATTTTTAGTGTCTTATAGTATGCATTGGAGATGGTCCAACCTAAGGTTTCAAATACGAGTTTTCTCTTCTTTTGTAGAAAGTTATGTTTTTGGAGGGAAAAATCCTGTAATTTATTGAAGATACTAAAAATAATAAATACTTATTCCTATCTCTATGTAACAAATATTGTCATGTAATTATTTGCATCTTGCAGTTCTTGTCATGGTAGTAATTATTTGCATCTTGCAGTTCTTGTCATGTACTTATTTGCATGTACCTCCGTACCAAAATAAATGTCCAGTTTGACTTTTCAGAGTCAAACTGGTTCAACTTTGAACTTATTTATTTTTGCGGGTGTTATATAATACTTGATGCAAAATATATGAATGGATTGGGTTTTAAGTGTATTTTTCGTTGGTATAATTTTTCATCAAGTATTATATAACACAAAAAAAATATTTTAGGTCAAAGTTGATCCTGTTTGACTCTGAAAAGTCAAACTGGACACTTATTTTGAGACGGAGGGAGTAATTATTTGCATGTACCAATTACCATATAAGTGATTCCACTGTAATAAACATATTGAAAGGTTTATAAAATGACACCTCATGCAAAGTCATTACATTCCGAAGCTTTTCATATTATAAACCTAATTCCACTATAGATAAAGAGTGTTGATATGCACACCATTTTATTTGATAAATACATCATCATGTACAAGCTATATAGCACACCGTAGAACACTCTAATGCACAAAATGTGATGTGTGCATCAAAAAGAGTGGTGTATGTATCACCACCCATAGATAAAACTTTTAGTGGGTTTATAAACTTGTCACCTTTAGGAATACAATGTCATTAAACTACTCGTATTTCTTAGACTTATTATTAAACTATTATAATAGTTGCAACTATTTCTTAGACTTATTATTAAACTATTATAATAGTTGCTTATGTAAAAATTTTTGGACCTCTTCATAATTTCTTAGACTTATTATTAAACTATTATAATAGATGCTCTAATTGTTGTTACAAAAGTTGGGTGTTCCTTGATTCCGTACCAATCAGATCTTAATGCTTGAGACATGCGCACTAAGAAAACAAAAAGACACCGTTAGGCTTATCGTGGGATTGTCTCCCACGATTATCCTCCGGCGTGAGAGTAAGTAATCGGTCTTTTTGGTTTAGTTGAAGAGTTAGGGTTTGCAAGTCGTACCTTTATGAGGGCTGAGGTGCCCTCTATATATGGACACGAAATCCTTGTTGGTTTCGTGTTCCCCAATCTTCGGTCTATCCCGCGTAGGGCGGTTAATTGATATATATCCCATAAATAGAAGATATACTATCAAAACCATAAATAACATTGGGCTTGGGCCATCGTGA
Source organism: Artemisia tridentata subsp. tridentata (assembly GCA_021014915.2). NCBI lineage: Eukaryota > Viridiplantae > Streptophyta > Magnoliopsida > Asterales > Asteraceae > Artemisia > Artemisia tridentata. The sequence goes on along the minus strand of CP139501.1, from coordinate 17,194,101 downwards.
GCCCAAACCGCTATCGTGATAGCCCATTCGTGATGGGCTTGAGTCCATTCGTGATGGACTGGAGTATGGGTCGGGTTCGTGACCCGAATACGGACTATACGTCATCATGTCCCCCCAGTCTAGTGTGCGCAATGCGAAATTGCGGACGCTAGACTAATAATTGTAGCTAAAAAAGTTCCTCGATGCGTAGCGGGGAAGTTTCAAGTATTTCCCGCCAAAATTAGCAAACTAACCTAGTCCAAGTACATCCGTATCTTCCTTGAAAATCGTGAGGGTGGGTGAAAAAGTGCTTTACCTTTTGAGTTCCCAACCATCCGATTGGAACAAGTGGGGTACACATGTCATTCATCCACGAATATGTGTAACCCTATATAAACTTGAGGCGTCATTTCACTGTGGTTATCACAGTAAAAACCATCATTGTCCGCCATTGTTAATCCTCCATGCAGTAATCAAAAAATCAACAAGAACGAAGGTAATAGCGCGTGCGCTGATAATAGTTACTGAAGGTTAATCATGGTTCTTCAATTGTCCGATATTAATTCTGAAATATCTGAGGATGAACTTCGTCAGTTCACCTCAGATTATCACATCCCTTTCGCATTGCATCCGGTAGTTCCGGCTGCAAATGCGTCAATAGCGAATTTCCCGCAAGGGAAGGTGGGGGTTTATACGCGCTTCTTCGAATTTGCGAACCAGCGTGTTCCCATTTCCCTATTTTTGTGCGATATTTTAAACCATTATCGCTTACATATTTCACAACTGCACTGTATAGGTGCGGCGAAAATAACCAATTTTGAGGTAAATTGTCGCCTGTTGGCGATTGAACCCACAGTCCATCTATTCCGCGCGTTTTACCACACGTCGTGGTCAAACGGGTGGGTATCTTTTGCTAAGAGCGCAGGATCACTGCAGTGCTATACGAAGAAATTAGACGCACTGAGGGTATGGAGGGAAATTTTTTTCTGGATTGATAGTGCATTTTTTCCCTGGATATTTGAATTCTATACTCAAGAATCGTTACCGAGAGATGAGCGCCCAGACCCCGGATTGTATAACGTAGCGGATGCGGATACGATAAACACCAATCGCATACCGATTGAAGCGTATCCAGAAGAGTTTTTGGTGCACATGGGCATCAGTCGCAACTACTTTGGTAGTCCGGAAGAAGTGCCAACATTTTTGGATGAAAATAGCCGGGGTGGTGCTTGTCTCTTCCTTCCTCTTCGCTTAGTAGTTGTAAGCATTCTTCCCTTTGTAGCTTATCTAACACATTTTCTATTTGTTTGTTGTTTTGTTGCGCAGTGATGGATTTGTTTGATGTTGTTCGCTTGGCGAAGCCCACGAAGGTGATCGTAGGGGTGCGCCCATTGAGAGATGGGGAGCAGCCAGTGCTTCAGGCTACTGCAGGGCGCACGATGGTGATCGCGCAGGAGGAGATAGAGGAGACAGGGGAGGTCCCCACAGGTGTCACTATGGCTACTCCTCTGCGTAGCTTTCCCTCGTCTGGGTCGCAGATCCCTGCAGAGCTATATCATATAGACTCGTCGGGGAGTGCTATGGATGAGTCTGAGGAGGAGGGCCAAGGGTTAAAGCGCAAGAGGTCGTCTGGTGATGATGGCGCATGGACATCAAGTAAGCGCCCTGCTACTTTTGTCGAGCGACCAACTGAAGAGGATGCGTCATCGCATAAAACTCCTCCCCCCAAGTAAGTACTTGTGCCTTTAGATCTTTAGTCCTTTAATCCGCTTTTAATACTGTATATTAACCTTGTTATATGCGTGCAGTACTGAAACTGCTGTTGATGATGATGCATATGTTGGGAATTCGCCACCCAAGACTGGTTCTGGATATGTTGGTGAGTTTGTGCTTGAGAGCCCAGTGGATGAGGAAAAATCTTCTGGAGATGCGCCAAGAAATAGCCTTATAGAGGAGTTGGCGTTGGCTGCTGCGCACCAGGCTTCATTGGTTGCGCGGCTACAGGCTGAGTATGGTGGTGAGGGTAGCCTGGTTGCGCAGAAAGACAAGGAGATTGAAATTCTAAAGGCGCAGTTGGCTGATGCGCAGGCTAAATTGAGGGCATCTGCTATGTATGACCAGAAAATTGCTGATGAGAAGATGTCGCTCATGGCCGAACTGAATTAGGAGCGCACTGGAGCAAAAGAATATAAGGCCTCCTGCCTTTGGGCTTTGAAATATATGGAGCTAAATAAAGGGAAACTCATGTCTGACTTGGATGGATTCCGCAAGGCTGTGGAGAGTTTGCTGGAGAATCAGGAGACCAAGCTGCGCAAGCTCAGCATCGAATATGATGAGGAGTTGTATCCACATTTGGTGTCAACAATTGCTGAGCGCAGGTGGCTTATCAGCCATGGCTTGCGTCTTGCTGCCATGACTACGCTGGAGTCTCGAGAGGTTAAGGAGTCCTTTGGGAATGTGGTTCAATGTGCCCTAGCGCGTGGTAAGGAAGAAGCAGTAGAGGAACTGTGTGCGGCCAAGGTTTTGGCGATGCCTCCCTCCGAAGTGCCTGGTTATAATGAGAACGCTTATGGTGAACTTGTTTCCGCTATGGAGAAGTTAAAACTTTTTGAGCTTCCTCATATTGCGCAGCTGGAGCGTGACCAGGATTACCCCATAAGCGTGATCATGCAGGGTTTGACTTTGGCTAGGCACTCAACCGAAGACGCTGAGGAACAGGTTGACTACTTTCTGAAGCCAGATGTGTCGCAGCTACATGTGCCTATTTTTGCTCGCCCCCGTGACATCCTCAACCCTTTTGCCCTTGAGAAAGAAATTCCATTGAAGGCGTCTTTAGAAGCCCATGAGATGAGACTTGCCAAAAAGAAGGGTGTGCCGGGAAAAGCCATTCTGTGTGGTCTTGGTGCGGCTCACATTCCTAGATCTGATGGGGTGCCCGTTAGCGTGCCAACGGTAGCACCCAAGGATGCTGAGTTGTTGTAGAGACTTAAAGATACTGGTTGTGTGGCACGCCAAGCAGGTAGCTCAGGGCTCAGGCGTACTCGTAGCATGTCTTGGTAGTTTTGATGTAGTGATGTTGTGTGGTATGTCCACTTTTTGTTGTACATATGCGTGTTGGATGTGTACTTTTGATGAACTTGTTATCCATAATGAAGCGTTGATTTTGAAAAATACGATTGTATGCATATTGTATCAAATTTGACTGTGGTTATAACGTTTGTACTTAGTTATTTTGTCTTTGCGTAAAAGATGTCTAAGAATCAAACCGCTTGTATAAACACATTTAGAAAAAGTTACAAGGATTTATAATCACTTATATCATTATCGTGTATGAAATTTATGACATTGTCGTGTATGACATGATTGTATATAACATAATTGTGTATGAAATTTACAAGTTGTTGTGTATCCATCGTGGGGTGCACAAGTGTATGGATTGCAGCGTGCTACTAATACCATATTAAGGGGTTAATTGTCTTAACTCCTAATTTGTTAAACGCGCACAGTGTGCATTGATGTGTATCCGTCGTGGGGTATGCATCGGACTTACTCCAACGTCTTGAGAGTAAGGTGTTTAACAAGGATGCGTGATCCGATGTTGATGGGTTTGCAACCCTCTTACTCAACGAGTTATTTAGTAGGTTTACTCATCATTTTACCATCGTGGGTTTTTAATTAGTGCATGCACGCCATGTAGGCAAAAGATAATATAACAAACAGTATTGAGACATAAATTATATGTAAGCAATAAAGTAAAGTGTGTCATGGAGTTTGCTAGAAACCGCAACATTTTATTAATACTTGCAAGTTTTTGTAAAAAGATAAAAACATTTGTCTAAATGAAAACAAAAAATGTAAATACACGGATGTTTATTGGGCACTTACTAAAGTGCGTAGGTGTCCATGTATTGGGTCGTAACCTTTCCTAAAGATAGCATCTCTTGAGATTGCAGATATTCCATGTGCGTTGTAGCTCACGGCCATCCATGTCACGCAGCTTGTACGCGCCTTGTCCTAGTGCTTCAATGACCTCATAGGGTCCTTCCCACTTTGGTCCAAGTTTACCTGTATCTTCTGCGTGGCTTGCATCATTAGCGCGGTACACAAAGTCGCCTGGTCTGAATGAGGTGCTTCGAACTTTAGCATCGTAGTATCCCTTCATCTTAGACTTTGTTTTTGCCTCTCGTATAGCTGCGCGCTCGCGCCTTTCTTCCAATAGGTCCAAATCTATCCGTCGTTCCTCGTCATTGGTCACGACATTAACTTCCGCGGTGCGGATAGTTGGCATTCCAATTTCAGCTGGTATGACAGCTTCTGTCCCATAGACAAGGGAAAAAGGAGTGTCTCCATTGCTAACCTTGATTGTCATGCGGTGCGCCCATAAGACATGCGACAATTCGTCCACCCATCTTCCTTTGTGTTTGTCCAGGCGCGCTTTAATTCCTTCGCCTAGACTACGATTTGCGCGCTCGACTAAACCATTGGTTTGTGGGTGTTTTACTGATGCGAAGTTTTGTGTGATATGTAACTCTGCGCACCAGTCTTTGAACGGGTTATCATGGAATTGTTTTCCGTTGTCCGAAACAATCTCCCCAGGTAATCCAAAGTGGCATACAATATTTTCCCAAACAAAGCGTTTTACTTGATTACCTGTGATTGTCGCTACTGCCTTCGCTTCAATCCATTTAGTGAAGTAGTCTATTGCAACAATGAGGAATTTAAGTCCTCCCGCCGCGACAGGGAAGGGACCCGCAATGTCAATACCCCACTTATAGAATGGCCATGGAGAAGTGATAGGTGTTAGCTCTTGTTGTGGTCTGCGCGGGATGGGTCTATGAACTTGGCAGTCGTTGCATTTCTTTATCACATCGCGCGCATCACGGTGCATAGTAGGCCAATAGTATCCTGAGCGCAATGCTCGCGCTACGACGGACCGTGGTCCTGAATGCATACTGCATGAACCAGCGTGGATCTCTCGGAGTACGTAATCTGCCTGAAGAGGTCCAACGCACCGAAGCCATGGTTGTAGGAATGAGCGCTGATATAGGATTCCATCTCTAAGTTCGAACCTCTGCGCTGTGCGCCGTATCAGTCGAGCGTCCTTCTGCTCATCGGGCAGTTTGCCCTTACTTATGAATTCGATGATGGGTGTCATCCATGTAGGATCCTGCTCTTCTATCACCGTAGATATCTCCATCTCCGAGATGGATTTGTTCTTTAGGATCTCCACTAAAACTTGTTTTGACAGGTGCGCGAAGCTAGTAGATGCGATCTTGCTTAGCGCATCTGCTTTCTTATTTTCACCTCTAGGAACTTGCTTAATTGTAAACCTGTCAAAGCCTTGTATTAGTGATTTGGTCTTGTCGAGGTATTGGACCATGTTATCCTCTTTAGCCACATATTCGCCTAACACATGGTTGGCTACTAATCGGGAGTCCACATTTGCTTCTAGGTTACGTACACCCATTCGATTTGCAATGCGTAATCCGGCGATTAGGGCTTCATATTCTGCCTCGTTGTTAGTGGCTGTGAATTCAAAACGCAGTGCGTAAGTGAATTCCATTCCTTCTGGATTAGTGAGGATAAGGCCAGCGCCCGATCCATCCACGCATGAAGATCCATCTGTGAATACGACCCATGGTTCTTGTAATTCTACCTTGCTCTGTGGGGGTGCGTCATCGGTATCCGGTTTTTCGATAATGAAGTCTGCTAGTATTTGCCCTTTAACCGCAGTGCGTGGTCTGTAAGAGATGTTATACTCGCCTAGTAGCACACTCCATTTTTGTAATCGCCCCGATGCGTCAGGTTTAGAGATAACTTGTTTGATAGGTTGGTCGGTAATCACTGCTATTGGGTGCGCTTGAAAGTATCTACGCAGTCTTTTGGAAGCAAATACTAATGCCAAGACCAACTTCTCCATTGGGCTGTAATTAATCTCTGTCTTCTTGAGTGCTTTGCTTACAAAATACACCGGTGTTTGTACGGAATTCCTATCCGTCAATAGCACTGCGCTGATCGCTCCATGGGTCGCGGATAAGTAGACGATTAACTCCTCCCCTGGTCGGGGTGCAACTAGCTTAGGAAGCGCTGCTATATGTTGCTTAAGCTGTGTGAAAGCTTCTTCCGCTTCCGCAGTCCAACGGAAGTCTCCCTTTTTTGTACACTTCTTGAGTGTTTTAAATAAAGGAAGTGACTTATCCGCTGATTTGGACAGGAATCTGTTCAAACCGGCTAGCTTTCCATTCAGAGATTGAACTTCTTTCAACGTGCGCGGTGAAGGAAGTTGGATGACAGCCTCTGTTTTTTCTGGGCATGGCTTAATGCCATCTGGTTCTATCAAATATCCTAGGAACATGCCTTCTGTAGCGCCAAAAGTGCATTTCTTAGGATTCAACTTCATGTTGATCTTTCGTAGTGTTGTGAATGTTTCTTCAATGTCGCGCACCACTTCATCTTCAGTATGGCTTTTTATGACAAGGTCATCCACATAGACCTCTAGGTTGCGTCCCACTTGCTTCTCAAACGCATTATCTACCAGTCGCTGGTAGGTGGCGCCCGCATTCTTCAGGCCAAAAGGCATCTTTGTATAACAAAAAACGCCTTGGCTTGTGTGGAAGGCTGTTTTTTCCTCGTCTTCCTTAGCCATTTGGATTTGGTGGTACCCTTTGTATGCATCCAAGAAACATTTAAAGGGATATCCGCACAAAGATTCCACTTTCCAGTCTATCTCTGGTAGTGGGTAGCAGTCCTGTGGACATGCTTTATTAAGGTCGGTGAAGTCTACACACATCCACCAACTGCCATCGCTCTTTTTGACCATTACGGGATTGGAGAGCCAATCATGGTAATAGACTTCTCGCATGATGCCAGCGTCCACCAGTTTGTGTACTTCTTCCAGTATGGCTTTTGCGCGCTCTGGAGCCTGGCCGCGCTTTTTCTGCCTTACTGGGGAATATCCTTGTCTGATTTGTAACTTGTGTTCTGCAATTAAGCGTGGCACACCAGTCATGTGTTTTAGTTCCCATGCGAAGATATCCAGGTTCCTTTGTAAGAGCGCGCATACAACCGCTCTACTTTTGTCAGACAACGACCCTCCAATCGACACTTCTTGTTCCGGATATTCAGGGTGAATTGCAACCTTCAGGTTTGGTACTTTAGCTGCGCTTCGTTCCGGGATATGTGTCGTTTCACATGTAATCATGTTACACTCTTCTGGTGGCGCAGCGTTGTTGTAAATGGTGACAATGCCGCCTTCTACTGGGAATTTGAGCATCCCATGTGCTGTGGATGGTACCGCGCGCATCGCCGAGATTCCTGACCTTCCAATAATGCCATTGTATGGCGAAGGAGATCTGATCACCATAAAGTTCATCCAGGCTGTCGTGGAGTGTTCCTTATTACCAACAGCGACTAGTAGGCGCAGTTGCCCTATGGGCCATATCTTTTCTCCTGTAAAGCCAGTAAGCGCAGTCGTGGCTGGACTTAACTGTCTTTGTATCTCAGGGCGCAGTCTTTTGAAACAATGTTCATACATTATATCCGCTGATGCCCCTCCATCAACATACATGATGTGGATATCGTGACCCCCCGTATTTATCTCAATGGTGAGTGGCTCTGCCACTGCGTTGTCCGCAGCCAAGGTGGGGAAAGAGATTTCACTTCCATGAGAAAATTTTTGGCTCACCTTTTGCCTAGTCTTTCGCTGCCATGATTGTATCATGTAGATAGTATCAGCTTTTTCCTTAGGCGCTTCCTTCTTGCCTCCAGTTTTCTGTTTGTCTTTCCCGTCCTTAATATTTTTAACGAGATGGTCCAATCTGCCTTCTTTTACTAACTTGTCTATTAGTTGGCGCAGTTGGACACAATCATTAGTTGTATGGCCCTTCTGTCCATGGTAGTCGCAGTATCCATTCCCTACACGCCGATCTTCAGGGGTGCGCATAGGTGGGGGTCTTGGAAAGTTCACACCTTCCGTCGCAAATATTTCCTTTGGAGTTTTCGTTAGTGGGGTGTACTTGTCGTTTCCCCGTCCGCCCCCTTGACTGCGATAGCTTTTGTTACGATTGCCACTCTGTTCATTGGATTGTCTCCTTGGCTCTTCTTGTGACCTATGGTTCGAGTAACTTTTCTTGCTATCCGCAGCGGCTGCTTCTCCTTGGACAAAGGACCTCGTGCGCTTCATGAGCTCGTCAAAGGTTTGGGGAACCCTATCGTTTAACTTTTTAATCAGATCTGGGTTATTGATTCCGTTCATAAACCTCGATATCTTTAGTATTTCTGGGCACGCCTTGACCTGTATGCATTCGTCCTTATAGCGTTCCATGAAAGCGCTTGTGGATTTCCCTTGGCGCTGTTTTACCCTAGCGAGCTCGACAGGGTTTTTGGCGCACTTCTTCCTCTGAGTAAAGTTTAAACGAAACGCCTTTCGCAACTCTTCAAACCCACCGATGCTTCTGCGTGGAAGCTTACTGAACCAGTTGCGCGCATTCCCTACTAATGTAGAGTTAAACATGTGGCACCACACAGGTTGTGGCCAATTTTCGATAGTGGCTGCTGATTCAAAAATTTTTAGGTGATCATCAGGATCACCTGTCCCATCATATGTTTTGACATTAGCAGGCATGCGCCTTCTCTTATTTTCCGAAAAATCGCTGATGCGCCTAGTGAACGCATCAACTTTTTGGCGACGCCAGGGACGAGACATGTCTTCGTCTTCCTGGTCGCGGTATTTTCCTCTTGATTTTCAGTGTCCTGTTTCTTTGTCCTCGTTGTCCGAGGAGTCCCTTGAGGATGAGCTTACTCTTTTGCGATGCTTGCGCCGACTATCATCGGAATCCGAGCTTGCTCCTCTGCGGCGCTTGCGCCGATTATCCTCAGAATCAGAGCTTGAAGGGCTTTCGCTTGGGGAGCACCGTCGCCCGAGCCTATCATGAACCCTGCGACTACCAAGCCTAGTGTGGACATTGGCGCGCCGTTCCCCATCTTCATGCTCCTCCAGATACTGAAAGTCGGCTGCTTCGTCATCCACAACCTTCCTTCCAATCCCAGTAAACACTGGGTGTTTGTGGCTATCCTTCTCGCGTCTTTACTTTTGGTAGCGTGGTGGGGATGCCTCATGTTCAGGGTCGAAGTTGAGCCTGGTGTGCAGACTTTAGCTTGACCTCTTTTTCGCCTCCTCTCGCATGAGCGCAGCCAAGGCTTCGTAGTTTTGAGATACGAAATCACTTGGCACTAGTTCAGGCGTGACTCCTTCTAGCGCGAGGGAGTCTGTTTCCAAAACAAGATCCTTGTTTCGGATAGGCGCATTTGGTGGCTCAGTGAAGTTTACTTCTGGCATGGTGAGAGGAGTGCGCTGTAGGTCTACCTCGCTAGTACTTGTTGTAGTAGCATTGGTAGTCATAGTGAGCGGTTCTATTGGAGTAAAGAGCAGGTCTGAGTACGATCCTAAGCTTCTGGGCGTACTGGTTGTCCCAGAGGCCTGCTTAGAGGCCGCATCAGTTTGCTGTTTCTTCCCTAGTAGGTCGTCATGCGTTTTCTTCGCATGCGGAGTCCGCTGATTTCCGTGTTTTGTCATTCTAGTTCTTAGCAAAGTTCTTAGTGTCGGGTCCCACGGATGGCGCCACTTGTTGATACAAAAGTTGGGCGTTCCTTGATTCCGTACCAATCAGATCTTAATGCTTGAGACCTGCGCACTAAGAAAACAAAAAGACACCGTTAGGCTTATCGTGGGATTGTTTCCCACGATTATCCTCCGGCGTGAGAGTAAGTAATCGGTCTTTTTGGTTTAGTTGAAGAGTTAGGGTTTGCAAGTCGTACCTTTGTGAGGGCTGAGGTGCCCTCTATATATGGACACGAAATCCTTGTTGGTTTCGTGTTCCCCAATCTTCGGTCTATCCCGCGTAGGGCGGTTAATTGATATATATCCCATAAATAGAAGATATACTATCAAAACCATAAATAACATTGGGCTTGGGCCATCGTGAGCCCAAACCGCTATCGTGATAGCCCATTCGTGATGAGCTTGAGTCCATTCGTGATGGACTGGAGTATGGGTCGGGTTCGTGACCCGAATACGGACTATACGTCATCAACACTCTAATATATCTATTACCAATTAGCAATGAAGCATAAATGTACGTTATATTCACTTGTAAAGTTGTGAACAGTGGTTGGTAGTTGTAAGAAACCGACAGATAACTCTTTGTAATCATGTGAAGTTATAGTTGTGAAGATAACAATGAGGTATGGATATAGGAGTTCTTTAATGTAAATAGAATAATCTTTTAAATGCCAATTTGGACCTTGTTATGTTTGTTTTTGTTAGAGGATTATGCAATGTTTTTAGGAGCTAATTTAAGAAGGGGCAAGTTATTTGGACCCTCCTGTAAGGAGGGTTTCCAATCATTGCACGCATCGTCGGTTTGTACGGTGTGCTTCGCGGGTTAAACGGTTTAACCAACCCCTCCTCCTGATGTGACAATATAGGGAGGGTTTGTATAACACAACCCATTTAAGAAAGACAAAGTGTTAACAATGCCAGAAAAGACAGTCATGAACGACAACTATATAGCCCAAACAACCATCATAAACTTTTATAAAGTTTGTTCATCAAACATGATCCATCAATGTCATTTTCAGCATTTTTTTAGCATTGTACGTTCTGTAAAATAACTTTATATAGAATATATTCTATTTTTATTTTTATTCTAATTTTGTTTTACGTATTACTCCTTCCGTCTCGAAATAATTGTCAGGAGACAAGAATCACATGGTTTAATAAAAGTGGGGCCACTTTTGTTTTTAACCACTCAAAGAGAATATTCCCCTACTATATTCTCTAGTTTTTACTTAAAAGAGAAAGTGGACAATTATTTTGAGACATCTTAAAATGCAGAAATAGTCCATGCGGTTTACAGACAATTACGCAAAGGGTTCAAGAAAAATTTCTGTGAGTAAGGGTGGAGATGAGTCAAGCCACTTATGAAAAGCTTATAATCAAATCGGTAAAAAGCTCGAACAAGCCGAGCCTAAACTAGCTCGAGCCCTAGCTCAATCCTAAGTTGCAGCTCATTTATTAATTGAGCTCGAGCCCGAGCTTTACATACAAAGCTTGACCGGGCTCACGATCCTAAATGACACTAGGATATTTTAAGTATTAAACATATATAAAACGTTATGCATTTGTATTATAGGCGAGCTTATTAACAAGCTCAATAACAAGCTTATTAACGAGCTCAAAATAGATATATTACGAGTCGAGCTCGAGCCAAGCTTTAATTTTACATTGCCAAATCGTATAAATGAGTAGAGCTCGAACCGAGACCAAGCCTATATAACATACCACGAGTCGAGCTCGAACTTAAAAAATAAAGCTCGAGCCGAGCTCAAGCTCAGACAGGCTTAAGCTTGGCTAGACTCGAAATAGATACATTACGAGTCGAGCTCAAGCCAAGCTTTAATTTTACATTGCCAAATCATATAAACGAGCCAAGACCAAGCCTATATAACATACCATGAGTCGAGCTTGAACTTAAAAAATAAGACTTGAGCCGAGCTCAAGCTCTGACAGGCTTAAGCTTGGCTCGACTCATTTCCACCCCTATCCGTGAGGTTTATTTGTGATTAAAAGGACAGTCGCTAAGTTAAATCTAGAGACTATTTGTTTAACTAAAAGTTATGTAAATAGTACCTGAAAGTTACATCACTTAACGAAAGTCATTCTTAAATGAAAAGTTATGTAAATAGCCCATGTCTTTTACCTTACATTATGAAACCCGTCATTAGTTCAAAATTTAATAATATTGTTTTCTTTCATATTCTTTTAAGTTGTACATTAGTTAGTACTTATAACTTTATATATTTGTAATTAATTACATTCAATTATAACTAAATTAGCGACATTTTGCTTTCTTTTATAAATGTAATGTTATGGCCTAAGATATCAACTTTATCACATACAATATAAGATTCGAATGACACAATAAAGATGTGGGAAGATATGTGTCGTGTATATGCAAACCGAGTATATTAGATTAAGAGAAGAGAATGAAACACATGCAAGACACACTCCTCACCTTTACACCTCTAAAGCACACATACAAATGAGGTGGGAGTGTGGTATTTATACTTAACATCTAACGAGCCATGGGCTTTAGATTAGGCTCGGTTGGGATTTGGTTATTACATACAACTTGCTAACATAACTTATACATATTAGATTAGACCAAAAGCCCAGTACTCTAGACTATCACATAGTTACACGACACAAAGTTCTATTTATACAAATGACCATCACTTTTTAATGCTAACAATCTCCCCCTAAGGGATGGTCATTCAAATGATGCTCCTAGTGATTAGGTCTTTCGTCTTCGTTGCCTTGAACTTTGTGTGTCGTTGTAGAATAGTCTTGGTTCCTTGTTTCTTCATGCTATATGATGTTCAAAGTAATCATCTTTCGGTCCTTCTTGCCTTTGATCAACATCTTCTATACATTTGCATTATCGTCTCTTCCATCATACTCATACTTCTTCTGAACTTCATACTTATGTCGTCCTCACTTGATACATGAACTTGTTCTTGACATCTTGATTAGCTTCTTGACTTTGTTTTTAACTTGATCTTTTTGTCTTGAACTTTTTACTTTTAGCTTTGTTGAGGATGATCTTCATAAGTATGAATATGAGGAGAGGTAGATCTTGAGCTATATGATGATGGTTGATGGACTTTCCTCATTACTGTACCTGCATAAAACAGTTAGTAATAAATCGTCCAGCACTTACAGGTTCAGATTTTGAGATTGTTAACAATATAGTGTGAAAACTTTCTCTAATCTTTACCAGGGCCGTTGTGAGCCGCTGAATCATACCGGGGTATCACTTCACGACTGTAGACCGTTTAAAGCACGTAACCATCATGATATAAGGCAAGATCAGTAGATCTCATTAAGACTCTTGTACACCTTGTGTCCTTTTTGATGAACATATGTGTATTATATTGGAAGTGTATCCTTAGAGATTTTAGATGAATCTCATGGCTCTAGACTCGATAAAGTGTGTTTTGGTTTTAGTAGTCGGAGGCATGGAGCAGAGTGCCACCTTTTCAATATCAACACATCTCGGAGTGAGAGGCCGATAGATTATGCAGTGTTCTCTGTGAGAAATGAAACAAATATCTTTTAAGAGATATCTGAGTGGCTAGGAGGGGTGGTGCAGCGCGTCACTGGGTCCATGACGTCTTGTCTTCAATATCAGTATCATCTTTGTGATAACCGATAGCAGATGTATTGACCCGGTTTCTGCCCTAAGTTTTCATGGAGGGCTATTTCTTTTCACCCTTTCATTAAACTTTTCTTTTTCATTCTTCAACCCCTTTTTTCCCTTTCTCATTTACTCTTTTTTTCAATCTTTCCTAAGGACTTCTAATTCTAATCTATTGGAATTGTCCTTGGGTAGATCCCTCCGGCTCTGGCGGATCATAGAACATAACCTAATCATAATCACCTTATTACTCCATGATTATCCTAGATTTGTTGATCACTTGCCATAAAACCTTTTATGAAAATCTCTCAAAGTGTTTATGAATAAAACACATTTTGGTTAACACTTCGAGAGTTTTGCATTTTCTGAAATACTCCCCCTTCACATGTGCTCATGCATTTTTAAGATAAATTTGCACATGTTGGGTAGAGTTCGCACATTTTGAATTGATCAATTTTCAGTTAATATGACCATCGAGAGACACGTTTACATCACTAGTTAGACTAGCTTGAAATTATTACCCGTCTAGGTCATATTAAAAGATAATCTCTCGAATTGGTACATTCTACTCAGACAAGTCCTTTGCGAGTCACATTTACATCACTGGATGAACCAACTTGAAATTATTACCCGTCTCGAACAAGTCTTTTCGATTACTGACTTTTTATATTCGTCAATTCGAGGGTTCACACTGAGTCGAGCTCTTTTTGAGATTCAATCCACGATCTTTAAACATTTTGATCACATTTTAATCACGTCTTCTCCCCCTCAAAAATAGCATTTCGTGATATCTTTGATATCAACTGATTAAAATAAGGATTTTTGGAGAGATAGACGAATTTGATTTAGCATGAATTTGGAACATTTTGTTTTTAGTTTTTTATACTCCCCCTTAAATAAAGCATGTTTTATCGGGTTTGCAGGGAGTTGTCTTGAGCATAGAATTTTGAGAAAGATCTTGAAAAATCTTGATCATATGCTCAAGGATTCTTTATTTTGTCATTAAAAACACGAGTCCTGATCTGATATAATCAGAAGTCATCATTTAAGTGCGGGTTCCGTACTGAAGTATACGAAGGCCATTGTGATTTTTAGGATAAGTGCTCAAAAAATGTTTAAAACCTTTGATTTGATTAAGCACTTTCCTTTTTTTGAAGCACGGGTCCTGAACTGATGTGTCCAGAAGCCATTACATTAAGCTCGGGTCCGAAACTGAGTTATTCCGAAGCCATTATGAAGAAAATTTTGAGAAACGATATGTTTTGAAAATAAATTTAGATAACTCTCGCTCAAGCATCTGTACATGTCCGTATCATTGTTGAATGACATTTCTAGATACGTACAGAATATCAATTATACGAGAGACATGTCGTGAGAAGAATATTTTTGGATCTTTTCATTTTTATATTTTGTTTTTGTATTTTTTGAAATTTTATATTTTTGTATTTTGTTTTTGTTTGTTTTTCAAATTTTGTATTTTGTTTTTGTTTTTATAAAATAAATGGAAAATCAAAAATAGAAGATTGAAGGAATGATTTTGAAGAATTTACAGAATGTGAACCCTCTGATGAACTGAGTTCTGAGATAGTTGAATCACCTGCAACCAAAGACGAAGAATTTTCACAAATAACAGTATTAGAAGTACATGAATCATCACTTTGAGGGTGTTCACTATCAATGGTTGTAGTGGTTTCTACTTCTTGTTGGTGATTGTCACTATTATTTATCTTGGTGCAAGTATCAAAAATCTTCCCTGTGGGAATCCATCTAAGACCAACTGTTTTAAAAACTTTTCCCATGGGAATCCACCTAAGGTAAGATCTAGGAGTTGTTTTCTTTTCAGATGCAGCGGAAGTCTCATTTTGAGAAAAACTACGTCCTGTAGAGATCCACCTATTAGGTTTCTTAGCCTCTTGCTTCTTATCTAAGGGTTTGTTTTTATTTTGTGTCTTAGTGGATTGTGCCTTAGCACGTAAATTTTCTTTTTTGATATACTGTTCAACACATGCATCATGATTAGCTGAAAAGACACATTTTTGACATGTAGGACAGACAAATTCAACATTCTTGTTTAAAACAGCAACCTTAATTTTGTCACTACTGTCATTTGGAAATTGTTTCTTGTTCGAAGAGGAATTTGAGTTCTTAGTGTTGCATTCTACGTGCATAGCATTTTCTTTTGCGCAACTACTCTTAGATGCAAGCCAATCCCTAGTCTTTTGTTGAGTGTTCCTAGGTAATGGTTTACTACTACTAGCAGTGCCTTGTAATGTTGTAGAATTCATCACCCTAGGTTTTGAACCAACAGATTCTTTAACAGTTTTTGTGGTCACATTCGGTAAGCTATTCCTAGAAAGATCAGGTGTAATGACTTGTGGTTCCTCGACAAACTTTTTTTTCTTTTTCAACACCTTTTTCATCAATCTTTAATATTCTTTTCTTGATGGGCAAGGAATGTGGAGTGACTGGTTTTGTCAAATCATTTTTCTCATCGACTTTTGGAACAACCTGAGAAATAGACATTTTTGGTTTTTCAACCAGTTTTGAAGCATTTGGTTTCACCGTAGTCGATGGTTTTGCAAACTTAGTATCCACACCCTTCCCTTTTAGACTTTGTAGGTGAGCTCTTAAAAGATCATTTTGCTCTTGCATGTCCTTGTAGGCACGCTCATATGACAATTTGTCATACTTGCATTCCTCGGTTTTTCGATCAAGTTGTTTAAAATATGATACATTTTCTTTTTCAAGTTTAGCAAGAGCATTTTCATATTTTAAAACAATTGCAGAAGTCTCAGCTCGCAGTCTTTCATCGTCTTCAACAGAATATGTTTGCAAAATAATGGACATAATATCAGTCGACAAAGCTGCTTCGAAGAGAGAATCATTGTGGTTTTCCAAAACTTTGATGTGTTCAATGTTTTCATTAGCTTCCTTAACCAGGGATTTGTGGTCCTTGACAAAGTCGGCTGTTTCTTTTAAAATTGCATTTTCAACATGAATTACTCTCGCATGAATTGCATTTAGTGGAGTAGTAATTTCTGTTTCAAACACCTTTTTCATTTCAATATGAAAACTTGAATGCCAGTTGTAAAACCCGAAAATCTAAAACATGCAAAATTACCAAAATGCCCCTGAAACTTTAAAATTTAATTAAAGCTTAATGAAAGTTCCGAATCGATCCCAAACTTCTGGAAACGAACAAGATATGATACAAAATAATTTTGACGACTTCGATTAATATTTATACAAGTTGTGAAATGACCAAAAATACCCTTGTGTATACCAAAAATTTAAATACACAATTATTATTAATTAAAAACCATTTAAATTACAAGATTAATTAAGGAAAAATGAAATAAAAAGGGTAAATTGATTGGGCCTTTATGAAGGCCGGTTATTTGGCCCCATGCCCTCCCCAATATTCGGTCTAACCTAACTTATATCATCCCATAAATTTATTTCACCTCTAAACCCTAAAAAAACAAATAAGCCGCCTCTCTCAAAAATCAACCACACCACATCCGAATTTTTTGAAGCAAAGAGGCATTTTTCTAGAGTTCCTCATAGTGCCAAGAAGGTGGGAAAAATAGCCACATAGTCCTAGGGTCGATCGTGTGTTCGTGGTGAATTAATTGGGTCGAAAAAGTGCAACCGAGCAACAATAATCCATAGCGTGTAATCCTTTGATCTATAAATTTCCTGGTAATTTTATAGCACTCCTTTAATCACATATAACATGGGAAAAATACTTAAATCGAACCATGCATTGTATTTTGGCCGAATAGAAAATAATGGGTTTATAAACCCTAAAATCGAATTAAATCTAAAAATCTTGTATGCGAATTTTCTGGGCCAGGTTATTATTTTTAGTGGCTTCTATGATGATCATATAACATGAGAAAAATGGTAGTTCGAATTTTTGAGGCCTAAAAACATGTATGTCGAATTTAATTTAAAACCGGATTTAAGGAATAAAAAGAGGAATTATGGAAAACCCTAAGAACCAATCGACCTAGGGTTTTTAATGAATGAAATCTGGTAATAATTGATGAATAATGATTATACAATGATTGCTTAATGATTGGGATTGCTAGGGTTTGATTTTGTTAAGGTTTTATGCATACCGATTTGAAAATAATAAGTTAAGGGGGTGTTTTGTAATTATTAAAACTTGTGGGATATTTTTGTAATATTGTATGGACCTGGGAGAATGTGTAAAAATTATAACATGAGGGTCTTATTTGTAATTTTAGCAAGATATGGATTTAATGGTAATATTTGTGTCGAATTAAAAATAAATAAAAATGAGGGACTAAATATGTAATTTCTGGAAACTTGGTGCTGTTTTGAGTAATAAATTATATTCAGGGGGTTATGTGTAATTTTGGTAATTTAATGGCTTAATATGTAATTGTTAATAATTAAAGGTTAAAATTGTAATTTAAAGGACTAAATATGTAACTTTGATAACTAGAGGGACTTGATGTGTAAATTGTGAATGTTTAAGGGTGTGTTCGTATAACATGTTAAAATAAGTGTTCATTGTGTAAAATTGAGAAATTAAGGGCTTAATATGTAATTATGGTTAATTATTTAAATTGATTTGTAATGTAATAAAGTACAAGGACTAAATATGTAATATACCGAAAGTTTAAGGGCTGTTTGTAACATAATAATATTGAGGGGTACTTTCTGAAATTTGAAGGAATAAAAGGACTTGATGTGTAATATGAATCTTGTGAAGGTTAATTTGTAAATTATATAAGTATAAGGTTTAATTTGTAATTAATTAATTAAAAGGGTGTAAATCGTAAATTATGAAACTTGAAGGCTAAATGTGTAATTCTGGAAAGTATAAGTGTTTGAATGGTAAAATGATGATAATTTTAATGTGGACCTTTAACTTTGGTAAAGTTACGTTTATAACCCTGAACTATGAAAACTTGTCATAATTAACCCTGAACTTGTGTAACTTGTTAAAATGAATATTTCTTCCATAATAAGCTAATTAAAGACTTGACTTGAGTTATATCACTTGAATCTTGCTAAATGTGGTAACTTACTAATTATGGAAACCTGCTAAAAATAGAAAGTTACTAAAAATAGAAGTTACTTATAATGGGAAGAAATCTGAACCCCTTTCGTATTTCTGTCTTCTACTCCTTTAGGTTCGAGAAGGGAGTGATCTTGATCCCTGTCAGCTACTCTTGTGTTTGTGCTTGCTATTTGAATAAGGTACAGATATTCTGCTCTTCTTGTAAAGAGCCTTCGTCTCATTTCTGATTCCTGATTCATTGTTATGTTTTCTTTGTATTGTGAACCATAGATTTGAACCTTTGTCTTGAACCTTTTCATGAACCTAAACTTGAACCTTGATACACTTGATATGAACCATTTAACTTGAGCCATTTGACTTGAACCTTTGACTTGAACCCTGCTATGATACTTGACATGACTTGTTCAACCCTGATAACCTGGATAATTAAGACCTTGGGTACTTGAAGGTTCATAGGATTTTATAACTACTTTTTAGTTGTATATGAAGAGGTTTTGAACACTTCCTAAAAAGACTTTTATTATGAAACTGTGCTAATGATCATTTTATTAAAACCATGTAAAAAGGATTCTTATAATAAACTATTATGAACCTTCCAGTATTTGACCTTTCTGGTATGGACCTCCTGATAATGAACCCCTGCATTTATCTCCTGTCTTGAACCCTGATATGAACCCTGATATGATACCTGACATTTGATACCTGAGACTTGACACCTGACACTTGACACCCGAGACTTGATACTTGACCCTCACCCACAGTTTGAGACTACGAGCCATCTACTAGGCATGAGGGTTTCATGTCCATGTCGGTGATGCACCGCCGGCATGACTAGTGTGTAGCCCTAGTGATTTGGTTACGCCGTCCCCGATTTGACTTGATTTATTACGTAGAGGAAGAACCCTGTGGCCTGCGGGGGCGCATGGATGCATCCTAGACCTGTCTTGATTTGTTCGTGTTACTTGTATTACTTGGTGACTGGCGAGTGTGTGCGATACACGCCTTTCACACCCCTGGGAGTTCGCGACTCCAACCCCTGGAGGTATCCCCTCACCCTGTACTTGGTATGCTGAGGTCACCCCTCCATACACCCTGATATGTGACTTGATATGGTTTGACTTTGAGATTGACTTTGAGTTTTGGGCTCGTAGTGGATTTCTGTTTCCCTGAAACCTTGTAACCTTATGACCTGACACTTGACCTGATATTTGACCTGACTTGATTTAACTTGGGATTTTGGTGGGTTCTGGCTTCATTTACATCTACTATTGTAACCATTCTTAGTTCCTGGTATGTCTGCATAACTCTTTTGTATTCCTTTCTGACTCTTGTTACACTTGGTATTATCTCTTTTACTTTATTATTCCGTTACTACTGCTTTGTTTCCGTTATATCTGTTCACTGGGCTCTCGTAGCTCAGCCGCATTTCTTTTCCTGCGGCAGGTACATTTAAGCTAGGAGCTGGGTTTCTAGCTTGGGATGAGAGCAACTTGTGTGAAGTTTAGACCTTGTCGTTCTAGTGTGACCATTTGGATATTATTTCTGTTATGCCGTTGTTTGGGCATTTTGGATTCTGTTTTGTACTTCGTTATTTCTGTCTTGCACTTGATATAAGTCGTGTTGACTTATTTTCCTTTGGATTTTATTGTTAAGGCTTCCGCTATTTTATTTCTTGAATGCTTGTATCTGATATGAAACCATGTATTTGTGACATCTTTGCCCTTGACGGGTTGGGGTGTTACACTTGAATGCCAGTTGTTGATACTAATATTTGTTTTAGATTCAACAATACTTTTAAGTATTTCCACTCTCTTTTTAAGATCATCCAAACATCTTCTAGCTTCACTTGTGTTAAAAGGGTTGCTAGAGGACATTTGTTCCAAGTTTGAAAGGTTTTTGGAAACAACTTTTTGTTTTGTCAAAACAACTGGTTTTTTGGAAACCTTTGGTGTTTGTTTTTGTTGAACAAAATTTACTCCAGAAAGTATGTTAAGTTTGTTATAATCAATTGGTTTTATTTCTGGGTTCTTTTGTCTCATTTTGATTCTACTCTCTTCGGCAAGCTCAATCGTTTCCTTAGAATCCCGAATAGCGGGAGGATCATGTTTAGCAAATATCACATTACCATTGTACAAAACATTATGTTCTTTCTAAGCTTTCTTGAGTGTATAAGGGTTTTCACAACCGATAGCCATTTTCTTCATTGTGTGCAAAAGCGGGTTTGGATCTTTAATTAGCATATGAATTGTTTGAGCAGAATGACCCGTTTTGACAAGCAAATCTTCCAACTTTTTAATTGTTTCTTGTTTCTCAATGATTTCATCAAGAAGATCATTTTCACATTTTGAAAAATCTGCTTTCAACTGTTTCTTTTCTTTTTCAAGATCAGAACAAGTTGATTTTTGTTTAGAAAGTTGGTTTTTCAAATCTGAAATTTCCGTATTTAAGGCTTTTATTTTCATGTTTAAGTTAACATCGAGTGTGTCAAACTTGATTTGCAGTTGTTTTTCTCTTAAAAAGGAATTTTGATAACCAGTTTCTAATTCTGACTGTCATGTTTTATGAAACTCAAAAGCTTTTTCGTTTTCCTTATACCTCTCAAGCTCAGCGGTCAATTTCACATTGGCGGCCTTAAATTCGCGATTGACCTTTTTCACTTTTTCAATCTCAATGCTACAATTATTCAGTAATGATTCAAAGACAGCACGGGTTTCCTCATTATTAGCACCATTTTGTGCAACTTGAGCTCCATTAGGATTCATATCTGGAGTTTCATAGTTAATATTGCTATTAACTTGCTCCCCCACATATGTGTCATAATTAGGTTCGGGAGGCATAGAATGTGGCTTTTCATGAGCAAACGGATTAGCATCATTACTATAATTTGGTACCTCATGGAGTGGTTCTGTGTCATAAGTAGGAGGAATTTCAGAATCACTGATTGAAGTTGTTTCTTGCTGATTGGCCATAAAGTTGCAGTTTCCATTGAGATCTGCTGCATTCTCATTAACTTTGGTTGTAACCATGAAGTCATATTCCTCAGCAGTCAATGGTGTTCCCGACTCTTCTTTATTGGCTAGCATCAAAATGTACTGGAGATTTTGTAACTTCGTCATTGCATTCACATTGCAATCTCTACCAATATCACTACTGTGAATTTCAGATGTAGGTTTCTAAATCGTAGTCATAAAACAATAATTCTCATATTGATTAACTCCATTCTGATTCACAATCTAATCCATTTGGTTTCCTGTTAACTGCCCTGCATATTGCATCTGATTCCCCATCTGTATACCCTTAGCATTTCCTTGCTGATTCTCAATAACTTCAACCAGATGTCCTTCTTGACCCATATATAACTGCGTATTGTCAGTGTGTGATGAAATCCATTGGTTGTTGTTATGTGGTTTGATGTTTAATGCCTTGGAGAATGAAGCAATAGCATTTGTCAAAGCAGTTGTGATATTGTCTTGCTGAGTTGCCATTGATGAAGTTTGGTATG
The DNA here is from genome assembly GCA_021014915.2 of Artemisia tridentata subsp. tridentata. Classification (NCBI taxonomy): domain Eukaryota; kingdom Viridiplantae; phylum Streptophyta; class Magnoliopsida; order Asterales; family Asteraceae; genus Artemisia; species Artemisia tridentata. The sequence continues at coordinate 17,172,308 of CP139501.1, read as the reverse complement.
ATAAAGTTGAACTTAGATCGGTGCAACGAAATAGGAGTTGTGTTTGGTAGGTTAAGTTCAGTTGTTTTAGTGAAGTTCTGGTCTTTAACTTATTATTGATTGAAATTTAGTCTTTAATACTCAAGCAGCAGTCAATTCCGATGGATTATGTCAAATTCCTTGCAATTTAGATGGATTAGGGCACGTTTTGAAATCTCAATTTTGACAAGTCCACAATTTAGGCAAAATTAAATGATCACAATTTCGACAAAGTTACCAAAATTACAATTTCGACAAGCTCACAATTTCAATGGAAATCTCAATTTAGACAAAATTATACAATTTTGACAAAATTTGAATTTCGATAGAAATGTGCAATTTAGACAAATTTGCAATTTAGATAAGATGTATCTAATTTGTACAAATTAGAAGATGTTTTCTTTGTCGAAGTATTCCACACACTTATACAAGCACGGGAATACTGAGTTCTCGTTTGATCTCGAAGAAATCAAGTTCAAGTCTAATTTAGATAACCTCTTGAATTGCGACAAGTTTCTGGGAATTGCGACAAAGCTGTGAATTGCGACAAATCTTTGTGAATTACGATAACCCTGAATTGCGACAAAACCTTGAGAATTGCGACAATACTTGAGATTTGCGACAAAGCCTTGAATTGCGACAAAGCCTTGAATTCCGATAAGCCCAAGAATTGCGACAGAATTGAGAATTGCGACAACCTTTAAAATCTGATAAACCCTAGAATTTTGATAAACCCTTATCTGAATTGTGCGAGGCTAGAAATTCGACAAATCCTTATACAAGGAATTTCGATAAACCCTTAGTTGTCTAAATTCGAAGATGCTACAATTTAAATAAACCATTAGTTGTCTAAATTCGAAGATGCCACAATTTAGATAAACCCTTAGTTGTCTAAATTCGAAGATGATGCCACAATTTAGATAAACCCTTAGTTGTCTAAATTCAACACAACCACAATTTAGATAAACCCTCACTTATCTAAATTCTCCAAAGCTACAATTTCGACAACCCCTTATACAAGGAATTGCTATAACTCTCCACTTATCTAAATTCGTCAATGCACAATTTCGACAATCCACAATTTAGATAAACCCTTTCTTGTCTAAATTCTATACTGCCACAATTTAGATAAACCTTTCTTGTCTAAATTCGATACTGCTACAATTTAGATAAACCCTCACTTATCTAAATTCAACGAAGCCACGATTTAGACAAACCCTTATACAAGGGAATTTCGACAAGTGTGCTGTTCAAATGAGGATCCAAAAATGACTAACAAACAATCTTCTAAGCTATTTCACTCGATCAAATAACTTCAAAAACCCTTAAATAAAAATAAAGTAGCAACCTTTATCGCCTATTTTTACTTTTAACAATATTTCGATACAAGGACACAACTTTTTAACGAGACAAACTAAATTTTTGAAGATAAGAATCGATGAAACCAACCCAAAACTCACTACTAATGCGTGAGAACTATGAAGAACAACAACCTTTAACCTATAAATACGTAAAAAATCAAAGCTTTATACAAAAAAGTTCACGTTTTTATTGAGAAAAACACGCAACTTTTTGTCAACTTTGATAAAAAAAACGAAATCAATAAACTCCTAAATCGATGTTTGGCTATTTGATACCACTTGTTATGGCTTAAGATATCAACTTTATCACACACAAAATAAGATTAGAATGGCACAATAGAGATTTGGGAAGATATGTGTCGTGTATATGCAAACCGAGTATATTAGATTAAGAGAAGAGAATGAAACACATGCAAGACACACACTCCTCACCTTTACACCTCTAAAGCACACATACAAATGAGGTGGGAGTGTGGTATTTATACTTAACATCTAACAAGCCATGGGATTTAGATTGGGCTCGGTTGGGCTTTGGTTATTACATACAACTTGCTAACATAACTTATACATATTAGATTAGACCAAAAGCCCACTACTCTAGACTATCACATAGTTACACGACACAAAGTTCTATTTATACAAATGACCATCACTTTTTAATGCTAACATGTAATTTTAATGTACTTATCAAAATGTCTCATTTTTGTACTTGTACATGACAATAATCAGACGTGTTAGTACAAACAAAAAGTTAAGGTACGAGATAAGTATATTTTGTGAACTCGTACAATAATAAACATATTTGAAAAAATATACGTCTATTTTGTAGCTTGAACCTAATAATAGATGGTAATATCTAATTATCTTAAACCATAACCCTAACAATTAACATTACCATAGCAAGCAAATACTAAGAAAAATATTGCATTAGTTATAATAAGAATACTTGTAACGTTTTGTGTGTTAGATTCTTACACATTTAACAAATACTTTTTTTGGAAAGTGACATATAACACATGTACATGCATGACAAAATCACACAAAGTTACACCAGCACACCAAAACCTATACTATAATTACAAGGGTTACTTCAAACCCTCAAGTTATAAAGTCCATCTTCTTCCTTATATATATCAACAATTTCTCTCTTTCTTTCTCTCTCGGAAAAAAATGGGGGGTTTTTAAAGACAAGGGCGTAGTTTACAAGCCTATAAACGAACTTGATCCTGGCCCTCACAGCGATGAAGTCTACCTTCATGCCAATGTCAAAGGTAACTTTCGTATCTCTCATGTATGCACAAAAACACATTAGTCATGTACCTACGTATTGATTTGATTATCAACTTTAATTTGTATGTACATGATTATAGCTCCTCGAATGACTGGAAAGTTTGCAAAAATCTTTGTTTGGTTTCTTGAAATTTAGATCATCGGCGACGTTTTGTTGTACTTTTTGAAGAAGAACAATCGAATTCAGAAGGTATGAACTTAGATACTTTTAATTTGTATTCATAATACGTATGCCTCTTTGTTGCATTACTCTACATGTAGCTGTAAAAAGATTATTTATTTAAGGATAATCAATTACTCCGTATTTGTTTGGTTTCTTTGACCATAGTAATAAGACTATGAGTTTTTGACCAGCTTATTGTCTTTAGAGCAGAGGGTGTCATAACACAGAGTTAAACTTTCACCCAGTTGCACGTCAGCGTCACATTAGCTTTAACATTTTCACCTTTAACTAAAAAAAAACACCCCTTATCATCATTCAATTAACTCAATTTTAACTTAACTATTTTCAAAATCAACCCCTAAACTAAAACTAATACTTCATTTAATAACTAACATAACATTAAATATTAAACATTACAATACAAATATTAAAGATTACATAACATTAAATATTAAATATTACAATACGAAACAATTACTTATTCATCGTCTTTGAAATCTTCTTGTTGTTGTTGTTGTCATTGAAGATGTTTATGCCAAAGATGCTCCATAAGGTCTAGTTGGAGTCGAGTATGTGTTTCTTTGTTGCGTATTTCTTCGGGACACGCGAGGTTAAGCTGCTGCTTGTTCCAACTGTTGCTGATATTCGTACGCGGCTATCATAAACTCAAAGTCAGTTTTCTCATCTACATCTGACCAGTTCTTAAATTCTTCATGACTTTGATTCGGATCAATTGTGAATGAACAATTTTTTTTTATTTATTTTTTTATTTTTTTTAGAAATGAAGTATATAAATTTGAGTTTGAGTTGTGAAAGTGTAAAAAAAAGTTGTGTGTTAATTGGTTATTTATAGTGGTGGAAAAAAGGTTTTGAAAATATATATATTTTTTTTAATTCAAACTAGCTGTTTTGTAAACGTTAGAGGGGTTAAAATGATTTTTTTTTGAAACCAACGGTCATAATAGATGTTGGGAGGGGGGGGGGTGAAGTGTATATATATATTTTTTTTCACTCTTAACGCAGCGTTACGGGTTTAACGTGATCCTTTAATGTAGGAGGGGGGGGGTGGTTAATGTGAGTTTAACGCAGCTGAGTAAAGGTTTCACCCACCTCTCACGTTAAGACACTGTGTGCTCTTACAAAACTTATTCACCATATATTATAATAACCGGAAACACGAGACAACATTTGAACTTATGATACGAGTATAATTTAAAGTCTAAACATTTATGCTATGAGATAAGTTGCAAAATAAAAATCCTATGCCTAAGTTTACACTACATGTTAAACATTTATACATGATCGACCAAAAACATTTCCTAAGTATATATGTGACACGTCTATAAGTCCTATAAGAGACCGAATTCTATAAAAATTTGTACACTACACACATTGAAGATATGAAATAATTTGAAAGGAGTTGGAAGGGAAATGGTCTACCTTATCTCCCCTTAATGCTCGACATCATCTCCCCTTATACCTCCTCATTTGCTGCCCATTTCAAAACCGTATACCACCTTTCTCCCTCACACCATGAAACCCTAAAAACATTCTGAATTGGCCACCCTATTTGTCCTCCAAGAAACCCTAGAAATACAAACAACATTCGGCTCCCATTTACTCCTAAAAAGGTTCCAGGTTCGAGGTGGTTCTTGGTGTTTAGCATTTGGTGATCGTGGTAACAAGTTGGTGATCAGATTCGGGGGTAAACAAGTGTGGAAATTGTTGGCGTTTATTCATTTGGTTCGATCGTGGGTTTTGGTATGAAAAGAGGGTTTGGCTTTTGGTTCTATAAATCGTTCTTTGATCCGTCCTAAATCCGTTTGAGGTAACCATAATCGTCCTTGTGTTTATTATTTCGACATATGACTATGAGTAAACACGACTAATAATTATGCTAAGAAAACGTGGGAGTCATGCTAGAATATGTGTTGCTGTCTCGTTAAACTTGTCACATAGAATCACATGGAATAATAAAAACTATACGCCCATACGTATTTGATTGTGGCATATGAATATGGGACTGTGTGGTGTTGTTTTTGCTAGCCTCTAGTCGACATGTTTTCTCAACCCAAACGAGCCCTAAAAATGAGTATTTTATGTGCATTAAGTGAAGGCTAAATACAAGAAAAACCCTGGGCATGTGTTATGTGTGTAACGAGGGTATAAGAAAAGCATTATTTTATGTGAAATTGATTGTGGGAAGTGGCTCGTCAAACCTGGTTATATGTGGCTGGAATTATGTGTGTCGTGTGTGTGTAATGTGTGTAGAACATGAGGGCTATAAACATGTAGGTTGTAACGTGTGTGAGTGTAATCGAATCTGGTTCAGGTCAAAGTAAAATATATATGAAAACCCTAGGCGTTGAAGATTATTGTGAGTCTATGATTTTATATGGGAAAATATGCTGTGTTTTGCCTCGTTAAATCCATGTTACGAATGGGCTATTTTGTGTGTCGAATTTGGGGTCTAACATGATGTTAATATGATAACTAAAATGTGTCTTGTGATTTTTAGAGGCTCATGGGTGTTTACATAATTAAAACATGTGATAAGATGGCCTAATATGGATTCTATAATATGGCAGTTGGGTAACCTGAATATGTGTGCGCTATAACGTGAGTTTCGCAAGTTTTTAATACTGTATTTTTGCATGTAAACCTAGTTTAAGGTCTTACATAAGTTGTCCAATTGATTTGGAATGAATTGGAGTGGTATTGGGCATGTTTGGAATTTTATGGGATCATGTGTCAAACCTGAGTTTTGGGAACGTAAAATCAATCGATGTTTTTGATTTTTAATTTTCAAACCACAAGGAACTGAGAGCTCTCCTGGAATATTTGTGGATTTTTCTGAAGTTTTTCAATGGGTTAATTAAAGGCAAACTTTCTGTATGTATGTGCATTTAACTTTCTGAACAGGTCTGGAAAAATGATTTTTAAAACAGTACTTGTGCTTGGTAATAAAATCTATAAAAATTTGTGAAGGTACTTAACTGATATGAGAATCACTGAGAATTATTTCAGAATTTTGGAGCTTAATTGGCAGGCATGAAAAATCATAAGGATGTGATCCAGATTCACTAATATATACTAATTAAGTGATATATGATTTAGAAATACCTATAAACCCTAAGTTTGATTAAATATGAATGTAACCCTAACTTACTAATTATGGAAACTTGTTAAATATGAAAAGTTACTAATTCGGGAAAGTTACTTAATTTGGGAAACTCACTTAATTCGGAAAGTTACTAATTCGGGAAGTTACTAAATGTGAAAAGTTAATAAATATAGAAAGTTACTAAATATGGAAGTTACTAAATTTGGAAAGTTGCTATAAATAGCAGGAAACCCTAATGTGTCAATCTGAACAACAATAAGTACTGAATCATAAATAACTTATGAAATGGTTCTTAAATAATGAGACGATCATTAATTCGTGTAGATTCGCTGAAGAAGGAGTAACTTCCGATCCATGTGTTTTCTGATATGGTTTCATTTGTTGTTTGAGGTACAGATATTCTATCCCTTTTCAGTAGGGATTTCTCATGACTTCTCGATCCTTGACTTGATTCATTTTCTTGATATGATTCCGTTTGATATGATTCGTTGATATGATCCGTTTGATATTATCAATTGATATGATTCTGTTATGATGATCTGTATATTATCTCATTGATATGAGATTCTGTTATGTTGATATGCTCTGATTGATTATTCTATAGTAGCTCTGTTATGATTATGGATAGCTTTGCTATACTTTGCTTGTTCTGTTCCGTAGCCCGAGCTTCTGTCTCAGTATCCCTAGCCATGGAGGTACCATGGACATGTCATTAAGGCACCAATGGCATGACACTTTGTGTGGAGGTGTGATTGATCCACGGCGTCCCCTTCTGTTCTGTTATGATATTTGTGCACATTGGCCATTATGATATGTGTATATGCCAGTCATGAGCAGGTGTATATATATGATTTGTTTTGCAGGGGGCGTATGGATGTATCCTAGATTCTGTTCTGTTCTGTTCTGGATATGATTAGTGATTGGTTGGTGCGTGCCATGCACCCCCTCACTTTTGGGAGCTAGCTACTCCATTTGGTACTTGAGAGGTCTCCCCTCTTTATACAACTTATGATTTGACGGATATATGGATATGATATGATGTGATTATGTGACTAAGCATGTGGCATGCTTTCTGAGCTCGTGGGCATTTCTGTTCTGTTCTGTTATATGGTTATTATTCTCTGTTTGATTCCTTTGACTTCATTATGATCTCCTTATGTTTCACTATGATTTGCTTCTTATGGTATATGACATTTTGTTCAGTTGATCCTTGATCTCTTATTCGTTTGGCAGATGATATTCGTTCAGCAGGAGCTTATGTTCCTTTTCCATATACTTATATATGTTCGGTTTTTCGTTTTGTTTATATCTGTTCACTGGCTTTTTAAGCTCAGCCGCATTTCTTTTCCTGCGGCAGGTTTTAGGTTGGAAGCTGGGATTTGAGTGAAGAGTGCATAGGAGCTCTTAGTGGACTACCCTGAGGATAGATACCCATTTGCTTTTGGATTAGACTTGGATTTACCTTCAGTTAGATTTGGCTTGGATTTGTATTTCAGTTTTGGAACTCATTATGTTAGAGTTAGTATTTTGTTATTATCATTAAAACACCTTTGGGATTAGTGTGTGAGACCGCGATCCACAAACTGACGTATGGGACTCACCCTTTACTTGGGAATAGAGAGGGGAAACATAGCATGTCACAAGAGCGAGGCGAGGTTTGGAACTCTACTACGAGAGGGACGCCTCGCGAGCCGTTCTTTTAGAGATGAGGCCTTTTGGCGAAGCCAAGTCAATTTCGGGCCACCAAACCCTGCAACTGATGAAAAGGCTATGTTTATAAGTCTTCTGCTTTGTTAGTGCAAATATTACGATATTTAAACTAAATGGTTTCTTCGGTTTTAATAATGACATGTTAGGAATATAAATATTCAGATGAAGGCTCGGTCACCCCGAGCATCTATTTAGCATCTACATAGCTCGTAGGCTTATTTATATTAGCTTAGCAATATTAGTATTAGTATTATTAGTTTAGTCGTATTTATATTTGTGGAGTGGGTCGGGGCTTTCCCCACTGTCAGCTCACTCCACAGCCCACTAGGGGCATAATATTAGTAAGTATAAATACCCCTTCCCACACTTGGGAAGGGTTGGAGCTTCTCATTCTTTCTAATCTAATCAGCACATTTCTTTCTCTCCACTCTCTCTCTAGAAACTCCCAACTCTTCTCTTTCTCTCTCTAAGATTCAATCAATCCTTTAATCTTGTGTTTGTGGTATGAGTTATAGATCTCTACAATTGGTATCAAGAGCCAAGGTTTGATCTTGGGTACTATTATTTTTTTTGGTTCGATTCATTTACACAAACAAAATCGAAGATAAACACAAACACAGATCTATTGTTTCTTTGTTGTTTTAAAACAAGTGCAGTCAACCGGTAGTCTGCTGCTACTTTTTTTTTTATTATTCTTTCAACCGACTTTTGTGTTTTTAATCTTTGTTTTCATTCGGGGACCACTGCTACTCTTATTTAGCTACTACTCTATTTTTATTATTTATCAATAATTGTTGTTTTTTTTCAAAAGTTCTTGCTGCTACTCTTATTTGATCGAAAGTCTAGTGCTATTTTTTATTAGTTTGCTGCTACTCTTTTTGTTTTCATTAGGATAGGCTGCTGCTACTCTCTTTTTTTAGTATTCTTTCGTTTTTTTTAAAGATTTTTAAACCGATTTGTTTTGTTTTTAAGATTTTTTTTAGTATTCGACCAATTAGTTTTTTTTTCTTCTGTTTTTCTTGGTTTTGTTGTGTTGGATAAAACTTGTTGGTTTAGTAGTTATTTCTTGGTGAAAGTTTGAGGTTGTTCTTGTTAGAAATTTTGTTGTTCTTAGTTGAGGTTTGTGGTAGAAAGAGGTAAAAGACAATACTGGGTGAAAGTGACAACTTTGACTAGTCAACTGCAATTTGTCTAAGTTGCTGTTTGTCTATGCGGTTTGTCTATTGATGAAGCGAAAAGTGTACCGCTTTTAAGGGGTCATTTAAGCCCTAAATCGTATTTATTTGATCAAATATTGCCCTAAATCGTTCCTTTTGTCATTTTAGGTACTTTTGAGGAGAAATCTGGAAAAGGAGGCATTTTGGACGTTTTTGGAGCATAAAAGTGAAGAAAACGACAAAGTCTCAAAAATGGGCTAAAAGTTACCCTTGACGGCGTCAGATTTTACTCTGGACGGCTTCATGGCTTGGCAAGAAAAGGTGGATGTGAAATTTACTCATGATAAGCCAGTGAAAATTGCATGTAAATTCTGACGGCGTCACGCTTTAACCTGATCAAGGGCGTCACGGCTTAATTCAAAGAGGGACGGCGTCACGTTCAAGGTCTGACGGCGTCAAGCCTTGATAAGCCAGAACGGATTTTGGAGAGCTAAAGAGGGACGGCGTCAAGAAGGTCACCCGAGAACCCTAGAAGCGGCGAGGTGACGGCGTCACACTCCATAAGGTGACGCCGTCAGATGTAAAAATCTATATATAGTTTTGCAATTCTTTGTCATTAAGGGAGAGGACTTAGAGTGGAATTTTTGGGAGAAAACCCTAAGACGATTTTAGCATCTTTTTCAAGGCTTTTTGCCTTGAGATCTTCCATGTTACATTGAAAGATAAGTCATCAATTAATCATTCAATATGTCTATGTGTTGTTTGATTTTATCTTGTTCTTGTCTTTTGTTTAACATGTTAGGCTAGATTTATCTTGTGTTTGCTTAGATCTAATGAAACCTAGCTATTGATTATTGGTTATTAGTGTGTTATTAGTTGTATTGGATGATTGTTTATCTATGTTAGGCTTAAGAAAACTGGCTAACCTCCTATTCGGTAACTTGCTTGAACGTCTTAAGAAACATGAACCAAATGCGTACTAAAGGTTTTTATGGTTGTATTTAATGCACAAGCGAATTCTAGTGATCCCATGTTAGGAGCTTCTTAGCCGGCTCGACATAGGAGTGAAGTAGGAGCTTGTAGAGTTGGGGAAGTACGTACGCCACCCCACGATTGATATTAAGGAATACACCCGTCATCCACGCGACTAATACACACTAATCAACCGGTAAAAGATAGTTAGGGAGTAAGGAAATCTAAGTAAACACATTTCTCTACACATAAGTTTCTCACCAACATTTTATTTTCAGTTATTTATTTTATTTGCATTTGTAGTTATTTGGGTTAGTTGACTAGCAACTAATTCCGCCCACTCCTTCAAAACCGAGATTTTACTTGCTTTCATAAAAATATAAAAACATAAAAAGAATCTTCCTCAACCTTTAGACCTATTAGAGTAATTTTTCATACCTAACGAACACTATTCCCTGTGGAGAACGATCAATCCCCCGTACTTACCACTACACTATACTACATCGGTCAGGTACACTTCCTGGTGGGGTTGTAAGCCTCTTGAGATCCCTCGAGAGGTAAAACCTGTTGTAAGGTTGCAAAACCACGCATCATCTATGCTGTTTGTCTATGAGGTTTGTCCATGAGGTCTGTCTATGCTGTTTGTCTATGCTGTTTGTCCATGCGGTCTGTCTATGAGGTTTGTCTATGAGGTTTGTCTATGCTGTTTGTCTATGCGGTTTGTCTGTGCGGTTTGTCTATGCGGTTTGTCTGTGCGGTTTGTCTATGCGGTTTGTCTATGCGGTTTGTCTATGCGTTTTGTCTGTACGTCAAAACTTCAAATGGCTATAACTTTTGAACCGTAACTCCATTTTTAGCCCACGACCTGTCAAAACGACCGCGATACCGAGGAGAATGACACGTTGAATAAATTTATTCAACCCAACTTTCGAAGCCTGAAATCGCTCCAGAAAGAAGTTATCGAACTGTGAAGTTTTCAGACCATAATTTCACCATAACAACTTGCATCAATCAAACCAAATCACAACTAAACAACAGATCAACAAGTCTACCCAATCACTAATCATAACACACATCAAACATCACTTCACGGTTCATTCTTGATTTTTTGTAAAATCCCGCGAAAGAATCTATTTCTCGGTTTAAATCATAGAATTGTAAAATCCCGTGCATGGTTACATCATGTCTACTACTTCAGATTCCTTCATATCTGAGGTACTCAAGTTGTACGAAACATATGATAACCAAATGATTTCCAATTCTGGACAACAAATGTACGTGTGTGATTCTGATAATACCAATGTGGAATCTTCGTGCCCGAAATCACAAGAGAAAGAGCTTCATCAGTCACTTATGCTGTTTAATGCAAAGGAAAGTCGCATCGAATGTTTTCGTCTACTTCATTCACATCTCAAGGTTCTGTTTGATAAATCTGAATACGTGATGGGTTACACACGGGCTTTCACAGCACTCTTTGGTCAAGATGTTCATGATTTCACAGTCGTAATGACTCTATATTTAGATCAACTTGAACAACAACTTGACAAAGAAGAATTCTCTGAAGCAAGATCCAGAGTAGCTTTCAGTGTGATCAATAACCAACTCCAGGTGTTCATTGACTCGCAATACACTGAGGACTATGACTATGACAGTCAGATGACAAAAGGGTGTTTTGCTAATTACACTGGATTCGAGGTTGACGTGTTCAGAGTTACATTACTACAATTGATGAGTAATGTTAATGGGTTTACTGATGAAAGGGCTAAACAAATGGGGAATGGAACAAGATCAGACAAGTTTGATGATGGTGACAGCACAGGAGGTGATTTCACAATATGTGAGAATGCAGCCTACGTACCTGAAAATCACCAAGCACAATCTGCTGTGGTACATCTGTCTTATCTAGATAATGCTCTTTCTAATGAACAACAACATACTGATCATCTTAAACTTACTTATGCACATATCTGTTGGAAAAGACTGATAGCAATATTACCTCTGATTCAACAAATATGAGTCATAAGGGGGGAGAGATTGATCAGGATGCTGAACATGATGATGCGTCAAGTTCTTTGCCTACAGCTGTGTTTTCCAAATCAAATGATATGGTTGAAAAGGATGTTTATAATGAACTTTCAAAAAGATTTTTACAACTTGAAAAACATTGTATTTAACTTGAAATCTCAATGCAACAAAAGGAAGAAAGTTTTCAAAGTAAACTACCATGTAAAAATCCGGAACTCCCTGAATTCCGTGAATTCTTTGCTATAAATGATTTAAAAGCTCAGCTACAAGCCAAAAACTTGTCAATCAACAACCTGAAAAAACGTATTGCTGAGATGTGTAATATGTGTAATGAAGTTAATGCTAAACATGATGTTGTTGCAACAAAAAATGTTGAATTAGAACATAAAGTGACTGAATTGCTTAATGAAAATGAGACTTTGAAAATTCATTGCAAAGAATTGTGTGACTCTATCAAAGAAGCGAAAACTAAGATTGTAGAACAGACAACCTCTTTGATTGCCAAAAATGATGAATTCAAAGCTCAACTTCAGGAAAAGGGTTTTGCGATTGCATCGTTGAAAAACGAATTGAGAAAACTGAATGGAAATGATGTGAACACTAAGTTTGCAAAACCATCAATCTTGGGGAAACCACCACTTAGGAACCAATCAGTTGTTAGACAACTGTCAGCGTTTAGATCTGAACGGTCAAATGTTTCAAAAACACGGTTTGCCTCCCAAGTTGATGCGGAAAAAGTTTTGTCAAAACCAGTCACTTCACAGTCTAGACCTAGTGAAAAGGAATATGCTGTTGCAAAACCACATCACATGAGTGCATCTAGTTCTTCTAGGATTAGTTCAACGCGTGTGTCACTTGTGACACCAAAGGAACATGTTAGACATAAAGACATTGTTCAGAATCAAAACCTAGTGGACGCTAAGAAAAACACACATGAAAAGACTAGGAATTTGCCTGTTTCTAAGAGTAGTTGCGTGCCAATTAAGACAATTTCCGTAGCCGATCACTCTAAGAACCCTAGATCTTTTTCTGATTCCAAACACTTTATTTGCTCAACTTGTCAGAAATGTGTTTTCAATGCAACCCATGATGATTGTATAACAAAACTCCTGAAGAAAGTGAATGCACGTGCCAAGGTTCCATCCTCTAAGACTAGAAACAACAACAAGTCCGTAGAACCAAAGAGGTGTATGCAGAAACCTGATAGGCCGGTTGCCCTAGGACAAAGGTTTTCTCCCAAAAAGTCTGTAACTGTGCATGAGAAACCAAACACTCCTAGATCTTGCCTTAGGTGGATACCGACGGGTAGAACTTTTAAGATTGTTGGTCTTAGGTGGATACCTATTCGAAAGATGTTCACTAAGTGCGAAACCAAGGTTGACAGTGAAACCCCAAATGGTCTAAATTCTGATATCACTAACCCATATAAATGCAAACAAACTCTTAATGTCAATGCAGGAAGTCTTTACTTAAGTGCAGGTACATCGTTCAGGCCTTGTATTAAGGAAAGACTCAGAGTTTGGTTGCCGAAAAGAGTGATATCTCATGATGTAGGGGTTCAAACAATTCAAGCTTGATGAACATCATCGACAATGACGTTTGAACACAGCAGTTCAAGCCTCGGGCCTCAACATAATGACGTCTGTTCAAATCAGTTCAGGCCTCGTTCTTCAACGACTATGATGTTTGAATCTCTTCAGTTCAAGCCTCGGGCCTCAATGTCAACATTATGGCGTCTGCTGACATCTCTTCAGGCCCCGTTCATCAAAGAAAAGAAAGGCGTACGCTTGAGTGCGCTTTATCTTCGGAAGAAGAGGAATCTTCTCATTTATGACCATTCTCATCAAGCTTCATGTTCTTCAAATGCTCATTCAGTCACCAAAGGGGATAAACGTACATTGGAGTATATTCTTATTCATCTGCTCTATCAAAAATGGCAGTTGGTCGTCATATGCAATTTTTGAGGGGGAGAAGGGTGAATAAACTACATGGTGATTGAGATTTGCGAAATGGTCATACGACTCTTCTTGTTTCTAACTATTCTCATTAAAAGGCTTCATACTTGCTCCATGCTCGTTCAGACATCCAGTGGATCTACTTCCATCACAGGTTGGACGTTTATTCATTCGATAAAAAATGGCGACTTAGAATGCAATGTTTGAGGGGGAGAAGTGTGAACAGTGGATCAACCTCATATGCACTTGTTCAATCAAAAATGGCATCCTCATATGCAATTTTTGAGGGGGAGAAGTGTGAACAAGTGAGCGAACAAACAATCACTTGTTGGTCATCTAATTGTGACTACGGAATGGATCAGGTTTCACTTATTTGGGGTTGAAGTTGACTTTCTCAAAGGCGTGGTCTTACTCTATCTTGAAGTCGGGGTTGGTTGGATGCATGACCTTCAATGATAACTTGCTCGTGCTTAAGATTTAAGTTGAAGACTTAGGTTATCTAGTTACCAGCAGTCGGGGTAACTATCACTTAAAGGAGTTACGATGTAGTACTCAGTGTCACACGCCGATGACGTTGTGGATAATCGTAAGAGGTGTTAATGTCTCATACCTTGGTTAGGTATTGAATACTTAGAGATTTGCTTGGAGCACTAATTCTCTACACCGTTCTTCCAACATTAGTGCAAGTTCAAGTCACGAGAATGGGGAATTCTACTTCAGTTTCAAGTTTGGTATATCGGGTTTGCTTCATCAGTTAGCAATTCAGATGGCCTACTTAAGGGTTGGTAAAGATAGTCAGAAAGTGCTTCGGTAGCGGTTGATTCTCACTTGATACATTTGAGCTAATTTTGTTCTTCTCACAAGATTTCAAGTATTTGTGCGTAAAATGTGTTGCTGATTCTGAGGTATCAAAACCAGCAAGGGGGAAGGAGACATACATCTGAATGCACAACGAGTACACATGATGAGCTTTATACTTCTTCTCAATTGAAGATTATTCCGGGAAGACAAATGTCATAATTGCAGAGAAAATCAGTGTTTTAACTCGTTCCTTTGGTGTATCACTCCAACTATGTGGGGGAAGAGAAAGTCAGTTTCTGATGATAAAAGATGTACACAATTGTATGATGGTTCCTATGGTTAGTCGGTATCCTACTGAAGGAAATGTGTACATCCGGTATTCAGTTGCTTTTATGGTACTGGCTTGGTGTTATCATTTCGACTACATATGGGATAAATTGCTTACACTCGGGACATTGTTGACCTTGGTGTAACAACTCTCATCTGCAATTTCCTGAAGGGAGAAAAGGGGATTTCAGGGTCTTAAGTGATCTTGATGTTACGTTTTCAAGATAAAATAATGGGATTGAGTGTGTACTTCGGGTTTTTGGGCTTCATACAATGAGACTGATTGCATCACTTCAACTACTTGGGGGTAATGGTCTCTGGATACTTTTGGTTTGTATTCTTCAGTCTTCAGCGGGAAGAAATGTGAGAAGAATTATTCAAGCGTGAGATGATACGTTTCTGATCTATTTAAGGATCCCCCGATCAGAGAATCACGATGGTTATTCTTAAAAGGAGCAGCAGTATTTGATGTGTTTGCTACGGTTTCCGCTGTACACTCACCTTATGTAAGCTTGAAAGAGAGCTTTGAAACTGCTCAAAAGGAAGATTGTCGGTTTGGGGGGAAGCTATCAAAGCTTTACAATTGAGAAGGCTCATGTTCAGATAATTATTTTGGAGCCTTGAAAGCTTTGGTGGTGAAAGTTTAAGAGATGTTGACTTCAGATTTCTACCACTTGCTGATCGTATCCTCATTCTGGTATTCATGTCATCATCGTCTTAAACTGAGTAACATATTTTGTACATATCTTATACCAAACTATAAATAGAAAATTATAGATCAAGAATATTGTAAATAGAAAAATATAAAACCAACAAATTGTAAATAGAGAAATATTAAAACCAAGAAAAACCATAAAAATTAAAAAATAGAAAATACCAAAAATAGTTTCACCTAGGCATGTCTTCTGTTTATCGATAACATTTACGGACTTAGAAATGTCATTCAATAATGGCACGGGTCTTTAAATGAAGCTCGAGCAGAAGTTAAAATGGATTGTTAAAACATGTCTAAATGGCTTGCTATTACTTTAGATAGCAACCCGCGCTTCACAATGGGGAAAGCACGTCGCCAAAAAGACGGCTGTTCCTCCAACTGGGTGATGTTCACCTGGGCATGGATTACTTTATATCCATGTTTCTTCGATCTGATGTACGTTTCAGTGCATCATTTCTTGAAAAAGAAGAGAAATCTTCTTTGCATACAAATAGTTTTCATTCTATGATTCTTCTGAAAATTATTTGTGAGACACTTGGTGAATATGTGTTGTATGAAATTTGTTTAAACTTGGATTATGCATAAAATTTGTCACTCAATCAACGACTACAAATCTTTAACTAGAATATGGGTCATTGATTGAGGGGGAGAGTGAATTCAAATTTTATATCATCAAACGGATTTATTGGTTAAATCATACTTGTTAAAAATGGTTTTGTAGTTAATGGGGTATTAGTTGAAGAGGATCTTGCTAAAACTTTATATCAAATGGCCAAACGTGTTAGTTGCTAGAAAGTTTAGGACATTATGTGTAATTTGCTTATAGTTTCCTAGCTTTATGTATCTAGAAGGTTCATTTGTGTTTCTTTGGTATCCTCGTTTAATCCCCTAAATACTTTAAGACTCAAAACCTAAAAGAAGTAAGAAAACCAGTTGTGTTTGATGTTCTTGAATACTCCAATGACATTTGTATGATCTGAATGAATGAGTTTCAAATGTTGTTTGACTTTTGTTATGTCAATTGCTACTTAATTGTTGCTGATATTGTGCATATGTTCTCAGGATTCGCTTAGGTATATAGCTAACATGTTTGAATCATGTTCCTAAGATCCTGAATTGAATATTGAAATCTGTGTGAATTGCCATGTTCATGATTGCTAATTGCTCTTCATGATAGATAGTGGTTTGACGTATTTCCTGATTGTGGTTTGATTATAAGATGAACTTGGTATTATAATGTGGCAAGCTGCTGAAGGGTAGCTATTAAGGAATAGTGTATCTGTATGTATGTATATCTGTGTTGATATTCTTATGCAGATTCCATAGCCAAAATGAATGTACCAGTTCCCATTCTAACCATTTGATCAGACGTTCAAACTCTATTGATTGGCTCGGAATTAACCACGACAACAACATCGGCAACAACAACAACAACAACAACAACACCGTCATCACCACCACCACCTTCAGTGAAACAAAGCAATATTTGTTCCGATCTCGCCAAGTGGGGATCTACAATACTTGGACGTTCTTGTTGGTGGATGGATAATCGATGTTGACCAATGACTCCTTCAGAGAAGCGGATGATCACATCATCTGTGCAAAAAGGTCAATATCATTCGTGTCATTAACAATCACTTTGTGCAAAATTAGAAGCAGTGAATCTCCCTCTTAGATTAAGGGGGAGCAGAGTATGTTCCATTATCAGAAAACATTAAATCGGACACATTTTCTCTCACATTTTTCTAACTTATTTAAATCAATTGGGATCACAAATCTCAAATGGTTTGAAATTTTTGATCGGGGGAGAGAATGTGATTTAAATATGAAATCTGATAAAATGTGATGATTTGAACATATATGCAAGCTCTCCCGTATGTGTTAAACCATTTTAAATATCTATGCACATATTGAGGGGGAGCAAAATGCTTTGGATGTGTAAGTAAGCTCTCCCGTAAGTGCTAAACTCTTTTGTACACCAATGCACTTATTGAGGGGGAGCAAAGAATTTGGCATCGCAAGAGATTGTGACTCATTCTTGACAAATGAATTGATGAAACTTGAACTGTCATCAATCGAAAGGATACGTCTTGGCCGGGTAATAATTTCAAGCTGGTCTAACCAGTGATGTAAGCGTGTCTCGAAAAGGACGTATCTGAGTAGAGTGTACCATTTCGAGAAACTTTCTGTGGACTTGACCAGGCCGGATAATAATTTCAAGCTAGTCTAACTAGTGATGTAAGCGTGTCTCGAATCGGTCATGTTCACTAAAAGTTGATCAATTCAAAAAGTGCAAGCTCTACCCAACATGTGCAAATTTATAAAACAATCATCAGTGCACATGTTGAGGGGGAGCATTTGAAAAATATAAAACTCTCAAAGTGTTAGAAAAATGTGTTTCATAATTATGAACACTTTGAGAGATTTTTCAAAGATTTGGTTTGGCAATCGTGGATGAATACCAAAGACCGACCATTTTAATTAATGCATGGAGTTATAAGGATGGTTAGGTTAGGCTCAAGTTCCCACGATCCCGCCAAAGCCGGAGGGATCTACCCAGGGACAATCCACTAGTTAGTGTAGAAGTCCTTAGGTATGATTAAAAAAAGGAGAAAAGTGAATAAGGGAAAAGTGCTGACTGAGATGGAGCTAGTACTGGAACAAACCCAACAAGGTGCTTGTTATGAAGTCTCGGTAAGCACTGAAGGGGTTGAAGAATGAAAAAGAATTGTAAAGATAAAGGGTGAAAAGAAAGAAGCCCTCCTTACAACTTAGGCAGAAACCGGGTCAATACATATGCTGTCAGAATCACTTAGTTGATTGCTGGCATTGAAGACAAAGTATCATGGACCCAGTGATACGCTGCACAACCCTCCCTAGCCACTCAAGGTCCCTCAAAGGATTCTTGTTTCAATTGTCATGGAGTTCAATACATTTTTATCGTCTCTCTCACTCCGAGTTAGATGATATTGAAAAGGTGGCAGTTCTCTCCAGCCTCCGCTCACTAAATCAAAACGCACAATTGAGTCTAGAGCCACGAGATGCATAATAAGATCTCATAGGAACACATGCTACTTCTACACTGTTTGTTCAACATTAAGGACACCAGTTGTAAACTTAAGAGTCCTACGCAGATCTTAGCAATCTGCCAGAACATTTATGAGAGAATTTACGAATGTAATTCTTAATGATTGAATGGAAATTCCTGCCAGGGTCAACATCAAGCAGCCCTGAAAGCAGGTCACTTCGGTAATTCCCTGTGGATTACGCTTAGTGATCGCGGCGGTTTCAAACGGTCTAAAGTCGCGGAGTGATCTCCAGCGACTCACCTAATCGTTGATATACTACGGTACGATCTTAAAAAGCCCTCTGTGGGTTTTCGATTAGGAACAGTCCTGGTAAGGATTAGAGAGAGTTTTCAAACTATGCTGTTAACAATCTCGAAGTCCGAACCTGTAAGTACCGGTCGTTTTATTGCTAACTGTCTTATGCAGGAACTTCTGGCGGTTGTAGCTGTTGGATGCTGTAGCTGGTTTCAGTTGTAGCTGGTTGCAGAAAAGATGTCAATCCTCTACTACATGTTCACACTACATCATCATCTTAAACAAAGAAGTCATGATCAATATAAAAAGACCTTCAACACTGCTTCCGCAACTCTGAAGCTAAAGATCATGATCCAGAAAAGTGTGAGCATGTCGACACAACATACATAATCCATTACCACATGTTCACTCTACTCCATCATCATATTCAAAGAAGTCATGACAACCTAAAAGACCTTCAACACAGCTTCTGCAAACTCTG
The DNA here is from genome assembly GCA_021014915.2 of Artemisia tridentata subsp. tridentata. Classification (NCBI taxonomy): domain Eukaryota; kingdom Viridiplantae; phylum Streptophyta; class Magnoliopsida; order Asterales; family Asteraceae; genus Artemisia; species Artemisia tridentata. The sequence continues at coordinate 17,152,886 of CP139501.1, read as the reverse complement.
ATGCTGAAAGTCATGACCCTGACTAGTGTGAGCATGTCGGCTCAAAGAATAACACATCACATGGAAACATACTGCTGAAAGATGACTTGGAAACAAATGTTGGATGATAAAGTCGAAGAATACTCAAAGATCATCCAACACAATCAATCAGTCATCAAATCATTACTGCTGAAGGCACAAAGACTAAAGACATTGAAGAATCAATGACTACGAGCTATGACGTCAAGTTCAAAAGACAGAATGCTAGAATTCAAATTATTATTTCCGGGGTGACCTCCCTTAGGGGGAGATTGTTAGGAATATAAATATTCAGATGAAGGCTCGGTCACCCCGAGCATCTATTTAGCATCTACATAGCTCGTAGGCTTATTTATATTAGCTTAGCAATATTAGTATTAGTATTATTAGTTTAGTCGTATTTATATTTGTGGAGTGGGTCGGGGCTTTCCCCACTGTCAGCTCACTCCACAGCCCACTAGGGGCATAATATTAGTAAGTATAAATACCCCTTCCCACACTTGGGAAGGGTTGGAGCTTCTCATTCTTTCTAATCTAATCAACACATTTTTTCTCTCCATTCTCTCTCGCTCTCTCTCTCTAGAAACTCCCAACTCTTCTCTTTCTCTCTCTAAGATTCAATCAATCCTTTAATCTTGTGTTTGTGGTATGAATTATAGATCTCTACAGATAAAGATGTAACTTCTAATGCATAACGTAAAATGTGCAAGTTACTTGTAAACACAAATCATCAATGCATACTTACATCAACATCTCTCGACGTCTCAAGTATGCTTCAATAGAGTCGTAGATTTTCATCTCGACGTAAATCACTCAAGGTATGAACAAACAAATTTAAACTTGACGGATGATCAAAGAAATAATTTTTTTGTTCTAAACTTCACATTTTTAATGTGACAAAACATTTTTTAAAAAATACATTTTACAAATTACTTTTGAATTAAAAAGAAATGTCTTATTTTGAAAAATAAGTTTAAAAGTCCCAACAACTATTTTCCCCCAAAATCAGCTCCAAACTTCCCCAAATAAACTTTCACCACTAAAAACAAAATTTGGAGCGTCCCTGTCTGGCAGGGTACCACGGTACCACTAAATTTAGTGGTACCGTCGGGTATTTAGTGGTACCGTCCATACGTAACGGCTAGTTTTTCTTTGCCTATAAATAGTGGACCATTTTACACTTCCAACTTGATTTTTCCAGTTAGTTTTCTCTGGTCTAATCCCTTCTTATTTAGATCACTTTCTTTGATCATTTAGAGAGTCTTAGTTTGTTTAAGAGTGATCATTTCATCCAACCAAGAGATCACCTTCATTCCTTTACTAATGCAAGAGAAGAACACATAGTATCACAAAGATACAGAGTGTTGTAGTTATAGTTACTGCACTTGTAACACTTGTTACATGTTGTATCCTAGCATACATCAAGTTGATTTTCTTTTGAGTAGTTTGTGAGAGTAGATCATTGTGATTTTGTCGAAATCTTGAAGATCTCTTGTAGAGAGTGAGCTTGTGAGTTGATCAAGTGGATCAAGGGTAGATCGGATAGATCGAGTCAAGTGAGAGTAGATCATTGTAATCTTGTTGAGACCTTGGAGATCTCTTGTAGCTTGTGGGCTTGTGTGTTGATCAGGTGGATCAAGGGTAGATCGGGTAGATCGAGTCAAGTGAGAGTAGATCATTGCAATCTTGGAGATCACTTGTAGCTTATGGGCTTATGTGTTGATTAGGTGGATCAAGGGTAGATCGAGTCAAGTGAGTTGATTCTATGAAGTAGGAAGGATCGTGTGGATCGTGGTAGATTGGTACTAGCTAAGATTAGTACTCGACATTTTGCTTAGTGTCGGAAATAAGGATAAGCGACGTTGTACGGTTTTCTCCGCCTGAAGGGAGCTTGTTGATTAGTGAAATAACTCTCGAGTTGGGTACTCGGGGAGTGGAGTAGGGCGAAGAGGAGCTTCGTAACCGAACCACTATAAATCATCGTGTTCGATTTGCACCTTCTTTACTTATCATTTTACTTTTATTTTAGTCTTTATCGCTTTATATTTATATTTGCATTGCGTTTATGTTTGTGTGGTTTGTTGCCTATGTTATGTTGATTATGTTTGTGTCATGGTTTGATTGTGCTTGTGTTGTAGTTTAATTTATACAATCTCTAGATATTGTATGATCATTGTTGACACTTTTCATATTACGTCAAACTTGATTGGGTGTTTGATACAAAAAGTTTTTAAGTTTTTAAATGGAAACGTATTCACCCCGCCTCTACGGTTTCCACAATTGGTACCAGAGCCACGTCGCTCAAATTTTTAAAACAAATGGTTTTCAAAATTGAGTACGATCCATGTATCAAATTACCCATGAAGGTGATAAAATATAAAAAGTATTTAGTTGCTTAATACTTACAAGTTTTGTTTTTAAGTATACTTTGTCATACTAGCTTGAGGGTTTTCTTAAACCAATAAAAGAATAGAGTTTGTAAGTTTCCGGTCATGTCTTTAGAACGAGTCGTTAAGTCATGCGGTTTTGAAAGGAGTGTTTGGGACAAACCATTATTTTGTAGTAAAAGTATTATCGTAAATGTCTTTCTTAGTCCCAAATGTGAAAATGATGCTTAATATATGTTTTATATGTTCGGTATCTAGTTTGTTAAATTTTACATCTTTCCGTCGAGTCGCCGCACTAAAATAATAAACTAAATCAGGAAATAAGTCATGGTACCACTAAATATAGGACGGTACCGTTATATTTAATGGTACCGTGGAGTATTTAACGGTACCGTGCATCTGTCTGTCTGTTTTCAGTATTGGGTCATTTTTCAGAAATTCATATAAAATCAACCATAAGTCTGTAGGAGTCGTGTCACCCATCATTTTAAACAAAGTTGAGTCTACTTTCATCTGAAAAATACTTTTATGAATTAGTTCTAAATGAAAGTATATTAGAGTCCTTGATTTTCAACTAAAGGTCTCTTTGGTCATGCCGTTTGCGTAAATTCTTGGTTTAACTGAAAAAAGGCGTTTCAACTTTTGAACCTTGACTTATTTTCAAAGTGACTTGGTAAAAATCAGATATACCAAACACCTTTTACAAGAATACATTAAGACAGTGACTCAATTTAACGCTTGAACCATTTGGAAATATCATGTGCAAAAGAACAATTTATAAGACACTAAACTAATTTTACCTAGTTATCATTCCCAAGTCAATTTTGCATATCATTTGCAATAAATGCTATCTAAAACAATTTTTCAACTTATTGCACAAAATCTAGCAAAAGTCCTATTGTGCACAAACAGGAAATTGACAAACAAGCAAATGAATATCAAGGCAAGATTGACACTTATGTATTACAAACAAACAAGTGTAATCACAACATTAAACAAGCAAACAATATGTATGCAAATAGCTAGAACAAGTAGTCACATAGCATAGCATAAATGAAAAGATACTTTTCGTTACTTTGTGGTTAAACATGACGATGTATACCAAGCTTGATTTTTTTCTTTTATATAAACCAAATTTTTTAGTTTCAAAAAAAATCATATCAATGTTCAAAGGATACCAACTTGCATTACCCGACTCAAAAGTTTATGTTACTGTGTCAAAATGAAACTTAATATATTGAACAGGTTGTAGTATTTGATTTGTTTTACCTACTTAAATTTAGATTTAGGACATGAGATTATTTTTAAATAAAAGTAGACTTAATTCTCTTCAAAATGATAGGTGGCGCAACTTCTACGGACTTACGGTTAATTAGTTATGAATTTTTGAAGTTGGACAAAAAACTGCATACAATACCGACGGATTTGGCAGATCCTTTTTGAGGGTTCCGCCCTTTGTAGCAAAGGGATCCGTGGGTGTCTGTGACAGATTCTCCTAAACTCGTATTTTGACATAAGGAAAACGTGTAGGACTCACTATACTTAATATTAAACATATATTACAAATGTTTAACAACATTTCTACTTATGTGACTTATCTAAACATTTTCGAAGAGATTTTTCAACTAATTTAATAGTTATCCCAAACGCTCCTTTAAAACCCGTTTTTTTTCCTAACTTGGCTTTACGCACACAATTTGTCACTTAATCTTTTTAAGAAATATTTTCTTTTGTTTTTCGAGAATATCTTCAAGCTTGGATACAAAGTGATATCAAACAACAAAATTTCTAAGTATACTAAGCGAAACATTTTTCATATTATATTTCGCTTCAATGATAATTTGATACATGGATCGTACTCTATTTTAAAACCCATTTGTTTTGAAAATGAGAGCCACGAGGCTCTGATACCAATTGTGAAAACGTAGAGGGGGTGGGGGGTTGAATATGTTCCCGTTTTGAAAACTTAAAACTTGTTGTATCAAATGTACGATTAAGCTTGTTGTAATATGAAAGATGTTACGTGTAGTTTATGACTAGCATATCCTTAAGCAACTTGTCAAACAAGTATCACAACACAAACAAACATATAAAGCAAACATAAAAGTAAATTGGTAAGTAAAAGAAAGCGCAAACCGAACACGATGATTTATAGTGGCTCGGTCACGAAGCTCCTCTCCACCCTACTCCACTCCCCGAGTACCCAACTCGAGAGGTACTTCACTAGATCAACAAGCTCCCTTCTCGGCGGAGAAAACCTTACAATCGTTGCTTACACTTTTTCCGGTACTAAGCTAAGCACCGGGTTCTTTACAAGGGTACAACCACTCCCGTTGGTTCTTTTTAAGGGTACAACCACTCCCGTCGTCGCTTATACAATTTCCGACACTAAGCTAGATGTCGAGTTCTTTACAAGGGTACAACCACTCCCGTTGGTTCTTTACAAGGGTACAACCACTCCCGTCTTCGCTTATACAATTTTCGACACTAAGCTAGATGTCGAGTTCTTTACAAGGGTACAACCACTCCCACTATGTTTTATGGCCCAACATAGAAACCTTGTGTTTTATGGCACAAACACATAAACCACCTAATCTAGTATGAATAGGTTGTGATGCAATGATGGTTACAACAATGATCCATGACATAAATGTTCAATGGATATAAATGACTAATCTATATGAACTTTCATTGATCGGAAGCCTTCAATGTATGAAGATCACAAGCTCCCTAAACTTGATGTAATGGATCTTCATATATGCATGTGTAATCTACATGAACTTCTTGAATAAGAAGTCTTCAATCATTGAGGATGTCAAGTGCCCTTGAATCTTCATATGTTGGAATGCTATGGTGGATAATGACTTCAAGATCTTCTAACCATCTTGGAGGATCAGGAAGTATGCTATACTTGAGATGGATGATGACTCATGATCTTGAGTTTGCTTCACAGGATCATATTGAGAGTATGCTTACAACATAATGAAAGTTAGTAACATTATGATCATTATGAAATGGATGATTAATGTGTGTTTCTACATGGTTTTCTATTGATCTAAATGTATGCAAAGGGTAGAGGGAATGTGTATTCAAGTTGGATAAACAATGGGTAAACAATGGGCTGCTATTTATAGCCAACAAGAATTTTGCCCGGCGGATTTGGCGGATCCCAAAAATTGGATCCGTCCTTTATACCATTTGGATCCGCCGGTGTCTGCCAGCTAATAGATTCTCAAATCTTTCCATATCTTACCACATCTTTAAAAGTCAACTTGTTAGCTTGAAGATCTATACAAAATATATTACAAATCTTCCAAGATATGTAAGTGATGCATGCCATGATGTCATGTTAAATATTTCTAATTTAAGAAATAAACATAAACATGTAAATGTATATATGTATGTAACATGTATCCTAGTGATCATGTAGCATGTATATACTAGCTTAACTAATATATGTTTACCAAGATGTATCATGTTAGTTTGACACCTAAAGTGTACTTATCCTACTAAACTTAGGAAACATGATGTACAAGTAAAAATACTTGTATATGCAAAATATGAAATGAGGTTCTAAGTAGAATGGTTAGTCTTTTTAAAATACTTAATGACCTAGCCGTATTTTAAACATTCTAAATGGTTTGTTAAGGGTTTGATCTTAATGGCACATAACAAACATGTACGAACCTGTGTTGTATCATACGAGGACTCGAGAGGTGTTGAATGTATGTTGAGACAAAATAAGATTGCAAGTAACTTGTACATTTTATGTTATGTATCAAGTTACATGTTTGTCATCAATCAAAACAAACGAGACTGCTTGCACTAACAATCTCCCCAACGAGACTGTTTGCACTAACAGACTATTTGTTTTTCTTTGTGTCTTAGTATTGTTAGTTAATATTTTTGTGTGCTTATTGTTATCTTTAGTTGAGCTAATTATATCTATAATCACAAGCGTTTTACATGCCTTGTTGCTATGTGTTGATTATTAGTTTTTCGGCTTATGATATTATCATCTACCAAAGATGATGAATCATGCCATAGAAAATGCTCGAATGGAAATAAGAGGAAGTGAAGACAAAGATCACTTAGAGATTCCATATGCAACAATTAGAAATACTAGATACCTATATGCGGATGAAAATGACATCATATGATGAGAGTGTTGGTTGGACCAACGTGTTGAGAATGATGGTTCTGTTTGCACTGACAATGACGTGCTTGATATGTATCAAGAATGAAAAGGATGAGATCCTATGATCGTGTTCTAGACAATGAAGGTGTTCTAGATAATGAAATTGTTCTAGACAATGAAGGTGTGAAAGTAAATCCTAGACTCGTTGGTTGTGAGAGGGTTGTTTGTTATGAATAGTTAAAACTAAACCAGGTACCCACGGATTGGGTGGAACCGAATCTTTGGTTCCGTCCGTCTTATCGTAGGGTGCCGTGGGACCAAAATTGATTTGGTCACCTTTTGTCATTTTTGATCAAACGAAGGTTCAAGCTAAGGTCTATTTACTTATAACTACAGATTTGGTTTCACTAATCCTAGTCAAAGTCTAAGGAGACTTAAAGCTTCTCGTTTAAGAGGTTTGTCAAACACATGATGTGTTTTTCACTTGATGATGTGTTGTGATGTTGAGCTAAGAAGGTTTGAATAACTTGTGGTTTTGTGAACTGGTTTTAACTGAATGGTTTGAACCTACATGTCGGTATTTGGGGATGTAAGAATCATGACTACATGTTCTTTAATGCGAGAAGACAATTATGTGAATGAATTTCTCTCCCTCTTAATCGGTGGACATCCAACATAATGTGTGATGTTAAGAATGATGATGAAAGTGATGAGCTTAGCAATGTTTTTGCGGATTTTGGTTAGCATACAAAGTACTTCATCGTTGAAGTTATGTAGCTCTTCTCTATCAATGCAAGATGATCGCACGACGAGGCATGTGGTTTTCTCATGGAAGGTGTATTGTTATAACTAAAAGATGATGGAGATGTTGTTAGAAAAGCGGAAGCAACAATATGATTTGGAGAGAGGTATGTTGAAAGATACCCAAACACAAATTTCAAACCTCTAAAACTTAATCCTATTAGCTTTTAAAGCTATATGCTAAAAAAATAGATCTCATAGGCATATTATTAATCTAAGTAGCAATAATGGGACAACAATTATGCAAAATAAGTATAACAAAGAGAAATAACAAACAATTTGTTGTCAATCTACAAGACAAAAGTCTTAATGACAAAAGATGTGAATATCATAGAAATCATAACATCTTATGTAAACAAATATTCATCTACCAGACAAAAAGCTACCACATAGCATAAAGACAAATAATCATATTGCAAGATAGCATGACATTGTTTTAGATACTATATTGTGAAATTGTTTTGAAGTTAGGCTGACTTACTTAAGCATACTTACCCATTAATGATTTCTAAATGTTTATTACTTAGACATGTTATAGGTACACACATGACAAACAAATAGTGTGACAAGGTCACAAAAGAAATGAGAAGACAGATTCATGCAAACAATTTTAACATTTTGGAAGCATGCATCATTTAGACTATCCTACGAAAAAGCTCAATGAATGTCAATAAAAGACAAGAGCTATCTAACACCATGTATTAAAAATGACATATCGTAAGTTAACAAGAACCATGTTAATCTTGTGAAATATCATATAACAAGTATCACTTTAATTTGCGAAACAACATATAATGAAGGAATGAAAATATCATATAAATCATGTTAACATGAAGCATACAAGCATGCAGACAAAACCTTTCCAAGGTTTACACATTTGACAATCAATCAAATAATTATCATGATAACATCAAGATATCAAACAAATAGCATGTAATCAATACACGTATATGTAATGCAAGTGATTTTATTAATAAACTAAAGAAAAATCACATATACTCCTTGTTTGATTAAATATTCCTAAGACACGATAAAATATCATCTTTTAATACTTACTTTAGGCAAGTATAGGAATAAAGATTTTTCAAGTTGGAGAATGAATATGAGACTATTACTAGCGGTGCTTAATTCAGGCTAAACACGACCATTTTTATGGGTGATTCCACATACCCAACTTCTCTGCTGGAAGCAATTTAACCGTTAGGTTAAATTGAGTTTTCTAGTGCAATAAATTCTCTAGTAGTCATTCTCATGTCTAAAAGATGGGAATTCCTATTTTTGCCCATTAAAGTATAAAAAGGTGATAATTCACCAAGACATGACTTTAATGAGACTCAACTATTTCTATTAAAACTAATGTGATGAAGATGTTTTGTTTTATACGGGGATTTGACAAATATGTGTCAACAGATTTTAATCTTTGTGTTTGGAATCTATGGTTGAATGATCTAAAGGGCGACATCTTTTATGTTGAGTTTGTGTTATGCAAGTGATTTTGATCATTTAAGACCAAGAGATGTGTTTGTGATGATGGACTATGTTAAGAGCGTTCTCAAGAAAGTACTTTAGAACAAGTATCTAAATAAAGTTACCAACTTTTATAGATCTTATGTATGCTCTAGAGATGTGTAGGATATACATAAGGTTTGAACTAGATTATGAGCAAGGTTTGGTTATGATGTATGCTTGAAAGGGAATAGGCACATATAGTATCTTTCATAGAGTCGTCATGCTTATGAAAACAAGTATGAAAAGATGAGGGAGATAGTTCATAGAACTTGTAAGTGTAATGAAATCTCATGTAACATAACCATTCATGTTGCAAGGAGAGAATGATGCATAGGATATATGTTATCCTTTTAACAAGATGAAAACTAAACACATAATGTTTTTCTGAAACATCATGTTTTCGTAAATGAAGATATGAACCCAAAGTGTTTGAATTGGATACACTTATCCTAAATAAACTAGGTTTCAATATTATGATAACTAGATGATGACAAGATAAACTCACTGGAGTTTCTTATGTATACTCCTCAAGATTCATTGTCGAGTGGGTTGCATGAGGTTATCCTTAAGATTGAATTTTAAAATATGTTGTTAAAATGTTGATTTAAGGTTTAGTGAAACGTACGCAGAAGTTTAATGACAAAGTATTACCAATACTTTGATAACTTGTGAAAGTGGTACTACTTAAACCTAGTAGAAATTGATAAACAATTAATGTGAGCATCATGCTCATCTGATGGTGAAAGTTCTAATCCTATAGATGATAAAGTATGTGATGAACTCAAATAAGTATATTTTATTATCATCATTTATCCTATTTATTTGACTTGTTTTATTATATTATACATGAGAATCGATACATTAATGTTTACTTTAGTAATTCTCAGGTAAAAACAAGCATTATGTGAAACTTGGCGATTTTGGACTAATTATGGAGCAAAACAAGCAAGATTTTAAGAGCCTACTGAAATCCAGAAGATCAAGCTCGTTCTACTCCAGATACGCCGCATTATACTTCTAACATACGGCGTATCACTATCAAGATTTCACAAGTTACAATCCAAGACAGCTAAAGTACATGCGCCGCATACGAAGATCAAGATACGCCGCATCTGAAGACGGTGTACGAATATTCCTGAATATATTAATCTTGGACCCCACACGAAGTTAAGTCAATGCGCCGCATCTATCAAGTCTATGCGCCGCATCTATCCCTGAGACAGAAACTATAAATACCCCAAGGCCAGACGAATTTCGAGACTAAGCTTTCGAAGACCGAAGACCACATAACCCTAGAGCCGAATTCAGACGACCAAGCAGCACAAGACACACCCTAAACAAAGATACAAGAGCTGTAAGAAGGTCCTGCATGTATTCAATTCACTAAGTAGTTTTGTTTTATTGTATTAGTACACTTTAAATCATCAGGATTGATGGGCTTGTGTCATGTGACTACGAAAAATCATTCACTCCCCTTAATATTGCTTTCCCATTAATTAAAGTTTAAATGTTGATGTCTTTGGTGACTTTTATTAGTGCATTGATAACCTCTGTGTCTAGCTGAGCATTGTTTGGGTCGCCATGCCCCTTCCTCGCCTATCTATTCTAGCGTATACGAGACGTGGGCATCACAAATGCCCAATACTCTAGAAAAGTAGGATAGACATAAGTAATCATTAAGGGTTTACTCGCCGATAAGATTAGAGCCAACGAGAAAGGTTTAATTATATACACTTCATATAAAACTAGCAATAAAACAAGTGACAAGCTACTTAATTATCAGGACAGGTCTTCTTATTGTCTCGAGTATCTATCTGTGTACGTGTGTGCTAATCGCTGATTCGTGCTCATTAGTTTAGTTTGCAATTTAATTATAACCAAACCGTGCCAGTCTCTCAGGCTGAACCCCCTTGCGTTAGATTAGGTTGTATAACTAACTTAGGATATTAAAATACTGATTAGAATAACTAGATAATACGTTCCACTCTTAGTGATCGACACTCTACTTACCATCATATTCATACTGACCGGGTACACTGCTCGTTAAGTGTGTGTGTTATTGATAAGTCGGCTAAATATAAATTTAAAACTTGAGTAGGCATTAATACTGCTAAACCGCAACGACACGCACGCGCATCAAGTTTTTGGCGCCGCTGCCGGGGAGTGAGTTGTTATTATCTGTTAATTTGAGTAGTATTTTAATTAGTTTTTATTTTATTTTATTTTATTTTTTTTAGATTCTAACCACTAACCTTGTTATATATTAGATAAATTGCATTCATTGTATAATTTGCATATTTTCTGTTTTTTTTTGTGTGTTTTTATTTTCTGTAATTTTTGTTTCTTTTTGTTTGATTTTATTTTTGTTTTTCTTTTCTGTATTTTTCTGCATTCTGCTATCGTTGTATTGTGCTGATACAAACGATACGGCGCATCTGTTTTCACAGATACGGCGTATTGCGTTTAATTTTATAAAATACAACGCGTTTAATAAATTCGAGTACGACGCATCTTTCCCCAAGATACGGCGTATTGTGTTTTTAATAAGAAATTTTTCTAAACCCTAACGCCATACGACGCATCTGTTTTAACAGATACGGCTTATTTTCTATTTAAATTAAAAACAGATTTTCGAATTTTTAAACAAAAGCGACGCATCGATCTTTATCGATACGGCGCATCTACTAAATCAAAAATCTTGTATTTTGAAACGTAACGAAAATACGGCGCATTAGCTTTTGTTAATACGACGCATTTAATTTAATAAATATAGTTGATTTTTGATATTCACTTTGATCGTTTCACTACTCTCGTGCACAAGTTGGTTTACTTTCAGAATAAATGATGGCTTAAGCATCACTATGGAAGATTACATTCTGAACCTAACTAAGAGATGCTAGCTGGAGTGATCAACCTTCGATGACTGGAAGGCTATAATAAGACGAGCAAGGAGTGTTCAATATTACTGGACTGGCGATGAGGGAGCGCGATGCTTCCGACTCTTTCAGTGATCGATATTAAGGAGCTGAACGTGAGTCTAACTTGAAGACACTGGAATAAAGACAAGTGCTGACCGGGAGACAACCCGGATGAAATAAAATTTTTACTTTTCTGTTCTGTGTCGAGTCTGTCAGACCTGCATAAGATACGGCGCATCTCCATCATAAGATACGACGCATCACCTGCACTGGTCATATCTTATTTCATTTTCTGCATTTTTATTTTTGACTTTAAAACTTTCTGTCAGTTTATTTAATGCGGCGCATCCCTGGTTAAGGATGCGACGCATCTTTTATTCTGATTCGTATTTATTCCAGGCTCGATACGGCGTATCTACTTCCATAAGATATGGTGTATCGACTGACCTGATGATTTACAGTTTTAATTTTTTAGGTTTTATTTTTTCTAACTACTAATGTATTATGCAAGTTTGAACCTTCTTAACTCAGGTGTGTTAAAGTCTTAATGTTATTATAGATTCCTGCATTTTTGTGGATACATCATCTATGAAGCTTAAACGTTCTAATCCACAAGAAAGTTGATTTTTGCTCTTATACGAATAATGGAGGATCATACCGAGCAAATCTCAGGGGAGTTTTTCTGTTCTAATTCTTTTATTTTCCAGTTTTTAACCTTTGACACAAACAACGAGGACATTGTTTAACTTAAGTGGGGGGATTGGAGAATTAGAACACTTACTTGTCCTAAACTTTTTCAAAATATGCTTAAAATGCGCTTAATATATCAAAATTTAAAATTTTTAGCATGTTTTTGTTTAAAGTCTAAATTACATAACCGCACACATAACTCTATTCTTTCAAAAATATTAAAACTTTAGTGTGCTGGTGACTTGTAAACTTTAGAACTTGGCTTGTATACTATTCGAGACCACCATAATAAGTATTATCTATATAATTGGAGTGACTTGTCTAAATTGGTAAATTTCTAGGATTACAACCAAATAGCCTTTATATGTTATGTGATATTAACTAACTACACTGGTTAGTTAACCCCGTATAAACCCTTTGTTTACTCTCACTTTTACAGTAAGATACACCTAGAAAAACCCTCAGAGCCATTCCTTTCGTTTCTTACACCTTTGTTATAATGTTTCGATACACCCTTACACCTTAGCCTACCCTGTAGATTAAAATCCGTGGCTAATTGCTTTAGGAAAAGTGTGTTTCCTTACATTACCTGTGTTCGCGTGCGTAATTCATTATCTTTGGTTGGGTCAGGAAATTGCACAATGCAATTGGTATGAAAGTAAATATTGTATATCTTTTAGTTCATTTTTCGTGTGTTTGCTACTTTCACTATTACAGTTATTTCTGAAAGTATGAAGAGTATGGAAAAATTATCCGGAAAAATAGTGATAGAAAAGTTGTGAAATTTTACACATATATGTTAGTGCAAAAAAAAAAAAAAAAAAAAAAAAAAAAATTGAAAAAAAAAATAGAAAAGAAAAAGAAAAAGGAAAAGTTGGAAGTTTGTTTTAACCAACTTATGTAAAGTTTTGTATTAAGTGGGAGATACCCACCAATATTTGTTGTATATTATATTTATGGATTGAATGGGAGTTGGCCGTTATGGGAACGCCAACTAAGGTTATTCTTTGATTAAGATTTTGTTGAGTATAATTCGTGTCTACCTAAAGCGTATGTTTCAAGTGTTAAAGCGTGAGTTATTCAATGATATGAGTCTTATTCATGGGATGGTTGGGAAAGTGATTAACCACACTTAGGATTTTAATTTATCTGTTTTGTTTATTTTTCATTTTACACCAATTTGTATCCCAAATATTATCCATACCCTATATCATTCTTCATCCAAACCATTGATTTATTGAGATTAGGGATTTGAGCAATCTTAAGTATCGTAGTCGTGGATTCAGCTATGTATTTATGATTTTGTCGCCCTTTTTGATATAATATTATTGGTGAAGATTACTTGGTCCTATCTTTAGCCTATTCGAGTTAAGGATTTGAGCAATTGCAAGTATCGTGGTCGTGGATTCGATCATGTATTTGTGATTTTGACGCCTTTTCTGGAATATGAGATCGATAGAGATTAAAAAGGATGATCAACCCTTAACCAACAAACCCTTTTTACCGCTTTAGACTTGTTATTCCTTGGCTTTAGTGGGGGAGATGCGTACACTTGCCAAGCCTATGGTAGAATATTCGTCACGATAAAGCAACTAAACGATTTAGAATTGTTTTACATTAAAAATTATTTTGGTTTCTACTTCGTTAAGTGTTTGGTTGTGTGATTATGACAAAACGAATACGTGCTTAAATATAAAAATAAATCCTAATATCTTTTAGGATACATTTTCATTTGATTAATTCTAAGGTTTACTTGGGGACAAGTAAAGTTCAAGTGGGGGGATATTTGATGAACTCAAATAAGTACATTTTATTATCATCATTTATCCTATTTATTTGACTTGTTTTATTATATTATACATGAGAATCGATACATTAATGTTTACTTTAGTAATTCTCAGGTAAAAACAAGCATTATGTGAAACTTGGCGATTTTGGACTAATTATGGAGCAAAACAAGCAAGATGTTAAGAGCCTACTGAAATCCAGAAGATCAAGCTCGTTCTACTCCAGATACGCCGCATTATACTTCTAACATACGGCGTATCACTATCAAGATTTCACCAGTTACAATCCAAGACAGCTAAAGTACATGTGCCGCATACGAAGATCAAGTTACGCCGCATCTGAAGACGGTGTACGAATATTCCTGAATATATTAATCTTGGACCCCACGCGAAGTTAAGTCAATGCGCCGCATCTATCAAGTCTATGCGCCGCATCTATCCCTGAGACAGAAACTATAAATACCCCAAGGCCAGACGAATTTCGAGACTAAGCTTTCGAAGACCGAAGACCACATAACCCTAGAGCCAAATTCAGACGACCAAGCAGCACAAGACACACCCTAAACAAAGATACAAGAGCTGTAAGAAGGTCCTGCATATTCAATTCATTAAGTAGTTTTGTTTTATTGTATTAGTACACTTTAATTCATCAGGATTGATGGGCTTGTGTCATGTGACTACGGAAAATCATGCACTCCCCTTAATATTGCTTTCCCATTAATTAAAGTTTATATGTTGATGTCTTTGGTGACTTTTATTAGTGCATTGATAACCTCTGTGTCTAGCTGAGCATTGCTTGGGTCGCCATGCCCCTTCCTCGCCTATCTATTCTAGCATATACGAGACGTGGGCATCACAAATGCCCAATACTCTAGAAAAGTAGGATAGACATAAGTAATCATTAAGGGTTTACTCGCCGATAAGATTAGAGCCAACGAGAAAGGTTTAATTATATACACTTCATATAAAACTAGCAATAAAACAAGTGACAAGCTACTTAATTATCAGGACAGGTCTTCTTATTGTCTCGAGTATCTATCTGTGTACGTGTGTGCTAATCGCTGATTCGTGCTCATTAGTTTAGTTTTCAATTTAATTATAACCAAACCGTGCCAGTCTCTCAGGCTGAACTCCCTTGCGTTAGATTAGGTTGTATAGCTAACTTAGGATATTAAAATACTGATTAGAATAACTAGATAATACGTTCCACTCTTAGTGATCGACACTCTACTTACCATTATATTCATACTGACCAGGTACACTGCTCGTTAAGTGTGTGTGTTATTGATAAGTGGGCTAAATATAAATGTGCTGCGTGTGTCGTTGCGGTTTAGCAGTTTTAATGCCTACTCAAGTTTTAAATTTATATTTAGCCGGCTTATCAATAACACACACACCTAACGAGCAGTGTACCCGGTCAGTATGAATATAATGGTAAGTAGAGTGTCGATCACTAAGAGTGGAACGTATTATCTAGTTATTCTAATCAGTATTTTAATATATTAAGTTAGCTGTACAATCTAATCTAACGCAAGGGGGGTCAGCCTGAGAGACTGACACGATTTGGTTGCAATTAAATAATAAACTAAACCAATAGGCATGAATCAGCAAGTAGCACACACGTACACAGATAAATACTCGAGACAATAAGAGGGCTGTCCTTATGATAAGTAGTTTGTCACTTGTTTTATTGCTAGTGTTATATGAAGTGTATAGTTCGATGCAACGCACCGAGATTAAGTCCTTTCTCGTTGGTTCTAATCTTATCGGCGAGTAAACCCTTAATGATTACTTATGACTATCCTTTTTATCTTTCTCCTACTTTTCTACAGACCATAGAATGCATAGGCGATCTAATAAACAGGCGAGAGGGCAGAGGCATGGCGACCCGATCAACGCTCAGCTAGCCACAGAGGTTATCAATGCACTAATAAAAGTCACCAATGACATCAACATATAAACTTTAATTAATGAGAAAGTAGTTTTAAGGGAGTGCAATCTTTCCGTTGTCACATTACACAAGCCACCAATCTTGATGAATTAAAGTTTACTAACACAATAAAACAAAACTACTTAATGAATTAAACACATGCAGCACCTTCTTACAGCTCTTGTATCTTTGATTTGGGTGTGTCTTGTGCTGCTACCTTGACTGAATTCGTCCTAGGTTTCTGGTCTTCGGTTCTTCTGTTAAAACTTCGGAACTCTTAATTCGTCTGGTCTTTGGGGTATTTATAGTTTCTGTCTGAGGGTGAGATGCGGCGCATCTAGTAAGTAGATGCGGCGCATGTACTTAACTTCGCGTGGGGTCCAAGATTATAATATTCAGGAATATTCGTACACCGCCAGAAGGTGCGGCGTATCTTCGTCTTTGGATGCGGCGCATGTCCTCTTGTATCTTGGATCGTATCTGGTGAAATATTGATAGTGATGCGGCGCATGTGATAAGCAAGATGCGGCGCATCTGGAGCAGATTAGTCTTGATCTTGTCCATTTCAGTAGACTCTTAACTTCTTGCATGTTTTGCTCCATAATTAGTCCAAAATCGCCAAGTTTCACCAAATGCTTGTTTTCAACTGAGAATTACAAAAGTAAACGATTAAGTATCAATCCTCATACATAATATAGTAAAACAAGTCAAATTAATAGGATAAATGATAGTAATAAAATGTACTTATTTGAGTTCATCAAATATCCCCCACTTGAACTTTACTTGTCCCCAAGTAAACCTTAGAATTAATCTTATGAAAATGTATCCCAAAAGATATTAGGATTTATTTTTATATTTAAGCATGTATTCGTTTTTGTCATAATCACACAACTAAACACTTAACGAATTAGAAGTAAAATAAAATATTTTGATAAAAGCAAATCTAATCGTTTAACTGTCCAGTCGCGACGAATATTCTATCATAAGCTTGGCAAGTATACACATCTCCACCACTAAAGCAAAGGAATAACAAGTCTAAAGCGGTAAAAAGGGTTTTTAGGCTTAAGGGTTAATTATTCTTAATCTCTATCGATCTCAAATTCCAGAAAAGGCGACAAAATCACAAATACATGATCGAATCCACGAACACGATACTTGCAATTGCTCAAATCCTTAACTCGAACAGGCTAAAGATAGGTCCAAACTTCACCAATAATAATATATTAAAAAGGGCGACAAAATCTTAAATACATAGCCGAATCCACGACTATGATACTTAAGATTGCTCAAATCCCTAATCTCAATAAATCAAAGGTTTGGTTGGTTAAAGAATAATACAGGGTATGGATAATATATGGGATATAAATTGGTGTAAAATGAAAAATAAACAAAACAAATAAATTAAAATCCTAAGTGTGGTTAATCACTATCCCAACCATCCCATGAATAAGACTCATATCATTGAATAACTCACGCTTTAACACTTGAAACACACGCTTTAGGTAGACACGAATTATACTCAACAAGATCTTAATCAAAGAATAAACCTTAGTTGACGTTCCCATAACTGCCAACTCCCATTTCAATCCATAGATATAATATACAACAACTAGTGGTGATATCGACCACTTACATAACTTTACATCATTGGTTTAATCAAACATCCAACTTTCTTCTTTTTCTTTTTCTTTTCTCATTTTTTCGAATTTTTTTTTTTTTTTTTTTTTTTTTTTTTTTTTTTTTTTTTTTTTACTAAGAAACATAAACATAGATGTGTAAAATTTCACCACATCACCAAAACAATAATTCTGGATAATTTTTCCATACTTTTCATGACTTCAGAAATAACGGTAATAGTGAAAGTAGTAAACACACGAAAAATAAACTCAAAGATATACAATATTTACTTTCACTCCAATTGCATTGTGCAATTTCCCGACCTAACCATAGATAATGAATTACGCACACGAACACAGGTAATGTAAGGAAACACACTTTGCCTATAGCAATTAACCAACCACGGATTCTAATCTACAGGGTAGGCTAAGGTGTAAGGGTGTAACGAAACATTTTAAACATAGGTGTAAGAAACGAAAGGAATGGCTCTGAGTGTTTTTCTAGGGGTATCTTACTCTAAAAGTGAGAGTAACAAAAGGGTTTATACGGGGGTTAACTAACCAGTGTAGTTAGCTAATAACACATAACATATAAAGGCTATTTGGGTGTAATCCTAGAAATTTACCAATTTAGACAAGTCATTCCAATTATATAAAATAATACTTATTATGGTGGTCTCGAATAGTATACAAGCCAAGTTCTAAAGTTTACAAGTCACCGGCACACTCATAGATTTGTGAATTTTGAAAAATCACAATTTTTGAAAATAACGTCATGTGTGCAGCTATGCAACTTAGACTTTAAACAAAAACATGCTAAAAATTTTAAATTTTGATATATTAAGCACATTTTAAGCATATTTTGAAAAGTTTAGGACAAGTAAATGTTAAGTGTTCTAATTCTCCAATCCCCCCACTTAAGTTAAACAACGTCCTCGTTGTTTGTATGAAAGGTTAAAAACTGGAAAATAAAAGAATTAGAACAGAAAAACTCCCCTGAGATTTGCTCGGTATGATCCTCCATTAGTAGTAGAGCAAAAATCATCTTTCTTGTGGATTAGAACGTTTAAGCTTCATATAAGATGTATCCACAGGAAATGCAGGAATCTATAATACCACCAAGGCTTTAAAACACACCTAAGATAAGAAAGGTTCAAACTTGCATAACACATTAGTAGTTAGGTAAAAATAAAGCATAAAAATTAAAAATGAAAATCATCAGGTCAGTCGATGCGCCGTATCTTATGAAAGAAGATACGCCGTATCGAGCCTGGAATAAATACGGATCAGAATAAAAGATGCGCCGCATCCTTAACCAGGGATGCGCCGCATTAAAATAAACTGATAAAAAGTTTTAAAGTCTAAAATAAAAAATGCAGAAAAATAAAATAAGATATGACCATTGCAGGAGATGCGTCGCATCTCAGGATTGAGATGCGCCGTATCCTCTGCGGCCTGACTGACTCGACACAGAAAACAGATTAATAAAAATTCTTCGGGTTGTCTCCCGGTCAGCACTTGTCTTTATTCCAGAGTCTTCAAGTTAGACTCACGTTCAGCTCTTCATTATCGATCATTTATTCCCACGTTGCTTACGTAGGATCCATTTGGCAACTAATTCGTCACGTATATATTCAGGTCCCAATTTCAACACTCCGTTATAGAATCCTTCCATCAATTGATACGGGTACTCAATCCCTCTTCTTATGTCATTATCACTAATAAAAAGGAATGGAGAAAATTTGTAGCAGATCCTATTAGTAGCATATTTAAATCCAGGGTGAGTTCGGGGCATCATATAAGTGATAATGTCGCTTCCACATTGAAAGGTGGGTCTTTCCTTCAAATCATTTTGCATTAATAGTGATCTCCCTACAAAATGGTTTTCCAACAATCACGTTACCCATATCGCTGTCACAATAAGCGTTCATGTCTTCAACAACGGCGAACTCGGTAACAATAGTAAAGCGTCCAACGAAGATCGGGACATTAATGAAGGCTCCAACTACATTCTTTCCCTTATACTCCACTTTATTTCTCATAATAGAATTGTAAAAGCTTCTTGACATGACATTGATTGGTAAAATAGGAAAGAAATTGGCGTCAATACACTTGTACCCAATCATGCATGGGAATTGCAAATTGTAAGCATAATCGGCGTGGATCCTTCTACCGTAATCCCAAGAACCATCATATCCCTCAAATTCATCGTAATTCCTAGTATTAATAACGTTGACTTTTGGACTATCCACAATTTCTCCTTCTTCTAACTCAGATTCCGCATCATCCATGAACAGGTCATTGGGTGCTAATGGTTCATTAAGGTCATTAAGTTCAATGTAGTCCCCATTGTAACGTTCGGGTGATTTTTCATGCACTAATACTCCATTCATAAAATTGGCTTCGAAGTCGAAGTCAATCAGTTCTCCGTATTCTTCCATTATCCTTTTAAAATAATCATGAAAAGCATCAGTAGGATTTGTTCGCTAGAAGAGAAATTAACGAATTCAGAAACGGATATAAGAATAAAAATAACTGATATATGCAGACGATGCGCCGTATCCAAAAAGTTGGATACGCCGTATCTTATAATCGTTAAAATTAAATCAGACTTTTATTCAGAAAATAGATACGCCGCTTAGAAATTAAGAATGCGCCGTATCGAATTAAATTAATCAAAAATCGATATTTATTTAAAATTAAATGCGTCGTATTAACGAAAGTTAATGCGCCGTATTTTCGTTACGTTTCAAAATACGAGATTTTTGATTCAGAAGATACGCCGTGTCGATAAAAATCGATACGCCGTATCTGTTTAATTAATCGAAAACTGTTTTTAATTAAAATAATAGATACGCCGTATCTGCTAAAGCAGATGCGTCGTATGGCGTTATCGTTTAGAAATTTTTTTTTATCAAAAACAGATACGCCGTATCTTGGGGAAAAGATGCGTCGTATCGCTTTATCGCTTAGAAAAAATTTCTTATTAAAAACAGATACGCCGTATCTTGGGGAAAAGATGCGTCGTATCGAATTAATTAAACGCGTTGTATTTTATAAAAATTGAACGCAATACGCCGTATCTGATAAATCAGATGCACCGTATCGTTCGATTTAGCCCAGTACAACGATAGCAGAACACAAAAAAAATACGAAAAATTAAAACAAATAAAAACACACGAAAATAAACACAAACAAAAGCAAACAAATAACACACAAAAACAGAAAATATGCAAAATAGTACAATGAATGCAAATTAATCTAATACACAACAAAATTAACGGTTAGATAAAAAAAATTAAAACCTAATTAAAATACTAATCAAATTAACAGATAATAACAATTCACTCCCCGACAGCGGCGCCAAAAACTTGATGTGCTGCGTGTGTCGTTGCGGTTTAGCAGTTTTAATGCCTACTCAAGTTTTAAATTTATATTTAGCCGACTTATCAATAACACACACACCTAACGAGCAGTGTACCCAGTCAATATGAATATAATGGTAAGTAGAGTGTCGATCACTAAGAGTGGAACGTATTATCTAGTTATTCTAATCAGTATTTTAATATATTAAGTTAGCTGTACAATCTAATCTAACGCAAGGGGGGTCAGCCTGAGAGACTGGCACGATTTGGTTGCAATTAAATAATAAACTAAACCAATAGGCACGAATCAGCAAGTAGCACACACGTACACAGATAAATACTCGAGACAATAAGAGGGCTGTCCTTATGATAAGTAGTTTGTCACTTGTTTTATTGCTAGTGTTATATGAAGTGTATAGTTCGATGCAACGCACCGAGATTAAGTCCTTTCTCGTTGGTTCTAATCTTATCGGCGAGTAAACCCTTAATGATTACTTATGACTATCCTTTTTATCTTTCTCCTACTTTTCTACAGACCATAGAATGCATAGGCGATCTAATAAACAGGCGAGGGCAGAGGCATGGCGACCCGATCAACGCTTAGCTCGCCACAGAGGTTATCAATGCACTAATAAAAGTCACCAATGACATCAACATATAAACTTTAATTAATGAGAAAGCAGTTTTAAGGGAGTGCAATCTTTCCGTTGTCACATTACACAAGCCACCAATCTTGATGAATTAAAGTTTACTAACACAATAAAACAAAACTACTTAATGAATTAAACACATGCAGCACCTTCTTACAGCTCTTGTATCTTTGATTTGGGTGTGTCTTGTGCTGCTACCTTGACTGAATTCGTCCTAGGTTTCTGGTCTTCGGTCTTCTGTTAAAACTTCGGAACTCTTAATTCGTCTGGTCTTTGGGGTATTTATAGTTTCTGTCTGAGGGTGAGATGCGGCGCATCTAGTAAGTAGATGCGGCGCATGTACTTAACTTCGCGTGGGGTCCAAGATTATAATATTCAGGAATATTCGTACACCGCCAGAAGATGCGGCGTATCTTCGTCTTTGGATGCGGCGCATGTCCTCTTGTATCTTGGATCGTATCTGGTGAAATATTGATAGTGATGCGGCGCATGTGATAAGCAAGATGCGGCACATCTAGAGCAGATTAGTCTTGATCTTGTCCATTTTAGTAGACTCTTAACTTCTTGCATGTTTTGCTCCATAATTAGTCCAAAATTGCCAAGTTTCACCAAATGCTTGTTTTCAACTGAGAATTACAAAAGTAAATGATTAAGTATCAATCCTCATACATAATATAGTAAAACAAGTCAAATTAATAGGATAAATGATAGTAATAAAATGTACTTATTTGAGTTCATCAATAAGTCGGCTAAATATAAATTTAAAACTTGAGTAGGCATTAATACTGCTAAACCGCAACGACACGCACGTTCATCCTATAGATGATAAAGTATGGTTGAGTTGATTCAACGTGCATTTGATTTGGTATGAGTGTTGGACAAAGGGCTTTTTGAGCAATACACTCAATGGTATAGATTTTGGTATTGTAGGATTTTGTTGTTCTATGGATGTTGAAAACAATAAGGATGAAGACTAATTCTTATGATCCATTGGTTGATATAACTAGTGAGTGATTTAAAGCTTAAGGCCTGAGACATATCACAAAAGTGAATGAGACGGGATGATGGTGAAAGTACAAGTGTACTTAGGTTACATGAATGTTTGAAGATGACAAGAATGGATACTAATTCTTGCGGTTCACTAGTGGATGTTTGTGAAACCTAGGGGCTGAATGTGATGGGATGAAGAACAAATGTTCTAGTTATGATAGGATAAGTGTTTTAACATACGTTGTTAAAATACTTGGGAGTTGATTGTTTTGGATATGACTTTTAATGACTACAATTTGTAAGTCAGATATACTTGAATATTTCGGACGAAATATTTAAGTTGTCAATCCTATTTTGAGAAAAGGATAACAAGACTTGATAATTACATCTATAACCTAAGTGTGAGTTATGATTCGATGTAAATTTTAATTGTCTTGAAAGATGAAATGTTAACCAAGTAAAGCAACATATCAGTTGGACTTGTGATCTATGATATTTTTGCCAACAGTGAGTTTGGACTTGTTAGGAAGTTGTCAATTTACAAATCAAGCCAATGGATGCGTAAAGGACAGAAGGATACAACGAATATGTGTAATGAACACAAATACTTAGTGGTTCACGAAAAAGGGTACTTTGGAGTATTTTTATAAAATTTGAAACTATGATTGAATATGATTATCTTATTGGTGTGAGCAAGATGTCCTAATCTTAATATGAGTGAAAAGAATCATAGTGAGTGATCTTGAGTGAGGATCCTGATCTTTCTAATTTATAGACGGGAAGGATATTGGTTTTTGTGTTTGGATTTGATGTGAATCCAATGAGGAATGTTGGTTCCTAATGATCAATAAAGAAATTCTTAAAACTATAATCAATATTATAAGTATCAGGATTAGTTGAGAATTTTGAAAAAAATCTACTGTTGAGACTGGCGGATCCAAAGAGTATAACAGGTAGATCTAAATTTTGGGATCCGCCATATCCGCCATTCACAGGTGCTAAAACAAACAGAACGTATGTCAAAGTTCGCGTTTCGCGTTCAAAACCCGAAAATTGTCCTACAACATATGCAACCACTTATTTGTGATTGATTAAAACCAAAAACATAGGTTCTAACACATGTTTACACATAGATCAATCAGATGATAATAACTTACCATAAATGGATGTCAAGCCAAACAGTGGCTTAAACACAGAAAGTTGATAACATCAAAGTGTTATCATCCTGCATGATACGGTTAGTTCATACGATCATTCAAGGATAAGTTTATATCTTATGACAAGACACATACATTAAACGACATTGTAGAAGCAGATATACCAAACACCTTTTACAAGAATACATT
Organism: Artemisia tridentata subsp. tridentata; assembly: GCA_021014915.2. NCBI lineage: Eukaryota > Viridiplantae > Streptophyta > Magnoliopsida > Asterales > Asteraceae > Artemisia > Artemisia tridentata. The sequence goes on along the minus strand of CP139501.1, from coordinate 17,128,741 downwards.
AAGACAGTGACTCAATTTAACGCTCGAACCATTTGGAAATATCATGTGCAAAAGAACAATTTACAATACACTAAACTAATTTTACCTAGTTATCATTCCCAAGTCAATTTTGCATATCATTTGCAATAAATGCTATCTAAAACAATTTTTCAACTTATTGCACAAAATCTAGCAAAAGTCCTATTGTGCACAAACAGGAAATTGACAAACAAGCAAATGAATATCAAGGCAAGATTGACACTTATGTATTACAAACAAACAAGTGTAATCACAACATTAAACAAGAAAACAATATGTATGCAAATAGCTAGAACAAGTAGTCACATAGCATAGCATAAATGAAAAGATACTTTTCGTTACTTTGTGGTTAAACATGACAATGTATACCAAGCTTGATTTGTTTGTTTTATATAAACCAAATTGTTTAGTTTCAAAAAAAATCATATCAATGTTCAAAGGATACCAACTTACATTACCCGACTCAAAAGTTTATGTTACTGTGTCAAAATGAAACTTAATATTTTGAACATGTTGTAGTATTTAATTTGTTTCACCTACTTCAATTTAGATTTAGGACATGATATTATTTTTAAATGAAATTAGACTTAATTCCCTTCAAAATGATAGGTGGCGCGACTTCTACGGACTTACGGTTAATTAGTTATGAATTTTTGAAGTTGGACAAAAAACTGCATACAATACCGACGGATTTGGCGGATCCTTTTTGAGGGTTCCGCCCTTTGTAGCAAAGGGATCCGTGGGTGTCTGTGACAGATTCTCCTAAACTCGTATTTTGACATAAGGAAAACGTGTAGGACTCGCTAGACTTAATATTAAACATATATTACAAATGTTTAACAACATTTCTACTTATGTGACTTATCTAAACATTTCCGAAGAGATTTTTCAACTAATTTAATAGTTATCCCAAACGCTCCTTTAAAACCCGTGTTTTTCCTAACTTGGCTTTACGCACACAATTTGTCACTTAATCTTTTTAAGAAATCTTTTCTTTTGTTTTTCAAGAATATCTTCAAGCTTGGATACACAGTGATATCTAACAACAAAATTTCTAAGTATACTAAGCGAAACATTTTTCATATTATATTCTGCTTCAATGGTAATTTGATACATGGATCGTACTCTATTTTAAAAACCATTTGTTTTGAAAATGAGAGCCACGAGGCTCTGATACCAATTGTGAAAACGTAGAGGGGGGGGGGGTGAATACGTTCCCGTTTTGAAAACTTAAAACTTGTTGTATCAAATGTACGATTAAGCTTGTTGTAATATGAAAGATGTTACGTGTAGTTTATGACTAGCATATCCTTAAGCAACTTGTCAAACAAGTATCACAACACAAACAAACATATAAAGCAAACATAAAAGTAAAGTGGTAAGTAAAAGAAAGCGCAAACCGAACACGATGATTTATAGTGGTTCGGTCACGGAGCTCCTCTCCGCCCTACTCCACTCCCCGAGTACCCAACTCGAGAGTTACTTCACTAGATCAATAAGCTCCCTTCTCAACGGAGAAAACCTTACAATCGTTGCTTACACTTTTTCCGGTACTAAGCTAAGCACGAGGTTCTTTACAAGGGTACAACCACTCCCGTTGGTTCTTTACAAGGGTACAACCACTCCCGTCGTCGCTTATACAATTTCCGACACTAAGCTAGATGTCGAGTTCTTTACAAGGGTACAACCAATCCCGCTATGTTTTATGGCCCAACATAGAAACCTTGTGTTTTATGGCACAAACACATAAACCACCTAATCTAGTATGAATAGGTTGGGATGCAATGATGGTTACAACAATGATCCATGACATAAATGTTCAATGGATATAAATGACTAATCTATATGAACTTCCATTGATCGGAAGCCTTCAATGTATGAAGATCACAAGCTCCCTAAACTTGATGTAATGGATCTTCATATATGCATGTGTAATCTACATGAACTTCTTGAATAAGAAGTCTTCAATCATTGAGGATGTCAAGTGCCCTTGAATCTTCATATGTTGGAATGCTATGGTAGATAATGAATTCAAGATCTTCTAACCATCTTGGAGGATCAGGAAGTATGCTATACTTGAGATGGATGATGACTCATGATCTTGAGTTTGCTTCACAGGATCATATTGAGAGTATGCTTACAACATAATGAAAGTTAGTAACATTATGATCATTATGAAATGGATGATTAATGTGTGTTTCTACATGGTTTTCTATTGATCTAAATGTATGCAAAGGGTAGAGGGAATGTGTATTCAAGTTTTATAAACAATGGGCTGCTATTTATAGCCAACAAGAATTTTGCCCGGCGGATTTGGCGGATCCCAAAAATTGGATCCGTCCTTTATACCATTTGGATCCGCCGGTGTCTGCCAGCTAATAGATTCTCAAATCTTTCCATATCTTACCACATCTTGCCATATCTTCAAAAGTCAACTTGTTAGCTTGAAGATCTATACAAAATATATTACAAATCTTCCAAGATATGTAAGTGATGCATGCCATGATGTCATGTTAAATATTTCTAATTTAAGAAATAAACATAAACATGTAAATGTATATATGTATGTAACATGTATCCTAGTGATCATGTAGCATGTATATACTAGCTTAACTAATATATGTTTATCAAGATGTATCATGTTAGTTTGACACCTAAAGTGTACTTATCCTACTAAACTTAGGAAACATGATGTACAAGTAAAAATACTTGTATATGCAAAATATGAAATGAGTTTCTAAGTAGAATGGTTAGTCTTTTTAAAATACTTAATGACCTAGCCGTATTTTAAACATTCTAAATGGTTTGTTAAGGGTTTAATCATAATGCCACATAACAAACATGTACGAACCTGTGTTGTATCATACGAGGACTCGAGAGGTGTTGAATGTATGTTGAGACAAAATAAGATTACAAGTAACTTGTACATTTTACGTTATATATCAAATTACATGTTTGTCATCAATCAAAACAAACGAGACTGCTTGCACTAACAATCTCCCCAACGAGACTGTTTGCACTAACAGACTATTTGTTTTTCTTTGTGTCATAGTATTGTTAGTTAATATTTTTGTGTGCTTATAGTTATCTTTAGTTGAGCTAATTATATCTATAATCACAAGCGCTTTACATGCCTTGTTGCTATGTGTTGATTATTAGTTTTTCGGCTTATGATATTATCATCTACAAAATGTTTTAAACATTTAGCATTTTACGTATGTTGTATAAAAATGGTTAAGATAATTATTTTTATACTCATGATATGTCGAAAACTAAGAATATTATATCGAAAGTAGTAAGTTAATATGTCATTAACCTTACTCATACAACTAGTATTAGAATAAATGGAACACATTCCTTAAATTTTTATTTTGTTTTTAAAAGGAGTGATCGTGAGGGTCAAGAAAGATTACGAGTACATATCAATTCATTATTCAAATTATGATTGATATCATCATCGAATCTAATTGACAAGTTTTCGAGTATGGACATGAAATTGGAGTCATTATTTATCTAGCTTCAAGATAACATCAAAATATAACGAAATATATTATCTTGAATCTACATACTCAATCACACTCGGTTGTTATGAAAATAATGAATTCCTCTCAAGACGAAAATAATATGCATCGGATCATAACTCACACTTGTGTTGAAGATGCCATATTGAGTCTTCTTGTCCAATGGTTGTGTTCCAAACATTAAACTAATATGTTTAAAAGATGCATAAAATACACAACTAAGTAGGATTGAAAACTTGGATATTTCATCCGAAATGTACAAGTAATTTACATTGCAATGCAATTAGTAAATGTGTCATTTCTGAAAAACCAAGCACGAGCAAACAAACAACATATGTAAACTTTGCTCATGAACAACTCAACACTCAAAATCACATGTCTAGTAAAAGTGTCATACATAATATGTTATTAACTATTATGTACATCATCAATCTTCGAGAATATCACATGTATTTCTCTTATCAAAAGATTGACAAAGGATAACTTATATCTTATGCATCTCATTCCCTTTGTAACATAAATGGTTGTGTTACAAGAGAATACATTGCATCTTGTTAACACATATAGGATATTAGATTTGAATAATAACCCAATACAACATGTGTCATTGCATAAACAAGTAATATCGGTCATACACTAAAATACTTGTTTTACTAAGCATTCGTAAGAGTGATAAGTTTCCTCTTAGAAAAGATTATTTGTTGAAATATACAATATGTCTCATTTCTAATATAATACTCACAAGATCTATTGAGGTAAGTAACCTTTACTAGATTCTTTTCTCAAGATATGCAAAGGAGTATTCTTGAAACACTCTCGATGTAGTAGATTCTACATTGTATCACATTAGAGCATCTCTTGGTTCTAGGAAACCAAATCATGTTAAAATAACATGCAACAACTCAACAAACAAAGGTGTTATCCAAGAGATCATAAAATGCACCATCTCCATCAAATAACCTCTAAATCTCAAACACGAAATTAAAATATTTTGCTTGCCTTTGTTAGGAGTTGTGTAAGACATGTCATCTTCTTAACCGACTTTCAAAATATGGTTAGTTGAGTCATATTAGGCCATGTATTAGCGAAATAAGCTAATATCATCTTTGCTATACTTCGATAGGCAAATATAGGAATTTGAATTTTTCTAACATGAGAATGACTACTGGAGAACCTATCGCACTAGAAATTCAATTTGACCTAACGGTTGAATTGCTTCCAGGAGAGAAGTTGGGTTCGTGGTATAACCCGTAAAAATGGTCGTGTTTAGCCTGAATTGAGTACCACTAGTGATAGTCTCATACTCATTCTCTAACTTGAAAAATTTTCATTCCTACATTTGACTAAAGATAGTTTACATTGGTGAACTTTATCTCCCGTTAGGATTTCATTTTGAACAAGTAGTAATTAGGATCCTCCTTAGCGAACCTAGATTACTTGCATCCCACATATGTGTTTCAAAATGATAACATGTTCTCGTAAGATATGATTGAATGTCTTCATAATCTTAAATACCAAATGATTATCATGCTTTGCATGATGTTTGCATTTATTCATTCTGTGCATTTTACATGATTTGCTTGTAAAATTTGCACCCACACTATGTCCTTTTAACACATAATGAATTAGATATGCCTATCACTATGAACTCTTAGACGTCATATAGTCATACACTAGACAATCTACATCGGTGAACTTTGTCTCCCATTAGGACTGCATTTCGAACAAGTAGTAATTAGGATCCTCCTTAGCGAACCTAGATTGCTTGAATCCCTCATATGTGTTTCAAAATGATAACATGTTCTCGTAAGATATGATTGAATGTCTTCATGCTCTTAAATGCTAAATGATTATCATGTTTTACATGATGTTTGCATTTATTGCTTATGTGCATTTTTCATGATTTGCTTGTTAATTTTGCACCCACAATATGTTATTTTGACACATAATGAATTAGGTATGCCTATCACTATAAACTTTTAGACGTCATATAGTCTTACACCTGTGTCAAAATCTAAAAGTTAAAGTCGTCGCGAAATTATCCTAATTCCTTGGTCATCATTTCGCTTTCTTCCAAGTAATACACCATTTGTCATGGGGAGGTTAGATACAAACCCAGTAGAACTCAGAGTAGGTTTGAAAATTTAAATATTTCATCCGAAATATTCAAGTAAGTTTAACTTGCGATCGCAATTGTTAAATGTCATATCTGAAATATCATATTCATGCCTTTTAACAACATATGTTAAAACGCTCATCCAAAAGCTAAAAGCTAACATCAACCTTCGGGTGACAAAGGACTCACGAGTTACTATATAAGTGATTAGTAGTTCCTTTCATCCTCGTGTGATTATACACTTCTTAAGATCCCAAACCCTGCTGCGAATCAGCACCATAGGCCTTGCTTTACGCCTTTCAAAACCCCATGAAACACTCGCGTGCGAAGCACATCTAAATCCGTAAATCAACCAAACCTCTCAAACGAGAATCCTCTAACCATCTTCGTCTAGGTCTAGGAATGATGGAACACATTCCGTGAATTTCACAATTCCCATGTGTTCAAATGCGTCCTTTAAATCCCTCTTATGACTACTTAAATATTTCACTGGAAATATTGAAGTCATCCCTTACGTCTCGTCTCGTGACTTTTTAAATATTTCACTGGAAATATTAAGTCATCCCTCTTATGACTATTTGAATATTTCACTGGAAATATTGAAGTCATCTCTTATGTCTCGTCTCATGACTTTTTAAATATTTCACTGGAAATATTAAGTCATCCTTCACATTTCTCTTATGACTACTTAAATATTTCACTGGAAATATTGAAGTCATCTCTCATGTCTCATCTCATGATTTTTTAAATATTTCACTGTAAATATTAAGTCATCATTCACATCCCTCTTATGACTACTTGAATATTTCACTGGAAATATTAAAGTCATTTCTTATGTCTCGTCTCATGACTTTTTAAATATTTCACTGGAAATATTAAGTTATCCTTCACATCCCTCTTATGACAACCTATGTATTTCCTCGAAAATATAAAAGTCATCTCTTCTCGTCTAGTACCGTTCATCTCGTAAAAAGAATTTATTAGGTATAAATTCTCTCCTCGTGTCGAAAAGTCTCGCTAAATTAGCGAGATTTATTCGTAAAATCCTCTTAAATTCCAATGATAACTTAAATATTTCATCCGAAATATTTAAAGTATATTTAATTTGCGAAATGCAATTAAATGTTATCTCTCGCTCTCGATCAGCGTTTATCGAATCCCGTTGGATTCATTCATAAAAGAATTTATTTGGTATAAATTCCTTTAATCTAAGGTCCAGAAAAATCACAACATATGTGAAATTTCTTTGTAAAAAATCTAATTCTGGGTCAAAACTGACCTCAGCAGGTCACGGTACCCTTAAATAGGGGACGGTACCGCTAAATTTAAGGGTACCGTCAGACCGTTGTCTGCTGAGACAGTTTATTTTGTTTTCAATTCTCACTGTTTCAAAAGTACTATCGAAACCCACTCGATGTAGTCTTGAACCAGAACCGTCTCCTATCAGAATAGATTCTCTCTATCTGCTGATTCCTTAGCTTTTTCCCTTTCACTTCCGCATAGTACTAAACACACCATATGTTTGGTTACTTCCGTATCCATTATCTTCTCAACTTATCTACACTTTTCAACCTTCATTCTACACTATCAATGCTTCGGCATCCCACTCATCTTCCACACACTTCAAACGAAGAACCGCTAGGATAAGTTGAGATAACCCTTCTTCATCAACATGGATAACCCCACTAGAACCTTATCACTAACCCCACAACCTTGAAGATGTTATCTTCTTAACCCTTAGCATATTTCCACGTAATCATATGCCTCATCATATGAATGTTCTATGAATATTCACAATGATTGAGAAGAGCTACGTGACTTCAAAGGTGAAGTTTATTGTATGCTATCCACCACTTGTCATGACGTTACTAAGCTCATAGCTTCCGTCAACGTTTGTTTTCCTCTTTATTTTTTTTACATCTTGTCCGGATGGTCATCGATTAAGGGGAGCGAAAACACACTCATATAGTCTTTCAACAAACATTCTCAAGAACATACAAATGTGGTTCTTATTCCCAAGAAAATTTCCCTTTAGCTGCCCAGAACTAAGCTGCACAGGAAAATTTGTGACTTCCAGGTCATGGTACCGTGCGGTATTTAGTGGTACCGTGCCCTTGTTTGACGAATTTTCACTGTTTCCTCTAGATCCCTGCATCCCTAACCCCAAACTTGCAAAATTTTGCAAAATCACACACACCCTAAGATTCCCTCACTACACCATAGGACACTACCACCAACTTTAATTCGAATCCCACAACTCTTGCCTATATAAGGCCTCACCATTGCAAGCTTATCTTGCATCTCATCTTCAAACCTCACATTAATATCATTTATCATCACACTCAACCCTTATAACTAAACTTCACTCTTGACAGTGATATTTTGTTTCAAAACCTTCAACCCTTATATCAATCTCACTCAAACCTTCTTAGCTACACTTCACTCTTGACAGTGATAGTTAGTCTAAGAAGCTTCAACCCATCGATCATTACACTCAAACCTTACAACTATTCCTCACTTTGGATAGTGATAGTTAGTTCAATAACCTTCAATCCTCACAATCACACAAAACCCTTCATGCACCAAATTATCTCTAACTCACAACTAGGATCATCCAAACTAGAAATCTAGAACTTCATTACCTCAACCCCGTTAGAGATATCCACCCACAATCCTGTTAGGATCACATGCACATTTTCTTTTTCTCTTTTGAAATATATCATGCATCTCATTGTCAGTGCAAACGATATATTAATCTAAACCATCTTTTCCCACCTTTCCTCAAAGGTCAAAACCAACACTCTCCTATCTCATGTAATCATTTCCATTCGAATATTAGTGCGTGTCGTTCTCATTCTTTTTTTTTTTTTTTTTTTTTTTTTTTTAAACTTCCATCGAGTCTACTTTATGGCATGACTTGTCATAATAGTAATAACATATATCTACCTCATTTAGAGTATGTCTTCTCAACAAACTATCCCTAACACCAATCATCTTAGGTAGATGATTATGTTGTTCAAAATGTTTGTTAGAACTTGCCTTCCCAATGACAACTTGGAAGAAATCATTTTGTGTGTTAGTCAACGAACGAATCTCGTTCTTGTTAGTGTGATTGATTGAACAATTACACCTTAAGTTGTTGGTCGGGTTGTGACACTCAAGTGTCTTTGAATTGCAATATGTATTCATCTTTTTGTGTCGCTCAACTTTCTTGGGCTTTCTTTTTGGTATTTATTCTTTTGGCACACTTTCATCACGTGTCTAACTTCTTTCATACTTTGATATGCTCATCAAATTTTTTTTAGCTATGTTTTTAACATAGTTTAACCCTTGAATGTCTTGCTATGTGTACTATATACCTATAATGTTGCTCCTATTCTTTTATATATTATGTTGCACGAAACTAACCCTTGATGTAGGAAAAGCCTTTGTAAGAATTTGATCCATGGATCCGTTAGATACTAAGGTAAATAAACAAGGGGATTCAATCACCATAGGGGAGCATAGAGCTAGGGGGAGCTTGGGAGTATTTGAATGCATAGCACGGAGTCTTTCTAATAGTGGTGATAGAAGACTTCACTGGGATGATGCAAGCTCACCTTTCTGGGGAGAAAAGAAAGTAGTGAAACAAGGGGGAGTAGGGAGTGAATTCAAAGGAGAGCTCGAGGCAACTACCTTTTTGCTTCGACAAAAAGGGGAGAAGGGAGTGTAAACAGGTAACTTTTACATTTTACTATGTGTTATGGTTTACATATTTGTCATCATCAAAAAGGGGGAGATTGTTAGTGCAAATATTACGATATTTAAACTAAACGGTTTCTTCGGTTTTAATAATGACAAACATGTAACTTGTAATGCATAACGTAAAATGTGCAAGTTACTTGTAAACATAAATCATCAATGCATACTTACATCAACATCTCTCGACGTCTCAAGTATGCTTCAACAGAGTCGTAGATTCTCATCCCGACGTAAATCACTCAAGGTATGTACAAACAAATTTAAACTTGACGGATGATCAAAGAAATAAATCTTTTGTTCTAAACTTCACATTTTTAATATGAAAAAACATTTTTTCAAAAATATATTTTACAAATTATTTTTGAATTAAAAAGAAATGTTTTATTTTGAAAAATAAGTTTAAAAGTCCCAACAGCTATTTTCCTCCCAAATCAGCTCCAAACTTTCCCAAATAAACTTTCACCACTAAAAAAAAAAATTGGAGCGTCCCTGTCTGGGACGGTACCACGGTACCACTAAATTTAGTGGTACCGTCGGGTATTTAGTGGTACCGTCCGTACATAACGGCTAGTTTTTCTTTGCCTATAAATAGTGGACCATTTTACACTTTCAACTTGATTTTTCCAGTTAGTTTTCTCTGGTCTAATCCCTTCTTATTTAGATCACTTTCTTTGATCATTTAGAGAGTCTTAGTTTGTTTAAGAGTGATCCTTTCATCCAACCAAGAGATTACCTTCATTCCTCTACTAGTGCAAGAGAAGAACACATAGTATCACAAAGATACAAAGTGTTGTAGTTATAGTTAGTGCACTTGTAACACTTGTTACATACTTGTTGTATCCTAGCATACATCAAGTTGATTTTCTTTTGAGTAGTTTGTGAGAGTAGATCATTGTGATCTTGTCGAGATCTTGAAGATCTCTTGTAGAGAGTGAGCTTGTGAGTTGATCAAGTGGATCAAGGGTAGATCGAGTCAAGTGAGAGTAGATCATTGTGATCTTGTTGAGATCTTGGAGATCTCTTGTAGCTAGTGGGCTTGTGTGTTGATCAGGTGGATCAAGGGTAGATCGGGTAGATTAAGTCAAGTGAGAGTAGATCATTGTGATCTTGGAAATCTCTTGTAGCTTGTGGGCTTTCGTGTTGATCAGGTGGATCAAGGGTAGATCGGGTAGATCGAGTCAAGTGGGTTGATTATGTGAAGTAGGAAGGATCGTTTGGATCGTGGTAGATTGGTACTAGCTAAGATTAGTACTCGACATTTAGCTTAGTGTTGGAAATAAGGATAAGCGACGTTGTACGGTTTTCTCCACCTGAAGGGAGCTTGTTGATTAGTGAAGTAACTCTCGAGTTGGGTACTCGGGGAGTGGAATAGGGCGAAGAGGAGCTTCGTGACCGAACCACTATAAATCATCGTGTCCGGTTTGCACCTTCTTTACTTATCTTTTTACTTTTATTTTAGTCTTTATCGCTTTATATTTGTATTTGCATTGTGTTTATGTTTGTGTGGTTTGTTGCTTATGTTATGTTGATTATGTTTATGTCATGGTTTGATTGTGCTTGTGTTATAGTTTAATTTATACCATCTCTAGATGTTGTATGATCATTGTTGACACTTTTCATATTATGTCACACTTGATCGGGTGTTTGATACAAAAAGTTTTTAACTTTTTAAATGGAAACGTATTCACCCCCCTCTATGGTTTCCACACGCTTGCGTTTGCATGTTCTGATTTACACCATAATGAGGCATTTTGACCCTTATCGGGTTGGGGTGTTACAATTATGGTATCGGAGCTCAGGCTTCGACTTGTAGTACATAAGGACCTATGAAGATTTGGACCCTTAGGTTTGTACTATAGGAGCTTATGGAATAACCTTTGAAGGATTTGCTTTAGGTTTCTCCCCGTAAGAACTTCAGTTATGACCGGTGAGGATTGGGTAGATGATATGATAAGGCATTGGTTAGCTATCTTTCTTCCGCACCACTCTGATTTGTGCCTCTGCTTTCAGTTAAGCCTTTATAAGATCATTCTTTCTAGAGGATTAGAAAATTTATCAGGATACGCAACATAAGTTTAGAATGCTTTGAGAATATGTAGTAATGCCTTTCAGGTTTCACTTTCTGAGGTTAGCACATTCTTTCGAACTTTGATCTTTCATTCGTTTGTTATTCGTTTAGATACCTTTTCGTTCATTCAGAGAATTCGTATATGTATGAATCTGATGTGTTCGACACGTTCTGTGGTTGCTCTTACTATTTCTAAACATATTAAGGTCTCGTCTGCACTATTAAGAATTTTCTATACCTAGCTCTATCTCTATGAGAAATCTTGTGATTATCTATCACGAGTATCGGAATTGTCCAGTACGTTTTGAAAATATTTGAAGATAAGTTTCGTTCTACTAATTTGATTCCTATGAGAATGTTTAATTCGGTATTATTTTGGATATGGATTTGTTGACTGAGCATCGAGATGCTAACAACAGTCATTAGATTTGGCATCTTTGTCGATTTAAGAAACTCGAAATTCTGTACCATGGTTCCCAACCTGGTAAACAATTATGATCACCTTTGTTTTGAAAACTCGTACGTTAATCCCTCGCGGTTGTGAAGATACTTCGTTTGATGAAACTCGCCTTGAGAGTTATTCTGTTATTTGAAATTTCGCAATGTGCTCTTGGTTTAACTATCAAGATTTCCATCAGAGTGTGAATTTGTTTTGATCTGGTTATGAGAATTTGTTTAGTCACGACTCGAGGTAGCATGTGATTGCAATAAAGGCATCTGTATATGATGCAAGTATTATGACGCCTGGCCAACGTGATAATAGTTACATCATATAACTTGAAATTATTGGGATCATAGGAGATCTTGAGCAGTGCCTGAGATCAGTAAGTCGGTTGATTCAGAAACCCTATTCGTATAAGAGCAACGTTTTACCTAATTCTGATACTCCGTATTGAACGACATCAGTTAAATGGAAAGAATTGAAGGATCAACTTCTAGGAAGTAATTTTATCTGTCTGGGTGTCTCTCCTTGATGTGCTTTTGTTTTATTCGTGGAGAAGAGTGATGATATTACAAAGTTAGGTGTTGATTTTCGGAAGCTGAATAGTATTGTGGTTAGAACCATTATCCGTTACCTTGAATCGAAGATTTGATTAATCAACTTCAAGGTGTGAAGTTTTTCTCAGTGATTGAGTTTGGATCCGATTATTTTCAGTTACGTTTAAAAGAGCGAGATGTTCCTAGAATTGCTTTTTGTATTCATTATGATCTCTACGAGTGTTGTGATGTCAATTGTATTGGCTATTGCTCCGACCATTTCTATGGAATCGATGAATCGTGTCTTTCATGAATACTCGGACAAATTGTCATAGTATGACATTTTGGTGTATTCAGAGACAAAGGAGAAACACGAGGATCATTTTCGTATTTGCGTTGAAATTTCTACGTCAAAAGAAGCTCTATGTAATATTCTCGAAGAGTAAATTTTGGTTGGGATGAAGAATGAGAGGAGAATTTTGAGAAGCTGAAAAGAGATTTGTTTCTACTCAAGAAGGAGACTTAGCTATGTCCTTATGCAGCATGAGAAGATTGTTGGTTATGCATCAGTACAGCTCGAACCGTAGGAAGTGAACTATCTGACACATGACTTGGGAGAGATTTTGAGAGGCATGAAGAAGCTCAGGAGCAAGACAGTAGAATATGATCTATGTTAGAAGATTTGAGGGAAGCAGTTTTGATTGAAGCACACATTCACTCTATCCATCTTAGTTGTACTATTATGCATAGAGACTTGAAGCAAAATTTTGATGGAATGGTATGAAGACGATTGTGACTACCTTGGTGGTGAAGTTTTAGCGTGTCAACAGGTTAAGATTCAGTATCAGCGTACGAGAGGTTTTCCTTAGCTTTGGATATTCTTATGTGGAAGTGAGATTAAACCTTCATGGACTTTGTAACGGGATTTCTGCGCACATTTAGGAGGGACAACACGAATTGATTTGTAGTGGTTCGTTTGACTAGTTTGGCTCACTTGGAAGATGGGCAAAGATTTCTTTCGGCAGAAATTATTCAAGCTACATTGCGAACCTGCAGTGATCGTGTCAGAGATTCGCGTTTCTACTTCACATTCCTAGGAAGAGCTACTGAAGGCTTGAGGAACCAGACTCAAGTTTAGTAATGCTTTGCACCTCTAAACCGATGGATAAGCAGAACAACTATTTGAACTTGGAAGATGTGTTGAGCAGGAACTTGACAAGTGTTAGTTCTGGTTGTGTTTGTTCATTAAGATTGATGGTATGCTAGTGACAAGGGTTTTCCTTTTGGAGTTTTGTAAGAACGGAGATGTGGAACACCTTTTGGTTGAATTAAGTCAGAGAGTTACTTATTGAAGGTCCGGAGTTGATTACAGTGACTAATGGATTAGTTATCATTGTGGAAGGGAAATTTTGAAACTTTAGACGGGAATTTGTGTGTTCCGTATGATGTTTTCGTACAGAAGAGTTAGACGTTTTGGCATATAAGGAAGATTTAGTTCACGATACGTTAGACCTTAGATTCATTCTTATCCGTACGATTATTCTACCAATTCCGTTATGCCTTCTGATACGTTTTGATAATCCGATATGTGCTTAGTTGATCGTCGATACGAATATGTTACCCACCTCTTTATGAAACTCTTGATACGTTTGATGATTCGGTATGTGCTTCTCTGATTATTAGCAAGTTCCTTAGTTCGTTCAAAATCTGGATAGATTTGATGAAGTTTTATCGTTTAGCACTACCTCCGTATTTGCCTCGTGTGTATATGTGTTTCATGATCTCTTTGTGAGATTACAACTATCATCTGCTACGTATTTATTTCATATTCGTTGGATCAGATTTTTTATGATTTGTGTTATGTGGAGATCATGGGGCTATCCTAGTTGTCGGGATCGAGTCATGAGAAATAAAACTATTTCGTCTGTAAATATTCTTTTGGAAGAACCTCTCCGAGTGTGAGGCTAAGATTGTCACTTCCATCGTAATTTGGTACGGCTCCGTCTAACTCTTGCGACTTCAAATTTCAAGGACGAAATTTTTCTTTTTAGAGGGGAATAATTACAATAACCTGAAATACGAGACAACATTTGAACTTATGATACGAGTATAATTTAAAGTCTAAACATTTATGCTATGAGATAAGTTGCAAAATAAAAATCCTATACCTAAGTTTACACTACATGTTAAAGATTTATACATGATCGACCTAAACCATTTCCTAAGCATATATGTGACACATCTATAAGTCCTATAAGAGACCGAATTCTATAAAAATTTTGTACACTACACACATTGAAGATATGAAATAATTTGAAAGGAGTTGGAAGGGAAATGGTCTACCTTATCTCCCCTTAATGCTCAACATCATCTCCCCTTATACCTCCTCATTTGCTGCCCATTTCAAAAGCGTATACCACCTTTCTCCCTTACACCATGAAACCCTAAAAACATTCTGAATTGGCAGCCCTATTTGTCCTCCAAGAAACCCTAGAAATACAAACAACATTCGGCTCCCATTTACTCCTAAAATGGTTCCAGGTTCGAGGTGGTTCTTGGTGTTTAGCATTTGGTGATCGTGGGTAACAAGTTGGTGATCAGATTCGGGGGTAAACAAGTGTGGAAATTGTTGGTGTTTATTCATTTGGTTCGATCGTGTTGTTTGGTATGAAAAGAGGGTTTGGCTTTTGGTTCTATAAATCGTTCTTTTATCCGTCCTAAATCCGTTTGAGCTAACCATAATCGTCCTTGTGTTTATTATTTCGACATATGACTATGAGTAAACACGACTAATAATTATGCTAAGAAAACGTGGGAGTCATGCTAGAATATGTGTTGCTGTCTCGTTAAACTAGTCACATAGAATCACATGGAATAATAAAAACTATACGCCCATACGTATTTGATTGTGGCATATGAATATGGGACTATTTGGTGTTGTTTTTGCCAGTGTCTAGTCGACATGTATTCTCAACCAAACGAGCCCTAAAAATCAGTATTTTATGTGCATTAAGTGAAGGCTAAAAACAAGAAAAACCCTGGGCATGTGTTATGTGTGTAACGAGGGTATGAGAAAAGCATGATTTTATGTGAAATTGATTGTGGGAAGTGGCTCGTCAAACCTGGTTATATGTGGTTGGAATTATGTGTGTCGTGTGTGTGTAATGTGTGTAGAACATGAGGGCTATAAACATGTAGGTTGTAACGTGTGTGAGTGTAATCGAATCTGGTTCAGGTCGAAGTAAAATATATATGAAAACCCTAGGCGTTGAAGATTATTGTGAGTCTATGATTTTATGTGGGAAAATATGCTATGTTTTGGCTCGTTAAATCCATGTTACGAATGGGCTATTTTGTGTGTCGAATTTGGGGTCTAACATGATGTTAATATGATAACTAAAATGTGTCTTGTGATTTTTAGAGGCTCATGGGTGTTTACATAATTAAAACATGTGATAAGATGGCCTAATATGGATTCTATATTATGGCAGTTGGGTAAACTGAATATGTGTGCACTATAACGTGAGTTTCACAAGTTTTTAATACTGGATTTTTGCATGTAAACCTAGTTTAAGGTCTTACATAAGTTGTCCAATTGATTTGGAATGAATTGGAGTGGTATTGGGCATGTTTGGAATTTTATGGGATCATGTGTCAAACCTGAGTTTTGGGAATGTAAAATCAGTCGATATTTTTTATTTTTAGTTTTCAAACCACAAGGAACTGAGAGCTCTCCTTTTACAGGGGTGATATCTAAGTTATGCGTGACTTCCTGGAATTTTTGTGAATTTTTATGAAGTGTTTCAATGGGTTAATTAAAGGCAAACTTTCTGTATGTATGTGCATTTAACTTTCTGAATAGGTCTGGAAAAATGATTTTTAAAACAGTACTTGTGCTTGGTAATAAAATATATAAAAATTTGTGAAGGTACTTAACTGATAAGGGAATCACCGAGAATTATTTCAGAACTTTGGAGCTTAATTAGCGGGCATGAAAAATCACAAGGATGTGATCCAGATTCACTAATATATCCTGATTAAGTGATATATGATTTCGAAGTACCTATAAACCATAAGTTTGATTAATTATGAATGTAACCCTAACTTACTAATTGTGGCAACTTGCTAAATATGGAAAGTTACTAATACGGGAAAGTTACTTAATTCGGGAAACTCACTTAATTCGGAAAGTTACTAATTCAGGAAGTTACTAAATTTGGAAAGTTGCTATAAATAGCAGGAAACCCTAATATGTCAATCTGAACAACAATAAGTACTGAATCATAAATAACTTATGAAATGGTTCTTAAATAATGAGACGATCATTAATTCGTGTAGATTCGCTGAAGAAGGAGTAACTTCCGATCCATGTGTTTTCTGATATGGTTTCATTTGCTGTTTGAGGTACAGATATTCTATCCCTTTTCAGTAGGGATTTCTCATGACTTCTCGATCCTTGACTTGATTCATTTGCTTGATATGATTCCGTTTGATATGATTCGTTGATATGATCCGTTTGATATTATCAATTGATATGATTCTGTTTGCTATCCATTCTGTTATGATGATCTGTATATTATCTCATTGATATGAGATTCTGTTATGTTGATATGCTCTGATTGATTATGCTATAGTAGCTCTGTTATGATTATGGATAGCTTTGCTATACTTTGCTTGTTCTGTTCTGTAGCCCGAGCTTCTGTATCTGTATCCCTAGCCATGGAGGTACCATGGCCATGTCATTGAGGCACCAATGGCATGACACTTTCTGTGGAGGTGTGATTGATCCACGGCGTCCCCTTCTGTTCTGTTATGATATTTGTGCACATTGGCCATTATGATATGTGTATATGCCTGTCATGAGCAGGTGTATATATATGATTTGTTTTGCAGGGGGCGTATGGATGCATCCTAGATTTTGTTCTGTTCTGTTCTGGATATGATTAGTGATTGGTTGGTGTGTGCCATGCACCCCCTCACTTTTGGGAGCTAGCTACTCCATTTGGTACTTAAGAGGTCTCCCCTCTTTATACAACTTATGATTTG
Organism: Artemisia tridentata subsp. tridentata; assembly: GCA_021014915.2. NCBI lineage: Eukaryota > Viridiplantae > Streptophyta > Magnoliopsida > Asterales > Asteraceae > Artemisia > Artemisia tridentata. Next base: position 17,111,253 of record CP139501.1, on the reverse strand, counting down.
ACGGATATATGGATATGATATGATGTGATTGTGTGACTAAGCATGTGGCATGCTTTCTAAGTTCGTGGGCATTTCTGTTCTGTTCTGTTATATGGTTATTATTCTCTATTTGATTCCTTTGACTTCATTATGATCTCCTTATGTTTCACTATGATTTGCTTCTTATGGTATATGACATTTTGTTCAGTTGATCCTTGATCTCTTATTCGTTTGGCAGATGGTATTCGTTCAGCAGGAGCTTATGTTCCTTTTCCCTATACTTATATATGTTCGATTTTTTTTTTGTTTATATCTGTTCACTGGGCTTTTTAAGCTCAGCCACATTTCTTTTCCTGCGGCAGGTTTTAGGTTGGAAGCTGGGATTTGAGTGAAGAGTGCATAGGAGCTCTTAGTGGACTACCCTGAGGATAGATACCCATTTGCTTTTGGATTAGACTTGGATTTACCTTCAGTTAGATTTGGCTTGGATTTGTATTTCAGTTTTGGAACTCATTATGTTTAGAGTTAGTATTTCGTTATTATCATTAGAACAGCTTTGTAATAATTATGTTTATAAGTCTTCCGCTTGCGTTTGTATGTTCTGATTGACATCATAATGTGCCATTTTGACCCTTGTCGAGTTGGGGTGTTACGTATATAGCTCTCTCATGGCTCCATCATATCAACATTACTTAAATAGAAATGGACTAAATTAAAAGTGTGGGGAAATATATAATGAAATACATGCAGTACTATATTTCAATTAATTTTTTTTATAGAAATGCACTATATATATATATATATATATATATATATATACACACACACACACACACATATTATATATAACAAGATGCGTATGACGTCATCAAATGCTTTATTGCCCAGTAATGCTATGTCATAATGCCAAATAAGCGCAATAATGCCACCTAAGCAATGTTTGACCAAATAAAATTCGAATGTTTGACCTCTAAATCCGAAATTTTAAAAAATGACACTTGCATGATTCGAACCATGGTTGTTTTAATGAATAACATGTACACAAGCGTGTCAACCAGTGGAGCATGTAACTTGATGTGATTTGATAATTGAAAACAATTATGTCATGCTTTAATAAATACTACATTCCCTAATAGATATTCATAAATTATATAGCATATATCTCTACAACTTAAAACCCTAATCTTACGTTCATTCATAATATACTTTTTCTCCAAACCCTAATTTTATCTTTTGCTTAGCCTTTTTTTCCTCAATTCTCTCACGCTGATCTTCTTTTTGTGTGTGCAGGTTTGAGAATACCAGGTGTTCTTTGGAAGTAGCATGCTTAGTTTTCTCATGAGGTGTTTTTTATTTATTTTATTTTACTGTGATCATATAACTAACCATCTGTAGTTTGTCGCAACAATAATACTCCAAGAACAACAAGAAGATGTCATTAAGAGTACGGTTTATGTTTCTGATATTGATCACCATGTATAAAGCTACATAAATCTTTGCTTTTATTGTTGTTTCTAACTATCTTCTACAAGTTTTGATCTGTATTCACTTTATTTGGTTACAACTAATTATAAATCACCACCTGCCACCACAACTACAAACCCTACTATTGAAAATATAATCTTTTTCATCAAAACTTACAAATCATAATCTTTGTATAATTTATCTTTCTATGCAGCTTCAAAGATCGGCTATTGTTTCCTAGATACCTAAGTATGGTGATCGAAATTGGAGGTAAATTATAAGACTGTTGACATTAAACTCACAAATTCTGATTTAATGTATGTAGTGTAGTTTCTAAATCAATTTTATATTTCTGTTCCATAGAGATGCACCATTGAAGAAAAGAGGTTTCCCATTAAACAAAGACACGAAAAATAGTAAATGTGTGGATGATAGCGAGAATCACAATCCTAACTTCTCAACTCCACCCAATCAGAAAGTAAGTTTTTAATTTGTTTAAATTTGAACTTACGGGTGTTTGGATATTCTGATTTGAACAAAAATTTGATTATTATGATTTATAGTAGGCTAATAAGTAATAAACATAATTTTCCATACATTCAAGCATATGAGTATCTTGATTTTAGGATTCCATAGCAGTTGTCGTTAATTACATAATGACTTGATACAATTTATTTTTATGAAATCTCTATTGTTCATTCTAAAGGTAGCTGGATGAGGAATTTGGGCCATGGGGAGGATAAGTTTAGGATTATTCAGATTAGATGAGTTCCTGATGTGATGGATGTGACAGTAGTTCAAGGTCGGAAGCAGAATGACCAACAAAGTCAGTAAAATAGATGAGGTGCGAAAAAAGGAGATTGAGGTTAAATTGGCTGCAGCGAAACCGTTGCAGTAGAAACAAGAGTTGAATTTAACGCGCATCAGTAAGGTATTAATTTGTCCAATTTATATAATCTTTTCCTCAGCCATAACATTTACAAATCTTTCTTTGGAGAACCTGCAGTGTAACGATGCAGCAGAAAGATCTCCTGATTGTAAGCACCCTATTTTATTTTTTTAGTTACACATGTGATATTCATTTTACTTTCATATTATCAATCATAGATCATATTATCAATCGTACTACAAGTCCAAGAAACTATAACCTTCGTTCCCGCCATCAATAGCTTTAAGAAATTTTGTACAGTGAAAGTTATAGCCCGGCCATGAGATTTAACAATTTAATGATCAACCTTAATATTTTGGATTTACAATCACATAGATGATGGCCAACGTCAAGAATATTATCATGGACAAAGAGATGACCATCTGCGGTTTGTTGTAAGCATTAATTGAATTTAAAGTTACATAATTCTTGGTTAAAAAAATGGATTACTACTGATGTTATATAACTTTTCAGATCAGATTAATTTTAGTTATAGCATAGAATACAAAGAAATTATGGGTTCTGCCTTAGACATGATGCATGTGATAACAATAAATACATAGATATCATATTTTCTGTGAAAATGCTGACTTGTAGAGTCGTAATCACGCATTAAGATATGCACTTTGTAACTGTGAATATTGAAATTTTTATAAGTATTCTTTAGTGTCTAAGTTGATATATTTAGCGCTTTTTTGATGTATTGTTGGCAGATAAAACTGGGAGAGATCAAAGAAACCAAAGCAACCAAGTCAGCTATCTTACCACTTTCTCAGTACCTCTTGGATCCACAAACACAAGCACAACAGGCTAGGTTGTTAGCAACACTTGCTCTTGGGGAAATTTTTATAAGTATTCTTTAGTGTCTAAGTTGATATATTTAGCGCTTTTTTGATGTATTGTTGGCAGATAAAATTGGGAGAGATCAAAGAAACCAAAGCAACCAAGTCAGCTATCTTACCACTTTCTCAGTACCTCTTGGATCCACAAACACAAGCACAACAGGCTAGGTTGTTAGCAACAATTGCTCTTGGGGAAATTTTTTATAAGTATTCTTTAGTGTCTAAGTTGATATATTTAGCGCTTTTTTGATGTATTGTTGACAGATAAAACTGGGAGAGGTCAGAGAAACCAAAGCAACCAAGTCAGCTATCTTACCACTTTCTCAGTACCTCTTGGATCCACAAACACAAGCACAACAGGCTAGGTTGTTAGCAACAATTGCTCTTGGGGAAATTTTTTATAAGTATTCTTTAGTGTCTAAGTTGATATATTTAGCGCTTTTTTGATGTATTGTTGACAGATAAAACTGGGAGAGGTCAGAGAAACCAAAGTAACCAAGTCAGCTATCTTACCACTTTCTCAGTACCTCTTGGATCCACAAACACAAGCACAACAGGCTAGGTTGTTAGCAACACTTGCTCTTGGGGATTTATTCCAGAATGAGACTCTGGCAAGATCCACGGATGTTGTTGTAGCCTGCCGTGCATTAGTGAATTTGCTCGAGGATCAACCTTCAGAAGAAATGAAGGTTGTTGCTATTTGTGCTCTGCAGAATCTTGTGATGTATAGTCGCTCAAATAAAAGAGCAGTTGCTGAAGCTGGTGGGGTCCAAGTTGTACTTGATCTGATTGGTTCAAGTGATACTGATACATCAGCTCGGGCTGCAATGTTTGTTAAGCTTCTTTTTTCTAACAATACTATCCAAGAGTATGCCTCCAGCGAGACCGTCAGAGCTATAACCGGTGAGTTCTTAGTTTTACATGGGTACAAATTTTGTGCCCATATTGACATTGGCTTTACTTTTTAGTAGATTTTAACTGATGCACACACATATATGTAAACTTTTTAAGATAAGTAGGGTCATGAAACCTTAATGAATGGTATAAATATAATGATGACCATTTTATTACATCTATGAGGACATTTGATCTTATTTAGTCATTCTTAATTTGAATGATTTATTTGGCTTGTATGTCCTTAAAAGTACAGTGGATTAAAATTGTAAAAGTTTGTTATTAATCTAATTCTGTCTCTTATTTTGGATGGCCATGCAGCTGCTATTGAAAAGGATTTGTGGGCCACTGGAACAGTAAATGAGGAGTATTTGAAAGCTCTAAATGCCCTTTTTGGAAACTTCCCTCGCTTGAGAGCCTCGGAACCAGCAACCTTGAGCATTCCACACTTGGTAACATCCCTCAAGACTGGCTCAGAAGCAACTCAAGAAGCTGCCCTGGATGCATTATTTTTTCTCAGGCAAGCTTGGTCAGCATGCCCAGCTGACGTCTCTAGATCCCAATCAAATGCTGCTGCAGATGCAATACCATTGTTGCAGTTCTTGATCCAATCAGGTCCACCTCGATTTCCAGAAAAGGCTAAATTGTTATTGCAGTGTTTTCCAGGGACATTAACAGTGATAATTAAACGCGGAAACAATATGAAGCAATCTGTGGGAAATCCAAGTGCCTACTGCAAGCTTACACTCGGCAACACTCCTTCTAGGCAAACCAAGGTACCCCTCTCATTTGGAAAACTGATCATGCTTCTATATATTGCACATGCCGTCATCCCTACTTCTTAGATCATTTTAGATTGGCATGTAATGTACATGTATCACATTTATATATCCCCACATCTGTACCCTTGCAAGGTGTCACGTAGGTGGCCCATCTTTTGATATAAAAAATATATGTGATCTTGAACCCTTTGTTGTAAGAATCCAAACCCCTTAGCCTCTTCTTTTCAAGCAGAAAAGACAAAAAAAACCAAAAAAGGGAATACAAAATCAATAGAAAAGGCAGCGCCTGTAACAATCACATAAATTTTTCTATGAGCCGAGAGATGACCTTTTAACCTCCAATTTTCTTTTGTTAAACAGCCATCCGACACTTGCCTTTCAGTTCGTTTTCCTGATTGTCTTTGTGTGAAGTGCTACTTAGAAGGAATCTAAACATATATTGTCACACCCCCAAATTACATGACTTGCAGCGGAATGAAGCATTCGAGGACGTGACTGATCATAGCACCACAGTTACAGTTATATTGAACGACCTAAAGAGTCGTTTAGAAAACACATCGTTTGATCATTTAAAATATTCAGAGTTTACAAAACAAGGTCCCAAAAGGTATTTCAAGTTTGCGGAAATCAAGTTCATACAAATCAAACGACAAGTAAGTGCATAAAAATAAAGTGAGACGCGTCGTCACCGCGACTCCATTGTATGCCCATATGCAAGCCAACATGCGATACCTTATTTACCTGAAAATACATTGCTAAAAATGGTCAACAATAATGTTGATGAGTTCATAGGTTTATGTAAATGAAATGCTTCTACGGTAACCATAAGTATAAAGTGTATGACAAAACAATGCCACATAAAAATGATACATTAGCTCTTAAGCTCATGACCCCGAAGCTAGACTGAAATGAAATGCCCCAACTGAGTGTTTTGCCAGACACTCTGATATGGATCAAATGAAATGCGTTCGTTTGACAAGTTGGCGCTACCAACCCGAACGGAGGAGTCACCCTCAATAGATCTATTCACTCACTCTCGCTTGCTCACAATTAACGGTTCATGATAATAAAGGGGACTTTAATCTGGGCAATGATGTAACTTAAGCAATGTAAATGAGTTGATACTTTGGTCCGTATGAAAAATGGTGCAATGTATTCTCCCCCGAGAGTTTAGAAATTATGTAAACAATTGAAAGCGGGGCTATGAAAACTCACCTGATGATATAGCAACAATGACAATTATGGGTGTGATGAAACAAAGCTCGGTCTCTAACCGCGACCTATTATGAATGATATGATCTAAGGTAAGCAATGATACAATGTAACACATGCAAATACGTATGTTATCGATACCACTCGTAAATTTTGAAAATAACGTTTATCGTCGAAAAATACATTTTTGACGTCTCGTTAAGTTATAGACTACTTTTCGTGTAATTATGTTGAAATGATACTCCACGATCCTCGTTTGGTGGTTTATCGGCAAATATAGTGTTTACGTCGCAATTTAATATTTTCCATAACTTGTGAAAATATAACCAAATGACTTTGCAAAACTAGTCATAGAAGTGTGCTCATTAAGTGTTAGTGATTAAACTCGACGTTTTTGGAAACCTTGTAACAATATCTTAATGTCGTGTTATTTAACTTTTGATCATACGCGTCTCGGTTAATTAGAAAATCGGCTATCAATGTTATGTCTTGTAAAAATACTAGTTTTTACACTTAGAAATATTTTCTATTAGTGCTGTCAAAATTATATATGGTTTGTCGGGTTTCAAACGCGTGTATCTCGGTCGTTATAAGCTCGTTTTCTACGTTCTTTATATCCACGGTTTCGTATAAACATGAACTAACATATTGTCAGTAGGTCGGCTCCTCTAGATCACGTCTAATGCCTCATTTTGTCCTTTGAATCTCGGCGATCAGCAAGCAAAATTTTCAGAAATGGGTTTTTCGTCGTTAAACTTTGAAAAATCATAACTTTCTCATCGTAAGTCGGTTTTTACTCATTCTTGCGGCCACGGTTTCGTTTTTGAAATTATTTTCTGAATATGAAGGCCAAAATATCCCCTGAGTTACTGAGTTTTCCAGATTACACGTTTTTAGACAGTAGCTTTTCTATAGTTGTTAAAAATCACTTTTATGGTTCAAGACTTGTTCAAAACTTAATCAAACCACTTCCAATCAACACCACAACTAATCTAATCCTACCATACACCTTCTTAGGGTGTCATGGGGTCCTAAACATCACCAACATAGGTGAATTTCATGAGATTACTAATAAAACTTATGGATCTATTGTTTGAGATGATTTATGTGTAAAGTGGTATATATATAACATATATATTTGCATGATCAACTACTAATACTTGAGAATACATCAAAATATAAATCAAATGAAGGTATGAAAGATTGAAAAATCATATGAAACACTTACTTGATAATTTGAGGATTTTTGGAAGTAAATATGTAAGTAACCTAGGGATTTTTATTTCAAAATCCTAGCTAGGAATGTAAATGAGACTTGATTGATACTTGTTCTTGAAAAATTTATGGATCTTCTTGGTGTTCTTGTTTTGGCCGATCAAGATGGAGAGAAAAAGAGAGAATACTTGAAGTTTTAGCTAGTTTACTTGTTATGTGAAGTGTTATGGAAATTAAATCAAAAGACAATAATTCTAGTGCATTAATTTTAGTCAAGTAATCAAGTATACATGGTGCTTTAGGGAGGCTAGGGGGGGGGGGTGGGGGGCTCACATGGGTCAACGATGAAGTATATGGGCTAATTAAAGATCTTGTCTAAGTGTTGGATGAATTAGTTTAGTTTGTGTATACATTAGGTGTTACCGTGTACCGAGTTAACTAAAAATAAATCTTGACGAGTTAAAATGAAATACGACGAAGTTGTAAAAATTGTAAAATCATATTCCTTGCAAGAATCGGGTGTTAGGATGATTATCGGGTTGAAATTTCGCAAACCGACGGAGTTATAAGCTCCTAACGGAAAATCTAGCAATTGATTTTAAAAACACCGGGTAAAGTAATAATATAATCTTTATATTATTATACTGAGTATGAAAATATGTTATGATCACTGACGAAAGTATCGGGTGTACTGTTAGTAGTAATAATTGAGTGGTAACGTTTATTAAATAATTGAACATACGTTAATGAAAATCACACAAACCCGTGCATGACCAAACATGATAATGATGTTACTGATGATATGTAGACTACTCTAGTCTATATGATGTGTCCTTACTGATGATGCATGAATACGCAGCTAAACCATACTGGTTACGCGCATTTGGATACCCGTAAACCTAGTTTACGTAATGATGAATGAAAATCATGAATAGTGATTTCCCTCCGGGAATGAATAGTATTTCGTGAATAGTAAATTTTTTGAAAGCTTCTCAAAGTCTCAAACTGACTTCAAAAACGATGAATAGTGAAATGATAAATAGTGATCGGTGAATAGTAACTCGTGAATAGTAAATTGTCGAGGTTTAGAAAAAGTGATTTGTCACAGTCGCCCACCCAAAAAGGAATTCAGTCCCTGAATTCAGCTGGTGTTGGTCTCTAGAGTGGACTCGGTGAAAAGATGTGGGTACTTGAGTCGCATCTGATCTTCCCGTTCCCAAGTAAACTCAGGACCTCTTCGAGAATTCCAGCGAACTTTGACGATAGGAATTCGACTTTGCTTCAACTGTTTGACCTCACGGTCCATAATTTCTGCTGGTTCCTCCACAAAGTTAAGCTTATCGTCGAGCTGAATTTCTTCTAATGGAATCACGAGCGTTTCGTCTGAAAGACATTTCTTGAGGTTTGAAACATGAAACGTGTTATGTACACTGCTGAGCTCTGACGGAAGCTCAAGTCTGTATGCTACCGGACCAATTCTTTCCAGAATTCTAAATGGCCCAATGTATCTCGGATTCAACTTCCCGCGTTTTCCGAATCGTATCACGCCCTTCCAAGGCGAGACTTTCAACATGACTTTGTCTCCAACTTGAAATTCTAATGGTTTGCGTCAAACATCGGCGTAAATTTTCTGTCGGCTTCTGGCTGTTTGGAGTCTTTCTCGAATTTGAATTATCTTTTCTGTTGTTTCTCTGACCAACTCTGGACCAGTGAGTTGTACATCACCCACTTCGGCCCAACAAACTGGGGACCGGCACTTGCGACCATAGAGTGCCTCGAACGGTGCTGCCTTTATGCTCGTGTGATAGCTGTTATTGTAAGAGAACTCGATCAATGGCAAATGGTTAGCCCAACCATTTCCGAAATCAATTACACAGGCCCTGAGCATGTCTTCCAATGTTTGAATTGTTCTCTCGCTCTGACCATCGGTCTGAGGATGATAGGCAGTGCTCATGTCTAATCTGGTTCCAAATGAATCTTGTAATGACTCCCAAAAGTTTGAAGTGAATCGACTATCCCTGTCGGAAATGATGGAAACTGGTGCACCGTGCTTTGAGACTATTTCTTTGATGTAAAGTCTGGTGAGCTGATCCATAGAATAAGTCTCTCTGATTGGAATGAAATGGGCTGATTTAGTGAGACGATCAACGATTACCCAAATAGCATCGAAACCGCCTGATGTCTTGGGAAGTTTAGTGACAAAGTCCATTGTAATGCGTTCCCATTTCCACTATGGAATTTCTGGTTGCTGAAGTAATCCTGATGGTTTCTGGTATTCGGCTTTTACTTTAGCACAAGACATTTGCTGACATACGTAGCTATCTCTGCTTTCATATTCGGCCACCAATAAAGCTTCTTGAGATCCTAATACATCTTATCAGAACCTGGGTGAATGGAGTACTTCGACTTGTGTGATTCGTGCATAATCAACTCTCGTATTCCACCATAGAGAGGTATCCAGCTTCTATCCTTGAAGCATAATACTCCGTCTGATCTCCTTACTAAACCGTTTGCATTCTCTTGCATTCCTTTAAGTGTCTCACTTGATAGGTTTTCTTCCTTGAGTGCCTCGACTTGAGCCTCGAGGATTTTTAATGGTAGTGGCAAAATGATCGTCATTCCCAATGATCTGACTCTCAAAGGCTTGAGTCGTTCCTTCCGGCTGAGTGCATCTGCCACCACATTGGCTTTTCCCGGGTGATATCGAATCTCACAATCGTAATCACTAAGCAGTTCCAACCAACGACGTTGCCTCATATTGAGTTCCTTCTGATCAAGTATATACTGTAAGCTCTTGTGGTCTGTAAATACTACACACTTAGTACCATAAAGGTAGTGCCTCCAAATCTTGAGTGCGAAAACCACTGCACCCAATTCTAAGTCGTGTGTGGTGTAATTCTTCTCATGTGTCTTAAGCTGTCGAGATGCATAAGCTATCACCTTCTCGCTCTGCATTAACACTGCTCCAAGTCCTTTATGTGATGCGTCACAATATACTACGAAGTTTTCAATCCCTTCTGGTAGTGCCAAAACTGGCGCGCTGCAAAGCTTCTGCTTTAATAACTGAAAAGCGGTCTCTTGTTTCTTTCCCATTCGTACTTCTGGTTCTTTTGCGTCAACTTGGTCAATGGCTTAGCTATCTTAGAAAACCCTTAAATGAACCTTCTATAATATCCGGCAAGTCCTAAAAATTGACGAATTTCTGTGGGGGTCTTGGGCGTCGCCCAATCTTTAACAGCCTCGATCTTTGCAGGATCAACCTGTAGTCCTTGACTATCAATGACATGACCAAGGAATTGTACTCTTCGGATCCAAAAATCACACTTCAAAAATTTGGCATACAACTTCTCCTGCCTGAGCAGTTCTAAGATCGTTCTGAGGTGTTCTCGGTGCTCTTCTTCACTCTTCGAGTAGATCAAGATATCGTCAATGAATACAATCATGAACTTATCCAAATATGGCTTGCACACCCTGTTCATGAGATCCATGAACACAGCTGGTGCATTGGTCAGTCCGAACGGCATTACCTGAAACTCATAATGACCATACCGAGTTCTAAATGCTGTCTTCGGGATATCATCCTCCGGAACTCTAAGCTGATGGTAACCTGATCTCAAATCGATCTTGGAGTAATAACTGGAACCTTGCAATTGATCAAACAAATCGTTGATCCTGGGAAGTGGATAACGATTCTTTACCGTTAACTTGTTTAACTCTCGATAGTCGATACACATTCTGAAAGATCCATCTTTCTTCTTCACAAACAAGACCGGTGCTCCCCAAGGCGAGGAACTCAGCCTAATGAATCCTTTGTCCAAGAGTTCTTGCAATTGGTTAGACAACTCTTGCATTTCCGAAGGTGCGAGTCGATAAAGTGCTCGCGCAACTGGTGCAGCTCCTGGCACTAAGTCAATCTGAAATTCTACTTCGCGAGTAGGTGGAAGTCCTAGTAAGTCTTCAGGAAAGACTTCTGGAAAATCTCTAACAGTTGGTACGACTTCAAGTTGCTTCTCATCCGACTTCTTTTCTGTGATATGAGCCAAGAAAGCATAACAGCCTTTCTTTATGTACTTCTCGGTTTTGATGCATGAAATGATACTGAGTCTAGTTCCACTTCGTTCACCACGAATGACCAATGTTTCGCCGTCGTAAGGAAGATGAACAATTTTTTCATCACAAATGATCCTTGCATGATGTCGAGATAACCAATCCATACCGATAACAATGTCGAAACTTCCAAGTTCAACGGGCATGAGATCTATATTGAATGGGTGGTTTAGAAAGTTGAGAGTGCAACCACGGACGATGGTGTTGGTGCTAACTAAAGAACCATTAGCTAGTTTGATGTGATAAGGAGTGTCTAATGTGGTTGGTTCATTGTTGAGTAAAGGTGCAAATGCAGTAGAAACAAAACTTCTATCGGCTCCTGAATCAAATAAAATGGATTCATAACGATTATTGACGAGGAACGTACCCGTAACGACATTTGGGTCCTCCTTGACATCTTCACCTCCAAGGACATAAGCTCTTCCTCTAGCTGTTCCACCTTGGTTACCGTTTCCCTAATCCTTTCCTTTTGGAAATTTATTCTTGAAGTGTCCTACTTCTGCACAACCAAAACATGTTATTGGGGGTTTCTGATTATCAACCATAAACGGAGCTTTGCAATCCCTGGTCGAATGACCAACCTTCTTGCAGTTACCACACGGATTTGGACAATTTCCAGGGTAATGATGGGTTTGACATCTGTTGCACTTGGGTAAAGTACCATTGTAACCTCTTTTCTCAGCTGAACTTGCAGTATAGGCCTTTGCAGTTTCTTGTCTCTTGGGTGGTGGTTGAGTAGTGTTTCCACTTTGATTGTTGTCCCAATGCCTTTTGTTGTTGTTGTTATTATTGGAATTGTTTTTGTTACTGTTATAGTTGTTGTTTTGGTAGTTGTTGGAATTGTTGTTGTAGTTACGGTTACTGTTGGCGTTGCTGTTGTTGTTGTTTGAAGTAGTTCCTTTCTTCACGATCTGAGCCATAAGTTTCTGAGACATTCTGATTGCCTCGTCCAATGTTTGCGGGTCAAAAGAAATCACATCTCCACGGATGTTGTTGGGTAGTCCACCAATGAAATTTTCTAACAGCTTCTCATTGTCTGGAACCATAGTCGGACATAATGCGGCTAACTCCTGAAACCTCCTGATATATGTCTCGATATCATTTCCTGTTGTCACTAGCTCATAAAACTCTGTCTCCAATTTCTTTACTTTCGTGCGTGGACAAAACTTCTTAGTTAACAACTTCTTGAACTCATCCCATGTAAGCTTGTGAGCATTTTCCATTCCCATGGGCTTTGCATACGAATTCCACCACGACATAGCTTCCTCAACAAGTGTACTAGTAGCAAACTTTACTTTGCACTCCTCTGGACAGTTGCATAGGAGAAACACAGACTCTATCTTCTCGAACCAACGAATCATGGCAGTGGCCCCTTCAGTACCTTTGAATTTTGGTGGATCTCCACTCTTGAAGTCCTTGTACGTACATTTACATCCATTAGTACCATTGGTAGCTTCTTCGGTTTCTGCCCGAGAAGCGGCTTCAGCAGCGGCTGCAGCTATAGTAGCTCTTTCAGTCACTAATGTTGCCTCTATACTGTCGGCAACAAGCTTTCTGATCTCAGTGGGTGTCATAGCGGTAGTAGTTCTTTTGGGTGGCATGATTCTTCACAATCACAAAAGACAACACAATGAGTACTCGCAATAGAAACGATCATCATACACAATATATACAACCACACCATGTATATACATCCACAACATGTATAAATACAACCACAACATGTATAAATACAATGAGATCACAATGAGAAACAACCACATCATGATATTTCGTGGTTATCATAAATATAATCACAACGCACATGAATATAATACACGAAAATTTCGGTCAACGTAGGCCGATATCATAACATAGCACAACAAATCCTGCATAGTAGAGTCACACTTGATATATTTGTTTGTGCTACAAGCAAAAGACAACAAGTTCTAAACTATGTCCCACACCCCGGGACTAGGAAAATAATAGTACAAGCTACATGATAACAGTCTAACACTAGGCACCCCCTGGTGCTCCACCTAGTCGATGACTAATCCTCTGGAGATCTCTAGTCATATCAACCACAATCTCCTCTAAGTGTTGAACTCGAAGCCGAAGATCAGTCTCCCTGGTCTCTGATGCAGACATCCTAGCCTGAACTGAAGATAACTCACCGGCCTGGCGGTGATGCTCATCCTGGGACATCTGTGCCCTATTGAATAACTCAGGCACCTCCTGCCTCAACTGGGTGATACGCTCAGAACTCTCTAGCTGTCGGGCCTCCAATCCCTGATATGAAACATCTATGGAAACTCTGCCTACTACTAGCCCCTCAACCTTCTCCTCTATAGCCTCAATCCGGCTTACTGGGATCTCCTCTATATGGTCTAATGCCCTGTCAATCTCTCCCTACAAATGATCTAGTCGCGAGTCAAGTGTAGCAGCAGTAAGTAGTCTGGCAAGTAGCAGCTCTCGAACTCTCACCAACCTCGAATCTGCTGGGTGGTGCAGTCTCTGTCGTCTCTGTAGTGTCTGGTGATGGGATGCCGAGCCGTGCCCGCTTCTTGAGCGGTAGGTCGGACATAGGAGTAGGATCCCTGGGATGAACTGGTCCTGATGGTACCACAGATACTGATAGGGATGGTAATGATGGAGACAATGATGTTAGGGATGGTAATGATGATGATGGTGACAATGGGGTACGAAAAGCAACTCTCCTTCGTGCAGTTGCACGACGTCTGAGTGAATGGGATCTAGTAGGCACAATGGGATGGCTAACTGAATCAAATGATGATGGTGGTGGTAAGGATACGAATTCAGCTGGTAATCTGACCATAGGACGACGAACCCGCTTAGCAGCAGTGCGCTTCATGCGCGGTCCATCTGGACGTACTCGGTAAATCTGACCATAGGGTATAAACTCTCCTGGATGGATAACTAGAATAACTGCAGGCCCACAACGAATCGGTGGTGACACAGGTGGTGTAGGCGCGACTTCCCCCTCCTCGAAGGGTTCTGTCTCGGCCTCAGATAACACAGGTGATGACTGTGGAGCTGTGTTATCAATTTCGGTGGTATACCACTGGTATACCACCGAAATTTCGGATTTCGGAGGTCCACCGAAATACCAGTTGACCGAAATTTCAAAAAAAAGTCAAACCAAAATTATCGGCGATATTGACCGAAATTTGACCGAAATTTTGACTTTTTTGACCGAAATTTCAGTGGTATACCAGTTTTTTTTTTTTTTTTTTTAACTTTTTTGGGCCAAACATAATAAAACAAACTTTTTAATATAGATATATTATATAAAATACATAAAATATTATATGCAAACTTCTATATATTAAAAAACTATAGATATATTATATAAAATATATAAAATATTAATATTTAAAATTACCGAAATACCAAAAATTTCGTATCTCGGTCCTTGACCGAAACACCGAAATTTTTGTCCTTAACTACTTAGCTGTGGAGTAGGCTCCACTGATGACAGAATGATAGTGGGTAGTGAGGATGATGTAACCGACTCTAGTATAATGGAGGGTAGTGAGGAAATCTCATCTGACTTAGAGTCCGAGGAAATAACAATAGGGTGCGAGTCTGAAGACATCTCTGTGACAATCGATGCGAAATAAAAGTAAATAAGCATTTACATAATGCAAGTTATGATGAAATGATGTATGTATGAAATCGCATGTATAATGAATATGCACTTATGCTACAATGATGAGATGCTATGATGGTGTAGTTATAGTCTAGGGTATTAAGGATAACCTAGTTCGCTATAACCTTTGCTCTGGTACCAATCTGTCACACCCCCAAATTACATGACTTGCAGCGGAATGAAGCATTCGAGGGCGCGACTGATCATAGCACCACAGTTACAGTTATATTGAAACACATCGTTTGATCATTTAAAATATTCAGAGTTTACAAAACAAGGTCCCAAAAGGTGTTTCAAGTTTGCGGAAATCAAGTTCATACAAATCAAACGATAAGTAAGTGCATAAAAATAAAGTGAGACGCGTCGTCACCGCGACTCCATGGTATGCCCATATGCAAGCCAACATGCGATACCTTATTTACCTGAAAATACATTGCTAAAAATGGTCAACAATAATGTTGGTGAGTTCATAGGTTTATGTAAATGAAATGCTTCTACGGTAACCACAAGTATAAAGTGTATGACAAAACAATGCCACATAAAAATGATACATTAGCTCTTAAGCTCATGACCCCGAAGCTAGACTGAAATGAAATGCCCCAACTGAGTGTTTTTCCAGACACTCTGATATGGATCAAATGAAATGCATTCGTTTGACAAGTTGGCGCTACCAACCCGAACGGAGGAGTCACCCTCAACAGATGTATTCACTCACTCTCGCTTGCTCACAAGTAATGGTTCATGATAATAAAGGGGACTTTAATCTGGGTAATGATGTAACTTAAGCAATGTAAATGAGTTGATACTTTAGTCCGTAGGAAAAATGGTGCAATGTATTCTCCCCCGAGAGTTTAGAAATTATGTAAACAATTGAAAGCGGGGCTATGAAAACTCACCTGATGATATAGCAACAATGAAAATTATGGGTGTGATGAAACGAAGCTCGGTCTCTAACCGCGACCTATTATGAATGATATGATCTAAGGTAAGCAATGATACAATGTAACACATGCAAATACGTATGTTATCGATACCACTCGTAAATTTTGAAAATAACGTTTATCGTCGAAAAATACATTTTTGACGTCTCGTTAAGTTATAGACTACTTTTCGTGTAATTAAGTTGAAATGATACTCCACGATCCTCATTTGGTGGTTTATCGGCAAATATAGTGTTTACGTCGCAATTTAATATTTTCCATAACTTGTGAAAATATAATCAAATGACTTTGCAAAACTAGTCATAGAAGTGTGCTCATTAAGTGTTAGTGATTAAACTCGACGTTTTTGGAAACTTTGTAACAATATCTTAATGTCGTGTTATTTAACTTTTGATCATACACATCTCGGTTAATTAGAAAATCGGCTATCAATGTTATGTCTTGTAAAAATACTAGTTTTTACACTTAGAAATATTTTCTATTAGTGCTGTCAAAATTATATATGGTTTGTCGGGTTTCAAACGCGTGTATCTCGGTCGTTATAAGCTCATTTTCTACATTCTTTATATCCACGGTTTCGTATAAACATGAACTAACATATTCTCAGTAGGTCGGCTCCTCTAGATCACGTCTAACACCTCATTTTGTCCTTTGAATCTCGGCGATCAGCAAGCAAAATTTTCAGAAATGGGTTTTTAGTCGTTAAAATTTGAAAAATCATAACTTTCTCATCGTAAGTCGGTTTTTACTCATTCTTGCGGCCACGGTTTCGTTTTTGAAATTATTTCCTGAATATGAAGGCCAAAATATCCCCTGAGTTACTGAGTTTTCCAGATTACACGTTTTTGGACAGTAGCTTTTCTATAGTTGTTAAAAATCACTTTTATGGTTCAAGACTTGTTCAAAACTTAATCAAACCACTTCCAATCAACACCACAACTAATCTAATCCTACCATACACCTTCTTAGGGTGTCATGGGGTCCTAAAAATCACCAACATTGGTGGATTTCATGAGATTACTAATAAAACTTATGGATCTATTGTTAGAGATGATTTATGTGTAAAGTGGTATATATATAACATATATATTTGCATGATCAACTACTAATACTTGAGAATACATCAAAATATAAATCAAATGAAGGTATGAAAGATTGAAAAATCATATGAAACACTTACTTGATGATTTAAGGATTTTTGAAAGTAAATGTGTAAGTAACCTAGGGATTTTTATTTCAAAATCCTAGCTAGGAATGTAAATGAGACTTGATTGATACTTGTTCTTGAAAAATTTATGGATCTTCTTGGTGTTCTTGTTTTGGCCGATCAAGATGGAGAGAAAAAGAGAGAATACTTGAAGTTTTAGCCAGTTTACTTGTTATGTGAAGTGTTATGGAAATTAAATCAAAAGACAAGAATTCTAGTGCATTAATTTTAGTCAAGTAATCAAGTATACATGGTGCTTTAGGGAGGCTGGGGGGGGGGGGGGGGGGGGGGCTCACATGGGTCAACGATGAAGTATATGGGCTAATTAAAGATCTTGTCTAAGTGTGGGATGAATTAGTTTAGTTTGTGTATACATTAGGTGTTACCGTGTACCGAGTTAATTAAAAATAAATCTTGATGAGTTAAAATAAAATACGACGAAGTTGTAAAAATTGTAAAATCATATTCCTTGCAAGAATCGGGTGTTAGGATGATTATCGGGTTGAAATTTCGCAAACTGACGGAGTTATAAGCTCCTAACGGAAAATCTAGCAATTGATTTTAAAAACACCGGGTAAAGTAATAATATAATCTTTATATCGTTATACTGAGTATGAAAATATGTTATGATCACTGACGGAAGTAGCGGGTGTACTGTTAGTAGTAATAACTGAGTGGTAACGTTTATTAAATAATTGAACATACGTTAATGAAAATCACACAAACCCGTGCATGACCTAACATGATAATGATGTTACTGATGATATGTAGACTACTCTAGTCTATATGATATGTCCTTACTGATGATGCATGAATACGCAGCTAAACCATACTGGTTACGCGCATTTGGATACCCGTAAACCTAGTTTACGTAATGATGAATGAAAATCATGAATAGTGATTTCCCTCCGGGAATAAATAGTGTTTCGTGAATAGTAAAATTTTTAAAAACTTCTCAAAGTCTCAAACTGACTTCAAAAACGATGAATAGTGAAAATGATGAATAGTGATTGGTGAATAGTAAATGGTGAATAGTAACTCGTGAATAGTAAATTGTCGAGGTTTGAAAAATGACCTGAAATTGTGATTTGTCACATATATGTTCTTGACTTTTCACAGGTTGTTAGATATACCGAAGGCTTATGTTCGGTGATGCATTATTACTATGAAGGTGTCTGTTCATGGAAGTGGTAACTTTCCTTTGACTTTTTAATTTTTAATTTTTTTATTTTTTTAATTTTTTAATTTTTATTTTTTTTATTTTTTTTTTTGTTTTAACATGGACCAGATCGACCCCTTTAATAGTTAAATGGGTCAAAAATGCTACCTTGATTTAGACCATGTCCAAATCTTTTTTGAGAGTTTTCAGAAGACTTTTTTTGTGTGTGTACAAGTAAACTATATTCCGATCTCAAGTTTGCTTTGCTTGTGCCCTTGAGGTGTAGTGGAACAATATTTTTACTGATTTGCATTGGTGAAACATTTTTTTCAGGTTTTATCCATACCATTATGCACCATTTGCTTCTGATCTTAAGGACCTTGGAGATTTAGATATCAGTTTGAATTAGGTTCACCATTCAAGCCGTTTAACTAGCTGATGGGAGTGTTTAGTGCTGCAAGGTTGAACCTCTCACACATGTTCTTTCACCAACCATCTTTCCATATTTTTTGTATCTAACTAAGTTCCTTATGCAGTTCTCATGCTCTTCCTGAGCAATACAGAAAATTGATGATGGATCCAAATTCACCCATTATCGATTTTTACCCAACAGGTAAAATCGGCGCTTTGAGCAAGTTAAGCATTCATTGTAATGCTTAATAGTTTTTTACACTCATGTATTTCTTTTCTACTATTTTAGATTGTGAAATCGACATGAATGGCAAGCGGTTTGCGTGGCAGGTGTGTTTTTTCACCTTCCTATATAGAATATGCTCCGGTAATACGAGAGGGATGATTCTTACCCATGGCCCCAAGCTTTGCAATTTTGTTTACTGTACAAACTGAACCTCAGGACCCACGATAAACCGGCCAACAATATTTTGTCATTGACCCACGATAGTATTTGTAACAATATAACGTTTGCCAAAGTATTCGTAACAATATATACACGTTGAATTACTATGATTGTGCATGCAATTGCATGATTAGTACATGTGTGATGTTTTATGGTTATGTATTACATGACTTTTAGCCTTTTTTAATTGGTGAATACTAATCTTTTTTAATAGGTAATGACATGTCCTTAAATAATAAAGTTAGAGGGTGTTTGTTTTTACCAAAAATGTCTGAACCGCCTCTGACATCTTACCAATCAGACGCGGTCAGACATGGGGTTTGTTTGTTTTTCTATTGCGAGTCAGACGCGGTCAGAGGAATAACATCTTAATCGATCAGACATGGAGTTTAGGTCTGACTGGCTCTTAACAGCCATCTCCTACACCTTTCAAACCTACCTGGGTTCGAATTACAAGAAAAATGAATTACATGATTTGTGTGTTGTTCTTCGGTAATTCAAAGAGATAGGTCAAAAACATTCATGGGTTTTAATTGAGTAGCAGATTAGATTTTTAAATATTTTTCAATTTTGGTGAAAGAAAATAAAGAAAAGGAGAAAGAGAGAATTTTGTATGTGGCGGCTAAGGTTAGGGCATACATGCCTATGGTGTTATATTAGGTTACTTATTTTTGGGCTAAGTTATTATTATTAGTTGATTGGGCCAAATATAAAATACAATAGACCCAACACATCTTAATGAAACAAACACACCCTTAATCTTTGTATAAATTTAAAAGTTTTATTTGATAAATATTGTTTCACGTTTATAGATTATAAGCTAATGCGTATTTTTTATTTTTGTTTTTGTATTTGAAGGTGAATGGATAACGGATTAAATGGTTGAATAATGGATCGATTTAGTACGAACATGGTAAAAAGAAAAAAAATCATAATAGTGAATTAGTGAATACCCACTTGACTGATATGCATATCATTTTGTATTCTTAATATGTCTTTTAGAAGTATATAATATATCAAAAAATAGTAAAAAAATTTAAATATCCGATAATTTTTACCATAAAATATTTACAAATAAAATATATATGCAATTTCAATAAAAATCTTTACCATAAATATTGATATATTTTAAATAAATAGCACAATAGTTGTCCTAAAATATATTTAAAAATATTAACTTCTTTTAAACACATAACACAATACTCATCCTAAAATACTTAAAATATATCATATCCTAATTTAAATTTTAAAAACCAATCATCTTGATAAATATTAACATAACAAACATATCCGGAAATTATTCACAAAACTAAAATATCTGATAACTATTACCATAAAATATATAGTTTAACAATTATATGTTTTGACCTAATCACATCATTAAGGAACATGAAATCATGATAAATTAGTTTTTTTATTTGATAAATAATTTTAGTTACTTTTTAATAAAATAAACAAACACCTATATAAGTTGACTTCCACTTATAAGGCAAATTAAAAAAATTATTTACCCATCGGGCGGGCTTTGCAACTATGCGACATGTATCACAAAATTTGTGCCTATAAGAAAATATTGTTAAAAAAAAACACTTTACCGCAAATTTGAATCCAATTTTTAAGCTTGCAAGTCACTTTTCCAGCCATTCTTCACCAACCTTCTTTTGTTATAGAAAAAAATGTCAACGATAATTATAAGACATGTCGCCCACCCATCGGACGGGCTATGCTCCAACAAATGTTGTTTATAAAGAAGCGTTATTCCGCATTTGAGTTTAAATCATATACTATGGCGTTGCAAAGAACATTGTAACAAACACAAACAATTTGACAAACAGTGGTACTATTCTTTTAAAAATATTTGTATAATAAACAAATTTTTAACACCAATATTTTGCTAAACAAAAAAAATGTAAACGATAATTATAAGTCATGCCCGCCCATTTCCTTTTATATACTTGACTTCTTTACATGCAGGTTCTTTGGAAATCTTATCCTTCTGAATATTTTCCTATTATAAATACAATTGTATTGTAGAACATATTAATAAACTACAAAAATACAAAATCGTATATACATATATTTCTATTCGTAAACTGGAATTTACTAATTACGGGACAAGAAATGTAAGGCTACTTCGTTAACTTATTTTTTTTAACAATATTTATAAGGCTTGGTCGCCCATCGAACGGGCTATGCTTTGATACTTTGTTCTTGCGTACCACTTTAAAACTTTTCTTCTCTCATATTCGATAACCGTTTGTTTCTTTTTGTTCTTAATGCATTCAATAAAAAATTTGGTACATTTATATCTTATTTTTGTTAACTTCTATTTTCCAACGCTAATCATAAGTCACTTTGAATCTCAATCATTAGGTATTGTGTTCCTTAAAAATCCAGTATTGATTTTTTATAAATTTTGCACCATAACAAGGATATGTTAAAACAAGACGTATACGTTTATGATTCTGTAGCAGTTAAGACTCGACAGAGTTCCATGTTTATGTTTAACATTCTGTAGCAGTTAAGACTCGACAGAGTTCCATGTTTGAAAGTGACACACCAGGCAGAAGATCTCGAAAACATGCTTCTAATGTTGTTACCCAGCCAGAAGGTAGTTTGTTGTTAAACGTTTTATTTATACATTAAGAATGGTGCTTAGACTATGTTGATTAATTCACATAATTTAATCGACCATCCAAAAGAAAATTTGGAAAACATTGTTCTATGTTTTTTTAGTAAATTACAAGGATTTTTTTTAATAATTTATTCGTTACGTATGCTTTTTTGTAATAGGTGAAATAAGAAACACCGAGCCCTTGGTAACATTCACAATGTAGTGGGTGCTCGAACAATTTTTGACATTGGAATGTCAATCACAAGGTTTGTATTTCTCCCTTCTCTTGATTTGGCAACTTAATGATTATGTCAAGTTAAAGTCACGAGTCAGACGGGTCATCCCACTCAAAAAATACGGGTCAGACGGGTCACTTTACGATGGGTCACTATAGTTAAAAGGCACGGGTCAGACGAGTTTTTTGTATCAGGTGTGACAAGTTGTATATACTAATCCAGCACATTGATGGTCAAGTTAAAGACACGGGTCAGACGGGTCATCCCACTAAAAAAACACGGGTAGACGAGTCACATTTGTCAGACAAGTTTTTTGTATCAGGTGCCAAGTTGTATATGCTAATCCAACACATTAATGGTCAAGTTAAAGACACGGGTCAGACGGGTCATCCCACTAAAAAAACACGGGTCAGACGGGTCACATTAAGATGGGTTACTACAGTTAAAAGGCATTGGTCAGACGAGTTTTTTTTATCAGTGTGCCAAGTTGTATATGCTATTTCCAACACATTGATAGAATACATTCAGATGGAATCCAACCTAGATAACATTAACAAAAGCCAATACATGTTGCGCGGGCTTCGACAACTATTAAGAAAAAATACAACTAAACATAAACTAATACATTTTAAACAATGATAAAAAAACGCAGTACTTAAAAAAAAACATTTCCGTTAAGTAACACCATCAGAAGTAAAATTATAACAACCCAATAAATAGTGGCCCGGTACGATATTAAAAATAATTTACCACTAACTAACACCATCTAATATCTTATAATTATGATATTAAAAAATAAAATAAAACAAATGTCCTTAAAAATAATTTTAGAATAACTAAAACCATCCAAATTATAATTACAAGTCATGCCCGCCCAGCGGGCGGGCTTTCAAGTCTAGTATATATATATATATATATATATATATATATATATATATATATATATATATATATATATATATATATATATATATATATATATATATATATATATATATATATATATATATATATATATATATATATATATATATATATATAGGGTGGGGATACAATGAGAAGCCCCTTAAAATGAGAAGGATGAGAAGCCATCTCAACCATTGGATCTAACTTACAAGATCAAAAAAGTGGAGTGTCATTTTTGTAAATAATAGAAACCTGAGGGGCAAAGTGTTAGTAATGAAAAATAAAAAAAGCGGAGTTGCTCATTCCCAAATGTTTCAAACTTTCAGTTTCCAAAATTCCTCTCTCTCACTCCTATCTCCCCAAATTAAATCGATCCTTTTTTCTCCGCCTAGTAAATCGATCCTCTAATCAAATAAACACAAAACCCAAATAAACACAAAACCCAAATTAAATCGATCCTCTAATTAAAATCTATAGATTTATCAAAGCAATTTACTGCATCTCCGATGTTGAGGACGAATATGAAGGTTTTCACACCTCCTCGTAAGTTTTTATACGAATCATAAAATTCTTATTGCATCAATTAGTTTATTTTAATTTACTGAAATCGTTTTTATTTCTTCAATTAAGCAACTTGAAAAAGTGATAGACTAATTGTGGCATGTTATCGTGGTTCTGAGTTGAAATAGCTTTCTATTTGTACTATTGATTCAGTAATTTTATCGAAGTGGCGTATTATGTTCTATTTTGATCTAAAAAATGTTGTTTTAGTCTAGGCGCGTATGTTTTTAAATCGAAGAAAAGTTGTTTATGTATGTGTCTGAATGCGTGATGCAGTAAATTTTATAAAGTGATGCAGTAGTGTTTAGGTTAGGCACGTTGTTTTTTAAACGCTGAAAATTGTTTATGTGTCTGTCTGAATGTGTGATGGAGTACATTTTATAAAGTGATGCAGTAGTGTCGTATGAGTGATTTAATAGCATATTATGTTAGGCGCGTTGTTTTTAAAATGATGAAAAATGTTTATGTGTGTGTCTAAGTGTGTGATTCAGTAAATGTGATAAAGTGATGCAGTAGTGTCCTTTATAAGTCATTTAATAGCATAATCAGGTTAGGCGCGTTGTTTTTTAAACGTTGAAAATTGTTTATGTGTATGTCTGAATGTGTGATGTAGTAAATGTAATAAAGTGATGCAGTAGTGTCCTTATGAGTCATTTAATAGCATAATCAGATTAGGCGCGTTTTTTTAAGCGTTGAAAAGTGTTTATGTGTGTATATGAATGCGTGACGCAGTAGATGTGATAAAGTAATGCAACAGTGTCCTTTATGAGTCATTTAATAGCATAATCAGGTTAGGCGCGTTGTTTTTAAGCGTTGAAAAGTGTTTATGTGTGCCTATGAATGTGTGATGTAGTAGATGTGATAAAGTGATGCAGTAGTGTCCTTTATGAGGCATATAATACTAGTTTAGGTTAGGCGCGTTGTTTTTTAAACGTTGAAAATTGTTTATGTGTCTGTGTGAATGTGTGATGTAGTAAATTTTATAAAATGGTGCAGTAGTGTCGTATGAGTGATTTAATAGCATATTATGTTAGGCGCGTTGTTTTTAAAATGATGAAAAATGTTTATGTGTGTGTCTAAGTGTGTGATTCAGTAAATGTGATAAAGTGATGCAGTAGTGTCCTTTATAAGTCATTTAATAGCATAATCAGGTTAGGCGCGTTGTTTTTTAAACGTTGAAAATTGCTTATGTGTATGTCTGAATGTGTGATGCAGTAAATGTAATAAAGTGATGCAGTAGTGTCCTTATGAGTCATTTAATAGCATAATCAGATTAGGCGGGTTTTTTTTAAGCGTTGAAAAGTGTTTATGTGTGTGTATGAATGTGTGACGTAGTAGATGTGATAAAGTAATGCAACAGTGTCCTTTATGAGTCATTTAATAGCATAATCAGGTTAGGCGCGTTTTTTTTAAGCATTGAAAAGTGTTTATGTGTGCCTATGAATGTGTGATGCAGTAGATGTGATAAAGTGATGCAGTAGTGTCCTTTATGAGGCATATAATACTAGTTTAGGTTAGGCGCGTTGTTTTTTAAACGTTGAAAATTGTTTATGTGTCTGTGTGAATGTGTGATGGAGTAAATTTTATAAAGTGATGCAGTAGTGTCGTATGAGTGATTTAATAGCATATTATGTTAGGCGCGTTGTTTTTAAAATGATGAAAAATGTTTATGTGTGTGTCTAAGTGTGTGATTCAGTAAATGTGATAAAGTGATGCAGTAGTGTCCTTTATAAGTCATTTAATAGCATAATCAGGTTAGGCGCGTTGTTTTTTAAACGTTGAAAATTGTTTATGTGTCTGTCTGAATGTGTGATGCAGTAGATGTGATAAAGTGATTCAGTTGTGTCCTTTATGAGACATATAATACTAGTTTAGGTTAGGCGCGTTGTTTTTAAACGTTGAAAATTGTTTATGTATCTGTCTCAATATGTGATGCAGTAAATGTAATAATCTATTATTTTTTGCATTTAGGAGGTCTTGATGGTGTTATAGGCGTGTTAATAGTCTAATAATCTATTATTTTTTGCAACACGGAGTCGAGCAAAGATCAGGAATCTCGCAAGGAGGTTAGATGTAGTGGAGACGTTACTTCAAGCAACGATCAGGAATCTTGGTAGGTCTTGTAGGGAAGTTAGCAGTAGTGCAAGTACAGTCATTTTGTAAAATTTTGTAATTAACATCTTATTTATAATTTTTATTTATTGTACTAGTATCGGTAATTTCATTCACTCGGGAAACCTTTTGTCCAAGTACAATCATTTACTCTCCCTAACAAGGGTAGAGCCTTCCAGTATTATTTTTATGATTCTTTGGAGCTAATCCTACTCGTTTCAGATATGTAGCTGAAGTTTGACCTCCAGATGATCGATGCTACTATAATATGGTTATTTTGTTCATCGAAAGCTGTACATATTTCTAGAATTGGTATATCTCAGCTTCGGAAGATCTCATGGAACTTGTATAGTGGGAAATATGTCATGTTGCAGGAACCCCTGAATTATGTTGTTGTACAGTTGAAGCATTTGAATTTTGAAGTATTCAGTGCAACTCTTTCTGCACTTTAAGTATGAGTGTGTAAATACTCATCATTTTATACCCATATTTGACACAAAAATGACCAAAAACACCCGATTTATATTGCAGATATCCTTGGTTTGTGTTTTTATGTGTTTCAGGTACAAAGGATTGAAAACAGAGCGAAAACGGGCATTTTTGGATCGACTCGACAACAATTGTGCATTTGATCAAGTGAAGACAAAAGTCAAAGTCAACTCCCAAAAATACCAAAATGACACAAATGGTCCTTGGAATTAATATTCAATCTTGGCAGCCCTAGTCCTTGGATTTTCAGATTTTACAATAATAGTCCTTGAGCTTTAACACTTTTACCAAATCCAAACCACTAAACCTAAACTAAAATTAAACCCAGCTACAACCCATCACCACCCTATCCCATATCCAGCCCAAATACATAACCCAAGCCCAAAATACAAAAAAAACCCACAACCCGGTATTTATTTTAGTTAAACCCACAGGTCAAACCGGTCAACTCCCTCTTTCTTCCCTTTCCCACCATTCCCGCCAAAAACACAATCCCATCACCAGTACCTCTCCAACAACTTTGTCTCCCCCCTCCACTTCCCAATACCTACCCAGCCACCCTACCACACCCCAAAGTCAGAAACGCATGTGTTATTTCACCTTTCCCCCTCCTCCACGCTGGCAATCCACAACCATTTGGGAGCCAAAATCCAATTAAAGGGCTGAGATCATCCCATTGCTATCCAACGGGTGGGATTTACTCCCAAGAAGCACAAAGGAGTTTCCCAGCTATTTTGTCTCACAGAACTAGCACAAAGGAGTGAAGACCTTAGTTTTAGAATATAGTAAAAATAGGAAGTCATGTAAGCCTTGAAAGGCAGGTTTAATTTAGCTATTTTCTTTAAGGTACTTTGTATTTTTTAGCTCATTTTAATTTCACTGTATTGTAATTTACTCTTAATTTAATTTCAGTTCAGTCTTTACTTTAAAATTCCAAGTTTACTATTACAGCTTATTTACTGCTTATTGTGTTTTCTATGTGCTTCTTTCTTGTCTTTATGCTTATTTAGATGTTCTAAACCTAGTTTGATAAGTCTGAGTTTGGATTTGTTAATGTTGTTCTAAAAAACCAAGAAAAGTAAAAAACAGTCAAGATTAGCTTAAGCTTATTTAGTGCTTATTTGAAGTTGATAAGTTGTTTATTAGGTCTCAACTGAGTTACTTGATCACTGTTCTTTAAAAATCTAGGCTTATTCAGGCTTAAATTGTTTTTAAAACCAAAAATAGCCTCATAAGGAGAGTTTGGCAAAAGACCCAAACTGGGTCAAATTGGTGCTTTACTGTTCATGTGCAACTTTCTCAATTTTGAACTTGATTAATTTCACTTAGGTAAACTGTTTTCAAAAGATTTTTAGCATAATCTTAGTGTTCTAAGGATGTGGGTTGATTGGTGAAAAATTAGGTTGTAAAAAGAGCTCATAAGCTTCCTATCAGACAAGGCCTAACAAATCCCTTATTTTGCCTCATTTGGTGTTCATCTGGTCTGGGTTGAGTAGTGATATCATTTCTTTGACGCCTTAGTTCAAATCATAAACCAGATCAGTCATCTAGGTATAGCAGACTGCAGTTTTTTGTAATTTGTCTTTTTCATCAGTTTTCCTAGATTTTTAATTGTCTCAATATAGGTTGTTATCAGCTAAAATTCAGCTTAGTTAAAGTTCAGCTGCTCATCTTTTTTATTCCATTTTTTTAGATTTTTAGGAATTTTATTTAATAGCTCATTGAGGACTTGAACTAAGCCCCATTTGCCCTGCACCTCAACTAGATCAGTAGCCCTTATGGCCTTTGCTTATTTATGCTTATTTCAGCTTATTTGTGGTATTTATGGCTATTTGTAATTTTGTTTCTAGTTCGTTCTTCAGCTTAATTCATGTTCCTAGCTTGTTGAATAGCTTTTAGCTTATTTGGCCATTTAGCTTGTATTTTCTTTCTTTTCCAATACTGACCCAACTGATCAGAATATAAGCTGTTCATAAGCTTATTTTTGGTTTTCAAAAAGTTTTCTAGTTTTAATGTTAGCTTATTTTAATTTATTGTTTGAGATTTAAAAAAGAAAAACAAAAAAAAAATGTTTTGCAAAAAAAATGGGTGTTAGTGAGGTTCGAACCTGGGACCCTTAGTTGAAACACACACACCCTTACCATATGCACCAAGTTCTGCTTGGTGTAGTATTTCTCTTTTTTATTTTTTAAACTAATCTCAGCCCCTTATAGCTTAAACTGTTTTATTGCTTATTTCGTGGCTTATTTCAGTGCTTTTTAGGTTCCAATATTTTTCATAGATTAGTTTTAGCTTAATTTAATTTTTGGAAATTTTTCATAATTTTTACTGTTCATTTAGTATTTTTCCGAAATTAATTTAGTTTAATTAGTTTTTAATTCGTATTAAATAATTTAAAAATCAGAAAAATAAAATTCTTTTTTTCAAAATTTTCTTTTGTCATTTAGGACGTAGGAAAAATAATTTGGCACCCGTAGAGTTAATATTTCTTAGATTTCACTTTTAGTCTCGCATTTTCCCGGTTTTTAATTACGTTATTTTCTTTCTTTGTGTTTTGCTTTGTAGACTTATATGTTTAGGTTTCCCTTAGCCTATTTATGCTTCCCGTAGTTGTAGGATATTTAATCAAACACCAAAAATCTCTTTCCAAACATCAAGCACTTTAATTCCGAACCAAAAACGATATCTTCCATTCACACCTCGTTGGGACACGACCCGGGTGATCACTTGCCCGGTATCACACATATCACATTCACGGTTTTACAAGTTGGTCTTTTTCCTAAAGGGTTGACTTGTTGACTCTCGTGTATCACGTGCATCCGATACTATATATTTATATATATACTCACACACGGATCAAATTTTTGGCGCCGCTGCCGGGGAGGTTGTGTTGCGAAAATATCGTTAAAGGTTTAACGATTAGTGACTTGAGATCCTTCTTCTTGAAGTTTTCGCTTTCATAAAATTATAAAAAACAAAAATATTTTTCTTTTCTTTTGTATATATATTATCATATATAAACAAAAATACAAAAATATTTTCCGTTTTCTTGTGTTAAATAAAAGATTAAAAGCAATCTCAATATAATATTCCTCAACTTGGAATATTATCATAATAAGTTCCCAAACAAAAGATTTAAAACTTGCCTTTGTGTCGCTTGCGAATTCGGCTCACCTTTGATTGATTAACAAACTATAACGGAGGTTCTAGGATGGTCTTGACATTAAATTGCAGACCGAAAGGAGCGGGTTTTTTAGTGGCATTTATTGCCCACCTTTGCTCCTCCGCCACTCTATGCATTTTTCTTTCAAAGAGCTACCGTACGCTTGTTTGATTTAAGGTTTAAGTTCCTTGTGTTTTGCTTCGATCTTATTTTAATTGATTTGTTTTCCATTTTTTCTCTTAAAAAAAAATAAAAAAAAAAAAAAAAAAAAAAAAAAAAAATCTTTTAATGATTTTCAAAAATAATCTTCTTTATCCTCTTAAATTGTTTAATTCTATCTTCTTATCCCTCTATAATCTTTGATTCTCATCGCGGACATGCGTACGATGTCGGAATTACTTCAAGTACCCACCGAGGGTTACGAAGATGCTATCATTTTACCGGCAATTCTTTCCGGGAACTTCGAGATAAAAACCGGTTTAATTCAACTTGTTATGTCGAATCAATTTCATGGATTCGAGAGGGACGATCCCTACGCTCACATCCGATGGTTTAATAAGTTGACTTCGACTGTTAAATATAAGGATGTTCCTGATTGCGCGATTAAGTTGATTTTATTCCCGTTTTCTCTCGAAGGGGAAGCCCGGAGTTGGCTCGATAAAGAACCCCCTCGTTCGATTTCGACTTGGGAAGATCTCGTTTCTAAATTCGTGAATCATTTCTTTCCTTATTCTAAGATTGCAAATCTTAGGAACGATATTACAAATTTTCAACAACTTTTTGATGAAAATTTTGGTGAGGCATGGGATCGATTCAAAGATCTTCTTTATAAGTGCCCACCTCATGGTTTTTCGGAATTGCAACAAATTGATATGTTTTATCATGCTTTGACGCAAACCGATCAAGATTCGCTTAATGTAGCCGCCGGTGGCAATATCTTGTATCGAACTCCGAAATATATTTTAACTATTATCGAGAACAAGTCCACGGTTCACACTACACGAAGCAAACCGTTTGCTTCCAGAATGAGTGTTTCCCCCTCTACTTCCTATAAGAAAGAAAAATCTATTGAAGAAGTACTTGCCGAAGAACAAGCAGCTAAAAGACGTTACCGATTTCTCATCGATGACGATGACGAGGATTCTATTCAAATTTGTGAATTTTATAAGAATTCGTCAGCTGCAATTGCACCCGTCTTACCAACTGAAGATCCCGTTGACTCTCTCATAATGGGGGACAAGCATCTTAGCACTATTCCGGAAACGGAATCGGACGAAGTAATAAAGTCTAGTGTTAAGGACCTTGTCCTAATCCAAAGTGAGTCCGAGGGTATTTCCGACAAAATATGTGATTTGCCTCCTCTTGATACTTTTGAGACTTCCTCCGATGATTGTACCACAAGTGATAACGATTCTTTATCTTATGGAGACATTGATTATTTATTTGTCGTTTTAAGTTTATTTTTCCGAAGGAAAACGCAACGGATGTATTTTCCCCGGGTCGTAGTCCCAGCGAAGGTTGAATTCGAGTTTTCGTATCGGTGTCGAATATGTGCCGTGAATGTGAGTGAAAGAGTGATGATTGGTGATTTTATACTACGAACAATGAAATATTAAATGAAAACAAGGAGTAAAGCTAAGGGTACTGTTAGGAACATGTTTTAAATATTTACAAGTCTTGTTCATTTATAATGTTGCACGTTTATTAGGACTATATTGTTTGTAATTTTGGACCGGTCCATTAGTAGTCCATGGACCGGTCACATGAGTTAAAATATTCTAGTCACATGCAAAGGGAATATTCTTAGAATAATTCCCCTCCTATTGCCTATAAATAGAAGGCATGGGATACATTTTCATTTGTTGGTTTTCATGTGTAAGTGCGTAAGCTCTGTCCAAGTAAAGTTTGATTAATAGAAAGCCGACCATTCTTCTTATTCTACTTCTTCTTATTCTCTTCTCTTATTTAGTAGTGCTTATTAGCTTATTCATCTCATACGTAGCATAATATAGAGTAGTAGTTCGTGTGTTATTTGTCCTATCGAGTGTGTGTTTGAGATTTATACGTGACCTACAAGTGGTATCAGAGCCAAGGGATAATTAGGATCGTGTGTTTGAATCATTAGTAGTGTTAATTACGTTGGTTTTATAGTTATCGAAAAGTTTTGTTCACATCTTAACGTGAAAACTCTCGTTTTTTGTTGAAAATAGCTTTGATTTCGTCAAAATTTCACTAATCTTCATCGTTATTTCATATTTCCTACGTTAACAAGCTTCATCTTCATTAAATCTTTTGATTACTAATCGTTTAAGGTCAAAAACAATCGAGTTTATTGGTTATTTAGACGATTTGGTGTAATCCGTATTATTAGCGTATTGGAAAAGTTGATGAAAAGTGCTAGTTTTGGTTTCTGAGTGAACTTCGACAAGTTAGGGTTTCATCGCATTTGAAGGGATTATCGCAGTTGGCAATCAAGATAACTTAGGGTTTTATCGCAGTTCGAATCAAGAAAGATTAGGGTTTCATCGCATTTGGGAGATCTTCAATTATCGCATTTGGGACTCAGTATTGGACTTTCTTGTATTAGAAAGTAGTAATACTTCGACTTGGTCGCTTCTCTTCTCTTGTACAAGAGTTGAGAATTTATCGAACTTGGATTTGTGATAAATTTATCGCACTTGCCATAAATCATCGCAGTTTGATATATTATCTTATCGCTGTTGGATATTTTATCGCAGTTTGCTATAAATTATCGCACTTTAAGATAACATATTTAAATTGTCATTATTTATCGCACTTGATAGTTTTATCGCACTTTCAACTTTCGTTATCGCTATTGAAGGTTATCGCACTTGGTGTCTTGTCCTTATCGCATTTGGTGAACTGATCTTATCGCACTTGGTGAACTGTCATCGCACTTGGTGAACTGTCTTATCGCATTTGGTGAACAGTACTTTATCGCATTTGGACAAAATCTTTAGATTTCTAAACCAACTTAACTTACATCATCAACACATATCTTAATTATCTTAAAAGATCCAGATATGTCTCAACCACCTCATTTCAATTACTACTACCAGCTACAGCAACATCCACAACAACAACAGCAATTTCATCCTCAGTATCAACAACAACAAGCATTCGTACAACAACATCAATTTCTCTCTCCACCACAAGTATCCCCACAACAAATCATGCAACAGAATCAACAACTGCAGAATTATTCATCCTACTCCAGAGAACCTCATTGGTTTAACAAGATGTGTGAGGCAATTAGTAGTCAGCAATCACGTCATGAAGCTGGAAGTCAAGAAACTCCACCAATGCTAACTCCGGGTAACTACGTGCAATGGGCTAGTAGATTCCTCAGATTCGTTGAACTAAAAAAACCTCATGGTCAATACCTCAAGAAAGTCATTGAAGAAGGACCCTATCCTATTCCAGCTACTGTTGTTCCAGCAACTTCAGAGAGAGAAGAAACATCCACACCCACTCCGGTTGCAAACTACACAACTGAGCAAACATTACAACAAGAAGCAAACCAATTGGCTATGTCTTTCATACTTCAAGGGATTCCCAATCCTATCTATCGAAGTATTGATGCTCAAAAGACAGCCAAAGATATGTGGGAACATGTTCATCTTCTCATGGAAGGAACAGAGTTAAACCAGGAAGATCTTGAGTCTAAGTTGTATATGGAGTACACCCACTTCATCATGGAACCAGGGGAAACCATTGAATCTTACTACCACCGTTTCACCAACATTATCAATGACCTTGATCGTCATGATATAAAGTTACCAAAGATTGCTGTCAACTCAAAATTCCTTGGATGTCTTGGTCCTGAATGGCAGAAGTATGCAACTTTTGTAAGGCAGACAAAGAAAATTGGTGATGTCAAATATGGACTCATGTATGATTACCTCAGACAACATCAATCAGAAGTGGATAAAGAAATTGCAGCACGAGGAGGTTTCACACCCGCACCAACATCAAACTCACTTGCTCTCGTTGCTCAATCTAACTTCTCTTTACCACACCAGGAATTTGGCCACTCATCGTTTCAACCAAGTCCTCCACCCCAACCTCATAATCAAATCATTCCTTATGAAGCACCACAACAATACTCTGATAACCAGCTGGTTCCATACAACAACACCGATTCAATGCTGTACTCAAATGCAGATTATGATGAAGAAGAGGATGCTTTCAACTCTCTTAATGAAGCATTTGGATTGATTGCTAACGCATTTGGCAGATTCACCAAATCCAACAACCGTCTTCGTTCATCTTCAAATACCAGGAATCAGGCAGTTGTTAATGATGGAAGAGTAGAAATTCGTAACAGGTCTTCAGGCAGATTTGGTTCGGGAAATCGTGGATATGGTACTCAAAGGGTTCAGTCAGGAGGAAATAGGTTTAATACTGCAGGGGTAAACAGAAACAATATGGGGAATGATCAGAGAGGAAATTCGACTGTTGGGAATGTTCAGAGAGGCATTGCAAATACGTCTATCACATGTTATAACTGTGGGGGGAACGGTCACATGGCAAATGCTTGTCCGAAGCCAAGAACAATGGGCAGTGCTTATCACAAAGAGGCTCTTTTGATGGCACTCAAAGATGAAAAAGCTGCTGGAAGGTTGACTCAGAATGATCAAAGTTTTATGGCTAATGTGGAATCAGATGATGAAATGGAAGATCTAGAGGCAAATGCTGCAGTCATGCTTATTGTAGGGTATTCAATATGCAAGAATTACTAGTTTGAGGCTTGCTTGGATCGAATATGTAAGAATTCTAGAGAGAAGTAGGAGAGTTTTGGGAGCCTTTTAGAGAGAGAAAGGAACTAGTAATCTATTAGCTTGAAAGGTCCAACCCTTCCCATGTGTGGGAAGGGGTTTATATACTTACTACTATTTGTGCCCCTAGTGGGCTGTGGAGTGAGCTGACAGTGGGGAAAGCCCCGACCCACTCCACAAATATAGATACGACTAATCTAATAAAACTAATAATACTAATAATACTAAGCTTATATAAATAAGCCTACGAGCTATGTGATATGCTAAATAGATACTCGGGGTGACCGAACCTTCATATGAATATTTATATTCCTAACAATCTCCCCCTAAGGGAGGTCACCCCGGAAATAATATTTCGAATTCTAGCATTTGATCTTTTGATCTTGACTTCATAGCTCGTAGTCTTCGATTCTTCAACGTCTTGAAACTTTGTGTCTTTAGCAGTGAACTTGCGATGACTGTTCTTTGTTTTGGATGATCTTTGAGTATTCTTTGAAGTTATCATCCAACATGCGTCTTCAAGTCATCTTGTGGCTTCGTCATCATGAGAAGTTGTGATCTTGGAGCCTTCTTTGAGATCATCAGCCACCGAAAATCTCTGAGCTCATCCATTGTAGTAATGCCTCCATGTGATTTGTTGTGATCGTTGGGCCCGCATGCTCACACTTTTCTGGATCATGATAGCTATCATCAGAGTTGCGGAAGCTGTGTTGAAGGTCTTTTAGCTATCATGATGTCTTTAATAATGAGTTGGAAGTGTGAGCATGGCGTGTGGATTGACATGTCTCATACTGGAATCAGGAACCACCATCACCATCTTTATTTGTACCTGAAATAAAACAGTTAGCAATAAAGTTGGAGAACGAATATGGCTTTGTCATTCGTTCGGTGTGGTTGGATTAACCTTCGGATCCGTGAGGACCGACCTGTGATCAGGTAGAATTCCCTTTAAAGAGAATTCTCCTTGACAGGAATTTCCAGCTTGTTGTAAAGACTCATTCAATGAACTAACATTGGACTCGTCTTACAAGCATGTTCTCATACCGGAACGTCTCAAAGCAGACAACACGGTTGAGTGAATCAGTGAATTGAATACCTACTGATTGATGAGAAATTGATTAGAAAAATCACTCGCGTGTTACAAGATAAACAATTTTTATGTAACACGACGAGGGTTTTACACATTAAATCACATTTCTGTCATAAATACTTTTGTTTGAAAATTTTCACAATCAATGCGCTCGAAATTCATTTGATGAGCACATTGAAGGGTTTTCCAAAAGCATCCGTCAATCCATTTCCTGAAACAAGTTTGATTCAAAAGTGAATCGCCCCATTGTTTCATTCCAGTTGTCACAGGTTTGATCCATGAAGGATCTCACATGTCACCCACCAAGAGCTCGTTTGATGTTGGCTCTAGAAGGATTTCCATCTTCATTGTGATTACTTTAAGTATCACTCGGATGTTCTGGCAATACCACAAGGATAATGCGTAGGACTCTTCATATATATTTTCTTGCTTTTCACGGTGTATGAAACAGCAAGCATATTGGAAATGTGTCCTAATGAGATTAATTGATGATCTCTTGGCTCTAGACTCAATAGTGCATTTTGATTTAGTGATCGGAGGCTGGAGAGGACTGCCACCTTTTCAATATCATCTAACTCGGAGTGAGAGAGACGATAGCAATGTATTGATCTCCGTGACAAGTGAAACAAGAGTCCTTTGAGGGACCTTGAGTGGCTAGGGAGGGTTGTGCAGCGTATCACTGGGTCCATGATACTTTGTCTTCAATGTCAGCAATCAACTAAGTGATTCTGACAGCATATGTATTGACCCGGTTTCTGCCTAAGATGTAAGGAGGGCTTCTTTCTTTTCACCCTTTATCTTTACATTTCTTTTTCATTCTTCAACCCCTTCAGTGCTTACCGAGACTTCATAACTAGCACCTTGTTGGGTTTGTTCCAGTGCTAGCTCCATCTCAGTCGGCACTCTTCCCTTATTCACTTTTCTCCTTTTTAATCATTCCTAAGGACTTCTATTCTAATTAGAGGATTGTCCCTGGGAAGATCCCTCCGGTTCTGGCTGGATCATGGGAACAAATACCTAACCTCACCATCCTTATAACTCCAATGCATTAAAATAAGATTGGTCGGTCTTTGGTATTCTTCCACAGTTGCCATCATAAATCATTCGCTCCCCCTCAATATGTGCATCGATATACGAAAAGGTTTAGCACATATGGGAGAGCCTACACTTGAGTTCCAAAAGATCACATTTTTATCAGAATTTCATATTTAACTCACATTCTCTCCCCCGATCAAAAATTTCAAACCATTTGAGATTTGTGATCCCAATTGATTTAAATATGTTTAGAAAATTTGGGAGAAAATGTGGTCAGGTTTAATATATTCTGATTACGAAGCATACAATGCTCCCCCTCAAACCAAGAGAGAGTGTCACTGCTGATGTTGCACAATGTTTTAAAAAGGTGTCCAAATTTGAACAAATAAACTCCCCCTCAATTAATGACCCGTTTTCTATTTAAAGAGCTGTAGTCATTCAATTGAGTGATAAGAATTTGTGAAATTTAAGTCCAGTTACCACCTTGTGAAATACCAAAACTCTCTTGAAGAATCATAGAACTGAAAGAGTTCATGGTGCAAAGAAGACTTCTCTTCTTATACGCGAAATGATGCACTGAACCGTACATCAAATCGGGGAAACATGGATATAAAGTAATCCATGCCCAGGTGAACATCACCCGGTTGGAGGAACAGCTGTCTTTTTGGCGACATGCTTTCCCCATTGTACAACGCGGGTTGCAGTATGAAGTAACTGCAAGCCATTTAGACATGTTTTAACAATCCATTTTAACTTCTGATCGAGCTTCATTTAAAGACCCGTGCCATTATTGAATGACATTTCTAAGTCCGTAAATGTTATCGATAAACAGAAGACATGCCTAGGTGAAACTATTTTTGGTATTTTCTATTTTTCTGATTTTTATGGTTTTTCTTGGTTTTAATATTTTTCTATATACAATTTTCTGGATCTATAAGCAACTGCAAGCCATTTAGACATGTTTTAACAATCCATTTTAACTTCTGCTCGAGCTTCATTTAAAGACCCGTGCCATTATTGAATGACATTTCTAAGTCCGTAAATGTTATCGATAAACAGAAGACATGCCTAGGTGAAACTATTTTTGGTATTTTCTATTTTTCTGATTTTTATGGTTTTTCTTGGTTTTAATATTTTTCTATATACAATTTTCTGGATCTATAATTTTC
Organism: Artemisia tridentata subsp. tridentata; assembly: GCA_021014915.2. Classification (NCBI taxonomy): domain Eukaryota; kingdom Viridiplantae; phylum Streptophyta; class Magnoliopsida; order Asterales; family Asteraceae; genus Artemisia; species Artemisia tridentata. The sequence goes on along the minus strand of CP139501.1, from coordinate 17,073,844 downwards.
TATTTACAGTATGTTTTAAGATATGTACAAACTATATTATTCAGTTTAAGACGATGATGAAATGAATACCGAAATGAGGATACGTTCAGTATGTTGTAGAAATCTGTGGTCAATCATCTCTTAAACTTTCACCACCAAAGCTTTCGAGGCTCCTGAACAATTGACGGAACTTGAGCCTTCCCAATGTACAGCTTTGATAGCTTCCCCCCAAACCGACAATCTTCATACTGAGCAGATTCAAAGCTCTCTTTCAAGCTTACATAAGGTAAGCGTACAGCGGAAACCGTAGCAAACCACATTAAGTATTGCTGCTCCCTTTTAAGAATAATCATCGTGATTCTCCGTTCGGGGATCCTCAAATAGATCAGCAACGAATCATCTCACATTTGAATAATTCTTCTCACATTTCTTCCCGCTGAATACTGAAGAAATGCCTACCAAAAGTATCCAGAGACCACTTTCCCCCAAGTAGTTGAAGAGATGCAGCCAGTCTCGATATATGAAGCCCAAAAACCCGAAGTACACACTCAATCCCATTAATGAAGTCGACAATGATAACACCAAGACAGTACCATAATAGCTACTGAGTACCGGATGTACACATTTCCTTCAGTAGGATACCGACTAACCATAGGAACCATCATACAATTGTGTACCTCTTTTATCATCAGAAACTGACATTCTCTTCCCACACTTAGTTGGAATGACACACCAGAAAGAACGAGTTAGAACACTGATTTTCTCTGCGGTTATGACATTTGTCTTCCCGGAATAATCTTCAATTGAGAAGAAGTATAAAGCCCATCATGTGTACTCATTGTGCATTCAGATGTATGTCTCCTTCCCCCTTGCTGGTTTTGATACCTCAGAATCAGCAACACATTTTACGAACATATTCTTGAAATCTTGTGAGAAGAACAGCTTAGGCTCAAGTAGATCAAGTGAGAATTAACCGCTGCCGAAACCGTCTCTGACTATCTTTATCAACCCTCAAGTAGGCCTTATGATGAGATAACTGATGGAGCAAACCCGATATACCAAACTTGAGCCTGAAGATAGAATTCCCCATTCTTGTGACTTACGCTTGCACTAATGTTGGAAGAACGGTGTAGAGAATTAGTGCTCCAAGCAAATCTCTAAGTACTCAATACCCAACCAAGGTATGAGACATTAACACCTCTTACGATTATCCACAACGACATCGGCGTGTGACACTGAGTACTACAACGTAACTCCTTTAAGTGATAGTTACCCCGACTACTGGTAACTAGATAACCTAAGACTTCAACTTAAATCTTAAGCACGAGCAAGTTATCATAGAAAGTCATGCATCCAACCAACCCCGACTTCAAGATAGGATAAGATCACGCCTTTGAGGAAGTCAACTTCAATCTCGAATAAGTGATACCTAATCAACTCCATGGTCACAATTAGATGCCCAGCTCAAGTGAGTGAACCAACAACCAAATGTACATCGAATCACTTGTTCACACATCTCCCCCTCAAAGATTGCATACGAGGATGCCATCTTTAATTGAACAAGTGCATATGAGGTTGGTCCACTGTTCACACTTCTCCCCCTCAAAGATTGCATACGAGGATGCTATTTTTGATTCAGTGAATAAACGTCCAATCGGATGGAAGTAGATCTACTTGATATCTGAATGAGCATGGAGCAAGTATGAAGCCTTTAGATGAGACTAGTCAGAAACAAGGAGAGTCGTATGACCATTTCCCAAATCTCAATCACCATGTAGTTTATTCACCCTTCTCCTCCCCCTCAAAAATTGCATATCACTACCTACTGCCATTTTTGATAGACCAGGTGAATAGGAATATACTCTAATGTACGTTTATCCCCTTTGGTGACTGAATGAGCATTTGACGAACATGAAGCTTGACGAGAGTGGTCATGAATAAGAAGATTCCTCTTCTTCCGAAGATAAAGCGCACTCAAGCGTACGCCTTTCTTTTCTTTGATGAACGGGGCCTGAAGAGATGTCAGCAGACGCCATTATTAAAACATTGAGACCCGAGGCTTGAACTGCATTGTTCAAACGTCATAGTCATTGAAGAACGAGGCCTGAACTGATTTGAACAGACGTCATCATGATTCCCCTCATATGTTGTGAGCAGCCTGTGTCCAAATGTTAAAGGACGATCCGTACGACCTGCATTTGAAAACGGACGAAACAGGAGAATTTGGAGAGCCGGATCCCCAATTTAGGTTGGGTTCCAGTTGGTTAGTGCAAACAATCTTTGGGGCTGCTGAAACCATAGGTGCTTTGGTTTTAACAATAGGGGCAACACTAGTAGATGCAATGGACCTAGTTAAGGGACATTGTATATCTAAAGGGATAGCTCTACCAGTAGGCTTCCATTCCTTAACAGGCACTACTCTAGGAATTGTAATCCTTGTTAAAGGGCAATGTTCCCCTAGTATGAATGTTCGGCCCGTGGGCTTCCACTGAAAGCCCACATTGGTAAACATTTTCCCTGTAGGTTTCCAGGATTGCTTAATTTGTCTAGCTCTCCAAACTTTCCTAACTGGGGGTTTGTTGGACGACTTCAGAAATTTTTTAACACATTTATCATGATTACACGAAATTATGCATTCATTACATGTTTTGCAAAGTGAATTTGGATTCGAATTATGATTCCTTTTGTTCAAATCTGACTTGTTGTTTCTCATGTGGTCTTCTACTTTCCTTTTAGGAACACTTTTAGCTGGTGAAATCCTAGAATTCTTTATGTTTCTCCTAGGTTTTGACTCGCTAGCTTTAGTGTCACAATTAACTCCTGTAGAAGGACTGATGGGAATCTTAGTCTTCTTCACTTCTAGTTGCTGAATATGTTTTGATGTGTTGGGATCTGAAGTTTCCAAAGATACCTCAAAGGTTACATGCTTGTTCTTAATTGTGGATGACGATGCAACTATTCTATCTCTTTGGTTGTGAGACTTAGGGCCCGTGCCAATGGCATATTCTAATTGTTCCTGGATCCTTTTTGTGAGGACGCAGGCATAACCTACTGCCTTATCGAGTGGTTTTCCTATTCTGTCCTCTTCCACAACCTCACGAAGAGTGTCAAGTCCATCCCTAAGGTGACAGAGGTACATTTGATGGACAGGTCTGTTGTTTCTCATGGGAAATGGAATAGGCCTCACATCAACATCGTACATTTTACAAGCAGAGACCTTTGATGCAACACAATTACAAGTGGTACATGGCATTTTTCCTTTGACCTGAGTCTTAAGATTCTCAATTTCATTTAACAAAGAGGTTATTTGATCATTGTGATTGTTTCTTGTAACTTTAATAGAATCATATAACTCTTTGAAATGTTGTTTGACCTTTGAATTTTCTTCTCGATAACACTCATTTTCATGATGTAACTTATTTATGGTGTTTTGATATTGAAAATTCTGAGAATCTGAAGACGAAGGTTTATTGGTGCCATACACCTCACATTTGTTGGATTTCAATTGGGCAACTTGGGCCCTCAACAGTCGAATCGTGTTTGTGTGAGCTTGAATTTTTTCATCACGTTTGCTTAATTCAAAATATGTATCAAACTCAGGAGCATCCAAGGATGTCTTGACATTTGATATTTTGCATTTTTCTTCTAAGTGTTGATGTTTGAGTTGCAAATTCAGATAATCAACTTCTAGTTTTGAAAAACGTTTAACCATGTTATCATGGTCATCATTTTGAATTTTTTCAAGCAATTTCAAATTCTCCCCCTCAAGCTCAACAACACGATTCTGGGTGACATTTAACGCAATAGCATACTCATTAAATTGACAAGCAGACAATGCAGAATCAGTAGCAGTGTAAAATACATCTTGTGCAATACATTTAGCAATCAAGTTGTCATTAGTAATGAGTATGTTTTTTCTTTCAATCTCACGACTCTTAAGTTCTATTGCATATTCATTCACCTCATTTTCCATGTCTTTAAACACTACTTTCATTTCTTTTATTTATGTTTTGAGGGCAGTTTGCAGCCCTTCAAAGTGTTGATGCGCGTGATGTGTCGTTGCGGTTTAGCAGTTTTAATGCCTACTCAAGTTTTAAATTTATATTTAGCCGACTTATCAATAACACACACACTTAACGAGCAGTGTACCCGGTCAGTATGAAGATAATGGTAAGTAGAGTGTCGATCACTAAGAGTGGAACGTATAATCTCGTTAATCTAATCAGTATTTTAATATCCTAACGCAAGGGGGTTTCAGCCTGAGAGACTGGCACAGTTTTGTTTGCAATTAAATAATAAAATAAACATATAGGCACGAATCAGCAAGTAGCACACACGTACACAGATAGATACTTGAGACAATAAGAGGGCTGTCCTTATGATTAAGTAGATTGTCACTTGTTTTATTGATAGCTTTATATGAAGTGTATGTAATTAACCCTTTCTCGTTGGTCCTATTCTCATCGGCGAGTAAACCCTTAATGACGACTTATGTCTAAAAGTTATTCCTAAGTGATCAATTTAGAAACAACCGTGGGAGCCACACCTTGTCCCGCAGTCGGGTGCCCGCAAGCCACTAATAAACACAGAGGTGGTCAATGCACTAATAAGTAGTAACCAAAGACATCAACATATAAACTTTAATTGATGGGAAAGCAAGTATTAAAGGGAGTGCAATCTTTCCGTTGTCACATTACACAAGCCACCAATCCTGATGAATTAAAGTTTGCTAAAACAATAAAACAAAACTACTTAATGAATTAAATACATGCAGCACCTTCTTACAGCTCTTGTATCTTCGATTTGGGTGTGTCTTGTGCTGCCTCTTGACTGAATTCGTCCTTCTCTTCTGTTGTCCGAACTTCGGTTAGGGTTTCGAACTTCCGAATCTGTGTCCCTCTTTAATGTGTCTGGTCTACGGGGTATTTATAGTTTGTGTCTGAGGGAAGATGCGGCGCATCTACTTAAGTAGATGCGGCGCATGTACTTAACTTCGCGTGGGGTCCAAGATTATAATATTCAGGAATATTCGTACACCGCCAGAAGATGCGGCGTAACTCTTTATTAGATGCGGCGCATGTCCTCTTGTATCTTGGATCGTATCTGGTGATATATTGATAGAGATGCGGCGCATGTTGATAGTGAGATGCGGCGCATCTGGAGCAGAATTGACTTGATCTTGTCCATGTCAGTAGACTTCCACTTTATGTACGTTTTGCTCCATTATTAGTCCAAAATCGCCAAGTTTCACCAAATGCTTGTTTTTACCTGAGAATTACAAAAGTAAACGATTAAGTATCAATCCTCATACATAATATAGTAAAACAAGTTAAATTAATAGGATAAATGATGGTAATAAAATGTACTTATTTGAGTTCATCAAATATCCCCCCACTTGAACTTTACTTGTCCCCAAGTAAACCTTAGATTAAATCTCATGAAAATGTATCCTAAAAGAAGTTAGGATTTATTTTTATATTTAAGCATGTATTCGTTTATTTCGTAATCACACAACTAAACACTTAACGAATTAGAAGTAAAATAAAATAAGTCGATAAAAGCAAATCTAATCGTTTAACTGTCCAGTCGCGACGAATATTCTATCATAGGCTTGGCAAGTATACACATCTCCACCACTAAAGCTAAGGAATAACAAGTCTAAAGCGGTAAAAAGGGTTTTTAGGCTTAAGGGTTAATTATTCTTATTTCACTATCGATCTCAAATTCCAGAAAAGGCGACAAAATCACAAATACATGATCGAATCCACGAACACGATACTTGCAATTGCTCAAATCCTTAACTCGAATAGGCTAAAGATAGGTCCAAACTTCACCAATAATAATATATCAAAAAGGGCGACAAAATCATAAATACATAGCCGAATCTACGACTACGATACTTAAGATTGCTCAAATCCCTAATCTCAATAAATCAAAGGTTTGGTTGGATAAAGAACAATACAGGGTATGGATAACATTTAGGATATAAATTGGTGTAAAAATAAAAATAAACAAAACAAATAAATTAAAATCCTAAGTGTGGTTAATCACTATCCCAACCATCCCATGAATAAGACTCATATCATTGAATAACTCACGCTTTAACACTTGAAACACACGCTTTAGGTAGACACGAATTATACTCAACAAAATCTTAATCAAAGAATAATCCTTAATTGGCATTCCCATAACTGCCAATTCCCATTCAATCCATAGATATAGTACAACAAATAGTGGTGATATCGACCACTTACATAACTCTACATCGTTGGTTATAACAAACTTCCAACACTTTTTTTTTCTTTCTTTTTCTTTTCTCATTTTTTCGATTTTTTTTTTTTTTTTTTTTTTTTTTTTTTTTTTTTTATAACATAAAGATAGATGTGTAAAATTTCACCACATCACTACAACTTTCTTTCCGGATAATTTTTCCATACTTTTCATAACTTCAGAAATAATGGTAAATAGTGAAAGTAGTAAACACACGAAAAATAAACTCCAAAATATACAATATTTACTTTCACTCCAATTGCATTGTGCAATTTCCCGACCTAACCATAGATAATGAATTACGCACGCGAACACAGGTAATGTAAGGAAACACACTCTGCCTATAGCAATTAACCAACCACGGATTCTAATCTACAGGGTAGGCTAAGGTTTAAGGTGTAACGAAACATTTTAAACATAGGTGTAAGAAACGAAAGGAATGGCTCTGAGTGTTTTTCTAGGGGTATCTTACTCTAAAAGTGAGAGTAACAAAAGGTTTTATACGGGGGTTAACTAACCAGTGTAGTTAGTTAATAACACATAACATATAAAGGCTATTTGGGTGTAATCCTAGAATTTTACCAAGTTAGACAAGTCATTCCAATTAAATAAATAATACTCATTATGGTGGTCTCGAATAGTATACAAGCCAAGTTCTAAAGTTTACAAGTCACCGGCACACTCATAGATTTGTGAATTTTGGAAAAATCACAATTTTTGAAAATAACGTCATGTGTGCAGTTATGCAACTTAGATCTTAAACAAAAACATGCTAAAAAAAATTTTTAAGTTTGATATATTAAGCACAGTTTAAGCATAATTTTTGAAAAAGTTTAGGACAAGTAATTGTTAAGTGTTCTAATTCTCCTATCCCCCCACTTAAGTTAAACAACGTCCTCGTTGTTTGTATAAAAGGTTAAAAACTGGAAAATAAAAAGAATTAGAACAGAAAAACTCCCCTGAGATTTGCTCGGTATGATCCTCCATTAGTATATGAGCAAAAATCATCTTTCTTGTGGATTAGAACGTTAAATCTTCATACTTGATGTATCCACAGGAAATTCAGGAAATTATAATACCACCAACACTTTAAAACACACCTAAGATAAGAAAGGTTCAACTTGCATAATACATTAGTAGTTAGAAAAAATAAAACTTAAAAATGAAAACTGGAAATCATCAGGTCAGTCGATGCGCCGTATCCTATTGAAGAAGATACGCCGTATCGAGCCTGGAATAAATACGGATCAGAATAAAGATGCGCCGCATCCTTAACCAGGGATGCGCCGCATTAAAATAAACTGATAAAAAGTTTTAAAGTCGAAAATAAAAATGCAGAAAAATAAAATAAGATATGACCATTGCAGAGGATGCGTCGCATCTCAGGACTGAGATGCGCCGTATCTTCGTGCGGCCTGGACTGACTCGACACAGAAAACAGAATAATAAAAGATAAATCTTCCGGGTTGTCTCCCGGTCAGCACTTGTCTTTATTCCAGAGTCTTCAAGTTAGACTCACGTTCAGCTCCTTAGTATCTATCATTGAAGGAGTCGGAAACGTCACGCTCCTTCATCCCCAATTTAGTAATATTGAACACTCCTTGCTCGTCCTTAATTTCCACGCCGTTCCTCTTTAATATCTGTATAAATAAAGTCCTGTCCCTTTCGGGCAGAGATGACAAAATGATAGACGGGAAATTCTTATAATCATACAGGCACAAATAAGCAAGGTGGGGTGGTAGTTCAATAAACATATCATTATTCAAATTCGTTTTCTCAACTATTCTCCTACGTTTATTAATTACTACACAATCATACCACTCATCATCAGAATCACTAACAACATCGCGTCTAAGTTCGGTAGGTACATTAAGGTCAATGAATTCCTCAAAGTCTTCATGATTAGGATTAGTTGAGTTGTTTTGAATCAATGTTTCTCCCATAAGTCTAGCTTCAAGATCGAGGTCCATACGCTCTCTTAATCCTAGCATATAAACACTTCTAATAATGCTTTTAACCGGATCTTGGCACTTGTAGACTATTTTATTATTCCCTACCCTTAATGAAATTTTTCTTTTAAACACATCAATCTTAGCATGGGCAGTAGACAAGAAAGGTCTTCCGAGGATTAAAGGAATCTTAACATCCTCGGGCATGTCTAGTATAATAAAGTCTACGGGAAAAATAAACTGCTCAATTTTAACTAGCACATTATTAGCAATCCCTTCAGGTCGTTTTACTGTTTTATCAGCCAATTCAATAAGTAATTTAGTTGGTACTAATTTTCCTAGTCCTAGGGTAGCGAATGTCTTAAGAGGCATAACACTAACACTAGCTCCTAAGTCAGCCAACACATTATTGAAAGATATATTATTAATAGAACAAGGTAGAGTAAAACTTCCTGGGTCTCTTTCTTTATGAGGCAAGGCATTTGAATCGGTTGCAGGGCTCTCTTCTTTCATTGTTGCCTTGATTTCTTCTTCAATCTTTGTCTTTCCTTTTAGTAGTCTCCTTAAGCTGATTGAAGAGTTAAAGAAAAATTCGGGTCTTGCACCATCATTACCATTCATCGATCTTCTAGGTATATTAGGAGTGACTTCTTCAGTGGTGCTTATGGCCTTGACATGATCCCTTGGGTTGGTTTCAGTTGAGCTCGGTAAACTTCCATATCCCCTTTCTTGAAGGACCTTGCTCATTTGACCAATTTGTTGTTCCAATGCTTTGATCGAAGCTCCTTGATTTCTTGTAGTAGTGTCCGTTGAAGCTCGAATTTCCTTGATCATAGCAGTATTCTCTTCATGTCTTTTAGCAGCATCGGCCATAATTTGCTTTAAAGTATCATCTAAAGTCTGCCTCCTCTCTTGATAAGCGGGATTGAAGTTGTTCTTTTGATAGAATCCCGGACTAGCTTCCCTAAATCTTGCTGAAGGTCGGAATGGTTGTCCAAACTGGGTGTAATAAGCTTCTTCAAACGTCTCACTTTCATTCTTATTCGGGCAATCTTTAGTGTAGTGAGGTCCTTCGCATTTTTCACATCCAACTTGGGCAGCATATGCTCTTTCATCTCGCTTCTTCATCTCTCTACTAATTTTATCCAATTGAGCTTGAATAGCAGCAATCCCGTCAAAATTAGTGCTGCTCTTAGATCTAGTAGAGGTCCCATCGTGCCATTTCTGAGAATGATCGGCAGCACCTTGGATCGCTTTCCTAGCATTAGTTGCACTCATTTGAGGTACATCTCCCTTAGCATCCAAAATCTGTCTAGTTGGCACGTCCAGTCCCTGGTAAAACAATATTATCTCCTGCATAGGGGTTAGATAGTGTTGAGGACATTTTACCAATAAATCTTTAAATCGTTCCCAAGCTTGATAAAGAGTTTCATCAGGCTCTTGCTTGAAACTATTGATGGCCTCCATCTTTTTAGCAGTCTTAGCAGGTGGACAATATCTCTTCAGGAATTTGCTCTTCAAATCTTCCCATGTAGTGATTGAACTAGCAGGTTCATTCCTTAGCCACTTGTTAGCAGCTCCTTTTAGCGAGATAGGAAAGATTCTTAGCATGAGTTGATCGGTATTGACACTCTCTGTAGTAAACAAATCTGCAATCTCCAGGACTTTTTCAACATGCTCATTAGCATCTTCTTGTTCCGTCCCACTGAAAGCATTCTCTCTGAGCTCTTTGAGAAACTGACCTTTCAACTCAAATTTTGACTTATCATCAAACTTAGGTCTAGCAACTCCTGAAGTGTAATCAGCACGGGTACTGTTCATGTATTCCTCCATAGTAGTGTTTTCGCCCATTGTTTCAGTTTCAACTTCCTCTTTTTCTTCAGAAAAATAATCAAGCTCGAGTGAACTTGAAAGATCAAAACTTCTTGTGTTGAAAAGCCTTTTAAGCGAATGTAGGGCTCGTTCAGGATCTTCGAAAGGTTGAATTAAGTTCTTAGTCGAACTCCTGGTCATGCACTTCCTGAAATCAAACACAAAAGCATCAGTAGGGTATGCCCAAGAAAGTAGTATATCAGAAAATCAACAACGAAAACGGAATACGAAAAGTTAAAGTTACTGATATCTGCAGACGATGCGCCGTATCCAAAAAGTTGGATACGCCGTATCTTATAATCGTTAAAAATTAAATCAGACTTTATTCAGAAAATAGATACGCCGCTTAGAATTTATGAATGCGCCGTATCGAATTAATTAATCAAAAATCAGTTTATCTAATTAAAATTAAATGCGTCGTATCAACGAAAGTTAATGCGCCGTATTTTCGTTACGTTTAAAAATAAAAGATTTTTGATTCAGTAAGATGCGCCGTATCGACGGAGATCGATACGCCGTATTTGTTTAATAATTCGCAAACTGTTTTTCAATTAAAATAATAGATACGCCGTATCTGCGAAAGCAGATGCGTCGTATGGCGTTAACGTTTAGAAAAATTTTTATCAAAACAGATACGCCGTATCTTCAAAAGAAGATGCGTCGTATTATTTTATCGCTTAGAAAAATTTCTTATTAAAAACAGATACGCCGTATCTTGGGGAAAAGATGCGTCGTATCGAATTAATTAAACGCGTTGTATTAAAAAAATTAAACGCAATACGCCGTATCTGAGAGATCAGATGCGCCGTATCGTTTGATTTAGCACAGTACAACGATAGCAGAACAGAAAAATACGAAAAATAAAAACAAAAAATAAAACACACAAAACAAAAATAAAACACACAAAAATAAAAACAAAAGCAAACAAATAACACACAATACAACAAATATGCAAAATAGTACAATGATGCAATTAATCTAATAAAAAGAAAAATAACCTAATTAAAATACTAATCAAATTAACAGAAAATAACAATTCACTCCCCGGCAGCGGCGCCAAAAACTTGATGCGCGTGATGTGTCGTTGCGGTTTAGCAGTTTTAATGCCTACTCAAGTTTTAAATTTATATTTAGCCGACTTATCAATAACACACACACTTAACGAGCAGTGTACCCGGTCAGTATGAAGATAATGGTAAGTAGAGTGTCGATCACTAAGAGTGGAACGTATAATCTCGTTAATCTAATCAGTATTTTAATATCCTAACGCAAGGGGGTTTCAGCCTGAGAGACTGGCACAGTTTTGTTTGCAATTAAATAATAAAATAAACATATAGGCACGAATCAGCAAGTAGCACACACGTACACAGATAGATACTTGAGACAATAAGAGGGCTGTCCTTATGATTAAGTAGATTGTCACTTGTTTTATTGATAGCTTTATATGAAGTGTATGTAATTAACCCTTTCTCGTTGGTCCTATTCTCATCGGCGAGTAAACCCTTAATGACGACTTATGTCTAAAAGTTATTCCTAAGTGATCAATTTAGAAACAACCGTGGGAGCCACACCTTGTCCCGCAGTCGGGTGCCCGCAAGCCACTAATAAACACAGAGGTGGTCAATGCACTAATAAGTAGTAACCAAAGACATCAACATATAAACTTTAATTGATGGGAAAGCAAGTATTAAAGGGAGTGCAATCTTTCCGTTGTCACATTACACAAGCCACCAATCCTGATGAATTAAAGTTTGCTAAAACAATAAAACAAAACTACTTAATGAATTAAATACATGCAGCACCTTCTTACAGCTCTTGTATCTTCGATTTGGGTGTGTCTTGTGCTGCCTCTTGACTGAATTCGTCCTTCTCTTCTGTTGTCCGAACTTCGGTTAGGGTTTCGAACTTCCGAATCTGTGTCCCTCTTTAATGTGTCTGGTCTACGGGGTATTTATAGTTTGTGTCTGAGGGAAGATGCGGCGCATCTACTTAAGTAGATGCGGCGCATGTACTTAACTTCGCGTGGGGTCCAAGATTATAATATTCAGGAATATTCGTACACCGCCAGAAGATGCGGCGTAACTCTTTATTAGATGCGGCGCATGTCCTCTTGTATCTTGGATCGTATCTGGTGATATATTGATAGAGATGCGGCGCATGTTGATAGTGAGATGCGGCGCATCTGGAGCAGAATTGACTTGATCTTGTCCATGTCAGTAGACTTCCACTTTATGTACGTTTTGCTCCATTATTAGTCCAAAATCGCCAAGTTTCACCAAATGCTTGTTTTTACCTGAGAATTACAAAAGTAAACGATTAAGTATCAATCCTCATACATAATATAGTAAAACAAGTTAAATTAATAGGATAAATGATGGTAATAAAATGTACTTATTTGAGTTCATCAAGTGTTCTTTTAGTAGTTTAAAGAATGGCATGACCTCAGTTAAGTAACACCTTTTTGCATGTTCAAAACACCTTTCCCCCTCAGTAATGCCGGTTGGTGTGATTCTCTTCTTACATGTTTTATCAAAATCAGCAAACAGTTGCCAAAGCACATATAAGCTAATAAAGGTTTTGCATTCAGTGGGAAGAGACAAAGGCACCAAATTCCTAGGTGTATTGGGAGGATACACCGTTATGGACGCAACTTTTCTAATGAGAGGGGTGTTGGCCTTAAGTTTTTCTTCCTTAAGTTTTTCATTATCTAGTTTCCAGAATATCTGTTCAGGTGTTAACTTCTTTTGAGGAGCAAACACAGTCAGACGATTTTCCTCACTATAGTCATGGGGCTTGATTATTATTCGTCTGGCTATGCACTTGGGATCCCTCATTTTCTCATTCATTCTTTCCTTTGTTCTCTCACTCATCTCCTCCTCCTCTTTAGTGTAGAGAAGCTCAGGCGGGTCATGATTAGGCATAAACATCACATTGGAATCATTTAATGCAGGTTGGGCTATCTTAGCAATCTCATGAATAGCTAATTTAGATCTACCTACATTGCTTTCACTATGCTTGTCACTTAACTTTCTGTGCTTATACATCATTTGGGCAGTCTGTCTGGTTTGGTCTTGTGTGTACAACTTATCTTCAAGCTTATTTTTTAACGTCTTGAGTCTAGAGAAATCATTTAAAAGTGTTGTTTCTTTTTGTTTGAATTCTAGCTTAAGTGTAGTTATACACTTTTGAACTTCCTGTTTCTGTTTGACAGACTGTTCTAGCTGACTTTTCAAAGAACTCAACTCTATTTTTAATGTTTCTTCTCTTACTCTAGACTCTTTAATAAGTGTACTCATTTGACCTTCTAATTTCTGCTCACGCTCATTAAGCTCAAACTTAGCACGCTGTTCATACATAGCCACTTGTTCTTTATAAATGTTTAGTCTAGTGATCAAGTTATCATCAGGGACAAATACAGTGTTCTCATGCAGCACATAATCATCATTTAGAACAGAAGATGCACAACTAGGTACAACAGACGCTTCGTTGTGATTCACATATTGTTCATATGGGAAAACATTGCTATTTCCCATATTAGCAATATCTGACTTAACAACGTTTGTCTGTTGTACTTTGTCGGGAATCTTTTGTTCATGCAACACATTATCATTATTAATGACAGAAGATACCCCATTAGGTTCAGCCGATGCTTCGTTGTGTTTCTCATGTTGCACGTTGTTCCTAACAGTATCTGACTCAACAACGTTTGTCTGTGGCTGATGAAGCTCTTTCTGTTGAGAATTCGGGCACACAAATTCTCTATTGGCACCAACATAGTCAAACACGTTTATCTGTCGAACATCTTTGGGAATCTTTTGTTTGTCAATCATGTTGTACAATTTGAGTATCTCTGATATAGCAGAATCTGAAGTATTTGACATGATATTAACGTGCACGGGATTTTACAATTCTATGATTTAAACCGAGAAATAGATTCTTTCGCGGGGTTTTACAAAATCAAGAATAAACCGTGAAATGATGCTTGATATGTGTTATGATGACTGTTGGATTGTTGCACTATTGTTAAGTTGTGATTTGGATTGGTTGATGCAAGTTGTTACGATGGAATTTTGGTCTGGAAACTTAAAACCTCAATAACTTCTTTTTGGAGCATTTTCAGGCCTCGAAACTTGGGTTGAATGAATAAATTCATTCAACGTGTCCTTCTCCTCGGTCTCACGGTCGTTTTGACAGGTGTTTCGCTGAAAACGGAGTTACGGTTCAAAAGTTATGGCCGTTTGAAGTTTTGACGTAAAAATAGCACCTCTGTGGATACAAACCGCCTAGACAAATAGTACTCTTGAGGATACAAACCGAGTACACTCTGCAACAACAAACCGAGTACACGCTGTAGGGACAAACCGAGTAGGCACCAACTGAGTAAACTCTACTGGAACAAACCGAGTAGATACAAACCGAGTAAGTTCCTCAGAGACAAACCGAGTCTACACAAACCGAGTATGCGCTGGAGGGACAAATCGAGTAGACACAAACCGAGTAAATTCCTCAGAGACAAACCGAGTATACACAAACCGAGTATACGCTAGAGGGACAAACCGAGTAGACACAAACTGAGTAAATTCCTCAGAGACAAACCGAGTCTACACAAACCGAGTAAATTTCTCAGAGACAAACCGAGTCTACACAAACCGAGTAGACTTTTCAGAGACAAACCGAGTCTGCACAAACCGAGTAGACTTTTCAGAGACAAACCGAGTACGCGCAGCTGGGACAAACCGAGTAGACACAAACTCCCAAGCACGTCGCTTTCACTGCCTTTTGTCTTTTTGCCTAAACGAGTAATAGGACAAACCGTATCTGAGAAATGACACAAACCGAGTCCAAGAATTCGTCCCAAGTACACAAACCGCTGCCAAGAACACTACAACAAATACCCACGAATTTGCCCAAAATCACCACACCGTTCTTAGATCTGTGAATCCAAACACCAAATACCACACTAATACTATTCTTAAGCTAGAAAGTACAAAGTAAAACAACTTCTAATCACTAAACAAAGTACAAAATGAAATTTATGCTACAAATCAAACCGAACCAAAAAAAACTTAAAAACTACCAATCGAACCAAAAAAAACCTCAAGAGCTACACAAATACAAAGTAAAACAACTTTTAATCATTAATCAAAGCACAAAATGAAATTTATGCTACTAATCAAACCGAACCAAAAACCAAAAAAAACTTAAAAACTACAAATCGAACCAAGAAGAAAAACCTCAAAAACTACACAAATCCGTGAATACCAACTCTCATGGACCTAACCATGGCTCTTGATACCAATTGTAGGGTATTCACAATACAAGAATTATTAGTATGAGGCTTGCTTGGATCGAATATGTAAGAATTCTAGAGAGAAGTAGGAGAGTTTTGGGAGCCTTTTAGAGAGAGAAAGGAACTAGTAATATATTAGATTGAAAAGGTCCAACCCTTCCCATGTGTGGGAAGGGGTTTATATACTTACTACTATTTGTGCCCCTAGTGGGCTGTGGAGTGAGCTGACAGTGGGGAAAGCCCCGACCCACTCCACAAATATAGATACGACTAATCTAATAAAACTAATAATACTAATAATACTAAGCTTATATAAATAAGCCTACGAGCTATGTGATATGCTAAATGGATACTCGGGGTGACCGAACCTTCATATGAATATTTATATTCCTAACACTTATGGCTAATATGCACGAAATGAATCTGTCCGAGTCAGGCCCGGTATATGATACCGATGGTCTTTCTCAGGTACCTGATCCTACATGTCTCATCCATGAAATTGCTTTACCAGCTGCATCTTCATCTACAAATGAAATGTTTGATCAACATGATTCATTCTCATCACCATCCGATGATCAAATAAACACGGTCGTATCATTTGATGATGATAATACCGTTGTCTCATTTGATGATCTCATTGATGATGACAATTGTGATCATCTTGATCAACCTGATCCTTTGACTGATCAAGATTTGGAGTTACAGGCCTTGTTATTGACCACCCAGTCACAAATAGAAAAATGCAAGGACATCAATCAGAAGCTTAAAGATAAAATTGCATTGTTAACAAAGGATAATGAGTGCTACCAACAACAACTTTCAGGATATCTAAAACAAGATAAACGTGAAAAAGGTTTTGAAATAGCTTTTCAACAAGAATACGTAAAGGTTCAAAATTTAGAAAGTCAAGTACGTGAGCTAACCGTTGCCAAAGCTGAGCTTTTCTCACAAAAAGAAAAAGATCAATTTGAATTCAAAAAACAAATTGATGCTTTAACTTCTGAGTTGTTAAAAACTCAATCTGAGCTTTCAACATCTCAGAAGGATCTTCTTGAAGAAAAGCAAGCCACTAGGAAATGTGTTGACTCCTATCTTGATCAAATTCTGGATTTGGAAACCAAACTCAAAGAATTTCAAAACATTGTGTATAAAACGGGTAATTCTGTAACGCAAATTCAAAAGAATGTTGTGAAACCGAGTCATAAAGGAGTAAGTTTTGCACTTGGCAGTGACACACCCCGCAATTTACACAAAGCACTCAAAGACAATCCCAAGTTATACAATGCAACATTTCTGTTAGATGATACCTTTCAACATGTTGTTATGTATTCTGTTGATGAAGAAACTGATTTTCTGGAAAACAAGATTGAGGGTCGATCAGATTCACAAACAAAATTTTCAAAGATACATTATGATTATAATGCACGACCTCATTTGAGCAAATCATTTGTCCCTCCTAAGGATCATCCAGAACAAACGTTAACATACACAAACATAAGTGCTACTTCGTCTATAACTTCTGTCCCCACGACTGCTGCACATTTCAAAGATTGTCTGACAGAGGATCTTGCTGATCCACAAATGCCTCCAAAATGTCGGGTTCTTCGATATTTTAAGACATTTATGGACGACATTTCTCTTTTGGAGAATGAAATTGAGTTTAGTTCTCAAATTCCTGTCTCTTCTTTTCTTTCTCCTGTTCAAAAAGAAAAGAAAGAGATTCTTCAAAAGAAAATTCTTCCTCATGTCAGAAATCTGAAGAAATGCGCAACAAAATGGGAAGAGGAGTTACAAACGGAAGTAGCATCTATGCAAACCATTTTCAAAGCTAAAGATGACAAGGTTCAACGTCAAAAACTTCAAAGGAAATTTTTAGCAAAAGAAAATGATCGACTCTTGGAAAAGGTTTTGTGTTATGACGTAGTGTCTGTGATTATGAATTCGCTCTATGAATCTGGTAATGCTGTACTTGTGAATGATCATGCTGTGGATAGTAAGATGTTGCGTATGGAGATTAATAATCTGGAACATGAGAATGAGATTCTTCGACAGCTCAATAATGATGTGGAAAACAAAGCTTTTAATCTTCAAAAACGGCTTGACTGGTGTCAAAAACAGAGTGTTGAATTTGAACTTAAATTTCAACATCTTTTAGCGTCTTTATCATTTCAAAACAGTCATGTTCCTGAAAAGTTTAAGGAAACAAAAGCTTTCTTAAGAATTAAACTGTTTGAAAATGAAAAGGAACTGGAGGAAATTCTTCAAAACCGAAATGACACAGTCCGCCTCAATCGAAAATTAGATTCACAAAATCAAGAGTTTCAACACATCATTATTGATTTGAAGAAGAAAATCAGAGTTTTAGACACAGGCAAAACAAACACTCATAAGATTGCCCCAGAGATGTATGTAGTAGACAAAGAACATACCCAAGCATCTGATGTAACCACTAATTTAGCTACTTGTACTTCCACAGGACTAGAAACCACACCTAAGGTCAGCCCTTCCAAGACTCACAAGAAACAGAGGAAGCTTAGAGTCAAGAAACCTAGGAAGGAGTTATCTAAGTCTGAAGAAGTTCCAGCTAGTAGTTTGAATAAGACAAATGTAACATCAGGAATAGAATTGCACTTATCTGAGTCTAGTTTTAAGATTGATGTAACAAATGCTGAATCTTTAAATGTTAATGAAGATGTTTTGGTTGATGCTACTTGTGTTTTTTGTCGTAATAGCATACTATCTGGTGATCATACAAAATGTGTTGCTAAAACTTTGCTGACTAAGAGAAAGAAACGAAATAGTGGCGCTTCCTCTAGGCTTAAAACCAATGAAAAGTCCATTTTAGGAATGCCCCCACTAGATGTTTCTGAGAAAAATATGGATAAGCCCAAATCCAAGACTACAAAGTCACCTAGTGCATACATTAGGAAAAAGGCAGAGACTAGTTGGACCTGGCAACGTTGGTTACAGAACACTTTTGGTTTTCAATGGTTACCTAAAGTACTAACCTCTTGTGCTACTAACCCAGCGGATCCAACCGTTATCAAATCTCCACCTGTTTCCAATGTTTGTGATGCAGGTGATTCAAATCGTCCTTTGGATTGTTGATAGCGGGTGCTCCCGACACATGACCGGCAATCTCAAACTTCTTCAAAACTTTATTGCTAAGTTTATCGGAACGGTCAGATTCGGGAATGATCACTTCGCTGCAATTATGGGCTATGGGGATTACATTAATGGGAACATCAAAATCAGCCGTGTGTATTATGTTGAAGGCCTTGGTCATAATTTGTTCTCCGTAGGACAATTCTGCGATGGAGATTTGGAAGTAGCATTCAGGGAGAAAACTTGCTTTATTCGTGATCTTCAAGGGAACGATCTCATGAAAGGGAAACGCGGCACCAGTCTGTATACTATCTCACTTGAAGGCATGACAGCGTCTACTCCTATTTGTTTACTCTCCAAGGCTCATCCCACAAAGGCTTGGTTATGGCACAAAAGATTGTCTCATCTCAATTTTAAAACCATCACTGACCTTGCCAAGAAGAAATTAGTTGACGGTCTACCTAAATTCAGATATGCCAAGGATCACTTGTGTTCTGTGTGTGAACAAGGGAAAAGTCACCGTGCTCATTTTCCTCCCAAAACAGAACACAGCACAGATCATGTCCTACAACTGCTTCATATGGATTTGTGTGGTCCGATGCGAGTTCAGAGTATTAACGGAAAGAAGTATATTCTGGTAATAGTGGATGACTACTCACGATGGACTTGGGTCTATTTTCTTCGAACTAAAGATCAAGTTCCTTCTATCCTCATCACGTTTCTCACCAAGATTCAAGTTCAAGTCCGCAACACCGTCCGCATCATCAGAACAGACAACGGGACTGAATTTAAGAATCAAATCATTCGGGAATTCACTGAGAAACAGGGTATTGTTCATCAGACTTCAATAGCTCGCACTCCAGAACAAAATGGTGTAGTTGAAAGACGAAACCGTACGCTCGTGGAAGCAGCTCGAACTATGTTGATCAATGCTCAATTACCGGATTATCTTTGGGCTGAAGCTGTCAATACTGCTTGTTATACTCAGAATCGTGCCATGATCACCAAACGACACAGCAAGACACCATATGAGCTTATACAAGGAAGACAACCAAACATCAACTATTTTCACGTCTTTGGAGCATTGTGTTATCCGAAGAATGATAAAGATGATCTTGGTAAACTTAAGGCTAAAGCAGATATTGGGATATTTGTAGGATACTGTGAGAACTCCAAGGGATACCGTATTTAGAATCGTCGGACCGGGGATATTCAAGAAACCATACACGCTAATTTTGATGAACTCACTGAAATGGCTTCTGAGCAAAACCGCTTAGAACCCACTCACAACCGTCTAAACTTCCCTGAATCTTCGGCTGCACCCCTACCTTTCAACCGGAAGGATCTGGAAGATTTGTTTGCACCAATGTTTGATGACGTTCGTGTTACTAGTGCATCAGATGCTTCCACCAGTTCCGCTGCTCAACATGTCATACAACAAGCACCTGATCCATCAGCATCTACCTCTACCGTAGTTGCTACCGATGCACCACAACCTGAACCATCATCATCAATGGAGAAAACACCTCAACCAGCAGTTGAAGATTCATCCCCCATTTCTAACAATGTTCCAACACCATCAGGATATGACGGGAACGCCTTCTTTAATCCATTTGCTCCACCACCAACCATTCCAGATACCGGAGAATCATCCTCGAGCAACATGGACCCGTCATATCATCATCACAACATTCAACACTACCCATCGACTCATAAATGGACAAGGGATCATCCGTTAGTTAATGTGATTGGCAATCCAGATAAACCAGTTATGACACGACAGAAACTCCACACAGATGGTGAAACCTGCATTTATGCTCTTACCGTCTGTCAAGCTGAACCAAAAAATATCAAAGAGGCCATGACTTATGACAATTGGATTGAATCAATGCAAGAGGAGTTGGATCAGTTCAAAAGATTGGAAGTCTGGGAACTCGTTGAAAAACCAGATGGAGTTTATGTTGTGGGTTTAAAATGGATTTGGAAAAATAAGCTGGATGCAGAAGGAACGGTTATTCGTAACAAGTCTCGGTTGGTTGCTAAAGGGTATAGCCAAGAAGAGGGAATTGATTTCGAGGAATCTTTTGCTCCAGTGGCTAGGCTTGAGGCAGTGCGAATGTTTCTGGCATACGCGGCTCATAAGAACATCACAGTTTACCAAATGGACGTGAAGACAGCATTTTTGAACAGACAACTTCGTGAAGAGGTGTATGTTTCACAACCAGAGGGCTTCGTCGATCCAGAACATCCACAACACGTTTACAGGCTTAAGAAAGCTCTCTACGGCCTTAAACAAGCCCCGAGGGCATGGTACGATAAACTTGCTGCATTCTTGCTTGCTAATCATTTTACTAAAGGATCTGTGGACCCGACTCTGTTTATACAAAAACACGGGGAGGACATTCTCATCGTACAAATTTATGTGGATGACATCATTTTTGGGTCTACCCATAAAAAGTACTCAAACGCTTTTGCAAAACTTATGAAACAAAACTTTGAGATGTCCATGATCGGTGAATTAAACTTTTTTCTAGGATTACAAGTTCACCAATCACCTCGTGGTATATTCTTGAGTCAGTCCAAATATGCACAAGAGATATTAAAAAAGCATGGCATGACAACTAGTGACACCTATAACACCCCTATGTCTTCCTCATCCCCGAAGCTAGATGCTGACATACATGGGAAACCCACTGATCCTACACATTATCGTAGTATAATTGGGTCTCTTATGTATCTCACCGCTAGCAGACCGGATGTTGTATTTGCCACATACCTGTGTTCACGCTATCAATCTAACCCAACAGAAAGACATTTATCTGCTGTTAAAAGAATCCTTAGATATATCAAGGGAACCATTCATTTGGGGATCTGGTATCCAAAGGATTCTGGTTTTGCACTAACTGCTTTTTCAGATGCGGATCATGCGGGATGTATTGATACAAGAAAGAGCACATCCGGTGGTGTTCAATTCCTCGGTGATAAGCTGGTGTCCTGGCAGTCAAAGAAGCAAGATTGTACGTCTCTATCATCCACGGAATCAGAGTATGTAGCCATGTCTGCCTGTTGTGCTCAAATCATTTGGATGCGATCACAACTGATGGATTATGGTTACATATTCAACAAAATCCCGATGTACTGTGACTCCAAAAGTGCTATCGCTATCTCGTGCAACACAGTCCAACATTCCAAATCCAAACACATCGCTCTCAGATATCACTTCATCAAGGAGCATGTGGAGCAGGGTACCGTTGAGTTGTATTTCGTGGGAACGGAACACCAATTAGCGGATCTTTTCACGAAAGCCTTACCTCATGATCGTTTTGTGAAATTGGTTCATCAAATTGGAATGCGATGTTTGACTCCTCAAGAATTGACAAATTTTCTCCAAAACAAATAAAAGAATCAAATATCCAAACTATCTTTGTAAATATATTATATAAAAAAAAAAAAAAAAATAAAAAATAAAAAAAAAAATGCAAGTACAATCCCTTATCCAACACTTTGTTCATTTTTATGTCACTAATTATTTTTGAACACGTGTTGAGGGGGAGACATCATTTTTCCACAAGTTTTAAATTGTACTTGCATATTTTCAGAAATTGTTGTGCAATTTGGTGATGAGATTTTTAAGATAACAAACTTGTGTGCCTTTAATGTACAAAAGTGAGACTAAGTGTTAGCTTGATGGTGGTTTAGGACTTAGTGTTCAAAATAATCAAGGTTAGGGGGCTAAATGTGTAAAAATTAATAACCGCAGTTATTACATCTGCCAACTTCACCAACCGAATTTAATTCACCCCACCCACCATCATCAACGGCTATCATTAAATCTGCAAATCCGCTCAAGATTTTCAAAATTTGTGAGTGATCTTATGTTTAGTATGCTATTATAAAAGATGGTTTTGAACGATATCATGATCCAACGGCTCGAACATTCAAAATTGTTAAAGTTAGTTCTAGGGTATTGCGTTAAATTGGGGATTTTGGATTTAGAGTGTTTGAGTGTAAAATGATTGTACGATAATGCTTTTACAATGTTAGTTAACCTATATTGCTTGCTTACTTACACCCAGAAACCACAAATTAGTCTAATCGAATTTTAGGGTTTAAGCAACGATTTGGGGAAAACTTTTTGAATGTATTATTATGTAATCTGTTGATTGGAGAGTTGTTGTTTGACGTTTAATTGAATATTGGCATGCTTGATTTGTACCCAGAAAACATTGTATGTGAATCGATTGAATTTTAGGGTTTATCAAGAACATGAACACTAGCAGTTTGATTTATGCATAATTATGGTTCGTTTTTGTTATAACTTAGCCAAAATGTCCATAAATGTCATTCAAATTGTTTGTGAAACTCTGTGGACACAAATCATGCATCACGATAAAGATTTAAGTGAATGTTCATCGTCAAAAGTGCTCGTAAACTCTTGTATAAGAGTTTATCGAAGTTGGCCAAAATTATCGCAGTTGGGATAGTTATCGCAGTTGGGATAATTATCGCAGTTAAGATTTTTATCTTGATTGACTTAATTATCGTGATTGTCATAATTATCGCAGTTGGATAATTATCGCAGTTGAGCTAATTATCGCAGTTGGGATGATTATCGCAGTTGAGATGATTATCGCAGTTGGATAATTATTACAATTAAGATACTTATCTTGATTGAATGATTATCGCAGTTGTCATAATTATCGCAGTTGACAATAATTATCGCAGTTGACAATAATTATCGCAGTTGACATAATTTATCGCAGTTGTGATCTGATATAAAATTTTGATCAATTTCCTTAGGTATATCCTTTATACTTATCAAAATTAATCAAAATTTTATAGAATTTGGCTAGTTTTTGATAAATTCTTTGACCAAGCATGTAACAAAAAATCATTAATACAATAGAATGCTATGTGTTGTTCTTAAAAGCTAACAATTTTTCTAACAAACATGCATTCTGTATACTCGTATATGATTGATTGATTCAGAAACACATCGATGGCATCTTCCCAACAACAACCACTTCCTGCTCTCACCAAAGAAGAAGTCTTTCCTCGTGGGTATACTCTGGAAATAGGGAAGAACAATTCACGGGTAGAATTGGACAAGATCAAGTGTTCCGACCCCAGTTGCCAGATTGCTGTAGAAATTTTCAAAGCTCACAAATGCAGGGATCTTCTTGACAGCTCAGACACTATTCCAGAGCTATATATTCATCAATTCTGGGATACTTTCACAAGAAGTAATGATGATAAGTCTTTTACTTGTACACTGGATCGGAAGAAAATCAGAGTCACACCTGCTACACTCAGAAAAGCCTTGAAACTTCCAGAGGCACCTGAAGCTGCTAACCGATTCCACCCAACACCTTCAGAGTCTGAGGTCATGCAATTTCTGGAAGATATTGGTTATGATGTTCAACCTGATACACCATTAACCACGATCTCCAAAGTTAATGCTAGATACATCCCTCAACCCTGGAGGACTATCTTCTTCATCATAACACATTCAATAACTGGAAGAGATAGTGGGTTTGAGCATCCAAGACTGTCTCATCTTCAAGTCTTGTGGGGATTTCTAAACCAAGAACCTATTGACTTTGCTGCTCTTATTTGGGATGATATAATGTACTTAATGCGTAAAGCATCCAAGAAAATCCCATTTGTTCGATACACCAAAGTTCTTATCAGCTATTTACTTGATCAACATGAAGACCTTGATAAGCGTCCTACAGATAAAGAAGTTCATGAATATAGCATGGATAAAACATTGAGCAAAGTTTATTTCCCAAAAGAAAGCACGCGAAAGCAAGGTGCGAGGTTGCCAGAATTTTTGATGCCTGATGAGGTCAAAGAAACAAAAGCTTATCATGATTACGACCAAGCATATCGTGAACGTCGTGTGGGTCTTGCCAAGATGGTTGAAGAATCTAGATCTTCAAAGACTCATTCAAAAGGTAAGACAAAGACAGGAAGTGCCTCAAGTGTCTCTAAACCAAAAGCAAAACATCCAAGAACAACTTTCATCAAAAGGAGAGTACCCAGTAAACCACAGCCGAAACCTGAACCAAATAGAATCGTTGATGAAGATACAGAATCTAACTCTGAATCATCTGAATCCGAAGAAGAACATGTCTTTATGACTGAAGAAGAGGCTGAACTTCACAATAAGATCTCTCATGAGAATGCACAAAAACAAAGTCTCAAAACACTTAAAGAAGATGAAGAGCGTAGAGCAAAGAGAGTATTGGAACAACAGATGGAGTATGAAAGAACACATGGAGTTGGAGGATCACAAACTGTTCCTAAAGAAGCTTTGACCCAAGATGATCCGGTTAATCAACCCGGTGGGTCTGGAGCTGAATCAACAAAGGTCTCTTCACAGCAAACAAGTTCGGTTAATCAACCCGACTTAGGAGCACCAACTCAGGAGGAAAAGGAAAAAGATCAGGATAGCAACATTGTTCTATCTGACAAGGATATTTCTGATTCTATGTTTGATGACAATCCCGAGGAACAAACACGCAATGATGATACAGACGATTGGAATATAGAAGAAGAAAAAGACATTCTTGGAGACAAAACAACTAAAGCAGCCAAAGATCTTGAGGAAGCGGCTAAACAGGAAGAAGAAAGGAAACGTAAGGAGGAGGCTCAAGCTAACCTGGAAGCAGATAGCTACCTTCGTTCTCACACTCCAACACCTCCTCCTTCCCCTCCAAAGGACACAATCGAATCTAAACTGGCTATGGTCGTTCATAACCCACAACAGCAGCAAGAACAACCACCAGTTCAGCCCTCGTCTGCTTCTTCACCAAAGACACCTCCTGGATCACCACCTAAGAATCCTACACCTCCACCCTCACCTCAAAAGGAATCAACTGCTCAATCTGATGAACCAATTCCTTCACTCACTCCATCATCTTCGAGGTCTTCATCACCAAAATCAAAGGCAACTGTTTCTGAGAATATTCTTAAGGCCTACAAAGGAAAGAGCAAGAGAAGAATCGTCCATGTTACGAAAGTTGAGGTTGTGACTCCTGCAGCAAAGAAACTTAAAAAGGCAGTAAAGAGAGCACAAGCACAACAAGACAACCAAGCTACAACTAAATTGGCTGAAATGGAAGACTTAGTCAAGAAGTTGTCTCAACAAATGGAAGAAATGCAGGAAAGCAAGAAGCAGATAGATGAATTCCTTGGTTTCAACATCAAAGATCATATGACACGCAAGGCAAAGAAATTTGTTAAGCAATTTCTTCCTGATCTTCAACAAAACATAAATGAACATATTGATTCACAACTTGACGAAAAGATCAAAGAAGCTGTCTCTTCTTCTTCCAACACCAAACCACTTCCAGAACTCACCACTGAATATATCGAGCTTGTGCTTCTCGACCGACTCTTTGAAATCACCTCTCCTTCTTCAGAAGAAATTAACCTGATTGCGGCTCTTCAAGCACATATTGAGAAGAAATCATGCAAGGAAACTGCTGACAAAGGAAAACGCATTCGAGAAGATGATGAGGATGATCAGGACCCTAAACCCGAACAAAAGAAACACAAAGGCGGGTCAGGGATTCACATTCAGGAGCCAACGAAACATAAACCATCATCTCAACCTCCTAAACATCAATCCTCTGGTCCCACTGAAACCGAACATCACCATGAGCAGTTTACAACTGAAGATGTGGAATTCCAGCCACACGATGATCAACCTCATTCACCATCATCATCACCAAAACCAAAGCCATCCAAGTCCAAGCCCTCACACAGCAGAAAGTCATCTACTGGACCAGCGGTTGTCACATGGCTGGATAATGATACGGATGTGCTAGGAAATGAATGGTTCGATCATCTAGCAAGCGCTCAAGTTCAGACTGACGAAGCTTCACGAGTTGAAGACAGCACCTTTGCTGTTACTCAAGAAATTAAAAGAACTCTTAATATTAAGAAGATGACCAAAAAGGAACTTCGTCGGATCAAGAATGATGCTTTCCTTCTTCTGAAAAACAAATCCAATAGCGCAGCAGAACTCGAATATCACCTTAAAAACATTGCACGGGCAATGTCAAGTGACTTCGACTGGGCTAGTCCAGACGTCGTCAGGAAAGTTGGCAAGAATCAACCATTCATCACTGATTGGACCAAGCCACTGACCGTGATACGAAGACATCATCACTCGAAAATTCCCTTTCAAATGTTCTTCAACAAAGATCTGGAACTTCTAAAGAATGGAGCTCAAGGGACGACAAAGTACGCTACATCTATCACTTTCACACCAGCCGCTCATTACACACAATCAGCCATTGAAGAAGCAGCTATTAACAGACATATGTTTGTTAAAAAGCTCGTCAAATATGATCGTGATGCAGAGCTGGGGATTCATCACTGGTACTCTAAAAGACAAAGCTGGTACAAGTACAAACTTGCCCTTCAGAAATCAAAAGAACCAGTTTACAGTGATCTCAGAATAATGGCCGTCATCAATGTGAGTGGATCAAGAAGATGCGATTATATATTTCTTGAAGAGATCACAGTAAGAAGAATCGATAACAATCTTTACAAATTCTCTGAGGCGGATTTTCCTGATCTAAATCTAAATGATATCGAAGACATGTATCTGATGAAGGTCCAAGGCAAATTGCAGCATCTGACCAACGAGCTTCGATATGCACTTAGTACTTCCCTCTGTCATTACATCAGGAGAACCATCATCAAAGAACGTGTAGAAGATCTCCAGCTTGGTGTGGAAAGTTATCAGACTCAGCTTAACCTTGTTGAACCACAGTTTCTTCTAAACAGCAAAAAGGACCCTCAGTACACCATGCTACATAGTCCAGTCTTCGGGTTTGTTTACAGAAGCACAACAGATTTTCATCATTTCATGGCATTCAATGAGATTCACAAGTTCTGTGACGACACCCTGAAGAGTGTACGTGACGGGTTAGCTAATAGAGTTCGAGATTCGATGTTGCAAAAATCAAGAAGATGGACTTCGAAGGAGCTGCGACAAGTCAAGGAATTTATTCGGAAGATGGAAGAACGGTTATACCATCGGGATCAGATGAGGAGGCTAGAGAGCTATGTTGGGGGTCGTCCACCATTCGCCATCAGATTATTTCAGCGAACTGACCCAGTGTTCACAACTTTTGGTAAAGGTGGATGATGTAAGAATCAATTCTCAAAATTTCATCATATCATTCTTCTTTCCATAATTGGCTTGTACATTACGGCTTGTGCACACATAACAGTGTACAACCCGGACCCCAAAGAAAGGACCCTGAGGTACTTTTCAGTGCCTCAATCCTGAAAAAGGAGCGAAAGCTTCTTACTTATGAGCAGAATTAAAACCAGAATGTTTTCTAAAGTTTTTCCAAACATTCTGCTCATAAGGACAAGTATTCCCTTGTTAAGGGGGAGTATTTGAAAAATATAATCTTTGTTCAAAAAGACAAATGTTCTTGAAATTCTTCCCTAAAACTCAAAAACAGCATATTTTAATCATAAAAGTTTTCCAAAAACATCATGAGTATGCTATTTTTGAGGGGGAGAAGAAACAGATGATTAAAATATGATGTCTCATTTGCTGGAATCTCGTGTGTTCAAATTCAGAATTGACCCTCGAATTGACGAATAGGAAAGTCAGTAGTCGAAAGGACATGTCCCGGACGGGTAATAATTTCAAGCCAGTTTTTCTGGTGATGTAAGCGTGTCTCGCAAAGGACGTGTCTGAGTAGAATGTACCGATTTCGAGCGATAATCTTTGAATCTGATCTGGACGGGTAATAATTTCAAGCCAGTCTAACTGGTGATGTAAGCGTGTCTCGCAACGATCAGGTTCATTGAAAGTCTATCAATTCAAAAAGTGCCAACTCTTTCCGGCATGTGCAAATTTCAAAATTTAATACTTATGTGCACATGTTAAGGGGGAGTATTTCTGAAAATCATCAAACTCTCAAGGTGTCAACAAAATGTCTTTACAATTATTGACACTTTTGAGAGATTTTCAATGGTTTGGTTTATGGCATCATTAGGATAGTCATGGAGTTATAAGGTGACTAAGGTTAGGGAAAACCGTCCTATGATCCGCCAGAGCCGAAGGGATCTACCCAAGGACAATACCAATAGTTTAGAACTAGAAAGTCCTAGGTATGATATAAAAAAGGAGAAAATGAATGAACAGGGAAAAGAAGGGGTTGAAGAATTAAAAAGAAAAGTAAAGAAAAGGGTGAAAAGAAATAGCCCTCCATTTGTTCAACCTTAGAGCAGACACCGGGTTCAATTCATAATCTACTGGTTGATGAGCATCACCGGTATTGAAGACTTAAGACGTCATGGACCCAGTGACGCACTAATAAACCTTCTAAGCCACTCAAGTGTCTCTCAAAAGACATTTGTTTCATTCACACGGAGAACCCTTCATAATCTATCGACCTCTCATTACGAGAGTGTTGATATTGAAAAGGAGGCAATCTGCTCCATGCCTCCGATGACCAAACAAAAGTGCACTAATTGAGTCTAGAGCCATGAGATTCATAAAAGATCTTTTAGGTACACTTAGTATTACTCTGCTGTTCTACATCATGGGCAGCGGATGTAAAATTAAGAAAGTGTCCTTCGCAGATCTCAGCAATCTGCCAAGAACATTCATGAGAAAAGTCACAATTGTGATTATCAATGATTGAATGGAAATCCTGCCAGAGCAACATCAAACAACTCTGTCAGCAGGTCACTTCGGTAACTCCTTGTGAGTTACGCTTAGTGTTTGCTCCAAACGGTCTACAGTCGTGGGGTGATCTCCAGCGACTCACTGAATCGTGGGTGCACTTCGGTGTGTCCGTGTAATCCCTTTCGGGGGAATCCAGTTCAGAACGGTCTGGGTTAGGATTTGAGAAAGTCTTCACACTATGCTGTTGATGATCTCAAGTCTGAGCCTGTAAGTACCGGTTGGTTCGTGCTGTTGCTGCTGTTGCTGAGGAGCTGGAGTTCGACCATCAAGACTCCATCATGTTCATATCTTGAAGAACTGTTCTCTCAAAGACTCAGAAACATCAAAAGTTCAACATATGATATAGTAAAGTCAAAAGTTCAAGCACATCAACCTTTCTCAAGTTTTAAGATTGAAAAGTGAGAACAAGTTGCAGAAAACAAGTCTAAGACATATGAGCATGATGGAGAAGACGAGAAGACATTGGAGATTGGCAGATAAAGACAACAACATATCATCATTAAAACAAGAACAAAGAATCAAAGATTATAAAGACGTCAGAAGCCCAAGAAGCAAAGAAGACGTCAAGCAACATTGATGATCAAGACTTAGGGGGAGATTGTTAGGAACATGTTTTAAATATTTACAAGTCTTGTTCATTTATAATGTTGCACGTTTATTAGGACTATATTGTTTGTAATTTTGGACCGGTCCATTAGTAGTCCATGGACCGGTCACATGAGTTAAAATATTCTAGTCACATGCAAAGGGAATATTCTTAGAATAATTCCCCTCCCATTGCCTATAAATAGAAGGCATGGGATACATTTTCATTTGTTGGTTTTCATGTGTAAGTGCGTAAGCTCTGTCCAAGTAAAGTTTGATTAATAGAAAGCCGACCATTCTTCTTATTCTACTTCTTCTTATTCTCTTCTCTTATTTAGTAGTGCTTATTAGCTTATTCATCTCATACGTAGCATAATATAGAGTAGTAGTTCATGTGTTATTTGTCCTATCGAGTGTGTGTTTGAGATTTATACGTGACCTACAGGTACAACTATGCTAGGCACACTATTCTAAAAATGCAATTTGAAATTTTAAAACGTACGCGACGAATTTAAAAACGTAAATAAAATGGAATTTTTAAATTCTAAATCCTAAATTTGCAAAAATAATTTTCCTAAACTCTAAATATTAAAAGAAAATTTTTGGAAAAAGAAAAATATTTTTTTGACTTTTTATGAATTTTTTATAAATTAAAAACTAATTTAAACTATTTAAATGATTTAAAAATATTAAAACAACTTGGAAAAATCTGAAAATTTTTGAGTAATTCTAAATTAAATTTCTAATCTATGAAAAATAAATTCAGAAAGCAATTCAGCTTAAATAAGCTGAACAGCCAGATAAGCTCTTTGCAAATAAGCTAAAAATAAGCTAAAGAGGGCCAAAAATTACAAAAAGCTAAGGAACTGATAAGCACACTACTATAAACTAGAAACAACTTAATTAGCTAAGAAAAAACTCACAAAATAAGCCCAGAAGTACTGATGTGCAGTTGACAGGTAAAACAAAGACAATGGTAAATCAGCAGATTAGCAGCTGATCTAGAAGCTAATAGAAAGCAAATAAAAAAAACTAAAAGCATATCTTAAAAGCTGATACTATGAACTACCTATAAACCAAAAATTGAGGCTCAAGCTTAATTCACTAAGCTAAAAATTACTCTAGATCAGCAGCTGAAAAAAAAGGGTCTGCACTAAGAATCTGTGACAGCAGACTAGAACTTTTGGCGCAAAACCTATGAAATTTTCATCCAAACCTAACCAGCTCCTAGGAACTCACTTTACTAACTATATTGAACCAACTTATGCCAAAAGTAGTGATCAAAGTAGCATAGCTTATGTAGAAGCTTAATGAGGCAGTTGACTTACTAATTTTGCACCTACTTAATCAAAACCTCAAAAACCTTCTAATCAGCTCATCAAATTGTACAAAAAGCTTAAACCAACTACTTTTAGTGAGATCAAAGTTTACCAAGTGGCAAATGCATAGTAACCTAGCTTATTCAACCTTATCAGTCACATAACCAAACACCCCCTTATAAACTAAGATTGCAAATTAAAACTAAGTACTACAAATTTAAGAGAAGATACTGATTAATCTAAGATTATCTATGTGTCTTATAAACTAAAAAACAAGAATCAGTAAGAAATAGGCACTTAAACTAGCTGAACAAAAGTTATGCCGAAAAAAATAAGCTAAAAATGAGATGAAACTTACAAAACACCCCTCAGCTTGAACAGAGGGGTTTTCCAATGTAGCCTATCTTTAGACAGGCCAAGTACATCCGAATCTTACTTGATCTATCAAATTAACCCTCAGCATCATGATCTTCATACGACAGTTGACTTTAGTTGACTTTTTGTGAATTTGAAGTAAAAAACAGTTTTGAGCCAATAAAACTTTTTCAAAAGCTTTAACAAGCTCAAATGAGCTTGTGAGAATAGAAATGAAAGTTTGAAACAGCTATGTAACAAAGTAAATGTTTAAATTGTAAATGAGACAAGGAATAGAAAACTTAAATTGCATTAATGAAGGTAAAATTACAATTCTGAAATGTAAATACAACTGAAATGAAAAAGTTTACACTACGAAAGCTTTAAAAATGGTAACAATTCTCTAAAACATGAAAATTGGACAATCCTAACTAATGAGGAGAACTCCCTATTTATAGATATGAGCTGAAGCTTCCAGGCTGACACTCTGGCAATCCGTGTGCTCCCTGAGTCCTTTTTCACCCTTAGATCAAATCCCAATCATCCACAGCCGTCTGATTGAATCCCATGAGGTGTCTCAGCCAATAGGGATGTGCCACGTATCCACTCGTGCGTTCTCTGCTCTTCTGACACTCCTGACATCTTCTAGAAGTCCCATGATTGGACATTAATGCCCTTAATTGCGGTTAAAATTGTACGGGTAAATCTAGGGTTCTAAGATGTACAGTAATTTCTGGGTTGAGTGAATATTGGGGGCGGGCATTTGTCTGTGTGAGTTTTATATTTTTATTTGACTTTAGGTTTATATGTGTTGACCGGATTTTTACAAAGGGTTTGGGTCAAAGCTTTTGGGATGGGCTGGGTTATGAATTGAAGTGGGCTGGGTTAGAGGATAGGGTGTGGGCTGGGTATTATATATTGGTGGATTGGCTCGGTTTATAATAGATACGGGTAGAATGGTTTTTAGTTTTAAGAATAATAGGGACCTTTTGTGTACAAACTGAAAATTTAGGGACTGATCTTGCAAATTCTTCAAAGTTGATCTAAGGGTGATTTTTGACATTTGGTGGATCTTTGAGGACTAATTTTGACTTTTGACCAAACATGTCTCTCCCGGCTTCGGCTCTGAGTCTTTTCCATATCTCGTGCTCGTTTTCCCGAATTTTCCGTGTCTTTTGTCGTTTTTCTCGATATCCGTCCCTGCATATATAAAAACACAAAAACATAATATATTTTGGCAATATGGTCAGTTTTTGGCCAAGAAAAGGTATGTGAATAAGCACATACCAATTATGTTGAGGCATCACTTCCCCATTTTGAGCTCGTGATAGATTCTGACCCAGATGATGGAGAGATTGACACTGATATTCTTCTAACGATCAAGGATGATATACTTCGTGAAAGATTGTTGAATATCAATCTTCTAATTTCTAAGATTGAATCATTGAATGACAATCCAACTCCATCTTCTGGTTATGTGCTCAATTCTCCCTCCTCATTTCCTATCCCCGTCAAGGATAATGACTTTTTCTCGGATAATTCTCCGAGTGGCAATCCCACTCCGTCAAATCCTCCGGAGCTCGAGCTCAAGGATTCTTTACCCGAATATGAGAGTTTTATCTTTGATACGACTGAAGAGAGTAGTGGCAATCCCACTTCTCATCCCGATCTTTCTCTTTCGACTTATGAGTCATTTTGCTTTGATATCGATCATACTGAAGAGACGAGTCGTGGCAGTACCACTTCTCACTCTCATATCTCTCTTCCCGAGTATGATTCGTTTATCTTTGAGGAAGATTCTAGTGGGGGGGGGAGGTGTTCTTAATCATAAGAATGTGATCATTTCTATTTTGATCTTGAGGAAGATTCTAGTGGGGGGGGGAGGTGTTCTTAATCATAAGAATGTGATTGTTGATAAAATCACCCCATCCCTCCCTCCCGAGACTTTTGAAAAATCTGCTTTTGAGGATGAAGAATTGATCTTAATTTTTATAAAAATCTTTCTTCCATTCCTCACTTATGGTGTGATTTCTCTTTCCCTTTTCTCCTACGGGAATGAGGACACCATTTTTGACACCGACATCACCGCTTTTCTCTATTTCAAGCCGGGTGTATCTCGTCGGTGTGGAACTTTCTTATGTTCAAATGTTTATCCAAACACATTGAATGAAAGTACGATGGAGATTGTTTCTTCCACTTGCTTCCCCATGAACCAATGAATTCGGGGTCGAGTCAAGCTACTGACTCGGTTAACAAAAACATTAGCACCACATGGGTGACAACCCATTTTCTGACTTCTCTCTATTTTCTAACACTAAGTGTGGGGGAATTCCTCTGCTGTGCTGTTTGTTTGTGTGTTGTTTGCTCTTGTTTTCAGGTTTCCCTGAGATCGTGATGATTGATGCGCCTGTTTTCAATCCAGCCGCCCAATATCCGATCTTTTTGCTAACGTTTATCTAGGGATATCTTATTAATTCTGTTTGTGGAAAAGAGAGATTTCTGTTCCACACTTGGCTATTAGTATTACCTTTTTACGTTATAAGTGTCGGCATAATAGCCGGTACTTTGAATATTGAGGGCAATATTCAATTCTAAGTGTGGGGGGGGGGGGAATTCTCTCGAATTTTGTCACATATGTACCTTCTAGTGCCCTAGTACCCCGTTTTGACCCAAATTTTAAAATTTTTGTCGTTTTTAAATAAAAAAAAGTGTGTTATGTTTAGTCTTGATTAGGTTAGAACAGAGGGAATCCCGACTCTGCCAGAGTATTGATTTGGCTGCTTCCTTAACGATTAGACTAAGGTTTTACGATATGTGCAAATGAAAATGCTAAGCGTAGAATAGTTGGTTTTCTTTAGAGCTTATATAAGTAATCTATGGCTTTTCCTCCCGCGAGATAACTAATCTGACATAATAAGTGCTTATTTTCAAACATTTGAACACACAAAATCATTTTTTCATACGATTTTGAAAAATACTAGTTCAAAGCTTTGTTTAAACTTCGGAACAAGAATATGTCATAATAATGCAAAATGAAAGTGAGACGTTGCTTAAAAGTTGCAAAAGTTAAAGTAATAAATAAAAAGCTACGGTTCAAGATCGGCCCTTGGATCCTTATTTCTGGAAGGCCTTTAGGTCTTGGCTACCCTTTTGCACCGGCCCTTGGACCTCTAATTCAGGAATGTGTGAGGTCTTGGTTTAACACCCTTGGATCCTCATTTCAGGAATGTTTAGAGTCTTGGAACTCTCCGTTGTAACGGCCCTTGGATCCTTTATTCCAGGAAGGTGTAAGGTCTTGGTTCCCGTGAAACTCCGTTAGTTTATGTTGCACAAGTAAAATAAAAAAAAAAAATGATGATGAAAAAATGAAAAGAAAAATAAAATAAAATGGAATGATATTGCAAAATGCAATAAAGTTTTGAAACTTGCTTGTTGTGAATTTTAAATTTATCTTTCAACTAGTATTAGTCAAAATTTTATATAAACGTCGATTTTTGTGATCAAAATTTTGAAAATCAAGCACATTCACCTAACTTAAATAAATGTGGGAGTGAAAAGTTAAGTTTCGGCTTACATAGATTATTAGTATAAGTAGCGTTAGCATTTTACAAAAATATTTGCACAATGAGTTTAAGCTTAGTTGGGAGTATAAAAAGAGGATGACGATTTCAATTCCCTGGAGACACCCATTTTGTGTGAATCCTGTTCCGTGATACCATTTTTGGAAAATCAAGCATTTTGTCTATTTTTGTTCTAGTTTAAATTTCTCGCATTTAATAAAAAGTCGAAACGGGGTATACTTGGCATTCTTTTGATCCTTTCAACTCTTTCATCACTTTAAGTATGCGTATTTTACATTTATCAAAACGTTACTATGGTTTCATTGATGCTTGGTATAAAAGCGATTCCGCAAATCAAACACTATGTTATTCTGTTTGTCATCCTTTTTGAGGATCACGAAACAAGTTTTTGATTGCCTTGTATATTTTTCATTACAAGTGTTTGTAATGATGATCAATTGTAACGGTGTAGGGAGCCAAAATGATTTTCACAAGTTAAGCTCTGTTGTTACATACATATAAGCTGATTGAATCTTGAACTTGTTACTGTGGTCCAAGTCATGTTTGCCATCAAAGTAGATGCAGATTAAGGTGAGCTCAAAGCTTATTAGTCGATCACAACTTAGTTCAAGTGGCCATTATGTTTGCAAAGCAGTGTTTAAACACTTATCGAACGAATGAGGTCTCAAATATAATATATCTGCTAGCTTAAGTATCATACTTGAAGATATCAAGTATTACAGCCCAAATAATTGCCATGTGTTAGTTTCATAGGATCGCGGCAAAGGTAGCCTTTAAGTTGAATCCATAACCAGAAAAAGTATACTGCATTACTTTACCATTTCGACTCCCAAAAGGCACTAAAACTTGAAAGCACGGTGGAGGATATTATGCCACCAGTTTTTGACATTTTTAATATAGTTAACACTTCTGAGTAAATGGAAATAAAAAACATACAATTAGCTAAAACGAAGGATTAGGTGCTATAGCAAGTTCATGAAAGTAGATACTTAAACAGCTTTGCTTCTCGTCAAATTAGATCTTCATAGAATTCATTATAGCATTCATGACAGTGTCAGCCTCTGTGCACAACTTAGAAAAAGATGTTTCAATCTGGGACCTCTTTGATGCAGGAAGCTCTGTCAGTAATTCTTGAATGTGGCGCAACTCTTTCATAATGCGATAAATCACTATTTGCCCATAATCGATCTGATTCCTTAGATCTTTCCGACAGCTATCGATCTCATTCCAGCTTATTTCCCACTTGTTAATTTGCATTTTATCTTGCCCATGCATATTTGGCTCTGGCACTCAATTGGTGTCATAACTCGATCCAAATGAGCTATATTGGTCTTAATATTTGCTTTCTCATGCTCTAACATCACCCGGAGTTTTTCCATACAGTTTAGTGCTGATTCGGCATTCTTCAATGCTCTCACATCCTAAATGAAACATATAGTTTTTAGAAGAATCATGCAACTATTCTTGATTTATTGTAAATAATCCCAGTTTTCAATTCCCTTTCTTACACGGACATGTAAAAGTAACGGGTCTCACTAAGCTAGCTTATTGAGTAGTGAACACTGATGATTTAGTTTAGCACAAAGCGAAAGTAACATCTAAAACAAGATTAGCTTAACCAATGAGATGAAATCCCATGGACTAATGTAATGCATTACTTTCATAAAAACGCAAGTTTTCACGTCTTGTTTCAGATTCGTTTTTATTCTATAAAAGAAAAGGAACAAGGAGATTTTACTATAAGAAATCCGCATATCAATTTCTACTACAACATTCAACATAAAAAACTGCATCAAATCATTAATTAACATGGAATAGACACTAGATGGTAAAACAAAATTTCATGAACATGAAAGGGGTGGATACCTATTCTCAGATTTAACAGCATCTCGTTCTTCTTTTGAACTTTTAAGGTCATAACTGCAAAAAAGACGGAAGCAATCACGGTGATCTATTTCACTAGCTTGCTTGAGTTTATCATATGTATCCTTTACCAGTTGTCAAATATGCAGTCTTGTCTTGTGCCTACAATTGTGCAAACTCAAAGTGAGAATTTTACCAAAAAAATAATACCTAATATACCATGACCTACTCATCAGCGTTCACCAGACAATAATATAACATAATCACCATACTAGATGTTGATTCAGTACAAAAGATAAAAACCAACATGATCCTAAATTTTTATATAATAGATGTAAATAAAGAAACATCTATTAAACGACTTTGAAGACTATTCTCATAGTGATAAACTAGCTGAATCAATAATATAACATAATCACAACATAATTTTACCATGGTGTGTGTCAATAACTAGCTGTATAATAACGAAAATGTGTTAAATATACATGATGATATTAGCTGTATCACACATACTTATTTACTGCATCGCAGTAAACAAACATTATGATGCAGTTAACTCTTTATATGTTGATTCAGTACACTCTTTACAAAAAGATTAAAAAAACTACTGCATCAGAGTTATTTTTCTACTGCATCACTATTTATGTTAATATCAATCTTTAAGTGCATCATAGTTTCTTATTTACTGCATTATAGTTAATTCTCTATTGCATCACTGTACTGCATCAACCATAGTTTCAGGAATTGTCACAATTGTGTACCCATTTGTGTTAACCAACTATTAACTCGACCAAACCATTGACCTGTTAACACAAACTAAAGACTAACTAGACTAAAGTGGGAACTCAGGCCGCATAAGGCCCAAGACGGTAGCTCAATTATTTTTGTGCCAGTTTCGGGTCGTGTCAAAATTTATGTGTCATCCATAATTAGACCAAGCCAATGAAAAAGTTACCACACTAAAAAGACAAGTAT
Organism: Artemisia tridentata subsp. tridentata; assembly: GCA_021014915.2. Classification (NCBI taxonomy): domain Eukaryota; kingdom Viridiplantae; phylum Streptophyta; class Magnoliopsida; order Asterales; family Asteraceae; genus Artemisia; species Artemisia tridentata. Next base: position 17,035,973 of record CP139501.1, on the reverse strand, counting down.
CTGAACCAAAGTCCCATCACTGTACTACATCACTCTTTATGTCAATAGAAAGAAACTTACAACCTTCCAAAGGTTTGTCACCAATATCAGTATCAGGATACCATGTCCTATTTCCACTATCATCACAAATATAAAAACCAACATGATCCTTGACACGAAAAACTTGAAAAAGAATAGATATAGTTAACGCATCTAAATTAAGTTACTTTAAAAATGAATAGATATAGTTACTGAATCAGTGTTTTACACCTACTGCATCAGTGTTTTAGATCAACCATTATGGAAACCTAATGAAACATTACATACCTACTATGCATAAATTAATCAAACCTACTGCATCATTGTTTTAAATCCACTGCATCAACATGTTATATCAAAGAAATCAGAACAAAAGTTGAGTAAAACTAAATGAAACCTACTTCATCACTGTGTTATAAACCTACTACATCACTATGATATACACCTAGTGCATCACTATGGTATACACATACTCAAACAGTGTTTTATACACCTCATATGCATAACCAGATAAAAGAACATACAAAATTACTTTCGCACATTACTCACACTACATTTAACCTAATTCAGCCTCATACGCGGCAAATTAAAACCTACTGCATCTCAGTTAAACTGCTAGTGCATCAGACAAACAATCAGTCATACAAAGTCACTTTCGCATATGACTCAGACTACAATTAACCTAACTTAGTCTTATAGGCGGCAAATTAAAATCTACTGCATCTCAGTTCAACTGCTAGTGCATCAGAAAACCAAGCATTCATACAAACTCACTTTCGCACATGACTAATACCACATTTAACCTAACTCGGCCTCATACACAACAAATTAAAACCTACTGCGTCTCAGTTCAACTGCTAGTGCATCAGGCAAACAATCAGTCATACAAACATAACGAAACACGATGCGTAACTTAAACACTATACATAACCTAATGGAACCTTGTATTAATACTGCGTCAATGTTTTAAATCTACTGCATCACTATGTAATATCAAAAACACATCAGACCAAAAACTTAAAGAAACACTATCATTAACCTAAACACTATGCGTAACCTAATGGAACCTTATATAAGAATCTTCATCTATAAAAAAGCACTATCATTAACCATAAAAAGAAGTAAAGGATGTGCAATGCAGGAATACCAGAACAACCCAATCGCGTTCCACTGCCACTCCCAGAGCCAGTCCAGATAGCCTCTCAACAGCCCCTGCTAATACTAATAAGATAAACCAAGGACGCATGAGTACAGAGGTTTCAAGCGAGGCGCGTGCCATATGTGCTTGAATTATCATCCCAGCTGATAACAGTTGAGCAGATGCCTGATAAATTAAAATAGCCAAACAGGTTGTAGAATTTTTTATTAAAATGAAGCGAAAAGTGTACCGCTTTTAAGGGGTCATTTAAGCCCTAAATCGTATTTATTTGATCAAATATTGCCCTAAATCGTTCCTTTTGTCATTTTAGGTACTTTGGAGAAGAAATCTGGAAAAGGAAGCATTTTGGACGTTTTTGGAGCATAAAAGTGGAGAAAACGACAAAGTCTCAAAAACCGGCTGAAAAGTACCTTGGACGGCGTCAGGATTTGTTCTTGACGGCGTCATGGCTTGGAAAGAAAAAGGTGGATGTGAAAATTACTCATGATAAGCCAGAGAAATTTGCATGGGAATTCTGACGGCGTCACCCTTTGGAATGATCAAGGTCGTCACGGTATAAGTTAAAGCGGGACGGCGTCACGCCTAATTCTGACGGCGTCAAGCCTTGATAAGCCAGAACGGATTTTGGAGAGCTAAAGAGGGACGGCGTCAAGAAGGCCATCCGGGAACCCTAAAAGCGGCGAGGTGACGGCGTCACACTCCGTAACGTGACGCCGTCAGATCTGAAAGTCTATATATAGTTTTGCAATTTTTTGTCATTAGGGTGGAACTTATTGTGGAACTTTGTGTGTGAAAACCCTAAGACAATTTTAGCAGCTTTTTCAAGGCTTTTTGCCTTGAGATCTTCCATGTTACATTGAAGATAAGTTATCAATTAATCATTCAATATGTCTATGTGTTGTTTGATTCTATCTTGTTCTTGTCTTTTGTTTAACATGCTAGGCTAGGTTTTCTTTGTGTTTGCTTAGATCTAATGAAACCTAGCTATTGATTATTGGTTATTAGTGTGTTATTAGTTGTATTGGATGATTGTTTATCTATGTTAGGCTTAAAAAAACTGGCTAACTTCCTATTCGGTAACTTGCTTGAACGTCTTAAGAAACATGAACCAATGCGTACTAAAGGTTTTTATTGTTGTATTTAATGCACAAGCGAATTATAGTGATCCCATGTTAGGAGCTTCCTAGCCGGCTCGACATAGGAGTGAAGTAGGAGCTTGTAGAGTTGGGGAAGTACGTACGCCACCCCACGATTGGTATTAAGGAATACACCCGTCATTCACGCAATTAATACACACTAATCAACCGGTAAAAGATAGTTAGGGAGTAAGGAAATCTAAGTAAACACATTTTTCTCTACATAAGTTTTACCACCTTTTCATTTTCAGTTATTTTATTTTATTTGCATTCGTAGTTATTTGGGTTAGTTGACTAGCAACTAATTCCGCCCACTCTTTCAAACCCGAGATTTTACTTGCTTTCATAAAATTATAAAAACATAAAAAAGAATCTTCTCTCACCCTTAGACCTATTAGAGTAGTTTTTCATACCTAACGAACACTATTCCCTGTGGAGAACGATCAATCCCCCGTACTTACCACTACACTATACTACATCGGTCAGGTACACTGCCTGGTGGGGTTGTAAGCCTCTTGAGATCCCTCGAGAGGTAAAACCTGTTGTAAGGTTGCAAAACCACGCATCAAGTTTTTGGCGCTGTTGCCGGGGAATAGTTATTGTTTAGGTTGAATTTTTATTTTATTAGGTCTACTCACTAGGTTCCTTTCTAGTGAGATTTTTTTTTTATTTTTCTAGGTTTTCTTTAGTCTATCTTTTTCTTTGTGCCCTTTGTTTGTAAAACCATTTTCATTTGTTACCATGGCGGATGAAATTCCATTTAGATCATTAACAATAGAGGAACAATTACTTTACACGGATAGATTCGCTTCCTGTTGTTCCAATGAATTTTTAAGTGATCTTAGATATATACAAGAGGAGATGGGTATAAAGTTTGATAGGTTTGATGAATTATGTGCATGTGTGGCTTCTATTAAACAATCATTGTTAGGATCAACTCCTTTTAATAAGACCCTTTGGAAAAATTTTGAGGAAAGCCTCCTAACCGTGAACCATAAGTTTAATGAATTAATGGGTTCGTATACATCACAACTTGAGGAAACAATTGAGGAGGATTTAGCCGAACATGAGCATATTGAGCAAAAAGACCTAGGTTTTATGATCAATGACTTTGAATCTCAAGGAACACATGATGAATCCTTTAGTCAAATTGAACATAGTAATCATGTTATCGGGGAAGATTCTTATGAATCGGACTTAGAACTTGAAATGGCTAGAGAAGGATTTGAGATACTTAGGAACATGTTTGGGTTAGATTCTACTAAAACACATGATGTGGATATAATTGATATAGAGACAAGGAAGGATGAGGTAAATAACACAAACCTACAAAGTACCCCACAAGTCCTACCATCATTCGAGGCATACACACTGCCCGTGACTTACCCGGAAGAAGTAGAAGGGACTATAGGAACCCCAATTGAAGTAGAACCTTTGGAAGAAACAAAACTAGAAGAAATAGGTTTGAATACTTGTAGTCATAACCTTTCTTTTAGTTCTATGGAAGTTCCTAGTTTTGATGAACCGGAGCCTAAACCAAAACCGTTACCTAATCTTCCATCCTTAGATGTGAACTTAGGAATTGAATTAGGTCCCGATCCACCCATCAAACCATGTAGTCCGGGTAATGTTAAGATTAAGGTAGTAGACTCTAGGCCTTGTAGAGAGGAAGCTAACATAGGAGTGAACCATGACCTTACATACTTACATCACCCATTTATGATTGATCACAAGAAACATTATGGGTTTAAACCGGGTTTATTAGGTCAAAGTAGATTCTTAACTTGGAGTCTCTCGAAGTTGATAGAAGATGATCCCTTTCTAGGAGAAAATCTTAATCCGCCCACTAACCCAATTGAATTAGGTAAGGTTATGATGATAGGATCCCGCACCTTTGAGCATATAATTCACCCGTCACTCTTTCCTCACGTGGCATATTTCCACCCTAAGGGTGTGTATCGCTACTTTCACCCACACTTAATCCTAAGTGTAGGGAAAACCTCCACTATTTCCGTTAAATAAGGGTAGAGTCAGGCTCGTGACTCGAACAAAAACAAGCGCTTCTTGGGAGGCAACCCAAGCTTTATTTGTTTTGTGTGTTTATTTATTTGTTTGTTTGATTTTATTTGTTTCCGTATGTGTGTTTGAATTTTATTATTATTGATTCATGTTAAAAACTAATTTGTGAAAATGCTTTATCTTGTTTTTAACTTCGTCTTAACTACATATAAAGGTATTTTGCAAAAGTTAAGTGTAAGGGAAATCTAAATCGGTTTATTAGAACACAAATGAACATGAATCGTAATAATATTAAATGAACATACATATTAGTGTTTGTTTGAGTCAAATGCTTGTATCGAGTCATAATGATGTTTTGCAGGAATCCCAGGAAGTAAGGTATAGGTTTTTCCAAAATTTTTCCGGAAACTTAACATGAGAATTCTGTCAGATTATTTCTGACGGCGTCAGGCTTTACAACCTGACGGCGTCAGGTTTAATTTTCTGAAATTTTTTTGAAAGTTTTGTTTTCATAAAAAGTTTTTATTAAATCTCTAACTTATAATCTCCAGGAATCTGCAAAATTATCATTCCACAAGCATTATATCCTTATATATAGAGTTTATCCCGCCGATGTTATGCAGGTTTTCGTGTTTGTTTTCTCAGGTTTAACAGGTTATTTTGGACAAGGAAATGTTTGTTGGATCAAGCTTTTGGTGATGCATTAGTTTTGGAGCTTTTACATTCTCTTGGAAGAAGATTTAACCATGTTACTTCATTATCCACCGAGCGAATCAGGGGAGTATTTGATTTCATTCTTTTATTTTTTTACTTTTACATTTGTTATTTGAACATTGGGGACAATGTTCATCTTAAGTGTAAGGGGGGGTAAAAGTACGATCAGAGAATGCTATTACGCTTGATTTTTGTTTGTTTAATAGTAAATGTGTAATAAAACTGAGATAAATACCTGTTAGGGTAATTTTAGTGCCAAATTTAAAATTTTTTACAACATTTAGGAGTAAAACTTTAGTTCTAATGAGCGTCTCACGGATAGGAGTTATATGACTAGCACACAAAAAACCGTACCACTAAAAATTTTTCCACCCCCAAATATGTGAGGTTCGCCCCTAGAATTGGTAGGAAAAGCATTTATGCTATGATGTGTGTACCGGTAGCACTTAGATTCTAGAACTTGCGTTAGGACCATTCCAAGGCCACAAGTGAGACTACATTCGTGTAGTTAGATTTACTACATGATAAGAGGCATTAGGATTAACCCATTGTTTTACACCTGTGTTTTTTGTTATAATTACTTTGGCTACATTGGTCAAGTAATTCTCCCACACCCTTTGCGTTGTACTCATTTTTAGTACACGATACCCCTAGTACACCCCTCAGAGCCTATCTTTTCGTTTCGACCTTTAAGCATTTTACTTAAAGGAAGAATTTGTTACGCCCCACTAAAATGTACACCCAAATCGCCTTAGCCTACCTTGTGTGCACTCATTTTTAGTGCATTATTGTTACAACATTTGTTTAAACCCAAGTTAATTATCTAGTTGATTACATGGTTGCTAAGTCAAGTCATATCCTTGTACATATTGTTTTGGGACGATTGGGACTCATGGGTAAAGTACTAGTGTAATGGAGTAATGGGGAAGAACATCATTTATTACCCCCATATGTGCTAAATATTTTAAAAGTACTCCAAGTTTTTCAATTATCTTAATTCGAGTCATTAGAGTAGTTATTTGTAAAGTTATGTAAAAGTTCAAGTGTAAGGGGAATGCAACGCCCCTATGATGTATTATTTTGGATGGTAGGGCAAGAGTGTATGAAAAAAAAAAAAAAAAAAAAAGAGAAAAAGAAAAATAGAAAAAAAAAAACATACGGACTACCATCCCGTTTCATTTTATGTTTATTTTATGTTTTTGTTATTTTATTTTTAGCTTAAGATTGAGTCGAGTCTTGGCTTAGCAACATTGTATAGTACATGTAATTGATCAAGATCTTTAACTCGCCACCAGTAAAATATCCTTTATCCAACAAAACCGTGTTTTCCTTTTCCCTACACCTAACGTTATAACCCATGTAAAAGCCCTCTTTGATAGTTTATCTTAGGTGCTTACGCCTAGTGGAGGAGGTTTTCGATCCTTTCCCAAGCCTATGGTAATCTATTTGCTATGACAGGTAGTGAGAGATATTATCCGTTTTCATTTATGAGATTTATTTTGATGACACTTGAGAGATGTGAGTATCTAAACACTACTTGTGAGGTGCTAGTCTGTAATCTCCGTGCTTATTATGATTAAAGTGGAAAGAATATTTGTTGTAATTACTTTTATGTTAGCATTAAATGACCCCTAACTTGTATTTTGATTAGAATAAAAGCGCATTTGCTTGAGGACAAGCAAATCTCAAGTGTAAGGGTATTTGATGAAGCGAAAAGTGTACCGCTTTTAAGGGGTCATTTAAGCCCTAAATCGTATTTATTTGATCAAATATTGCCCTAAATCGTTCCTTTTGTCATTTTAGGTACTTTGGAGAAGAAATCTGGAAAAGGAAGCATTTTGGACGTTTTTGGAGCATAAAAGTGGAGAAAACGACAAAGTCTCAAAAACCGACTGAAAAGTACCTTGGACGGCGTCAGGATTTGTTCTTGACGGCGTCATGGCTTGGCAAGAAAAAGGTGGATGTGAAAATTACTCATGATAAGCCAGAGAAATTTGCATGGGAATTCTGACGGCGTCACCCTTTGGAATGATCAAGGTCGTCACGGTATAAGTTAAAGCGGGACGGCGTCACGCCTAATTCTGACGGCGTCAAGCCTTGATAAGCCAGAACGGATTTTGGAGAGCTAAAGAGGGACGGCGTCAAGAAGGCCATCCGGGAACCCTAAAAGCGGCGAGGTGACGGCGTCACACTCCATAACGTGACGCCGTCAGATCTGAAAGTCTATATATAGTTTTGCAATTTTTTGTCATTAGGGTGGAACTTATTGTGGAACTTTGTGTGTGAAAACCCTAAGACGATTTTAGCAGCTTTTTCAAGGCTTTTTGCCTTGAGATCTTCCATGTTACATTGAAGATAAGTTATCAATTAATCATTCAATATGTCTATGTGTTGTTTGATTCTATCTTGTTCTTGTCTTTTGTTTAACATGCTAGGCTAGGTTTTCTTTGTGTTTGCTTAGATCTAATGAAACCTAGCTATTGATTATTGGTTATTAGTGTGTTATTAGTTGTATTGGATGATTGTTTATCTATGTTAGGCTTAAGAAAACTGGCTAACTTCCTATTCGGTAACTTGCTTGAACGTCTTAAGAAACATGAACCAATGCGTACTAAAGGTTTTTATGGTTGTATTTAATGCACAAGCGAATTCTAGTGATCCCATGTTAGGAGCTTCCTAGCCGGCTCGACATAGGAGTGAAGTAGGAGCTTGTAGAGTTGGGGAAGTACGTACGCCACCCCACGATTGGTATTAAGGAATACACCCATCATACACGCAATTAATACACACTAATCAACCGGTAAAAGATAGTTAGGGAGTAAGGAAATCTAAGTAAACACATTTTTCTCTACATAAGTTTTACCACCTTTTCATTTTCAGTTATTTTATTTTATTTGCATTCGTAGTTATTTGGGTTAGTTGACTAGCAACTAATTCCGCCCACTCTTTCAAACCCGAGATTTTACTTGCTTTCATAAAATTATAAAAACATAAAAAAGAATCTTCTCTCACCCTTAGACCTATTAGAGTAGTTTTTCATACCTAACGAACACTATTCCCTGTGGAGAACGATCAATCCCCCGTACTTACCACTACACTATACTACATCGGTCAGGTACACTGCCTGGTGGGGTTGTAAGCCTCTTGAGATCCCTCGAGAGGTAAAACCTATTGTAAGGTTGCAAAACCACGCATCACAGGTATTAGAATTTTTTATTAAAATTAAGCCGTCAAACGTCTCTCAAAGGGTATGTCTACGGCATCAAACCTCCTATATCAGATGATCCAAGAACAAAAAACTAGATTTTTATTGACATAATATATAAAATTATAGTTTCATCCCACATCAAAAAAAAGTTATTTGTTTTGACCCGTTACCAAACCCACCTGACCCACTCGTTTTGCCAACTCTACTAGATATGTCTATGAATGAAATAACCTGGACTGTAGTCAAAAAATTATATGCAGGTACTCGAGGAAAAAGATCCATAAGCTGGCCAACTAATGGTCCTCCAGCAATTACAGCAACCTGTCAGAGAAGATAATAAAAGATAAGTTAGATGGTCCTTTTCAGCTGGCATTAACATTAAAAGCCATTAAGCTTATATGAGTTGTAGAAACCTTGGTGCAGAAACCCATGACGGCAACTGGAAGAAGGCTTGGATGAAGCAATGCAATAGCAGCTGGCCAAGCAAAATTCCATAGCTGTTCCACCATGTTACCAGCTAGGCAACTAGCATATAAGGCTGAAAATGATATATCATTTTAGGTTATAATTCATATTATGTATGTTCTTTACTGCACTGGGTCAGTAGATTATGATATTTAGAATTTTCAATCAACCTGATGGTTTTCTTAACATGATATTTAGTCTAAGAACTTTGACGTTCTAGGCACAGATCCTTCTCTTAACAGAAAAATACGTATATAAAAGAACACAGAGCTCAAATTTATAAAAACACAAATAATTAGATAATTTTACATCTTTGTCATCCCGAATCTTATCAAAATGTCTGTCCATCAACAATCACATTTGGCTAATAGTATGATAATACAAAAAAAAAAAAAAAAAAAAAAAGGTAGCAAGATAGCCATAAGTCCAACAATGAAAGGATGTAAAGTTAAAAAAAAAAAAAAAAAAAAAAAAAAAAAACTACTCTTAAGTGCACACTCGCTAAGTTAGACCAAAGACTGAACTTATTAGCAGACTGAAAGACCAATTGGTTAATTACCGTAATACTTACGTCACTTAAAACTATTTATAAATCTTGCATCAAAACACACAAGACAAGCATGCAATTATAATAACAATCTTACAGCCAAATATTATTCTACTGCATCACAATGTTATTCTACTGCATCACAATATTAATCTACTGCATCACAGTAATACTTAACTGCATCATTGTGTTATTCTACTGCATCACAATATTATTCTACTGCATCACAATATTATTCTACTGCATCATTGTGTTATTATACTGCATCACAAGGTATAATTTACTGTATCACAATGTATAAGTTACTGCATCAGTATGTATATTCTGAAGTCTAAACTTACAAGCCTACATTCTAAACATATTTTTTTAATTAATTCACATATAAATCTAAACCAGTATATCTAGCATCAAAAAACCAGTATATCTAGCATCCATACCGATCTCAAGTCCAAAGTTACAAGCCTACATTCTAAACTTATTTTTTTAATTAATTCACATATAAGTCTAAACCAGTATATCTAGCATCCATACCGATCTTACGAAACAAAACTCACATACTTTCTCAACTATAGAAAGATTCATATGTTACAATATCAACATTTCAGAACAACTGCATCATAGTGTAAAATTAACAACTGATGCATTACAATGTAAAAGTAGTGCATCACAATGTAAGTTTAGTGCATTATAGTTATAAAGTCCCATTGAGACATTTTATCAAACAGCTTGTATGCAACTTTCCTAAACACGGTTTATATCTATTTGTTTTTACATTTTATTCCAGATCTAGAAGGAAACATGATGAAGTTTGAATCAAACTCTAAATATAACATACTTAGATCAATAAAAACACAAAAACCAAACATTAGGTGTATCCGATACATACATAATAACACTTTTCCACGAAAAAACGACCAAAAAAGTTAAAGATTAAAAGCTGATGCATCACAGTGGAAACTTAGTGCATCAGTATTTCATTGAGACATTTTATCATATATCTTTTGTGCACCTTTACTAAACACATTTTGTATTAATTTTTTTCATATCTAAACACATTATATATAACATATATTGATCAATAAACACATAAAAAATGATATCTTTATCAGTATATCACAGTTTAGCAATAAGTTCATCACAAGAATTATGAATAACTGGTGCATCACTGTACGAAACTACTGCATCACTGTATGAAACTACTGCATCATAGTTATTGAATATCAGTAGACATTTTAGCAAACACCTGGTGTGCAGGTTTCATATAAATGTTTTTAATCTAGTTTTTTTTTTTATCAAACACATACTGAATGAATGCTTTAAATCAACTAAATCACTAACAATCAACAAAAACATATTAACTAATTACAATTAAATACTCGAATTAACAGAATGTAAACAGACAAAAAAAGTTAGAAAAATAAAAAATTTAGAACTTACTATCATTATTCGTTAATGATGAATAATTCGTTGATGATGAACACTCGTTATTTGATGATGACGAATGATGCGTGGGTTTTGCGACCTTACAACAGGTTTTACCTCTCGAGGGATCTCAAGAGGCTTACAACCCCACCAGGCAGTGTACCTGACCGATGTAGTATAGTGTAGTGGTAAGTACGGGGGATTGATCGTTCTCCACAGGGAATAGTGTTCGTTAGGTGTGAAAGACTACTCTAATTAGGTCTAAGGGTTGAGGAAGATTCTTTTTTATGTTTTTATATTTTTATGAAAGCAAGTAAAATCTCGGGTTTGAAGGAGTGGGCGGAATTAGTTGCTAGTCAACTAACCCAAATTACTACGAATGCAATAAAATAAAATAACAAAAATGAAAATGTGGTGAGAAACTTATGTGTAGAGAAATGTGTTTACTTAGATTTCCTTACTCCCTAACTATCTTTTACCGGTTAATTAGTGTGTATTAGTCGCGTGGATGACGGGTGTATTCCTTAATACCATTCGTGGGGTGGCGTACGTACTTCCCCAACTCTACAAGCTCCTACTTCACTCCTATGTCGAGCCGGCTAGGAAGCTCCTAACATGGGATCACTAGAATTCGCTTGTGCATTAAATACAACCATAAAAACCTTTAGTACGCATTTGGTTCATGTTTCTTAAGACGTTCAAGCAAGTTACCGAATAGGAAGTTAGCCAGTTTTCTTAAGCCTAACATAGATAAACAATCATCCAATACAACTAATAACACACTAATAACCAATAATCAATAGCTAGGTTTCATTAGATCTAAGCAAACACAAGATAAATCTAGCCTAACATGTTAAACAAAAGACAAGAACAAGATAGAATCAAACAACACATAGACATATTGAATGATTAATTGATAACTTATCTTTTAATGTAACATGGAAGATCTCAAGGCAAAAAGCCTTGAAAAAGAAGCTAAAATCGTCTTAGGGTTTTCTCCCAAAATTCTACACACTAAGCTCTCCACTAATGACAAAAAATTAGAAAACTATATATAGATTTTTGGATCTGACGGCGTCACGTTATGGAGTGTAACGCCGTCACCTCGCCGCTTTTAGGGTTCCCGGATGACCTTCTTGACGCCGTCCCTCTTTAGCTCTTCAAAAATCCATTCTGGCTTATCAAGGCTTGACGCCGTCGAACCTTGAACGTGACGCCGTCCCCTTTTGATTTAAGCCGTGACGCCCTTGATCAAGTTAAAGCGTGACGCCGTCAGAATTCACATGCTATTTTCACTGGCTTATCATGAGTAAATTTCACGTCCACCTTTTCTTGCCAAGGCATGACGCCGTCTGGGGTTAATTGTGACGCCGTCAAAGGTAACTTTTAGCCGATTTTTGAGACTTTGCCGTTTTCTTCACTTTTATGCTCCAAAAACGTCCAAAATGCCTCCTTTTCCAGATTTCTCCTCAAAAGTACCTAAAATGACAAAAGGAACGATTTAGGGCAATATTTGATCAAATAAATACGATTTAAGGCTTAAATGACCCCTTAAAAGCGGTACACTTTTCACTTCATCAAATACCCTTACACTTGAGATTTGCTTGTCCTCAAGCAAATGCGCTTTTATTCTAATCAAAATACAAGTTAGGGGTCATTTAATGCTAACATAAAAGTAATTACAACAAATAATCGTTCCACTTCAATCATAATAAGCACGGAGATTACATACTAGCACCTCACAAGTAGTGTTTAGATACTCACATCTCTCAAGTGTCATCAAAATAAATCTCATAAATGAAAACGGATAATATCTCTCACTACCTGTCATAGCAAATAGATTACCATAGGCTTGGGAAAGGATCGAAAACCTCCTCCACTAGGCGTAAGCACCAAAGATAAACTATCAAATAGGGTTTTTAAATGGGTTATAACGTTAGGTGTCGGGAAAAGGAAAACACGGTTTTGTTGGATAAAGGATATTTTACTGGTGGCGAGTTAAAGATCTTGATCAATTACATGTACTATACAATGTTGCTAAGCCAAGACTAGACTCGATCTTAAGCTAATGAAAGAAAATAACAAAACATAAACATAAACATAAAATAAAACGGGATGGTAGTCCGTATGTTTTTTCTATTTTTCTTTTTCTCATTTTTTTTGTATTTTTCTTGGTTTTTTCGGTTTTTTTTTTTTTTTTTTTTTTTTTTTTTTTTTTTTTTTTTTTTTTGCATACACTTTTGCCCTACCATCCAAAATAATACATCATAGGGGCATTGCATCCCCCTTACACTTGAACTTTTACATAACTTTACAAATACTAATCTAATGACTCGAATTAAGATAATTGAAAAACTTGGAGTACTTTTAAAACATTTAGCACATATGGGGGTAATAAATGATGTTCATCCCCATTACTCCATTACACTAGTACTTTACCCATGAGTCCCCATCGTCCCAAAAAAATATGTACAAGGATATGACTCGACTTAGCAACCATGTAATCAACTAGATAATTAACTTGGGTTTAAACAAATGTTGTAACAATAATGCACTAAAAATTAGTGCATACAAGGTAGGCTAAGGCGATTTGGGTGTACATTTAAGTGGGGTGTAACAAATTCTTCCTTTAAGTAAAATGCTTAAAGGTCGAAACGAAAAGATAGGCTCTGAGGGGTGTACTAGGGGTATCGTGTACTAAAAATGAGTACAACGCAAAGGGTGTGGGAGAATTACTTGACCAATGTAGCCAAAGTAATTATAACAAAAACACAGGTGTAAAACAATGGGTTAATCCTAATGCCTCTTATCATGTAGTAAATCTAACTACACGAATGTAGTCTCACTTGTGGCCTCGGAATGGTCCTAACGCAAGTTCTAGAATCTAAGTGCTACCGGTACACACATCATAGCATAAATGCTTTTTCTACCAATTCTAGGGGTGAACCTCACATATTTGGGGTGGAAAATTTTTTAGTGGTACGGTTTTTGTGCTAGTCATATAACTCCTATCCGTGAGACGCTCATTAAGATCAAAGTTTCACTCCTATATGTTGTAAAAAAATTTAAATTTGGCACTAAAATTGCCCTAACAGGTATTTATCTCAGTTTTATTACACATCTACCATTAAACAAACAAAAATCAAGCGCAATGACATTCTCTAAAATCGTACTTTTACCCCCCCTTACACTTAAGATGAACATTGTCCCCAATGTTCAAATAACAAGATGTAAAAGCAAAAAGTAAAAGAATGAAATCAAATACTCCCTGATTCGCTCGGTGGATAATGAAATTACACGGTTAAATCTTCTTCCAAAGTAATGTTGAAGCTCCATGACTAATGCATCGCCATAAGCTTGATCCAAGACATTTCCTTGTCCAAAATAACCTGTTAAACCTGAGAAAACAAACACGAAAACCTGCATAACATCGGCGGGATAAATCTATATATAAGGATATAATGCTTGTGGAATGATAATTTTGCAGATTCCTGGAGATTATAAGTTGGAGATTTTAATAAAAACTTTTTATGAAAACAAAACTTTCAAAAATTTCTGAAAATTAAATCTGACGCCGTCAGGTTATAAACCCTGACGCCGTCAGAAATGACCTGACAAAAATTTTCATTTTAAGTTTCCGGAAAATTTCTGGAAAAACCTTTACCTTACTTCCTGGAAATCCTGCAAAACATCATTATGACTCGATACAAGCATTTGACTCAAACAAATACGAATATATATGTTAATTTATTATTATTACGATTCATGTTCATTTGTGTTCTAACAAACCGATTTAGGTTTCCCTTACACTTATCTTTCGCAAAATACCTTTATATGTAGTTAAGACGAAGTTAAAAACAACATAAAACATTTTCACAATTTACTTTTGAACATGAATCAATAATGATAAAAATTAAACACACATACGGAAACAAATAAAAACAAACAAACAAATAAATAAACACACAAAGCAAATAAAACAATTAAAGCTTGGGTTGCCTCCCAAGAAGCGCTTTTCTTTATTAACGAGTCTTGTAGCTAGATTCAAAGTCACGCTACCCTATGTAAGTGAGCTCGTCATCAAGGACGTCTTTAGGGTTAAGCTTGGATTGAAGTTTCCTATTGGTCTGCTTAGTACGATATATCTTTTCAAACTTCTCTCCATCCGGGTCATACAATGTCATCTTAATATGCCATGACCCATCTCCATCTTTGGGTGGTTTATCCCAATTCCACTTATGATCATCTTCCTCACAAATCCACTTATTCATTCCTAGGTTAATTGGCAAAACTCCTAGGAAATCAATCATCTTTCTAAAAACTAGAGAATCTTCAAATGGATCCAATTCGGTGTCCCTAGCCAAGAGTTGCTCCACCGAATGCGTTCGGTTAACAAAGTCCTCTTCTAGGTAAAATGGGCGTTGGGGTCCTATGAAGTCTCTATCAATCCAAGGTCCATATCTAGATGGTCTCCTATTTGATTCTAGCCAATGTGGTGTTGGTTCCTCACTAGTATCATAGGCATGTTTCTTAACATCATAGACTGACCAAGTATCTCCTTCTCCTACCGCTATCTTGGATTCCTTACAATCAATCATAGCACTAGCGGTCGCCAAAAATCCTCTACCTATCAACAAGGGGCATGTAGGGTCGCTAACCATATCAAGGACGTGGAAATCGGCTAAAATGGTTAGTTTTCCAATGTGCACTAACACGTCCTTAATTACTCCAACCGGGTAAGCAACACTTCCATCCGCTAAGCCTATTATCACCTCGGTTTCTTCAAGTTTTCCAAGTTTTAGAGAGGTGTAGAGAGGTAACGGAAGTAGGTTAAGGCTTGATCCAAGATCGGCTAATGTGTCATAAGCCTCCGAATTACCGATCTTGCAAGGTAGAACAAATAAGCCCGGATCATCTAACTTCTTAGGTAGCTTGTTTTGAACAAAGGCGGTCCCTTTTTCGCCTAACTTGAGCTTCTTCTCATCCAACTCATCAACAACCGGACTTTCAAGGTGGAGCTCCTTGAATTCTTCGTCAAGGTTTTGAGTGGGAGGTGTTTCAACTATGCTGTTGACCAATTTGGATGTCATAACTTCTTGGTCATTTGGAACGACTTGGGTTTGTTTGAAACACGTGCTCATGGAATTGACCGAATAATATTGTGGACAAGAACTAGGGGACGAAACCGATGAAATAGCGTTGACGTTTAGTTTCGGGTTCTTGACCGTGTTGCTCGGGAGTGCTCCCATTTCTCGGTCATTGAGGGCTTTCAACAAGGTGTCAATCTTATCGGTCATCTCGCTTTGTTTTTGTTTGAAATCGGCTTCAAACTTGGCTAAACGAGATTCTTGAGATGCCATAAATTGAGACATCAATCCTTCAAAATTATCGGTACTACCATTGCCGGAAGGATTGTTGTTGAAAGTACGGTTCGAGTTGGAACCGCTTGATTGGAAACGATTAGGTGGGTTGGAAGAATTGGTTTGTTGTGTGTTTTGGTTTTGTTTCCACCTAAGGTTCGGGTGATTTTTCCATGAGGGGTTGTATGAATCACCGTAATGGTTTGGCTCGGGTTTGAAAGTGTACCACTTGTCTCGCGCTCCGTCGGTACGCGAGGATGCGTAGTCCACAAAAGCTTGTTCGGGGAGTTCCATGCAATCACGAGTGTCGTGGGGACCACTACATAATTCACATGAAGAAGTGATTTTGTTCACTTGGCTTGAAGGTTTAGGAACCTCGTAGGATTTCATGAGAAACTTGACTTGGTCTTCAAGTTCTATGATCCTACGGTCGGAAGTGCTTGAATTGTTCGAAGGCAAAGATATTGCCTTGACCGTTTTATTCAAATCACGGGGATCACTCCAACTTTCGTTGTCATAAAGAGCAAGATCCTCTAGGAGAGCCCATGATTGTTCCGCACTTAGATCACGTAGCTTGCCACCGGCCGATTGGTCAATGGTTTGCCTCGTGGAGAGATTGATATGGTCATAGAAGATTTGGACTTGGAGCCAAAGTTCTATGCCATGGTGAGGGACTTTTTGGAGTAAGTCCTTGAATCGAGTCCATGCCTCGTATAGAGTTTCGCCTTGACGTTGTTGGAACATCAAGATATCATTCCTTAGCTTGGTAGTTCTTCCCGGTGGGAAAAACTGAGCAAGAAAACGAGTGGTGAGATCATCCCAAGAGGTGATGGATCCTGCGGGTTGACGTTCTAGCCATTGACTAGCTTGGTCCCGCAAAGAGAATTGGAAGAGACGCAATCGGGTCGTCTCTCGAGTGGCAACATCAAGGTCTATAGAATCAACGATTTTAAGAAAGTCCTTGAGATGTTGATTAGGATCTTCAGAACGAAGTCCATGGAATGCGCATCCGCTTTGCACCAACCGGATGGTGTCGGATCGCAAGGGTGTGATATTGGCTCCTTGAGTGAGCTCAATGGTGTTTCGATAGCCATGGTGGCTAGGACGGGAATACTCTCCTAAAGTACGGGCTCTAGGAGGTGGTGGTGGTTGTTGTGGTGGTGGGTTGTGGGGGTTAAGGATATTACCATCTTCCATGATGTCGGATGGTATGGTTACGAACAAAGACACGAAGAAAATAGATAGACTAAAGAAAACCTAGAAAAATAAAATAAAAATCTCACTAGAAAGGAATCTAGTGAGTAGACCTATAAAATAAAAATTCAACCTAAACAATAACTATTCCCCGGCAGCGGCGCCAAAAACTTGATGCGTGGGTTTTGCGACCTTACAACAGGTTTTACCTCTCGAGGGATCTCAAGAGGCTTACAACCCCACCAGGCAGTGTACCTGACCGATGTAGTATAGTGTAGTGGTAAGTACGGGGGATTGATCGTTCTCCACAGGGAATAGTGTTCGTTAGGTGTGAAAGACTACTCTAATTAGGTCTAAGGGTTGAGGAAGATTCTTTTTTATGTTTTTATATTTTTATGAAAGCAAGTAAAATCTCGGGTTTGAAGGAGTGGGCGGAATTAGTTGCTAGTCAACTAACCCAAATTACTACGAATGCAATAAAATAAAATAACAAAAATGAAAATGTGGTGAGAAACTTATGTGTAGAGAAATGTGTTTACTTAGATTTCCTTACTCCCTAACTATCTTTTACCGGTTAATTAGTGTGTATTAGTCGCGTGGATGACGGGTGTATTCCTTAATACCATTCGTGGGGTGGCGTACGTACTTCCCCAACTCTACAAGCTCCTACTTCACTCCTATGTCGAGCCGGCTAGGAAGCTCCTAACATGGGATCACTAGAATTCGCTTGTGCATTAAATACAACCATAAAAACCTTTAGTACGCATTTGGTTCATGTTTCTTAAGACGTTCAAGCAAGTTACCGAATAGGAAGTTAGCCAGTTTTCTTAAGCCTAACATAGATAAACAATCATCCAATACAACTAATAACACACTAATAACCAATAATCAATAGCTAGGTTTCATTAGATCTAAGCAAACACAAGATAAATCTAGCCTAACATGTTAAACAAAAGACAAGAACAAGATAGAATCAAACAACACATAGACATATTGAATGATTAATTGATAACTTATCTTTCAATGTAACATGGAAGATCTCAAGGCAAAAAGCCTTGAAAAAGAAGCTAAAATCGTCTTAGGGTTTTCTCCCAAAATTCCACACACTAAGCTCTCCACTAATGACAAAAAATTAGAAAACTATATATAGATTTTTGGATCTGACGGCGTCACGTTATGGAGTGTGACGCCGTCACCTCGCCGCTTTTAGGGTTCCCGGATGACCTTCTTGACGCCGTCCCTCTTTAGCTCTTCAAAAATCCATTCTGGCTTATCAAGGCTTGACGCCGTCGAACCTTGAACGTGACGCCATCCCCTTTTGATTTAAGCCGTGACGCCCTTAATCAAGTTAAAGCGTGACGCCGTCAGAATTCACATGCTATTTTCACTGGCTTATCATGAGTAAATTTCACGTCCACCTTTTCTTGCCAAGGCATGACGCCGTCTGGGGTTAATTGTGACGCCGTCAAAGGTAACTTTTAGCCGATTTTTGAGACTTTGCCGTTTTCTTCACTTTTTGCTCCAAAAATGTCCAAAATGCCTCCTTTTCCAGATTTCTCCTCAAAAGTACCTAAAATGACAAAAGGAACGATTTAGGGCAATATTTGATCAAATAAATACAATTTAAGGCTTAAATGACCCCTTAAAAGCGGTACACTTTTCGCTTCATCAACGAACACTCATCAATCGATGATGATGAACACTTATTAAACGGTGGTTATCGGCACTTAACAGTGGTGACGGTGGTGATGAACGGTGGGGAAGGTGGTGGTGAAAGGTTGGGAAGATGGTGGTGAAGGCTGGGGATGGTTTTGGAGAAAGCTGGGGATGGTTTTGAAGAAGGCGGGAGGAGAAGCAAGAGAGAAAAAGAAGAATGAATATAATGACTAAAATACCCCTGCAAGTATTAAGATTAGGGGTGGGACTAATAGGGACAAATGGCGGGCTGTGGTGGCTTCCTAGCCTTTTCATTTTAAGATCTCTTCTCAATATATCTCATACCTATATATATATATATATATATATATATATATATATATATATATATATATATATATATATATAGGTTTGGGTTAAAATAAAAAGGGAGTTATAATAAAAAGTGTAGGAAGTCCCGACAGCCTGCCACGTGTCCCAAAAAGTCCTCCCGCTTTTTTCATAACTGCAGGGGTATTTTCGTCAATTTACAAAACCCTATATAATTCCTTTTTTTTACATCTCTCACACAGATCCTCATCTCCACACACAAACAGACACACACACAGAGACTACATTGGGTAACTGCCTTCTCCACCATCTTCTCCACGAGTTTACCGCCTATCTCCACCGTGATATCCCCCATCTTCTCCACCGTCTTCTCCATTGTGAATTTGAGATGTCGATCGAGTGCTCATCGTCAACGAATAATGATAGTTCATCATGAACTAATTACGAGTGTTAATCATCAACAACTTGTTCTTCATCAACGAATAATAATAGTATGATCTTAATTTTTTTTTTGTTAATTTACTTTATGTTAATTAGAATAGTTAATATGTTTTTGTTGATTCTTAGTGTATTTAGCTGATTTAAAACATTCATTCAGTATGTGTTTGATAAAAAAGAACTAGATGAAAAATGTGTATATGAAACCTGTACACTATGTGTTTGATAAAATGTCTACATGATATTTTATAATTGTGATGCACTAGTTTCGTACAGTGATGCACCAGTTGTTCATACACCTTGTAATGATCTTCTTGCTAAAATTGTGATTCACTGATTTAGATATGTGACATTCAGTAGGTTCTCAGATGTCCTTTATAAGTATGCATTAGGCTCAACATAGATTACCTTATGTGTGAAAATATGTCATGTATGTTGGGATGTTTGTGAGATGCACTTGATTTTGAATTGTGATGCAGTTCTCAGTTGTCTTTTATAATGAAGCATTAGGTTAAACGTAGATTGCCTTATGTGTGAAAATGTGTCTGTATGCTTGGGTATTTGTGAGATGTACTTGATTTTGAACTGTGATGCAGTAGGTTTTCAGTTGTCCTTTATAATGATGCATTAGCTTAAATGTAGATTGCGTTATTTGTGAAAATGTGTATGTATGCTTGGATGCTTGTGAGATGCACTTGATTTTGAACTGTGATGCAGTTGTTTCTCAGTTTTCTTGTACAATGATGCATTAGGTTAAACATTGATTGCGTTATGTGTGAAAATGTGCCTGTATGCTTGGACGTTTGTGTGATGCACTTGAATTTCAGTGTGATGCAGTAGGTTCTTAGTTGTCGTGTATAAGGTTACATTAGGTTAAGCGTAGGTTGTGTTATTTGCGAAAATGTGTTCGTATGCTAGGTTGTTTGTTTGATGCACTTGAATTTGAGTTGTGATGCACTTTAATTTGAGAGTTTTGTTTCGGATATAAAAGCTGGATACTTAAATTATATTTTGGAAAAATTGGTTATCTTAGTTGTGTAACATGTTACTGGACTTTGGAATTTCAGATGGAACAGATGGGATGAATAGTGGTTTATGCCATAATCATGTTGATTTGGCTGCTACAAACACTACGTTAAGGTCATTAGTTTTAATAAACTATTTTCCTGATACCCCATATATCACCCAATCTTGCTAGTACAACTCAGCCCCATGGATAAGCATGATGAACACATGTCATGATGTAGCTGGTAAACGGTGGCCCAACTTCATTGATGTCGACTTATATAAGGTATGTGATGAGTGTCTAAATACTCATCATTTTTACCTAATCTGAGCTGCCAAAACATCCAAAAACTCTTAGAAATGCATCAAAATACTGAAATTATCCCAGAATTGTGTTTTATATGTTTCAGATGCAAAATGTTTAAAAACAGATAAAAAAACGAACAAAGTTTGCATAATTGGCAGTTTCAGTCCCTCAACTTTCAAAAGTTGTCAAAACTAGTCCCTGGTTATTCTAAAAACAGGAAAAGTCATCAAAGGTCCTTTTTTAAATCATAAATTATCATAATAAGTCCTTTGGTGCAAAATTTCATAAAATTACAAGTTTAGTCCCTCAACTTTGCAAAATGGACAAAAATGGTCCCTGGGATTTAAAAACTTTGAGAAAAATAAACTTTGGTCCTTGTGTTATTGTTTTGTGGCAGGTTTAGTCCCTTGAAGATAGTTTGGAAGTTTACAAGTTCAGCCCCTCAACTATGCAGGAATTACAAGTTTGGTCCCTATGTTTAACTTTAACCAAATCCGGATCAAACATTACCCATTAAATCCAAATCCTTAAATCCAATACCCATCCCATTTATCCTAACCCAACCCACAACAAAAACCCCAGCCCAATCCCATAAATAATAAACCCGGCCCATTTCTCTCTATTTAGCATAACCAGATGTTTGACTAGAGTCAAACTCTTCTCCTTCTTCCTGGTTACCCGCCCAAGCAGCTCAACCCACCATCCACCACCCTTATCCTGACACACCCACCCCTTATCTCTTCCCCTTATCCCTGCTACATGTCCTAAGCATTAAATGCTTCTTCCTCTCTACTCATCACCGGCCATGTGCAATTTTCCACTAACTCAATTTTCCCGCCAAAATGCCAAGTGGACAGCTGAGATCACTAGAAGGCAATTGAAGGGTTGGATTATGATCAGAGGTTGATGACAAAGGTTTCCCACCATAGTATAGTATAAATAGCAATGTATTGTAAGCAAATAAAGTAGTAGTTAATTAAATAGAATCGCATTTTCTTAATTCAGTCTTAATATTGTAATTCTCAATTCAGTCTTTAATACAAGCTTTGTTTCAGTTACTTTGTTCCAATTTAAAGTTATTTTGTACTCAAATTCGGTTATAATTAGTTATCAAGTCACTTAGTGAATCGTATAAGCTAAAAGCTCCTTACATTATCATAATAAGCTCCAATAACCTATACTATAAGCTGACATAAGCTCATTGTAGCTTCATGTAAGTTTATATAGCACTTATCAGTTCTTAACTTCAAATTCGAAGCAAAGTCAATGAAAGTCAACGAAATAGCTTATTGAGCTACTCTGGATTGAACAAGCTGAATTTGTGGAAGCTTATGGTTTAGTGGCTTCATGGGAAGCCTATAGGTTGTTCTTGGTCTCATTGCCTAATCCGATTGTAAGCTTGGATTTTCATTATTAGCTTAATTTTCATATTATTGTTCTATAAGCTTATTGCAGTTTATCTTTATCATTCTTAGCTTATTAATAGTGTCTTAACATATTTCATTCAAGTTCCTTAGTTATTAACTGCTTGTTCATCATTTCATTTAAAATCTTAATAAAAGCCAAAAATAGAAACTACAAGCTAGCTTAGTTAAATCAGTTTTCTTTTCAGTCAATAGTCCTTTCATAAGCTCAACATATTACTAGTACCATTAGATTTCAATTTGAAGCATAATTACACCATTTTCAGTCCACAATACCAAAACAGTCCCACAAAAGGACTGTTTGGTTTAGTGCTGTCAAACAAAGCAAACACCCAATTACTGTTGAAATACCACAAGCTCAAGTTTGCACAGGCTTTTCTCTTACCTTAGAAGCTATTTTCACCCTTTGATCAGCAATATATCTAGATTAAGCTATTTCTAGCCAACTGTGTGAGTTTTGAACTGTGAAAAGCTCATTCAAGCTTATACCAGCCACAAGCTGGTTCAGACCATTTTCTTGGTATCTTTGCATCTCATTTGGTCCCCTTAGTCAGTTCCATAAGTCTAAGACCAACTGCACAAGTGTGCAATAAAAAAAACACAAGCACATCAGTAAGCAGACTGCATATAGCAGTTTTCGTGGGAATTTGGAAACTTTAAGATTTTTTTACTCACACCCCACAAGCTCTTTCAAGCTAGTTTCTTCTGGACATTCAAACTCCACTAGCTTAAGTTCAATAGGGTATTTTTAATTCGATTTTTAGAACTCTCTTAGGCCTCTAAACTTAGCCTCGAAAGGGGCCTTTTAGCCCTGGTGCAGGGGAGCACCTCAGCAGTACCAAAGAAGCTTTAAGCTCTTTTGAGCTTTTAAGCTCTTAAACCTAAGCTTTTTCTAGTTTTTATAAGCCATTCAGTTGTATCTCAGACCATAGGAACTATTTTGATAAGCTCATAGCTTAATTTGAAGCTTATAGATCGATTTGAGTTGCTTAGTTCACAAAAGGCTTGAGAAGCCAACTGCAGTCCATAAGCTGCTTTTTCCAGCTTATTCTTGAGTTCCAAAAATAAATCCCAGTTTAGAAAATACTCATTACCAGCTTATTAGTCATTCTCAAAAGAAAAAATTCCAAAAAAATAATATTAGTAAAAAAAGGGTCATTGTGGGATTCGAACTCGCGACCTCTTGTACACTAGGCCAAAGACTCAACCAGTGTGCCAGTATACTTTTTGATTAAACGTTTACACCTTTTAATATTTAATACCTATATAGCAGTTTAGTTATAATAAGCTTATTAGCTTACCAGCTTATTTGTAGCTTATCCGTATAAGCTGTTACTTCCATTTTATTTTTATTAGTTAGGTAATCACTTCTAGTATTTTATAAAAAAAGTTTCGTAATTTTTTGGATAAGTTTACTATTTTTTATCTATTTATTTAGTTTAATTAGTAATTAAATTATAATAAAAAAATATAAAAATCAGAAAAATATAAATCTATTTTAGATAATTTTCTTTTATCATTTATAATATAGGAAAAATATAAAAACATTATTAGACCTTAAGAAAATCAAAAATAGAAATATAGTGATAGCTTCTATTTAATAGAATTTATCTTTTTAAATTTTAATTAAGTAATTTTCATTTTTATAATTTTCTTAGCTTTTTCTCATCTTATAATATTTTTAGAAAAAGTTTTAGAATTTTCTTTGTTCATTTAGTATTTTTTATAATTTAAATTAGTTTAATTAGTAATTAAATAATAAATAATTAATAATAAATAGAAATAAAGTGTAAAAATATAATTTAAGTTTTTAAATAAGTTTTAAATCATTTTACATTTTTAGGTCTTAAATTTCATAAATTTTAGTTTTTGTCCCATTTTAGCTTTTTCGTTACGCGTTTTAGTTTATTTATTCGCGTTTAATTTTATTGTGCATATCTGTTTTAATTTGTTATTTAGAATTGTTAAAAGAAAAATCAAAAGCAATCTAAATCATCAATCACTCTAATCCTAGCTTTTCACAGTTTTCCATTCACACCTCGTTGGGAAACGATCCGGGTGATCACTTGCCTGGTTTCACACTACACACGAGTATTCGTTCTGAGACTGCATATATTTATATATAAGTGTGTTTCAGCACGGATCAAATTTTGGCGCCGCTGCCGGGGAGGTGTGCTGCGACTATTGTGAAGAATTTTAGCGATTAGTGATTCGAGATCCTTCTATCAGAAGTTCCTATTTCCCAAAAACAATATAAAATACAAAAATATTTTTCTTTTCTTTTCTATATATATTATTATTATTATTATCATATAAAAAATTAAAAACACCAAAAATATTTTCCGGTTTCTTTAATAAATAACAACAATAAAAAAATTACCATCGAGAACCAAGACTGAGTACTACCTAACTGGGGGTACGACCATAATAAGTTCCCAAACCAAAGATTTAAAACTTTACCTTTGTATCACTTGCGAATATCGGCTCACCTTTGATTGATAAACAAACTCTAACGGAGGTTCTAGGATAGTCTGACATTAAATTGTCGGACTGAAAGAAGCGGGTTTTTAAGGAGCTTAATTGCCCACCTTTGCTTCTCCGCCACTCTGTGCGTTTATCTTTTAGAGAGCTACCGTACGCTTGTTGATTGTTGGTTTAAGTTAACTTGTGTTTTGCTTCTGTCTTGTTTTAATTGGAATATTTTACTTAGTGCATGCGCACTCGTTCTTCCACGTCATCAAACCCTTTACGTGAACTCGTAGATATTCCGAGAAGACGTAATCGTAGACGTGCTGCCCAAATAGTCGAACCCGAGATTCGTACTGTTCTCACTGATAATATGGCAGACGAACGCACAATGGCTGAAATGCTCCAGGCACCCACCGAGGGTTACGGAGATGCCATCGTTTTACCAGCCATCGATTCTGATCATTTTGAACTGAAAACACATTTGATTCAGCTCGTGTCCACAAACCAATTCCACGGGTTTGAACGAGAGGATCCATATGCACACATTCGTTGGTTCAACAAGTTGACCTCCACAATCAATTACAAGAATGTGCCACAAACAGTGATCAAATTGATGCTATTTCCATTCTCACTTGAGGGGGCAGCCCGGATTTGGCTGGATAAAGAACCCCCTCGATCCATTGAAACCTGGGAAGATCTCGTTAAGAAATTTGTAAATTATTTCTTCCCTCCATCAAAGACGACTAATCTAAAAAATGAAATTGCTGGATTTCGTCAAGGTTTTGATGAAAATTTCGGAGAGGCATGGGACAGATTTAAAGATCTCCTAAGAAAATGCCCACATCACGAATTCACGGAGTTACAACAGATAAATACGTTCTATAATGGGTTAACCCAAAACGATCAAGATGCACTTAACGCAGCCGCCGGTGGCAATATCTTGAATCGAAAACCTAAAGAGGTGGTTGCAATTTGTGAAAATAAATCAAAAGTTCCTTTTTCGCGAAACAAAGTGAATGTTCCTGTCACTCCTACTGCTTCCTCATCCGGTAACTCCTCAGAGTTAGCCTTTTTAACGGACTCAATGCGTTGTATGATGAAGGAAATTAAAGAATTGAAGAGTGAAATTCATAAACCGGAACAAATTAAAGCAATAAACAAAGTGTGTGAAACTTGTGGTGGCCCACAAGCGTATTATGATTGTCAAGCAACCGATGCTTCTCTTTACCCAGCTCCAGTAGCTGCAGTAAACCAAAATCAATACCGTCCGCATGCTGAGACTCAGTACCGAGCACCGAATGCTATGGTCCCACCTGGTTTTCCACCCGTGCCAAATCAGAATAATCAAAATCGCTTTGTTCAAAATCAGGGACAAAATTTTAACAATTCTCAAAATTTCAATCAAAACCGAGGTCAGAATCAGGGTAATTTTAACCAAAACCGTGGTCCAAATTTTAATCAAAACCAAGGTTCAAACCGAAATCAGATGTCCTCAGATGAGTTGCTTATGCAATTCATGAAAACCCAAGAGGAAACAAATAAGACACAACGTGAGACAAACCAGTTATTGGTTGCCCAATTAAACCAGATCAAAAAGTCTTTAACTGATATACCTTCTACCTCGGGAGGTCTCCCAAGTAACACTGTTGTCAACCCAAGGGGTGAACTCAAAGCTGTCACTACACTTAGTGGCAAAGCTCATGTTGGACTCAAGGTGATAAAGGACCCGGTACTTCCCACTAACAATGGAAGTGCTAAATACGTCCAACCTATGGTTGTCCAAAATTCTACACCCACAATTGCTCCTCAACCGTCAAGAATAGATCCTACTCTATCACGATTTACGGTTAAAAGTTTGTCAAGCAAACTTAGTGAGCAAAGAACAGCCAGATATTATTCTGAGATGCTCAATGCTGCTCCTGTCAGTGTGCTTGATGACAGTGATGATGATGACGAAGATACCACTTTCGTCAAAGCTATCACCACTCGAAGTGGTGCTGCTTATGAGGGACCCGCTGGTCCTATTCCTCCTCCGTTGTTTGAAATGGAAAAAGAGACGGAGAATACAACGGACAAAGTGCAAATTCCAAGCCCACAAAGTACAGCACATGTCCATCCTCCGGTTGGCCCTAAAAAGAAATCCAAACCAGGAGTTGTCTTTGAATCTGTAGAGACTCCTGAAGTCATTGCCCCTAAATCCAAACCTTATATTCCTTACCCATCGCGCTTAAATGAGCAAAAGCTCCGTGAAAAGGCTAGTCAACAAAATGATAAATTCTATCAAATCTTTAAAGAATTACATTTTGACATAAGTTTTGCGGATGCTACCATTCTGATGCCCAAGTTTGCATCAGCAATCAAACACTTGTTAAGCAACAAGGAAAAACTGATTGAAATGGCTAAAACTCCATTAAATGAGAACTGCTCAGCAGTTATCTTGAAAAAGCTTCCCGAGAAGCTTGGAGATCCTGGAAAGTTTCTACTACCTTGTGTATTTCCGGGAATGGTTGAATGCTATGCCTTGGCCGATCTTGGTGCAAGCATCAACCTGATGCCTCATTCAGTATGGAAGAAACTTTCTCTTCCGGCTCTTACTACTACATGCATGACTCTTGAGCTTGCAGATCGAACCATATCTCATCCATGCGGCATTGCCGAAGATGTGTTTGTGAAAGTAGGTAAGTTCCATTTTCCAGCTGACTTTGTGGTTGTTGACTTCGACGCAGATCAAAAGGTTCCTCTCATTCTTGGAAGAGGATTCCTCAAAACGGGCCATGCTCTTATTGATGTGTTTAAGCATGAGATCACCTTGCGTGTGGATAAGGAAGCTGTTACCTTTAACCATGATCAAACATCGAGGTACTCCTCAAATTATAATTCTGCATCGGTTAACCGAATCGATGTCATTGATGTTGCTTCAAAGGAGTACTCTCATGAAAGTCTTGGTTATTTTCATAATTCTGTGAGTGGGGAACCCACCACATCTTCTCAACTTATCATAGCCGACTCTTCCCCTTCCCTCACTTCAGTTGAGGGAAGTGATCCCTTTTGGGATGAAGTCGATGCTTTTCTCGCTGTAGATAGTTCACCTCCGCATGAGGTTGATGATAACTATCTTGATCCTGAGGGGGATATTCTTTTTCTAGAAAATTTGTTAAACGAAGATTCATTTTCCCCTCTTCCACCAAAACAACTTCATAAAAAAGAAATCAAGTCAGTTGAGAAAACTGATAAATTTCCAGAGATCAAGTTTAAGGACTTGCCTCTTCCACTTGATTATGCAATTCTTGAGGAGGAAGTTCTTATTTTAATGGCTATTCAGATCTCTCTTCTTCCCTTCACCTACCCGGTGATTTCCCCTATCTTTCACTCATTCGGGAGTGAGGATATTACCTTTGACCCCGGCATTGTACATCTAACATTGGTTTAATGCCAGATATATCTCTCTTGGTGTGGAACTTTCATGTACTTCAATGTGTATACAAACATCTTGAATGAAAATCCGATGGAGATGGTCTCTTCCACTTACTTCCCCATAGACTTTTAAATTGCTTTTTCTCCCGGGCTGTTCAGGAACCCTTTGTTACGGTTGACCGTTCACAAGCGGTTAGCTTGCGTGATAAACCTGACTGTTCGGGAGGAATCAACTCAATTCGGGGTCGAGTCAAGCTAGCGACTCGGGAATCAAAAACAGTAGCAAATATATGGGTTTTCACCCATGTCTCACCCTAGTGTGGGGGAGATGCCCCACATATTGTAAATATGTATAGCCAAAAAAAAAAAAAAAAATGTGTGTATATAAAAATAATGGCTATTAATATTTCCCTTTCACGTTCTAAGTGTTGGTTTAACAACCGGTTCTGTGAATATTGAGGGCAATATTCAGTTCTAAGTGTGGGGGGGAATTCTAGCGAATTTGATCAAATGTACCATCTAGTACCCCCATTTTAGCCAAAATTTAAAAAAAAAATTCTCACTTAGAACGCAATAAATGGTTATCAGTCCGCCATGTCTAACCCACATAAGGATTGGCTAATCCGAGAGCAAACGGCTCTTGGTAAAGATGTCTCAAATCCGTTTATGGCTTACAATTTGCCGAAAATTGTATGGTATTCGACTCACCATATCTTTATAAGTAAAGAGTTGGCTAGCCCGCAAGGTTATGGCTTGTGGTAAAGGCAGTGGAAAAACCATGATTGGTAATCAGCTCACCAAAGATAATATTGATAATTTATCTAAGAGTTGGCTAGTCCAGAAGCAAACGGCTTTTGGTAAAGACAAATCAAATCCGTTGACAGCTGATGGTTTGCTCAAAATCATTTGGTTATCAGTGTACCAAAGTTCTTACTTGAACTGAAACATTTGGCTACTCCAGAAGTAATGGCTTTTGGTAAAGAGATGAAATCCATTAAAACTTCATAAAAGATTGCTAGGGACTAGCAATAGTTTAGTGTGGGGGATTGATGAGTGTCTAAATACTCATCATTTTTACCTAATCTGAGCTGCCAAAACATCCAAAAACTCTCAGAAATGCATCAAAATACTGAAATTATCCCAGAATTGTGTTTTATATGTTTCAGATGCAAAATGTTTAAAAACAGATAAAAAACGAACAAAGTTTGCATAATTGGCAGTTTCAGTCCCTCAACTTTCAAAAGTTGTCAAAACTAGTCCCTGGTTATTCTAAAAACAGATAAAGTCATCAAAGGTCCTTTTTTAAATCATAAATTATCATAATAAGTCCTTTGGTGCAAAGTTTCATAAAATTACAAGTTTAGTCCCTCAACTTTGCAAAATGGACAAAAATGGTCCCTGGGATTTAAAAACTTTGAGAAAAATAAACTTTGGTCCTTGTGTTATTGTTTTGTGGCAGGTTTAGTCCCTTGAAGATAGTTTGGAAGTTTACAAGTTCAGCCCCTCAACTATGCAGGAATTACAAGTTTGGTCCCTATGTTTAACTTTAACCAAATCCGGATCAAACATTACCCATTAAATCCAAATCCTTAAATCCAATACCCATCCCATTTATCCTAACCCAACCCACAACAAAAACCCCAGCCCAATCCCATAAATAATAAACCCGGCCCATTTCTCTCTATTTAGCATAACCAGATGTTTGACTAGAGTCAAACTCTTCTCCTTCTTCCTGGTTACCCGCCCAAGCAGCTCAACCCACCATCCACCACCCTTATCCTGACACACCCACCCCTTATCTCTTCCCCTTATCCCTGCTACATGTCCTAAGCATTAAATGCTTCTTCCTCTCTACTCATCACCGACCATGTGCAATTTTCCACTAACTCAATTTTCCCGCCAAAATGCCAAGTGGACAGCTGAGATCACTAGAAGGCAATTGAAGGGTTGGATTATGATCAGAGGTTGATGACAAAGGTTTCCCACCATAGTATAGTATAAATAGCAATGTATTGTAAGCAAATAAAGTAGTAGTTAATTAAATAGAATCGCATTTTCTTAATTCAGTCTTAATATTGTAATTCTCAATTCAGTCTTTAATACAAGCTTTGTTTCAGTTACTTTGTTCCAATTTAAAGTTATTTTGTACTCAAATTCGGTTATAATTAGTTATCAAGTTACTTAGTGAATCGTATAAGCTAAAAGCTCCTTACATTATCATAATAAGCTCCAATAACCTATACTATAAGCTGACATAAGCTCATTGTAGCTTCATGTAAGTTTATATAGCACTTATCAGTTCTTAACTTCAAATTCGAAGCAAAGTCAATGAAAGTCAACGAAATAGCTTATTGAGCTACTCTGGATTGAACAAGCTGAATTTGTGGAAGCTTATGGTTTAGTGGCTTCATGGGAAGCCTATAGGTTGTTCTTGGTCTCATTGCCTAATCCGATTGTAAGCTTGGATTTTCATTATTAGCTTAATTTTCATATTATTGTTCTATAAGCTTATTGCAGTTTATCTTTATCATTCTTAGCTTATTAATAGTGTCTTAACATATTTCATTCAAGTTCCTTAGTTATTAACTGCTTGTTCATCATTTCATTTAAAATCTTAATAAAAGCCAAAAATAGAAACTACAAGCTAGCTTAGTTAAATCAGTTTTCTTTTCAGTCAATAGTCCTTTCATAAGCTCAACATATTACTAGTACCATTAGATTTCAATTCGAAGCATAATTACACCATTTTCAGTCCACAATACCAAAACAGTCCCACAAAAGGACTGTTTGGTTTAGTGCTGTCAAACAAAGCAAACACCCAATTACTGTTGAAATACCACAAGCTCAAGTTTGCACAGGCTTTTCTCTTACCTTAGAAGCTATTTTCACCCTTTGATCAGCAATATATCTAGATTAAGCTATTTCTAGCCAACTGTGTGAGTTTTGAACTGTGAAAAGCTCATTCAAGCTTATACCAGCCACAAGCTGGTTCAGACCATTTTCTTGGTATCTTTGCATCTCATTTGGTCCCCTTAGTCAGTTCCATAAGTCTAAGACCAACTGCACAAGTGTGCAATAAAAAAAACACAAGCACATCAGTAAGCAGACTGCATATAGCAGTTTTCGTGGGAATTTGGAAACTTTAAGATTTTTTTACTCACACCCCACAAGCTCTTTCAAGCTAGTTTCTTCTGGACATTCAAACTCCACTAGCTTAAGTTCAATAGGGTATTTTTAATTCGATTTTTAGAACTCTCTTAGGCCTCTAAACTTAGCCTCGAAAGGGGCCTTTTAACCCTGGTGCAAGGGAGCACCTCAGCAGTACCAAAGAAGCTTTAAGCTCTTTTGAGCTTTTAAGCTCTTAAACCTAAGCTTTTTCTAGTTTTTATAAGCCATTCAGTTGTATCTCAGACCATAGGAACTATTTTGATAAGCTCATAGCTTAATTTGAAGCTTATAGATCGATTTGAGTTGCTTAGTTCACAAAAGGCTTGAGAAGCCAACTGCAGTCCATAAGCTGCTTTTTCCAGCTTATTCTTGAGTTCCAAAAATAAATCCCAGTTTAGAAAATACTCATTACCAGCTTATTAGTCATTGTCAAAAGAAAAAATTCCAAAAAAATAATATTAGTAAAAAAAGGGTCATTGTGGGATTCGAACTCGCGACCTCTTGTACACTAGGCCAAAGACTCAACCAGTGTGCCAGTATACTTTTTGATTAAACGTTTACACCTTTTAATATTTAATACCTATATAGCAGTTTAGTTATAATAAGCTTATTAGCTTACCAGCTTATTTGTAGCTTATCCGTATAAGCTGTTACTTCCATTTTATTTTTATTAGTTAGGTAATCACTTCTAGTATTTTATAAAAAAGTTTCGTAATTTTTTGGATAAGTTTACTATTTTTTATCTATTTATTTAGTTTAATTAGTAATTAAATTATAATAAAAAAATATAAAAATCAGAAAAATATAAATCTATTTTAGATAATTTTCTTTTATCATTTATAATCTAGGAAAAATATAAAAACATTATTAGACCTTAAGAAAATCAAAAATAGAAATATAGTGATAGCTTCTATTTAATAGAATTTATCTTTTTAAATTTTAATTAAGTAATTTTCATTTTTATAATTTTCTTAGCTTTTTCTCATCTTATAATATTTTTAGAAAAAGTTTTAGAATTTTCTTTGTTCATTTAGTATTTTTTATAATTTAAATTTGTTTAATTAGTAATTAAATAATAAATAATTAATAATAAATAGAAATAAAGTGTAAAAATATAATTTAAGTTTTTAAATAAGTTTTAAATCATTTTACATTTTTAGGTTTTAAATTTCATAAATTTTAGTTTTTGTCCCATTTTAGCTTTTTCGTTACGCGTTTTAGTTTATTTATTCGCGTTTAATTTTATTGTGCATATCTATTTTAATTTGTTATTTAGAATTGTTAAAAGAAAAATCAAAAGCAATCTATATCATCAATCACTCTAATCCTAGCTTTTCACAGTTTTCCATTCACACCTCGTTGGGAAACGATCCGGGTGATCACTTGCCTGGTTTCACACTACACACGAGTATTCGTTCTGAGACTGCATATATTTATATATAAGTGTGTTTCAGCACGGATCAGTATGCACCATAATTTTTTGGGTTTTTAATTTGATGTAATTTGATATACATTGTAGGGGGAAAATGAGAGTGTTGGTTCATTGGTCAGAACATGATGCAGTCACTCGAAACACTTTTTGTTTAACGTTCTTTAGTTTATTTATGAAAACTAGTTTTTATACATGATTATCAACAGACCATATTGCGAGATATACATTAAATTACATTTTGAGCTACTTTTCAATTTTTTTCTTTTTAGTCAAATTTAAGGACTCTAAATTTTACCCGTTTTACCCATTAGAGAAAATATATAACATAAATGACCCATTTACAATAGAAGGGGATGCAGTTGAGCCTTATACATGATGTATTTGTAGTACCCACTGTATTCGAAATATAACTTATATTGGAAATCAAATTTTGTAGAGGAGCAATGGTGGAGGGTCACCTGCTGCGGTAGATAAGGCTAACGGGCAACTAGTCTGTTGCCACAGCAATATATCAGTGTGCAGGTACGAAACATCAATACTAATAATATTTATACCGTTTTCACATACTTCACATTATGATTACTATCACAACAATATAAGTGGACCAAAAAAGCTTTGCTGAGATACAAATTTATTGCTTTGCAGCCAAACATGATATTTGGGGCCTGTAACCTCCCATAGGCAGGTGCTGCTCCAACGCCAACTTCAGCACTAAGGAGCTCCAGGAACATGGATAGGAAACCCGTTCATTTTTACAAGACATGTTATAATTTAAAAAATATTATTGTATTGATATTAAAGCATTAATTACTAGACATGTTTTCGGTTGTGAGACGTCTATCATTTATTACCAAACAACAATACATTAGTACGTCAGTGATTCTGAAATATATTCAGTATCATTATGTTTATTTTAAAGCATTTAATTCATTGTGTTATTTTGTTTACTGTATTGTGATGCAGTAGAATATACATAGTGATGCAGTATATTATACATTGTGATGCAGTATAATAATACAGTGATGCACTAAAGTATTATTGTGTTGTAGTGTATCACAGTTTTTGTGTTATTGCATTACAGTGGTATATACTGTGATGCACTAGGAATAATATAGTGCATCAATATTGAAAGCACATCAGAGTTGACAAATTAGTGCATCACAGTTTATAATTTAGTGCATCCTAATTTATAATTTAATATCTGTGATTATTCAGTAATCCAAAGCAATCAAAAGTTAATATTAAACAAACATTGATCCAGTGGCAACTCAAGATTTTGATCCAGTAATCAAAAGTACTTGGTATTCAAGTAAATACTCTAATTAAGATATGCAAATACAAGATTTTTTCTAACAAGTATTCATCATATAACGACAAAGCAAACACGATCATCCCATAACTTACATGTTACGATAGATAACAAATGAAAAGTGTTATTCAAACATCCAATAATTCAAAAACCAAAAGCGCTATTAACTTCCTAAATAAAAGTCCACATATACACGGGCCACCAGAGCATTATAACATCTTTTTTTAGGGAGTGAGATTCAAATCAACGCTTCCAGTTCTTGTGAGTCAACATAAAATGTCCCCAGGTTGAAGTCGAGACCATCAAGAGGCTTGTCGAACATGTGTACAACATGGCTAGAACCACTAGGTGATGCACCTACATTAAATTCGTCGAGATTAATGAGGTTGACCAACTCGTTATAAGTACCATCATCTGCTTTAGGTGCCATGGTATCATTTTTCTCCGCATTCTCAACTTCAACAACCTGTATGCAAACAATAGTTTATAAGGTTATGGATATGATGATCACAAGTTCAACATAAGCAAACAACGTATACTAGTTAATCTATATTGTTATGTTATCAACTGTCATAGCAAACTGAATACTTACCACATCATAGTTCAAATTCAAGTGCATCACACATACAACCAAGCAAATAAACACATTTTCGCATATAAAATAACCAACGTTTAGCCTAATTCATCTTTATATGCAAAAAGTCAACACATCCTGCATCATAGTTAAAATTCAAGGGCATCACACATACAACCAAGCACACAAACACAAACATACACACAACAAAATTTCGACAAATAAAATAGCTTTTAAGCAGATAAATCTCACATAGCCTAACATAATGTAATTATACAAATAACTAACATCTGCCTACTGCATCAATCAATATAACAACTGCATCACTATTTAAATAAACCTACTGCATCAGCTGCATCATATATTCAAATAAACTTATTGCATCAGTGTTTATATAAACCTACTGCATCAGTATTTAAATAAACCTATTGCATTATACATTCAAATAAACATATTGTATCATACTTTATATAAACCTATTGCATCAATATTTAGATAAACCTATTGCATCAGCTCCATTATACATTTAAATAATCCTACTACATCAGACTTTATATAAACCTACTGCATCAATATTTAAATAAACCTACTGCATCAACTGCATCATACATTCAAATAAGTCTACTGCATCAAATTTTAAACACATTTACACACATAAAACAGCCTAAGCTTAGCCTATTTCATCCTTACATGCGACAACTGAACACCTACTGCTTTTCAGTTCATTTTTCAATGCATTGCACATACAACCAAGCATACAAACACATTTACATACATAAAACAACTTACGCTTAGCCTACTTCATCCTTACATGTGACAACTGAACACCTACTGCATCTCAGTTCAGATTGCAGTGCATCAGACATAAAACTTAACATACAAACAAGTTTACACACATAAAACAACCTACACTTAGCCTATTTCATCCTTACAAGCAACAACTAAATACCTATTGCATCTAAATTTTAATTATAGTGCATCACATACACAACCAATGTTACAAACACATTTACATTCATAAAACAGCCTAAACTTAGCCTATTTCATCCTTACACGCGACAACTGAAAACCTACTGCATCTTAGTTCAAAATTAGTGCATTACAGTTTCATTACAAGTGCATCAAAATGTAAAGTTAGTGCAACACAATTATAAAGTCCTATTGAGATATTTTATCAAACACCTTGTATACATCCTTATACGCGGAAACTTAACACCTACTGCATCATAGATCTCATTCCAGTACATCACACAAACAACAAAACTTACAAACATAAATCATAACAAATCGTGCAACCTACTTACTCATATGTGTGACCTAATAAAGCCTACTGCATCACTTCTATACAATTACTTCATTAAACATTCAAATACACAATCATATAAATTTAAACAACTAAATCATACTACATGCGACCTAATAAAGTCTAATACGTTGAAGGACATAACAAACTGCATCATACCAACTGCATCACAAGGCAATGAAGTAAGGGTTTTGTATGCTGCAGCTGGAACATCAGCAAAGTAGGTAGCCAAAAGAACATTTAGACCAGAGCAAGCTGATTCTAGTGAAGAGTAGGCCTTGGTGAAAGCTTCCAATTGGTATCCCTCAAGATCCTTGGCAAGGGTAGCCTCGTCAAATTGGATCCATGTAGCACCTGCTTCCTTCAACACAACAATGACTTCCCTGAAAAAAATAATTTGTGTTATAACTTAAACCAGATTTAATATGTAAATAAAACTACTAGTGAGTTAAAAAAAGAGGCGTACTTGTAGATTTTGTCAAGAAGGGAAAGAAGATCGAATGTCTTCTCAACACCCTTTGCAGGTTTCGATAGCAACAAGTAGCTAACAGGGCCAACAAAGACAGGCACGGTATCAACTCCAAGCTGCAAGACGCAAAATCAACAAACCTTTTAACAACCTTACTACTAAATATATAACCATGAATATCCTTAAAAGAAAATAAAAAATGCACGTACAGCCTTAGCTTCCTTGTATTCGGTCACAGCCTTGTGTGAAGCATACGTTTACTTCACTTCTAGGCCCAACTCTGGGACGATGAAATGGCTGTTCATAAAAGACATCACAACAAAATTACAATCAATGTATAATGTAAACGGAAAAGACCCATAAACGTAAAGGCACTTCTGCTTTGCAAAAGCACTTCACGGACTAGCTACTGCATCATCTTAGTAAAACATACATTGTGATGCAGTAAAGTTTACATTGTAATGCAGTAAATTTACATTATGATGTAGTAAAATATATAGCGTGATGCAGTAAAACATACATTGTGATGCATTAAAGTTTACATCGTGGTGCACTAAAATTTACATTGTGATGCAGTAAAGTTTACATCGTGGTGCACTAAAATTCATTAAACAAACTGCATCGATAACACATAAATGCACACACAAACACTTTTCAAAAACTAAAACACTTTTCATATGCAACTACCATCTACCTACTGCATCACTTGTTTACAAACACATACACTTTTCAACATCTAAAACACTCTCCACGTAATGTAATTTAACATTATATTATAAAAACAAGTAACTACTGCATCTCATCATTTCCAAAAACTCTCCGCATAACCTAATCTAAATTACATTGCACAAACAAGTACTGCATCTGATCATTTCCACAACTGCATCAACCACATAAATACATACACTTTTCAACACCTAAAACACTTTCCGCATAACCTAAAAAACACACAAACACACAAACAAGTACTGTATCTCATTATTACCAAAACTGCATCAAACACACAAACACATACACTTTTCAACAACTAAAACACTCGATGCATAATGTAATTTAACATTATATTGTAAAAACAAGTAACTACTGCATCTTATCATTTCAACATCTGCATCAAGCATACAAACACATACACTTTTCAACACCTAAAAAACTCTACCCAAAACCTAATCTAACATTAGAT
This sequence comes from Artemisia tridentata subsp. tridentata, assembly GCA_021014915.2. Taxonomy (NCBI): domain Eukaryota; kingdom Viridiplantae; phylum Streptophyta; class Magnoliopsida; order Asterales; family Asteraceae; genus Artemisia; species Artemisia tridentata. Next base: position 16,998,253 of record CP139501.1, on the reverse strand, counting down.
TGCACAAAAAAGTAAGTACTACATCTGATCATTTCCACAACTGCATCAACCACACAAACACATACACTTTTCAACACCTAAAACACTCTTCGCGTAACCTAATTTAACATTATATTGCACAAACAAGTAATTACTGCATCTCATTATTACCAAAACTGCATTAAACACACAAACACATACACTTTTCAACATCTAAAACACTCGCCACGTAATGTAATTTAACATTATATTGTAAAAACAAGTAACTACTGCATCTCATCATTTCCACAACTGCATCAAGCACACAAACACATACACTTTTCAACACCTAAAAAACTCTCCGCATAACCAAATCTAATATTACATTGCACAAACAATTAGGCACACACATTCATTTTCACACAAACGGCAAACCCCATTTAGCCTAAATCATGCCTATGAACAAAAACTTACATCCTACTGCATTACAGTTCATTTTCTAGTGCATCACAAACACAATCAGGCACACACAATCATTTTTAGACAAACTACAAACCCCATTTAGCCTAAATCTTGCCTACGAACATCAACATACATCCTACTGCATCTCAGTTCACATTCTAATACATCACAAAGAGAATCAAGCACACACATTCATTTTCACACAAACGGCAAACCCCATTTAGCCTAAATCATGCCTATGAACAACAACTTACATCCTACTGCATTACATCTCATTTTCTAGTGCATCACAAACACAATCAGGCACACACAAACATTTTTAGACAAACAACAAACCCCATTTAGCCTAAATCTTGCCTATGAACATCAACATACATCCTACTGCATCTCAGTTCACATTCTAATACATCACAAAGAGAATCAGGCACACACATTCATTTTCACACAAACGGCAAACCCCATTTAGCCTAAATCATGCCTATGAACAACAACTTACATCCTACTGCATTACAGTTCATTTTCTAGTGCATCACAAACACAATCAGGCACACACAATCATTTTTAGACAAACGACAAACCCCATTTAGCCTAAATCTTGCCTATGAACATCAACATACATCCTACTGCATCTCAGTTCACATTCTAATACATCACACACACAATCAGCCACACACACTCATTTTTACCCATACTTGATCTCAATTTTACATAACCTACTACATCTGACTTAAAATTAAAACCTACCGAATCTCAATTAAAATTAAAAACTTATTTGTAGAGATGGATTTTGATTTTTCCACTCCAACCATTTTTTTATTTTTTTTACTCCTTGTATTTGCGAATAATTAACCATAAGCACGATTTAAGGAAAAAAAAAAGTAATCGATGCAGTAAAATATTAACAAATATATGCAGTAAGATTAACTTACAAGGTGGTGTAAGATCAGGTAGATTTGTTCTAACCATCATGGATTTAATAGATCTGATCAGAAAAAAATTAGGTTTTTGTGTGTGTAGTTAGTGTGTATTTTGGAAGAGAGAGAGAGAGTGTTTTGTTTGAAATGAAAACTGATCGGAAGTTTTTGGGAAAAGAAAAGGACGGTTATTGATTTTTGGTTATTTTACAAACGACTCTAAAGTTCTATTTATTTACAAAAATGCCACCGCCAGTTTTGATCTCACCAAATTTGATCCAATGGCTAGGATTCCTTCCTACCCTTTTTATTTTAAACTCCTTTTTATTATAACCCCACCCTATATATATATATATATATATATATATATATATATATATATATATATATATATATATATATATATATATATATATATATATATATATATATATATATATAGATTTGAGATCAAATAAGATCAACCATAAAGTTCTAAAAGTAAGATCAATTCAAAAACAAATAGGATTTGGACAAGTGGAATTTGAGTACTTAAAAAACTGAAAATTAAATAAATGTCTAAAAGGGTATTGCAGGTAATTAACATGCCTAGCCCTAAATAACCTTCAACCTTAAAAACATCTCCCATTCTCATCTTCTTTCTAATTAAAAATCATCTCATCTCATATCCCGTCCAAAATCACGACCAATATACCCCACTACCCATACCAAATCATGACCGGCCACCACCACAACCATATCCCATACACACCTGTGTCAAAAAATCACCACTGCCGTGGCTTCGTTTTTCCGGCGAGGACTCGTTTTCCGGAGAGGCTTCGTTTTTTTCGGCGGATGTGTCTCCAATGGATTTAGGTTTCATATGTGGGGTCTCGAACGGATATGTGCCACAAAAAACATTCGATCTGTCAAGGATTCGTTATCCCGATGGGGCTTCGTTTTTACGGCGAGGTTTCGTTATCCCGTCGGATTCTGGGTATCACATTTTTTCCGGTGAGGCTTCGTTTTCCGGAGATGCCTTACTATCCCTAACAGCCGTCGTCAAATAAAAGCAACAAACCAACCGTGTACCGCATCACTTTTCCGGTGAAATCCGTTCTTTTTATTTCGTACCGGCACCTCTTCATCACCGGATCTGATTGTTTTCGTTTGTGGTTTGTCTCGAACAACCAAGAAAAAATTACAACCAAGTTCTGTTGATGTATGTGGGTATCAAACGGATACGTCGGGGTGTTTAGATCTTTTTTTTAAAGATTTGTTTTTGTAAGATCTATCATTTATTTTGTCGAGGGTGTATGTGGGTCTCGAACGGAGCATGTCACAGTAATATCATATATTCCGGCAAGGCTTCATTATCCCCATTTTTAGATCGGTATTATTTGTGTTCGGAGACCACGTGGTTGGTTTTGTGTAGCTGGTGTACCGGAATATAGCAGGTGATACCCATCTGATTTAGCCGGTGTACCGGAATATAGCAGGTGATACCCATCTGATTTAGCCGGTGTGCCAGAATATAGCAGGTGTACCAGAATATACCGGATTCCGACCACCATGGATTTAACCACGATGTACCATCTGATTTGTATATGTGTTTATGTATCTGTTTGGTTTCGATAGGGTTTTGATACACAGATCTCTATGTGTATCTGATTTTAGGTAAAACGCACGGATTCCGGTGTACCGGAATCTGCTGCTGTTTGGTTTTGATAGGATGTGTACTTGTTGTATCAATTGTTTTTTAAGTTGTATACTTGATGTATCAAATAAATTTTGTCAAATTTTATGTATCGGATATGGGTAAAATGCACGGATTTCGGTGTACCAGAATCTGCTGCTGTTAGTTTTGTTTTGGTGATACATTTAATATCCTAATTTGTGTAACAGTTTAATGTATAAAAATGTTGACCAGATTTTTGTATAAAAAAATTGACGAAAATTTGAAAAAAGATTGACAACATTTGGACTTGAATTGTCCAAACTACCCTTGAAACTCTATTTAATGACTATAATGTCACTCATTTACTGTTAATCTCATTCAACACAAATACAATGATCTAACGGTCCAGATTGGGTCTTACTTTTAGAACTTTAAATTTGATCTCACTTTAACCCTCCCCTATATATATATATATATATATATATATATATATATATATATATATATATATATATATATATATATATATATATATATATATATATTTGAACAAACAATAAAATGGTAAATAATATTTTAAAGACAAATAGTTGGCGGAAAACTCTTACTTTTTTGAGTTGTGTGTAGCCATTTTTTTTTACTTTTAAATAACAACATTTTTTAATTCCGTCTATTATGTGTATTTTGAATTCCGTCTATAAACATGTATTAATAGTATTTGCTTTGTTTCAAAGATTTTTATCTGTTATAGATGGTGGCTAGGACATTAATAAGATTAATAGTTTTGCATTTTACAACAATGACTTGTTTGTGATACAATTAAGTTAGATTCTAACGACTGTTTTCTAGTTTTTGTAGTTAGTGACATTATATTCTTGTAATCTAAGATATCTACCCTAGTTTTGATACGGGATGCAGATATTGATTATCTCATATGAAGAAAATTGTAATTTATTTTTTTAAAGGTGAGCTAGCTGGCTAGTAAATAGTAATAGCCGTAAGTATATAAATGTTCAATGTTCGACTGATCGAAAAACTAGTTTGATGAAGATTGTATTTATAAGTTACAAAAAAAAAAAAATGTTTGAAAATGTAAGACTGTCTTTCATACTAGCTATATTTAGTTACTTTAACTTCCTGAAAAGTGATGACTTTACCTGATTTGAGCATGTGTGACGGTGGGTTCAAACCCTATGGATTAATCGGCCAAAATATCAGAAATCATGATTACTCAAACTAGATTTCCAAATTTAAATTATTAATTGATGAAAACACATAAGACTAAAAACACATAAAGCATATGATACGTTTTAAATGTTTTGACTACTAAAAATGACCATTACTTGATTACTATTTTTGTGAGATGTAACTTCAGAAATCTAACTTCATTACTTAAAAATGACCATTACTTAATTACTTAATTACTATTTTTTTCTTATTGAACTTATATGTATAATACAAATTTGATTTTCTGGTTATGAAATAATTATTATACATATAAATGATTCTAATTTACTTGGTTTTTTAATGCTACATTAATTTGATTATAAAAAAAAAAAAAAAAAAAAAAAAGAAAGAAAAAAAAGGTTGTTTCACAATGTAACATTAAACTTTACAAATGAAAGGTACAAATTACATGGGAAAAAACATTGACAGTGTTGGCGTATGTGTCCGGATGACTCATCTAGTTAGGACGTCCGAACGACATGACGCCTTTCGGAAGAAAGGTTCGAGAGCACATAACATCTTCGTCCAGTGCAACCCTTAGCAATGGGACATGTGGCGTTACCCTTCGGACAGATGGCAACAGCAGTCTGACTGCCGCCACCCCAGAATTCACGGGATCGTGTCTGCGGCTTATCTCCAGAAAATCCGACGCCGTCATCACAGGTATCAAAGCTAGGTAGTATAAATACCCAGCTCATTTACTACTCAACTAACTTTTACCATTCGCATTTACTCTCAATAATTATCTGACCTTTCAGACTATCCAATACTTACTCTCACGCCAGAGCATGGTCCTGGGATAACACCCGGGGCGAGTCTAACGTGTGTGTTTCTTGTGTGTAGGTGTTTCGGAACATTGGCAAGACCTCGTCCGGAAGATCTAACCTCAGTTCCGAACGACCTGCTACCTCAACAAATTGGCGCCATCTGTAGGACCCGTTATTCATTCCGCCAGAACTGAAAAATGACGGGCCCTACTTGGGAAACACCAGTTAACCACGCAGAGGGAAGTGGAAAGAGCAGTGATGAAAGCGATCCTAATAATTTGGAAGAACATATCCTAAGTCAAGTAACCGCACTTAAAGCCTTAATCAAAGAGCACAACACGAAAGGGGGAAGCTCAATCAGACCAATCCGAATCGAATTTGATGTGGAAGACCCAAACGGTACTGAAACCGAAGGTGTTGGAAAGGAACCCGAAGACGACCTAGCTAAACCGTACAAGGAAGTATCGAGATGTCCTTTTACTCGAAGAATCATAGAGTTCTCCGTGCCAAAGCATAGGATGCCCACCAACATAAAACTTTACGACGGATCTACAGACCCGGATGATCACATTACTAGGTTTTGTGGTGCAGCTAATCACGGCGAATGGCCCATGCCGGTATGGTGCAGGATGTTTCAACAAACATTGGATGGTTCGGCAAGAGGATGGTTTGACCGTTTTCCCAAAGGTAGCATTGACAATTGGGAAACCCTTCGTGACCAATTTGTAACAAGATTTGCTCTTAGAAGGAAGTGCATCAAAGATCCTATGGAAATAACTAAGATTGTACGGCTAGCAAATGAATCTCTCCCTGAATTCAAGGAGCATTGGACGGATGAAGCCAGCCATATCTCTAGCGTGCCAGAACTCATGCAAATCTCATTTTTTATCAACGGAAGCAAATGCCCCGAATTAGCCAAGCGTTTCTCGGATAGGGTGCCTCAGACAGTAACAGAAAGGATGATAAGGGTGGATGATTTTGTCCGTTCGGAAGTAGTATATCGGGCAACTGAACTACCGAGGGGTGAGAAGGTAGATTCTTACAAGGAGTATCGTCCCAACCCTTATAACAACAAGAATGATCACTATGCCCCGAAGGCTCCCTTCGGAGGGGATCGTCGTTGGAATAATCACAAGAATGAGTTCAGGCCTCGCAGGAATGATCATTATGCTCCCTATGTTCCTGCCAGGTATGACAACGCCGGTAGAGCGGATCCTCGTCGTAATGACATCCGAAGATACGACACCAGGCCGATAGACTTGAACTCTTTGACAAAGGCGCCGAAAGAAATCCTTGCAACAGAGCATTAGCTGAGGCTCCCCCAACCCCTACCACTAAAAGGAAAACCCCTCAGAGAAAACCTGGACAAGTACTGTGACTATCACGGTGAGAAGGGACATCTCACCAATGACCGTTGGCACCTCAAAGAACAGCTGAGAATAGCTGTAGAAACGGGTAAATTGGGCCACCTCTTGAAAGACGTTCGACAAAGAGGAAAGGCACCACAAAGGGGAGATAACCATGCTAATAAGGGAAAGATCATCAACATGATCCGAAGCCAAGGGACCGCAAGGAAGCGAAAGGTCGCAGATTCGGAAGAGGATTGGATGAACGCCCCAATCAGCTTCCCTCCTATCCTTCCGGGGGATGTTTCAGACGAACCTTTAATAATCGAGGCCGAAATGGAGGGTCATACGATACGGAGGGTATATGTGGATCAAGGTGCTTCGGTGGAGGTAATGTATGAACACAGCTTCAAACATTTATGCCTTTCAATCAAGGCCCGGCTGAAGGAAACCAACACGCCTCTGGTAGGACTTGCGGGGGAATCCATCAAACCGTTGGGAAAGATAGAGTTAGAGGTTTGTTTTGGAGGTCAAGGGATATTTCGCAAAACTGTTATGAAGTTCGCCGTGGTAAGGTCTCCTTCTCCATACAACATTATATTAGGCTGTTCCGGACTGAAAAAGTTACGGGCTATACCCTCAACCATTCACTCGATGATGAAGTTTCCTACTCCGAAGGGCATAGCAACATTGGTTACTCGATCAGTCGTTATCTCGGAATGCCGCAAGCTGGAAGAGAAGCAGATGGTAGAAAAAGAGGCAAAAACTGAATCCCAGGACGCCGAGGTAACTGGAGAATTGGCTGGAAAGATGGAGGAAGTCATGGTACATCCAGCATATCCGGATCAGCTTGTAACCATCGGAAGGAACTTCTCCCAAGAATGCAGAAGGCAGTTAATTACGCTACTCAAAAATAGTCAAGACGTTTTCGCCTGGGAACCGGCCGACATGACAGGAATACCACGACGAATCACAGAACACAAGCTCAACGTGAATGTCCAAGACAGACCAGTGGCCAAAAAGAAGAGAACCTTTTCGGCAGAAAAGAACCAGGCCATAACCAAAGAAGTAGAAGAATAGGTGAAAGCTGGAATAGTACGGCCAGTGCGATACCCGACATGGATCTCCAACCCGGTGCTAGTGAAGAAGTCCTATGGTAGTTGGAGGATGTGCATTGATACCCGACATGGATCTCCAACCCGGTGCTAGTGAAGAAGTCCGATGGTAGTTGGTGGATGTGCATTGATTTCAAAAATCTTAACTCATCTTGTTTGAAAGACTATTACCCGCTACCTGAAATCGATTGAAAAATAGAATCAGTCATGGGGTTTCAATACAAATGTTTCTTAGATGCTTATAAGGAGTACAACCAGGTACAAATGGCTAAGGACGATGAGGAAAAGACGGCTTTCTATACTGAACATGGGACTTACTATTACACCAAAATGCCGTTCGGATTAAAAAATGCTGGAGCCACGTATCAACGGTTGGTAGACTCAGCTTTTCGGTCGCAGATCGGGAGAAATTTAGAAGCGTATGTAGATGACATGGTGATAAAAAGCAAGACCGAGAAGGAACTGTTAGCCGATATAGCTGAAACGTTTGACAATCTCCGAAGGATCAACATGAAATTGAACCCGAAGAAATGCTCCTTCGGTGTAGAGGAAGGAAAGTTTCTTGGGTATATGGTGACATCCGAAGGGATCAGGGCAAATCCGAAGAAAACAAGGGCTATCGCGGATATGCAATCTCCAAAGACGCTCAAAGAAATGCAAAGTCTAAGTGGCAAGTTAGCAGCTTTAAACCGTTTCTTGTCCAGGTCGGCAGAAAGAGCACTTCCGTTTTTTGACACACTGAAAAACATCACGAAGAAGAATCAGGATGAATACCGCTGGACAGAAAAGGATGAATTGGCTTTTCAGGAGATAAGAAAGATGATCCTTGAGCTCCCTTACCTAACAACACCAAAGCCGAAGGAAGACTTGTACGTATACCTGGCGGCATCAAAGGAAGCGATGAGCGGAGTGCTGTTGGTAGAAAGGGAAGGGAGGCAAATCCCGGTACACTATGTAAGCCGAACATTGCATGAGGCCGAAAGGAACTACGCTCCGGTTGAAAAAGTAGCTTTGGCCTTGCTACACCTATCAAGAAGGCTTAGGAGATATTTCGAGGCCCATCCCATAAAATTCATCACTGATCAACCCATTAAGCAGACATTGAACAAAGCGGAAGCATCGAGAAGGTTAGCTAAGTATACCATAGAGCTGGGGGATTACAACATTACGTACATACCTCAAAATGCTGTCAAGCGGCAGGTCCTAACGGACTTCATAACAGAAATACCGCTGAACTCACCCGACCAGGTTCCGAAAGAGGGGGCAAGGAGATATGCAACATCTCTGGCCAAGAAGGATGGGTGTTATACACCGATGGAGCGTCTAGCAAATCTGAGGCCAGAGCAGGTTTGGTACTAATCAGCCCGGATCAAATGGAATATACCTACGCCATCCGGCTAAATTTCAAGAGCACCAACAATGAGGCAGAGTATGAGGCATTACTGGCAGGATTAAGAATCGCCCGGAAAATGAAGGTGCAGGTGTTGGAGGTCACGGTGGATTCCAATTTGGTAGCAAACCAGATTAATGGGGATTTTTTTGCATACAAAGATAGCATGATACGATACCTCGCCAATGCCAAATAATATATTGCATGTTTTGATCAATTCAAAATACGGAACATTCCAAGAGCAGAAAATCAGAAGGCAGATATACTGAGCAAACTAGCATCGGTGGCATTCGATCATCTGACGAAAGAAGTCCTTGTGGAAGTCCTTGAAAAGCCATCGACGGAGGAAGAAGTTGTCAATGCCATTGTGAAAGAAGAGGAAGAAAACTGGATGACTCCAATCATTTGGTGTAAACGGGAAGGCATTTGGCCGAAAGACCAGAATGAGGCCCGAGCTCTCCGGATGAAGATAAACCATTACACTCTAATTGATGATGTGCTTTTCAAAAAATCTTACCAGCCAATGTTAAGGTGTGTTGGACCGCTCCAGGAAAATTACATCATCCGGGAGGTACATGAAGGGGCATGTGGGATGCACTCTGAACCACGTTCCGTGGTGGCGAAGCTAATGAGGCAAGGTTATTATTGGCCAACCATGCACTGAGATACTAGAGAAGTAATCCAAAAATGTGATTCTTGCCAAATACATTCACCCGTTCCGAAGCTCCTAAAAACCGTGATGACCTCAATTATGGCGCCTTGGCCGTTCTACCAGTGGGGAATGGACGTGTTAGGACCTCTACCAGAAGCTCCGGGGAAAATCAAGTTTGTTATTGTGGCAATCGACTATTTCACCAAATGGATGGAAGCCAAACCGTTAGTAAGAACGATGGGAAATGATGTCAAGAAATTTGTGTGGGAGAACATAGTGTGCTGGTTCGGATTACCAAGGGTGTTGGGAATTAAATGTTCTGAAGATTAAGTATCAAGAATTACAAGTATTGAAGGTTAGTACTGCTGTGAAGAATACTCTAACAGTTCCAACTGCTGTGAAGAATACTCTAACAGTTCCAACTGCTAGTGTATATCTTAGGACTGTTCAAGTTATAACTAACCGTACTAACTGATGTTGGTACTGGTAGTACAAAGAAGGTACTGCTAGTTGATACTGCTGAGTGGATAATTGTCACATATACAACTGCTGGTTGGATAAGTATTGAAAAGATATTTGTTTACTAAAGTCAAGTATATACGGTAGATAATATCTTTTAACAAAGTGATCAGTTACAAGTTGTGTTCTCAGATACATGTTGTATCTTATGTACTGACACACTCAAGATAAGTTAGCAAGTAGTTTTGATAAGACTTAACAATATTGTAAAAGATCTTTCTTGTAATATAAAAGAAAGATCTTAGACTAGAGATATAAGTGTGTGTCCAAAAGTGTGTTAAACTTATAGTGAAAAATATATATCTCAAGAACAAACACAAAAATATCACAAGTAAGAAAAACTTAAGATTCAAGGTTGTAACCCTAGTGATAACTCAAGATCACTCGTATTATTATCTTAATAATATTGAATCGTTTGGTGATAATCTTTCATTGTTCATTGTCATATAACAAACACAACTGTTCCATTTCCATAACAAAAATAACCTTCTAAGTGTGATTAAGTAGATTCCGCATTCTTAATCATATAAACTCAATATATCATACACACAAAGTACAAAAGGTTTAACCACCTTAACCGTGTGTCGAATCCTAACAAGTGGTATCAAAGCAAGGCTGATATTATTGATTTAGAAGAAGAAGCTTGAGAAATGGATGTTCAGGATACTGCTACAAATGTTGTTGCAAAGTTGCCCATGATCAAACAAAATGAGTTTGAGCTATGGAGGTTGAGAATTGAGCAATATTTTATGGTTCAAGATTATGCTCTCTGGGATATCATTACATATGGTGATTCTTTTTCACTAGGCTATTCAGATGCTATCATTGATGGCAAAACAGTAAGACAAAGAAATACTGGACCAGTTTCAAATGAAGAAAGGATACAGAAGAGAAATGATCAAAAAGTAAGAAACTTGTTGCTTATGACCATTCCTGGTGAACAAATGCTATCCTTTAGCAAGTATCCAGATGCAAAAACTCTTTTTGAAGAAATTTGTGCATGGTTTGGTGGTAATGAAACTACCAAGAAAATACAAAAGACATTGCTGAAACAACAATTTGAAAATTTTAGTTCAAATAGCAATGAATCTCTTGATAAGCTATTTTCTAGATTACACAAGCTTGTCAGTCAGCTAAGTGTATTGAGTGTTGAGATAGCAAAGGAAGATCTCAACATGAAGTTTTTGAGAAGTCTACCTAATGAGTTCCATACTCATGTGGTTGTCTGGATGAACAAGCCAGATATTGAAACCATGAAACTCAATGATTTGTTCAATAACTTCAAAATTGTTGAACAAAGTCTAAAGAAGTTTGGAATCTATAGTACTAGTTCTGGGAATGTGGCACTCTTGTCATCTCCTAGTATTAGTAAGTCAGAAGATGTAGATGAAGTTGAAGGTGTTTCTATTGCTACATATGGTGGTCCTTCTACTAGTTCACAGAAGAATATTGCTGGACTTGGAGATCCATCGTTTTATGTATTCATGTCTAGTCAAACTAGTGGTTCTTCTCTAATTCATGAAGATCTTGATCAGTTGGATGATAATGATTTGGAAGAGATGGACATCAAATGGCAGGTTGCTTTGCTTAGCATGAGGGCTAAGAAGTTCTGGCAGAGAACTGGTAAGCAGATTACCATTGATGGTAATGAAACTGCTGGGTTTGATAAGAAGAAAGTAGAGTGTTTCAACTATCACAGGTTAGGACACTTTGCTAAAGAATGTAGAAACCCAAGGAAGCAGGATAATAGAAGCACATGGTATAGGCAAGAGAAGAAGAAGGAAGTCACAGTTGAAGAACCAAGGGCTATGCTAGCCATAGATGGGGTTAACTATGACTGGAGCTTCATGGCTGATGAAGAGGAAGCACCAACAAATGCTGCTCTTGTGGCCACTGAGACTGCTCTAATGGCCTTCTCTGATTCAGAGGTAAATTTCATAACCAAATGTTCTGAATCATGTTCTGCTCTTAAAGATAATGAAGAACTTAAAAGAAAAGCTGATAATAGGCGAGAAGAACTAATTATTGCCTTAGCTAATTTAAGTAATCATAAAAGAGCTATAGGTGTACTTGAAAGACAAATTGCACATTTTCAAGGTAACGAATCTAAGTTTACTGATGATTTAAATGCTCTAAAAAGAGGCATAGCATTTAGAGATGAATTACTTACTAATCAAAGTAAACAATTATCTGAAGCCAATAGTAAAACTGAAAATGTTAAGATAACTGTAGATGCTTTAGCTCATGCCTCAGAGGGAATGAATAAGATTTGGGAAGCTCAAGTAATCGATAAAGCTAAGTCTGGTTTAAGATACAAATCTGTTCCTCCACCATATAGAGGTGTTCCTTCACCTCCAGGTGTTGACCTAGCACACACAGGTTTTGCTGAGTTTCAAGAACCAATAATTGAATATGGTTCTAAGGCCACTAAGAGTCCTAAGATAGAAAAAGTAAGTGAAAGTTTAGATAAAACTTTACTTTATCAGGACAAGGTGTCCTTTCTTAAGAAAGGAGATGCTATAGTTGTTGAGGATTGCACAACTGATAGTGATGAAGATGAACAGGTTATGTCTAAACCTGAAAAAGATAAGAAAGCAGGAACTAAGGTTCCTAAAGTGGTCAAAAAGGATACTGATAGGCCTAAATCAAACATTAAACATGTTAGGCAACCAGTTAGGTATTGTGAACAATACAGATCCACTAGCAAGCCCAGAGGTAAACAAAGAAATTGGAATAACCTCAAGTCTAACCAATTAGGTGATGACTTTTCTTTTTCCAACAAAGCTTGTTATACATGTGGTAGTTTTGACCATCTTGCAGCTTTCTGCAACCATTGGGTATCTGGGTATGAAAACAATAGGGTGAATTTCAAAAGGCAAACTCCTCAAACTCACTTTCACTCTATTTCTAATTTTAATAGAACAAAACCCAGAGCAGTTTCAAAAGCAGTTTCAACTGCTAGACCATTTAAGACTGTTAACCCAAGACCAACAGTTAAAAGTGCAAAAATAACTTCAAAACATGCACCAAAAACTATTCACAGGCCCATTCAAACAAAAGCAGTGGTCCAAAAACAAGTTTGGAAACCAAAGGGTTCAACTGCAAAACCAGCAGTTAATATTGCTAGGAAAGCAGTTAATACTGCTGCTTGGAAAAACAGGGCAAATGCTGTTAAGACCTCAGCATGTTGGATTCTTAAATCCAATGTTGCATCAACTGTCCTTAAAAGATTAAATTACATTGATGCAAGGGGCAGATCCAAGTCAGTAATGGCTTGGGTCCCAAAAGGAAACTAATACTCCTTATTACTGTGCAGGAACATTCAACTGATAAATAAGAGGATCAAGGATACTCAGATAGTGGATGTTCAAGGCACATGACAGGCAACAAGTCTTATCTCTCAGATTTTCAATCAATAGATGGAGGCTTTGTTACCTTTGGAGGAGGTGTTGGTGGTAAAATTTCCGGTAAAGGTACAATCAAAACTGGAAATTTAGATTTTGAAGATGTGTAATATGTACAAGAGCTAAATTATAATCTTTTTAGTGTCTCACAAATGTGTGACAAAAAGAGCAAAGTTCTTTTCTGTGAGACTGAATGTCTTGTACTTTCTCCTGATTTTAAGATGCTTGATGAAAGTCAAGTACTTCTTAAAATTCCTAGAAAGGGCAATATGTACAGTGTTGACATGAAGAACATTGTTCCTAAAAAGGATTTAACTTGTCTTGTTGCAAAGGCCACATTGGATGAATCAATGAAATGGCATAGAAGGCTTGGTCATATTAACTTCAAAACCATAAATCAAATTGTTAAGAATGGTTTGGTAAGAGGTTTACCTCACAAAAGATTTGAAAATGATCAAACATGCATTGCTTGTCTTAAAGGCAAACAACACAAAGCCACTTGTAAGCCCAAGATTTTTAACTCTATCAATCAATCATTGTCTATGCTTCATATGGACTTATTTGGACCTGTTTCAGTAAGTAGTATAATGCATAAGAGATATTGTCTTGTTATAATTGATGACTATACTAGATTTACAAGGGTTTTCTTTCCATCCTTAAGACATTCATTACACAGATAGAAAACCAAGTAGACAAGAAAGTGAAAGTCATTAGATGTGATAATGGGACAGAGTTTAAGAATAGAGTTATGGATGATTTCTGCAAAGAAAAAGGTATTAGGAGAGAATTTAGTGTTGCTAGAACACCACAACAGAATGGTGTTGTTGAGAGGAAGAATAGAACACTAATTGAAGCTGCTAGAACTATGTTAGCTGATTCTAAGCTACCTATAACTTTTTGGGCTGAAGCAGTTAGCACTGCTTGCTATGTTCAAAATAGAGTTTTAGTTGTACAGCCTCACAATAAGACATCATATGAACTTTTTAGAGGTAGAACTCCTGCAATAGGATTTCTTAGACCTTTTGGATGTCATGTAACAATTCTCAATACCTTAGACCATTTAGGAAAATTCGATGGTAAAGCAGATGAAGGATTCTTTGTTGGATATTCTCTTAATAGCAAAGCATTTAGAGTATACAACACAAGAACTATGATTGTAGAGGAAAACCTACATGTGGAGTTTTTAGAGAATAAATCCAATGTAGAAGGTCAATGACCAAAATGGCTATTTGATCTTGAAACTCTAACCAAATCAATGAATTATGTGCCTGTTGTTGCAAAAACTAATGATTTTTCAGGTTCACAAGCAACAGATGATGCAAGGTTAGAAAAGGAGACAAACCAAGATCATGTTTGGATGCCAATATGGTCAAGTACAAGTGTGGAATCAACTTCAACAACTGATGAATCTTCTTCTGGCAAAGCTAAAGAAGGTGTTGAAGATGAAAGGAAAGAAGATGGAACTCAGGAACAACAAATTGTTTCTGCTGATGATTCTGCTGCTGGCCCTTCAGAAACGAAAGAAGCAGAATTCTCAGACAGTGAGGAGGATTTCAATAATCTTCCATCAAATTATCAAGTTCCTTCTACTCCACAAACAAGAATTCACAAAGTCCACTCCCTAGATAATGTGATTGGAGATGTACAATCAGGTGTGAAGACAAGACAACAACTGATGTCTTCAGACCAACAAGGGCTTCTTGATGCCCTTTATGCTTCAAAGCAGCATGAGTTTTCAAACTCTTGCTTGTTTGTATGTTTTCTCTCACAAGATGAACCAAAGAACATTCTGAAAGCCTTAGATGATTCAAGTTGGGTAGAAGCTATGCAAGAGGAGCTTCTTCAGTTCAAGATTCAGAAAGTTTGGGTGCTAGTTGATTTACCTAAGGATGCAAAGGTAATTGGCACTAGATGGGTTTTCAAGAATAAAAGGGATGAAAGGGGTATAGTGATTAGGAATAAGGCTAGATTAGTAGCCCAAGGGTACACACAACAAGAAGGGATAGACTATGATGAAGTTTTTGCTCCAGTAGAAAGAATTGAGGCAATTAGGCTTTTCTTAGCTTATGCTTCATTTTTAGGCTTCACAGTTTACCAAATGGATGTCAAGAGTGCTTTTCTATATGGTACTATTGAAGAAGAGGTTTATGTCTCACAACCTCCTGGTTTCATTGATCCAGAACATCCAGATAGAGTGTACAGAGTAGTTAAAGCTCTATATGGCCTTTATCAGGCACCAAGAGCTTGGTATGAAACACTTGCTTCCTATTTAAAAGCAAATGGATTTCAAAGAGGAAAGATTGATCAGACACTTTTCATCAAACAGCACAAGAAGGATCTTCTGTTATTGCAGGTGTATGTGGATGACATTATCTTTGGATCTACTAGGAAAGAAATGTGTTTAGAGTTTGAGAAACTTATGCATGATAAGTTTCAGATGAGTTCTATGGGAGAACTTACATTCTTTTTGGGTCTGCAAGTTAGGCAATCATATGAAGGCATATTTATTAGTCAAGATAAATATGTTGCTGAAATACTTAGGAAGTTCAAATTTGCTGATTCAAAGGTAGCAAGCACACCAATGGACTCTGAGAAGCCACTTCTTAAAGATATAGATGGAGAAAATGTGGATGTACACACATACAGATCTATGATAGGATCTTTGATGTATCTCACATCATCAAGACCTGACATCATGTTCTCTGTTTGTGCTTGTGCAAGATTTCAAGTAACTCCAAAGGTTTCTCATTTAACAGCAGTCAAGAGAATTTTTAGATATCTCAAGGGTCAACCAAGGTTGGGTCTATGGTATTCTAAGGAGTCACCTTTTGATTTGGTAGCATTTTCGGATAGTGATTATGCTGGTGCTAGCTTGGACAGAAAGTCAACAACTGGAGGATGTCAATTCCTTGGGTGTAGACTTATCTCATGGCAGTGTAAGAAGCAGACAATTGTGGCTACTTCAACAACTAAAGCTAAATATGTAGCTGCTCCAAGTTGTTGTGGTCAAGTTCTATGGCTTCAAAACCAACTTCTTGACTATGGGTATAATTTCTTAAACACTGTTATTCATATTGATAATAGTAGTACAATTTGCATTATTAAAAATCCAGTACAACATTCTAAAACAAAACACATTGAAATTAGACATCATTTTATTAGAGTTTGCAATGAGAAGAGGTTAATTCAAGTTTTTAAAATTGCTTCAGAACATAACTTTGCAGATCTGCTAACAAAAGCTTTTGATGTTGGAAGGTTTCAGTACTTGGTAGCAAGTATTGGAATGCTTAATTCTTAAAATTTCTAATCTGTGTGGTTTTTATATATGTTAAGGTTGTACTGATATCTATGTAAATTGATACTGTTAAATAGAACAGTTTGTACTGCTAGTTCATATTTTGTTTAAACAGTTCATACTGTTGGTCATATATTGATACTGCTATAAGACAAATGCTATGCATTTTGTTTCTTGGTTTTGGACTAACAATTTCAGGTATGAACTTTGAGCAATAAGGAAATTTCAAGTGAAATGGAAGCAGAAGAAAAGTGATTCCAGTTGCTTTCATAACAGGTTTATGATGGACTGAGTTTGGGAACTCATTAACAAAGGTTTACACCTAAGTTAATTAATTCTTTAAAACTTGTTTCTTGAAACCTGGTTATCATATTTCACATTGAATTGATGACTTAGTTGGTCAGATAGTAACTGACTCAACTCACTTTCTATCATTTTATACTTTCAAAGTATAATGAGAAAGTCTAAGGACATCTGATAGAAAGAACAGCTAGTAAAAGTGAATCTAACACTTGTGTTAGAGGTAACAATTACTATGAGCTGGAAACCCTGTCAGGAAAACTCTTTGAATGAGTTTATCTGCACACAGGCAGTTATTTATAACTGAAAACATTGGTTCTCACACAACCAGAGGTTGCATTAAACCGAAATTTTGATTAAGTGTCTGTTATACACTTAATCCCTTCAAAATGGTTGAAAGCAGTATGATTTTTCATAATAAAATCATATGCATACTGCTAAAAGTCAAAAAATTTCTTAAAGGTTTTTTTGAAATAAAAATGACTCAGAAAACCATCAACTGATGGATTATGAGTTATTGCCCCATGAATCACCTCTCATAGGAGTTAACACACCTAGAAGTGATGAGGGCAGCAACTTAAACTCTTAAGGAATTGATGGCTTCATGTACAACATTGTCTGAAAACAAGTTCACATTGGTAGATCAGATAATGATGGGATGATGGTGAGAGATCTTCCAAACAGGGGAGGAAATGTTATTTGCAATCCAGGGGAGATAAATGTCTCAGGGGAGGAAATAAATCCCAAAGAAGGTAGATTAACCAATGAAAGGGAGGAAAAGACAAGAGCATACAAGATGATGACATAGAAGTTGAAAATGACAAGAATAGAGCTGATTCTGGAGTATTATATATATTCAGAAGGGATGAAGCATTCCAAAGGAGAAAGTTCTATCTAGGTCAAACGAAGAAAGCTTTCAGTTTCAATTTCAGTTCACTACGTTTGTTCATCACTTGCAAAGGCATGCTGATAGATGATTTCACTTGTTGAAACAAGCATCCAAGATACACAGCACCATTGCCTCTTATAATTCCTCCATCCAAGGAAATTGCACCATCTTTTAGGTCAATGTTTGAAGCCTAAAGATTTGTGTATTGATATTGTTGAAGTCAAAGATCAGAAAGCAGATGAGCTACTGAGAAAGATATTCAATCTCACAGAACAGAAGAAAGTTCAGATCAAGGGTCTGACTATGAAGTGTTTGAAAGATCTTCACAATCCATAATTTAATTCAGAAACATGTTGAAATGGATTCACATGTTTAGGGGAGGATTGTTGGGAATTAAATGTTCTGAAGATTAAGTATCAAGAATTACAAGTATTGAAGGTTAGTACTGCTGTGAAGAATACTCTAACAGTTCCA
Organism: Artemisia tridentata subsp. tridentata; assembly: GCA_021014915.2. Classification (NCBI taxonomy): domain Eukaryota; kingdom Viridiplantae; phylum Streptophyta; class Magnoliopsida; order Asterales; family Asteraceae; genus Artemisia; species Artemisia tridentata. The sequence goes on along the minus strand of CP139501.1, from coordinate 16,979,884 downwards.
ACTGCTAGTGTATATCTTAGGACTTTTCAAGTTATAACTAACTGTACTAACTGATGTTGGTACTGGTAGTACAAAGAAGGTACTGCTAGTTGATACTGCTGAGTGGATAATTGTCACATATACAACTGCTGGTTGGATAAGTATTGAAAGTAGAGTGTTTCAACTGTCACAGGTTAGGACACTTTGCTAAAGAATGTAGAAACCCAAGGAAGCAGGATAATAGAAGCACATGGAATAGGCAAGAGAAGAAGAAGGAAGTCACAGTTGAAGAACCAAGGGCTATGCTAGCCATAGATAGGGTTAACTATGACTGGAGCTTCATGGCTGATGAAGAGGAAGCACCAACAAATGCTGCTCTTGTGGCCACTGAGACTGCTCTAATGGCCTTCTCTGATTCAGAGGTAAAAAAAAAAAAAAAAAAAAAAAAAAAAAAAAAAAAAAAAAAAAACCCTCTAACAGTTCCAACTGCTATTGTATATCTTAGGACTGTTCAAGTTATAACTAACCGTACTAACTGATGTTGGTACTGGTAGTACAAAGAAGGTACTGCTAGTTGATACTGCTGAGTGGATAATTGTCACATATACAACTGCTGGTTGGATAAGTATTGAAAAGATATTTGTGTACTAAAGTCAAGTATATACGGTAGATAATATCTTTTAACAAAGTGATCAATTACAAGTTGTGTTCTCAGATACATGTTGTATCTTATGTACTGACACACTCAAGATAAGTTAGCAAGTAGTTTTGATAAGACTTAACAATATTGTAAAAGATCTTTTTTGTAATATAAAAGAAAGATCTTAGACTAGAGATATAAGTGTGTGTTAAACTTATAGTGAAAAATATATATCTCAAGAACAAACACAAAAATATCACAAGTAAGAAAAACTTAAGATTCAAGGTTGTAACCCTAGTGATAACTCAAGATCACTCGTATTATTATCTTAATAATATTGAATCGTTTGGTGATAATCTTTCATTGTTCATTGTCATATAACAAACACAACTGTTCCATTTCCATAACACAAATAACCTTCTAAGTGTGATTAAGTAGATTCCGCATTCTTAATCATATAAACTCAATATATCATACACACAAAGTAAAAAAGGTTTAACCACCTTAACCGTGTGTCGAATCCTAACAAAGGGTAATTGTAATGGACAACGGAAGTAACTTCATTCACGACCCCTTTAAAAGTTGGTGCGAGAGGTTGAATATAACCCAGATAAATACTGATGTGGCCCATCCTCAAGCTAACGGACTAGTAGAAAGGGAAAACAAGAGTCTGATGAAAGGGTTCAAATCAAGACTCGGCAGGGAAAGAGCTGGATGGGTGGATGAATTGCCAAATATCTTGTGGGCACACCGTACATCCCTGAACACAAGTAATGGAGAAACACCATTCAGCCTCACGTACGGAAGTGAAGCAGTCATCCCGGCAGAAATAGGAATGCCTACCTTTCGGACCATGGTGACAGAAGAAAAGGAGAATGACGATGGGATCTGCTTAAACCTCAACCTGCTGCAAGAGCGAAGGGAAATGGGTTCAATCCGAGAGGCGAAGTACAAAAAGAAGATAGAGCAGTACTATAACCGGAGGGTTCGCCCCGAATCATTCAAGGTAAGTGTAAAAGTTTTAAAAAGAAAACTCTTCTAAAATGAAATGTTTTTAAGATGCACAACTGTTCGGTTTCAGTTATAACTTGTTTTAAAAAGTTTTAAACAGAAAACTCTTCTAAAATCGACTAACGTAAAAAATGAACTCAATACATCTGCAATCCAAGGTAGGTGATTTCGTGTACCGAAGGAACGAGGCAAGCAGGGTTGAAAATCAAGGAAAGCTGGGACCCAATTGGGAAGGACCATACCGGATCGTGGAAGCTTACCAGACCGGCTCGTATAAGTTGGAGACAATGGAAGAGAAAGAGGTGCCGCGAACATGGCACACCATCAACCTCAGAAAGTGTTTTTTGTAAATGTATGACTAATATATCGAATGTAAGATCCGAAAGGATCTAGTATTAACTATATTGAATGGCAAATGCAGCTATCCCACAGTTAAAGGGAAGCAATTTTCACTACATATCATGTTCTGAACATAAGTTAAAAATGATCCCTCCGGAGGGCTCGCGACCTCCGGAGATCAGTGGTCAATGTTCAAAGATTGTTCATACCCAAAAGGGGTTGCCATACCACTAAGGCAAAAAGGCCGAATGGCGCATGATGCTCGAAGTCAGTGTACACCCAAAAAGGGGTTGCCGCACAACCAAGGCAAAAAGGCCGAGTGGCGCATGACGCCCGAAGGCGGCTCACACCCAAAAAGGGATTGCCGCATAACCAAGGCAAAAAGGCCGAACGGCTCATGACGCCCAAAATTGGCTCACGTCCAAAAAGGGGGAGCCTCGAATGGCCAAGGCGAAAATGCCGAACGGCCATAGATATATCAAATTGTTAGAAGATGCAGAAAAAAATAGTCATACCGACTTAAGGATCGGGTCGCTGCGTTATGTAAGTGATAAAAAAGAGGGGAGATACAGATACAACATATTCTATAGTAAACGAAACAACTATATTAAATAAAAGCTCTAAAATGCGCAAATAACGCATAATCCATTCAATTGCAAAGTTATTACATTTATCCGAACCTCTCAACTGTTCGAAAGACTATTCTAGTGACCCGAAGGCCTTACATCAAACCACCAACCGATTCTAAAAAGTCACAAAGGTAAATAAATCTTCAAGTAAAATCCAGAGCAGCCTTTGTCCGTAGTCAAAACGGAGGCACTCTCTTCCATGGCAGAGTCTTGGACAGAAGGACCTTCGGTTGCAGGAGCCTCGGAAGTTGACCCGGTGGCAACATCAGCCATGACGGCCTCCATAGGCTTTGGGGGAGCCGGATCCGGGAACGTATTCATTATTTCCGCAAGAGGTTTGTAGCAAGCATTGCTTATCTTCTTCAAATATGGATACTCTGTCACAAAAAGCTCATCATACAAGGGCTGATACATCGCCTCAGCTTCCATGCCCAGATCCTCTACGTCCGCTAAGATCCTAGCCACATCCTCCTTGGAACGGTCCAAAGAAACCCCGTACAAAAACCCAACCATAGAAGATAGGCTAAATGGAACGGCTAGACGTTGCTTGTATTCATGACTGTTCAAGAGATGTCGAACCATCTCAGGAATAAATTCCTTTACCACTTTAAAGCGCTCCATTTCCGTCTGACCCAGCTTCACGACCAAATCTTTCTTTTCCTGATGGATTTCCTGGTTCTCCCTCTCCTCATCACTCAGTTTAAGCTTTGTTTTTTCCAGCTCAGCCTACAGTGCCTTGATCTTCTTGGCTTATCCCCCAGAAACCCTTCGCCATTCTTCTTTCTTTTTCTCCAATTCTGATATGCGATCAGCAAGACCTGATTCCCTAACCATGCAACCGGCGTGTTCATGTCATAACCTTTTAAGCTCATCCGATTCTTGTGTCGTACTCTCACATTTTTGGTGGACGAGGTACAGATCATCATACTCATGGAGAAGGGTCTCAAATCCAACAACATCCACGCACGCTGGCAAGCCTCTTCTTCATCCAGACTCTCTAGATATGTTTCCTCCTGAGGGGTGGGAAGATGAACCATCAAGTCCCGGCACACTGGCCAGCTATTCAAGCGTGTATCCTTCCTTACTGTCCACTCCGGAACAAACAACTCTTCGGACATAGGCTCAACTTTATCCTCATCATCCAAAACCTTTTCTTTACCCCTGCTGGAAGAGGTGGCAAAAGAACTTCTTGAAAGATGAACAACAGACCACACAACCATTACTACTATATAATATACAAAAAAAAAAAAAAAAAAAAAAAAAAAAAAAAAAAAAGAAGGGGAAAGGAAGAAAAACGTATATAAACACATCCGAATAGCTTACCAGTGTCGGAAACTCCAAATTGGTGGCGCCCACCCTCCTCTGGACAGACGGTCGGAACCTCCTTCCAAAATGGCACGTTTGACCCGGACTTTGGTTGACTTGCTGGCCCTCGTCCCTCCCTCCTTAGACTTAAGAGCCAACCGCGCAGCAGCTTGTTCCTACTTTTTATGCTTGGCCTCCAACACTCTCTCGTCCGCCACCTCGACCTTTCTCAGCTCGTCAGTCTTCTCAGGGATGTCAGCAATCGATGGGGCCGGTGTGGTCACATGCATCTCGTAACACCCCCATCCGAGAACGGGTCAAATGTCACATTTATGGCGTCAAACAAAACATACGCAAGCGGAAGACTTTAATAATACAATGTTTACAAAGGTATTCTAAGGAAAAGATAAAGTACTAAATCTGAACATTACAACTTCCATACTAAATACAAACTAAGTCCCAAAAGGAAACTCTAAATGCATCTGTAATCCATGGGCTCCTAAGCACTCTTCACTCAAAACCGAGCTTCCAACCTAAAACCTGCGGCAGGAAAAGAAATGCGGCTGAGCTTAAAAAGCCTAGTGAACAAATATATACAAATGGATAACTAAGCAAAAGAATAACTGAAATGAAATCATAAGGATCTGCTGGATAAAAATGATATAAGTCACAATAAGTAGTAAAATGAACGGATAAGTGAAACGGAACCACGAGAACCTGCTGAACAAGATATCAATGAAATATGGGATATATGATAATGGAATCAAAGCATAACAAGGAATTTGAAACGGATAACAATCATAACAAGGAAATGCCCAGGTAACAAACATATATCATACCAAGAAGACATGATGTTTATGTGTTGGACATGTCCAATCTGACTCAGAATGGAACTTGTCTCTTTACCAAGGCCACTGAGACTCTCAACTGGCTTTGGCATAAGAGACTCTCCCACCTGAACTTCAAAAACATAAACAACCTTGTGAAACAAAACAAGGTCCTTGGCTTACCATCTCTTGTGTTTTCAAAGGATAAACCATGCTCAGCTTGTGAAAAAGGTAAACATCACAGAGCATCCTTTAAAACCAAAACCAACTTTTCCATCAGGAACTGCCTACATCTTCTCCATATGGATCTATTTGGACCAATCAGTCCTAGATCCATTAACCATGAGAAGTATACTCTGGTCATTGTGGATGAGTACTCAAGATACACTTGGGTATACTTCCTGTTCAAAAAGAGTCAGGCAGCTGAAACAATTATGTCCTTTGTCAGGAATATTGAAAATCAAAATGACATCAAAGTCAAAAAAAATTAGAACTGACAATGGAACAGAGTTCAAAAATAATGAACTTGAATGTTTCTGTGATGAGAAAGGAATTTCCCAAAAAATTTCCTCACCTTACACACTTGAACAAAATGGTGTGGCTGAAAGGAAAAATAGAACCCTCATTGAAGCAGCCAGGACAGTGCTAAATGGATCAGTCCTTTCTAAACACTTCTGGAATGAAGCAGTAAAGACTGCCTGTTATACACAAAACAGACCCATCATTGTTAAGAGACATAGCAAAACTCCTTATGAGTTATTCAAGGGAAGGATCCCTGACATTAGCTACTTTCATGTCTTTAGGTGTCCTGTGTTTATTCATAATCACAAGGATCACTTAGGAAAATTTGATGCCAAAGCTGATGATGGATACTTCCTTGGATACTCCCTTGTCTCAAAGGCCTTCAGGGTGTTCAACACTAGGAGACAGCATACTGAGGAAACATTTCATGTTACTTTTGATGAGAGCACTGATGCAATCAGTGTCTCTAACAACTCAGTGGAAGAGATAGGTATTGATGAATCATCAAGATATCCTCCTGATGAACATCATCCTAAAAATGGTCCTTCCACTCAGTACCTAGCAAATGCTGACACTCCTATTACATCATTCCCCACAACCTTCCTTACCAAACCATCACTGAGTTTGTTGAAGCACAAAAAGTACTGATGAAATCATTCAGACTGAACAAAGTACTCAGGAACCAAACAATCACAGTGATGAGTCAACCCACTCAGACACTCAAGATGTTGAAGATCATCATGTGTCTGATCCTGATCCTACCCATCAGGCCTCAAGTTCTAATCAGTATCCTAGACCTCAGGACAGTTGGACTAGGTCTCAGGATATAGAACTTGTCAATATAATTGGCGAGCCTACTGAAGGCATGCTCACAAGAAGCATGGCTGCACAACTGAGAGCAGCCTCAGACAATAAATCCCTATTTGTGGACTTCATCTCCACAATTGAACTCAAAAGTGTCAAGAAAGCACTTAATCACCCAAGTTGGGTTCAGGCCATGCATGATGAACTGGAACAATTTGACAGAAACAAGGTAATGACCTTGGTCAAGTGTCCTGAAGATGTTTCAGTCATTGGCATGAAATGGGTATTCAAAAACAAATCTGATGAAAATGGCATAGTCATTAAAAACAAAGCCAGACTTGTAGCCAAAGGCTATAATCAACAAGAAGGCATTGACTATGAAGAAACATTTGCATCAGTAGCAAGGATGGAAGCCATCAGGATCTTCCTTGCTTTTGCTACATACATGAACTTCAAGGTGTACCAAATGGATGTTAAAAGTGCATTCTTAAATGGTTCACTGAAAGAAGAAGTTTATGTTCAGCAACCTCCTGGATTTGAAAGCCATGAGTTTCCTGACTATGTCTGCAAGCTTAACAAAGCCCTTTATGGACTGAAACAAGCTCCCAGGGCATGGTATGAAACTCTTTCAGCCTTCCTGATCCAAAATAAATTTGTTAGAGGCAAGATAGACAACACACTGTTTATCTACAAGACAAATAATGATGTCATACTTGTACAAGTGTATGTTGATGACATCATCTTTGGCTCAACAAGTTATAAACTTTGCAAACAGTTTGAAAAACTTATGGCAAAGAAATTTGAAATGAGCATGATGGGAGAACTGACCTACTTCCTTGGTCTGCAAATCAAGCAGACTGATAAAGGAACCTCTATCAGTCAAGAGAAGTATGTCAGAAGCCTACTGAAGAAGTATGAGCTCAGTGACTGTGCCTCAGTCAAGACTCCCATGGTACCCCCAAACAATCTTGGTCCTGATCTTACTGGAAAACCAGTGAATCAAACTCTTTTTAGAGGAATGATAGGATCACTGATGTATCTACTTGCATCAAGGCCTGATATCCAATTCTCAGTCTGTTTGTGTGCCAGATATCAATCTGACCCAAGAGAATCTCATATCACTGCTGTGAAAAGGATATTCAGGTACCTGAAAGGTACTCCAAACCTTGGATTATACTATCCAAAATGTTCAGGCCTTGATCTTAAAGGATACTCAGACTCTGACTATGCTGGATGCAACATGGACAGAAAAAGCACCTCAGGCTCCTGCCAAATTCTTGGTGGAAAACTAGTCTGTTGGAGTGCTAAGAAGCAACAGTCAGTTGCCATGTCCTCAGCTGAAGCTGAATATGTTGCAGCAACAAGTTGTTGTGCAAATGTACTCTGGATGAAAAGTCAACTCAGTGACTATGGAATTCAGTACAAGATGGTTCTCATCTTTTGTGATAACACAAGTGCAATTGCCATCTCAAACAACCCTGTTCTTCATCAGAGAACAAAACACATTGATATTAGATATCATTTCATCAGGGACCATGTCATGAATGGTGACATAGAATTACACTTCATTCCTACTGAATATCAGCTAGCTGATATATTCACCAAGCCATTGGATGAACCAACTTTCACAAGACTGAAAGCTGAACTAGGAATGTTGGATATTGAGAATCAGTCCACTGATTGATTCCATTCAAATAAGTGTAAATTTTGAAAACCCAGGTCCCTGAATTAATGTGTTCTTTAGTGAAATAAATCACTGAACCTCATAAACTAAACCCAAGTTCCTAAAATCTTGAACCTCAGGAACTAAACCCAAGTTCCTAAAATTTTGAACCTCAGGAACTAAACCCAAGTTCCTGAACCTTAAGTCCTCAGGAATTAAACCTAAGTTCCTGAACCCTTGAACCATCAGGACTAAACCCAAGTCCTGAATAAACAGGTTCACTGAATGAAAAGTCATTCAGGGCCCTCAGATTACATTCAATGTTAACTTAAATGCTCTAAGTATCTAGTTAGTAAATATCCAAGGTTGGTAACTGAATTCTTATTTAATATAAGAATATTTGTTCTTTTTCCTTTCTGGCATGCACCTCATGGGCCACCACATTCCCACTTGGCATTTAATGCCTCTCCAATCACATAACAGATATGTGATGACTCAGCTCTGCAAATTATACTTTTTGCAGACGGCTCAACTGTTTGCCTAGACAGTTGCGCCAAACAGGGATAGTGGGGTGGTTAGGCATTAAATGCGGATCTCAAACGTTTTATTCAAAATGTTTTTCAAAATAATATCTTTTGAGAAAATAACCGCTTAAGTGCCTAAAATACCCTCCACTTCACTTCCCTATAAATACCCCACATACAAGAAACACACACACGTTTTTTAGAAATCTTAAGCAAAATTTTGCCCTTTTCTTTCAAAACTAAAAAATCTTGTGTGTGTGTTCTTAGCTATTAGAAACCCAGACCATTTGTTGATTACCCAGACTTTCCCAACAAAAATGGCTTCTTCTATGGCTATTACATATGCCCCAAATGTGGAATTCACAATGGAGGGCGTAGACTTAACCAAGAACAATGTGGTAGGCAATTTTGCCTATCCCCAAAAGTTTTGGGCGTACAAGAATGTAGTTAAGTATCTACAAAACTGCTTTCTTGCTACGGCATTTACAAAGACCCCCTCAGTCATATATCATGACTACTTGAGGGAATTTTGGTGTACGGCAGTGGCAACAAGCCCTGATGACACCAGGGACTCAATCATAACATTCACAGTGATGAATGGGAGAAGGACCCTCTCCCTTGATTACAAAACCTTTATCAAAGCCACTGGCCTTGATTTCGCTGTGAATTTTGAGCCCAACCCCACTGACCAAGAAGTTAAAGCAGAGTTGCTTTTTCTAGGGCCACAAGACCCAGACAACCTGAGGTGGCCCCAGGTTCATTATTGGCTAAGGCACCAATAATTAAAACTTGGTTTCCCCCAGCCTGGAGGATCCTGATGACTTTTTTCATTCAGGTCCTGGGAGGCAACAAATCCTTCACGGAACAGTTGAACTCATCACAACAATTGATGGTGTTCAGTCTCCTGGAGGGTAGAAAAATAGACATCGGAGGAATAATCTTCCGAGACCTCGTATCCAAGCTCTCAGGAAAATCTAGGCAAAAACACATGTCCTATCCTAGATTCATTTCCTGCGTGCTTCAGGACCTACTTCGCACTGATTATATGAGGCCTGACGCTCAAGGTTCTAAACCTGACGTTCTACACAAGGCCAATTATACTAGTGGCGTTACTGAGGTACAACCAATCGCCCTAACCAACTACATGCTGGTAGTCATTCAGGGTGACAAAGCTGTCTCACCCATTCCTTCTCCTGAAAAGCAGGAGAAGAAGAAAAAGAAGGCAGGGACCAAGAAGGTGGTTAAACCCAAATCACTCGCCCTTGGATCTTCTGCCTCAGAACCCTCAGAAGGGGAAACAATGGCCAAGACCTCAGGGACACCCATCATTAAGACCCTCTTGACCCTAAAGCAAACACCAACGGAGGTCACTGATAAATCATCCTCAGTGTCCTCGGGCAAACCTCAGTTTCCTTATGGCTCTACTGACATACACAAGTTGGTAGGGTCAGGAACCTTCAACCTCTCACATCCCGATGAAGGCACTGACAAATCACAATCAGCGCCTCAGGGAGAAAAGGATCCTGAATCCTCGATTGGGCAGCACTACTCAATTGGGAAGGGGACCCACACCCAATCACATCCCAGTGAAGGAACTGATAAATCACAATCAGTGCCAGAGGGAGTCAAGGATCCTGAATCCCCAAAAGGGCAGTACAACCCTGATGGGAAGGGGGTCCATCAACAATCACAAACTATGCCTCATGATAGTGCTAGAAAACACCCGTTAGTACTTGAAGGCGCAAAGGGGGACAAAGACTCAGAGGGATTTAAACCACCCGCTGATACGGAACCCATCACCCAATCCAGTCTCTCGAGAACTGACCCCAAACACCAGGCTGAGCAAACCCACTCAGTTATTATGGAAGGGTCAGGACCTGGCCAAAACCCGTTGCAGATTCAGTCGATGGCGGATCTTCAGGCTGTTCTTATGTCTGATGAAGAGCTCAGTATAGAGAGTAAGGAAGAAGTTTATGAGGCAGGTGATGATATGGAGACTGATGCTCAACCCACTGAACAATCGTATCAGTCCTCTCCACATGGTGAAGAATCAGAGTCTCAGGCTGATCATTCTTCAGACTCAGAATCATCCTGCCCTCCAGAACTCAGGAAGTATGACAAATTCTTCCTCTCACTGAAAGACAATTAGTCAATTTCCTACAAAAGGCCAACAATGCTCTCTTTACTGGGCTAACTGAAGAAATTTTTGACCAACACTGTGAAGCTGCTGTTCATTATGTCAACTTGAAGGAATCAGTGGAATCCTATCATGATGATGTTAATGAGCACAAGTCATCTATCTCCTTCTCCCTGACAAATCTTGATGAGAATCTTAAACTGTTCAACCAAGCTCTCACCAACATACACAAGAGCGTTGCAACTATTCAAGAGTCAGTGAAAGATGACCCTGAGCATAACAAGAAAATTCTTCAGGCTTATGAGGACTACCATCAACAGTCTACTCAGTTGACTGAGCTGATAAACATGCTGAAATCCTCCAATCTTCAGGGACTCGGCTCTATAGTGGACTCCATCAAGTCTTCCCTAGGTCTTATGGAATCACACTTGGCATCTTGGGCTACATCTTCTTCTTCCTTGGCTTGGAATCTTGGGCCAAGGATGACAGCAATAAATGCTTCTCAGGCTTCTCTTGAGGCTAAGGTCTCAACTCTTCAGCAGGACACCTCAGACATCAAATCAATGATGACTGAGATTTATCAAGCCTTCAAAGGTCAGTCTGCTCCCTCAACTTCAGAGAGCGCTCCAACTCTTGCTCTCACCATGACTCAAGCAACAGTTGAGGGGGAGAAGGTCACTGAAGAACAACCTGAACAACCTACTTCTCACACTGAAGGGGAGATTCCTAAGACAACCCCATCTTCATCTCACCAAGACAAAGGCAAAGACATTCTCACAACCACTGAGCCTGAGCCTACAATCTTGGTGCCTGCTTCCTCTGAAAGAAGGCCAGACCCTGATGAGCCAGTCAGGGTCCCTTATGAAATAAATAGAGTCATGTATCACCTCACTGAGGCCCAAATTACGGCTCATTTAGAAAAGGAAGAAGGGTTGAAGAAAGCTGCTAAAGATGAAAGGCAAAACAAGTCTCCCATCATTCAGGTTGTCAAAAAAGAGGCTAAGAAGATTGATCTTGAGCCAAAAGAACTTGCTGGAAGAAAGGGTGGTGAGAGCTTTGTGAAAGCTCAGGATGCTGAAATGTCGGCTCTCAGGAAGAAAAAAGAAGAAAGGCTGAAAAGGACTGAGGAGATAAGACAAAAGAGAATTGAGAAGTACCAATGGGTCATGACAAGCAGACTGAGACCTGAACCCATTACTGATGTAAAGATTCATCAGAACACCAAGCCTGCTATCATCACTATTTTCAGAGGTCCTGATAAGAAGAACTTTGAAATTCATGAGCCCTTTAGGTTCGCTGACTTTGGGATCACTGAATTAGATGAACTGGGTCCAATCATATTCAAGAAGTCAAATGTTGCTGTCAGGGAAATAATGAAGTCCCTATGATGCGTGGTTTTGCGACCTTACAACAGGTTTTACCTCTCGAGGGATCTCAAGAGGCTTGCAATCCCCACCAGGCAGTGTACCTGACCGATGTAGTATAGTGAAGTGGCAAGTACCGGTGGATTGATCGTTCTCTAGGGGAATAGTGTCGTTAGGATTGAAAAACTACTCTAATAGGTCTAAGGGTGAGCGAAGATTCTTTTTGTATTTTTTATATTTTTTTTATAAAAGCAAGTAAAATCTCGGGTTTGAAAGAGTGGGCGGAATTAGTTGCTAGTCAACTAACCCAAATAAATACAAATGCAAATAAAATAAAATAACTAAAAATGAAAAGGTTGTGAAACTTATATGGAGAGAAATGTGTTTACTTAGATTTCCTTACTCCCTAACTATCTTTTACCGGTTGATTAGTGTGTATTAATTGCGTGGATAACGGGTGTATTCCTTAATACCAATCGTGGGGTGGCGTACGTACTTCCCCAACTCTACAAGCTCCTACTTCACTCCTATATCGAGCCGGCTAAGAAGCTCCTAACATGGGATCACTAGAATTCGCTCATGCATTAAATACAACCATATAAACCTAGTACGCATTGGTTCATGTTTCTTAAGACGTTCAAGCAAATTACCGTATAGGAGGTTAGCCAGTTTTCTTAAGCCTAACATCGATAAACAATCATCCAATACAATTAATAACACACTAACAACTAATAATCAATAGTTAGGTTTCATTAGATCTAAGCAAACACAAGATAAATCTAGCCTAGCATGTTAATTAAAAGACAAGAACAAGATATAATCAAACAACACATAGACATATTGATTGATTAAGTGATTACTTATCTTCAATTAAACATGGGAGATCCAAGGGTATGAAAACCCTTAAAAATGGCAGAAATTCGTCTTAGGGTTTCTCCTCACAAAGTTGCACACTAATGACAAAAAATTGCAAAACTATATATAGAGTTTAGGAGCTGACGGCGTCACGTTGTAGATCTTGACGCCGTCACCTCGCCGTGTCTAGGGTTCCCGGATGGCCTTCTTGACGCCGTCCCTCTTTAGTCCTCCAAAATCCGCTCTGGCTTATCAAGGCTTGACGCCGTCAGAATAGAGCTTGACGCCGTCACATGTACTTTCCAGCATATTTTTGAGACTTTGTCGTTTTCTTCACTTTTATGCTCCAAAAACGTCCAAAATGCTTCCTTTTCCAGATTTCTTCTCCAAAGTACCTAAAATGACAAAAGGAACGATTTAGGGCAATATTTGATCAAATAAATACGATTTAGGGCTTAAATGACCCCCTAAAAGCGGTACACTTTTCGCTTCATCAAATACCCTTACACTTGAGATTTGCTTGTCCTCAAGCAAATGCGCTTTTATTCTAATCAAAATACAAGTTAGGGGTCATTTAATGCTAATATAAAAGTAATTACAACAAATAGTCGTTCCACTTTAATCATAATAAGCACGGAGATTACAGACTAGCACCTCACAAATAGTGTTTAGATACTCACATCTCTCAGGTGTCATCAAAATAAATCTCATAAATGAAACTGGATAATATCTCTCACTACCTGTCATAGCAAATAGATTACCATAGGCTTGGGAAAGGATCAAAAACCTCCTCCACTAGGCGTAAGCACCTAAGATAAACTATCAAAGAGGGCTTTTAAACGGGTTATAACGTTAGGTGTAGGGATATGATAAACACGGATTTGTTGGATAAGGGATATTTTACTGGTGGCGAGTTAAAGATCTTGATTAATTACATGTACAATATGGCGTTGCTAAGCCAAGACTAGACTCGACTTAAGCTAAAAACAAAATAACAAAAACATAAAAATAAACGTAAAATGAAACGGGATGGTAGTCCGTATGTTTTTTTCTACTTTTCTTTTTCTCATTTTTTTGTATTTTTCTTGATTGATTTTTTTTTTTTTTTTTTTTCATACACTCTTGCCCTACCATCCAAAATAATACATCATAGGGGCGTTGCATTCCCCTTACACTTGAACTTTTACATAACTTTACAATTACTATTCTAATGACTCGAATTAAGATAATCGAAACACTTGGAGTACTTTTAAAATATTTAGCACATATGCGGGTAATAATGTTGTTCTTCCCCATTACTCCATTACACTAGTACTTTACCCATGAGTCCCAATCGTCCCAAAACAATATGTACAAGGATATGACTCGACTTAGCAACCATGTAATCAATTAGATAATTAACTAAGGGTTTAAACAAATGTTGTCACAATAATGCACTAAAAATGAGTGCATACAAGGTAGGCTAAGGCGATTTGGGTGTACATTTAAGTGGGGTGTAACAAATTCTTCCTTTAAGTAAAATGTTTAAAGGTCGAAATGAAAAGATAGGCTCTGAGGGGTGTACTAGGGGTATTGTGTACTAAAAATGAGTACAACGCAAAGCGTGTGGGAGAATTACTTGACCAATGTAGCCAACGTAATTATAACAAAAACACAGGTGTAAAACAATGGGTTAATCCTAATGCCTCTTATCATGTAGTAAATCTAACTACACGAATGTAGTCTCACTTGTGGCCTCGGAATGGTCCTAACGCAAGTTCTAGAATCTAAGTGCTACCGGTACACACATCATAGCATAAATGCTTTTCCTACCAATTCTAGGGGCGAACCTCACATATTTGGGGGTGGAAAATTTTTTTAGTGGTACGGTTTTTGTGCTAGTCATATAACTCCTATCCATGAGACGCTCATTAAGATCAAAGTTTCACTTCTATATGTTGTAAAACAATTTAAATTTGGCACTAAAATTGCCCTAACAGGTATTTATCTCAGTTTTATTACACATCTACCATTAAACAAACAAAAATCAAGCGTAATTGTATTCTCTAAAGTATCGCACTTTACCCCCCCCCCCTTACACTTAAGATGAACATTGTCCCAAATGTTCAAATAACAAGATATAAAAGTAAATAAGGTAAAAGAATGAAATCAAATACTCCCCTGATTCGTTTGGTGGATAAAGAGGTAACATGGTTAGATCTTCTTCCAAGAGAATGTAGAAGCTTCAAGACTAAAGCATCGCCAAAAGCTAGATTCCACATACATCTCCTTGTCCAAAATAACCTGTTAGACCTGAGAAAACAAACACGAAAACCTGCATAACATCGGCGGGATAAATTCTATATAAGGATATAATGCTTATGGAATGATAATTTTGCAGATTCCTGGAGTTTATAAGTTAGAGATTTAATAAAAACTTTTTATGAAAACAAAACTTTCAAAAATTTCAGAAAATTAAAACCTGACGCCGTCAGGTTGTAAGGCCTGACGCCGTCAGAAATGATCTGACAGAATTCTCATGTTAAGTTTCCGGAAAATTTCTGGAAAAACCGATACCTTACTTCCTGGAAATCCTGCAAAACATCATTATGACTCGATACAAGCATTTGACTCAAACTATTACTAATATGTATGTTAATTTATTATTGTTATGATTCATGTTCATTTGTTCTAATAAACCGATTTGGATTTCCCTTACACTTATCTTTTGCAAAATACCTTTATATGTAGTTAAGACGAAGTTAAAAACAAGATAAAGCATTTTCACAATTTAGTTTTGAACATGAATCAATAATAATAAAAATTAAACACACATACGGAAGCAAATAAAATCAAACAACCAAACAAATAAACACACAAAGCAAATAAAGCTTGGGTTGCCTCCCAAGAAGCGCTTTTCTTTATTAACGAGTCTTGTAGCTAGACTCAAAGTCCTTCTACCCTATGTAAGTGAGTTCGTCATCGAGGACGTCTTTAGGGTTAAGCTTGGATTGAAGTTTCCTATTGGTCCACTTAGTACAATATATCTTTTCAAACTTCTCTCCATCCGGGTCATACAATGTCATCTTAATATGCCATGACCCATCTCCATCTTTGGGTGGTTTGTCCCAATCCCACCTATGATCATCGTCCTCACAAGTCCACTTATTCATCCCTAGGTTAATTGGCAAAACTCCTAGGAAATCAATCATCTTCCTAAAAACTAGAGGGTCTTCAAATGGATCCAATTCGGTGTCCCTAGCCAAGAGTTGTTCTACCGCATGTGTTCGGTTCACAAAGTCCTCTTCTAGGTAAAATGGGCGTTGGGGTCCTATGAAGTCTCTATCGATCCAAGGTCCATATCTAGATGGTCTCCTATTTAATTCTAACCAATGGGGTGTTGGTTCCTCACTAGTATCATAGGCATGTTTCTTCACATCATAGACTGACCAAGTATCACCTTCTCCTACCGCTATCTTAGATTCCTTACAATCAATCATAGCACTAGCGGTCGCCAAAAATCCTCTACCTATCAACAAGGGGCATGTAGGGTCGCTAACCATATCAAGGACGTGGAAATCGGCTAAAATGGTTAGTTTTCCAATGTGTACTAACACGTCTTTGACTACTCCAATTGGGTAAGCAACACTTCCATCCGCTAAGCCTATTATTACCTCGGTTTCTTCAAGTTTTCCTAGTTTTAGAGAGGTGTAGAGAGGTAACGGAAGTAGGTTAAGGCTTGATCCAAGATCGGCTAATGTGTCATAAGCCTCCGAATTACCGATCTTGCAAGGTAGAACAAATAAGCCCGGATCATCTAACTTCTTACGTAGCTTGTTTTGAACGAAGGCGGTCCCTTTTTCGCCTAACTTGAGCTTCTTCTCATCCAACACATCAATAACCGGACTTTCAAGGTGGAGCTCCTTGAATTCTTCGTCAAGGTTTTGAGTGGGAGGTGGTTCAACTATGTTGTTGACCAATTTGGATATCATAACTTCTTGGTCATTTTGAACGACTTAGGTTTGTTTGAAACATGAGCTCATGGAATTGACCGAATAATATTGTGGACAAGAACTAGGAGACGAAACCGACGAGAGGGCGTTGACGTTTAGTTTTGGGTTCTTGACTGTGTTGCTAGGGAGTGCTCCCATTTCTCGGTCATTGAGGGCTTTCAACAAAGTGTCGATCTTATTGGTCATCTCGCTTTGTTTTTGTTTGAAATCAACTTCAAACTTGGCCAAACGAGCTTCTTGAGATGCCATAAATTGGGACATCAATCCTTCAAAGTTATTGGTACTACCATTGCTGGAAGGATTGTTGTTGAAAGTACGGTTCGAGTTGGAACCGCTTGATTGGAAACGATTAGGTGGGTTGGAAGAATTGGTTTGTTGTGCGTTTTGGTTTTGTTTCCACCTAAGGTTTGGGTGATTTTTCCATGAGGGGTTGTATGAATCACCGTAGGGGTTTGGCTCGGGTTTGAAAGTGTACCACTTGTCTCCCACTCCGTTGGTACGCGAGGATGCGTAGTCCGCAAAAGCTTGTTCGGGGAGTTCCATGCAATCACGAGTGTCGTGGGGACCACTACATAATTCACATGAAGAAGTGATTTTGTTCACTTGGCTTAAAGGTTTAGGAGCCTCGTAGGATTTCATAAGAAACTTGACTTGGTCTTCAAGTTCTATGATCCTACGGTCGGAAGTACTTGAATTGTTCGAAGGCAAAGATATTGCCTTGACCGTTTTATTCAAATCACGGGGATCACTTCAACTTTTGTTGTCATAAAGAGCGAGATCTTCCAGGAGAGCCCATGATTGTTCCACACTTAGATCACGTAGCTTACCACCGGCCGATTGGTCAATGGTTTGCCTCGTGGAGAGATTGATATGGTCATAGAAGATTTGGACTTGGAGCCAAAGTTCTATGCCATGGTGAGGGACTTTTTAGAGTAAGTCCTTGAATCGAGTCCATGCCTCGTAGAGGGTTTCGTCTTGACGTTGTTGGAACATCAAGATATCATTCCTTAGCTTGGTAGTTCTTCCTGGTGGGAAAAACTGAGCAAGGAAACGAGTGGTGAGATCATCCCAAGAGGTGATGGATCCTGCGGGTAGACGCTCTAGCCATTGACTAGCTTGGTCCCGCAGAGAGAATTAAAAGAGACGTAGTCGGGTCGTCTCTCGAGTGGCAACATCAAGGTCTATAGAATCAACGATTTTGAGAAAGTCCTTGAGATGTTGATTAGGATCTTCGGAACGAAGTCCATGGAATGCGCATCCGCTTTGCACCAACCGGATGGTGTCGGATCGCAAGGGAGTGACATTGGCTCCTTGAGTGAGCTCAATGGTGTTTCGATAGCCATGGTGGCTAGGACGAGAGTAGTCTCCTAAGGTACGGGCTCGAGGAGGTGGGTGTTGTTGTGGTGGTGGGTTGTTGGGATCAAGGATATTACCACCATCCATGATGTCGGATGGTATTGGTTACGAACAAAGAAACGAAGAAAAAAGATAAACTAAAGAAATCTAGAAAAATAAAATAAAAATCTCACTAGAAAGGAATCTAGTGAGTAGACCTAATAAAATAAAAATTCAACCTAAACAATAACTATTCCCCGACAACAGCACCAAAAACTTGATGCGTGGTTTTGCGACCTTACAACAGGTTTTACCTCTCGAGGGATCTCAAGAGGCTTGCAATCCCCACCAGGCAGTGCACCTGACCGATGTAGTATAGTGAAGTGGCAAGTACCGGGGGATTGATCGTTCTCTAGGGGAATAATGTCGCTAGGATTGACAAACTACTCTAATAGGTCTAAGGGTGAGGGAAGATTCTTTTTTTATTTTTTATATTTTTTTTATAAAAGCAAGTAAAATCTCGGGTTTGAAAGAGTGGGCGGAATTAGTTGCTAGTCAACTAACCCAAATAACTACAAATGCAAATAAAATAAAATAACTGAAAATGAAAAGGTTGTGAAACTTATATGGAGAGAAATGTGTTTACTTAGATTTCCTTACTCCCTAACTATCTTTTACCGGTTGATTAGTGTGTATTAATTGCGTGGATGACGGGTGTATTCCTTAATACCAATCGTGGGGTGGCGTACGTACTTCCCCAACTCTACAAGCTCCTACTTCACTCCTATGTCGAGCCAGCTAAGAAGCTCCTAACATGGGATCACTAGAATTCGTTCATGCATTAAATACAACCATATAAACCTAGTACGCATTGGTTCATGTTTCTTAAGACGTTCAAGCAAATTACCGTATAGGAGGTTAGCCAGTTTTCTTAAGCCTAACATCGATAAACAATCATCCAATACAATTAATAACACACTAACAACTAATAATCAATAGTTAGGTTTCATTAGATCTAAGCAAACACAAGATAAATCTAGCCTAGCATGTTAATTAAAAGACAAGAACAAGATATAATCAAACAACACATAGACATATTGATTGATTAAATGATTACTTATCTTCAATTAAACATGGGAGATCCAAGGGTATGAAAACCCTTAAAAATGGCAGAAATTCGTCTTAGGGTTTCTCCTCACAAAGTTGCACACTAATGACAAAAAATTGCAAAACTATATATAGAATTTAGGAGCTGACGGCGTCACGTTGTAGATCTTGACGCCGTCACCTCGCCGTGGCTAGGGTTCCCGGATGGTCTTCCTGACGCCGTCCCTCTTTAATCTTCCAAAATCTCTCTGGCTTATCAAGGGCTGACGGCGTCACAATAGAGCTTGACGCCGTCACATGTACTTTCCAGCATATTTTTGAGACTTTGTCGTTTTCTTCACTTTTATGCTCCAAAAACGTCCAAAATGCTTCCTTTTCCAGATTTCTTCTCCAAAGTACCTAAAATGACAAAAGGAACGATTTAGGGCAATATTTGATCAAATAAATACGATTTAGGGCTTAAATGACCCCCTAAAAGCGGTACACTTTTCGCTTCATCACCCTAAAAGTTAGATATGAAAAGCTGAATGCAACACCTGAGGAACTTGGTATTCCCTCACTTCTCCCTGCTCCAGCCAGTCAGCCTACCCCCTCTCAGACCTCTAGAAGAAAGAGGAAGATAATTGGATCTGAGCCTGAGATTAGAGTCCCTGGCCTTGAATGCAACAGAGCCCTCCCTGAAGGAGTTACATTCGTGAACAACAAGGTCATAGAACAACCTGAGAGAGGGATATTCTTTACTGATGAGTTTGGAGATCCAGCCTTCCAAAGATGGAGTGATATTGATCTGGCAGGAATTAAAGCCATGCTTGGTTTCTCATGGTGGCCTCACCAATCCAGAGTCCTGAAAATGTGAGGTTCTGCCAAGACCTGAGAACCAAGATTCAACTTCATCCTGATCAACATGAGCTGGAATCCAAGAGACCCAAGCTTGAAGCCCTTGGATACAAACTGGACTGAGAATATGCAACACCTCTATCATGTACATTTAGTAGTTAGGACCCTTGTAATGAAATTAATAAAATGATGTTCCTTTGTTTTGTTATTTCAGTGTCCTTATTTACTTTCTAGTACATTCAGTATGAGCAGAAGTCATTAGCTCACTCATTACTGATCAAAAACACTTAAGCATAATTTATATCCAAATAGGGGGAGATTGTTGGGTCCTTCAGTACCCAAGAGTCATTAAAACAGGATTTGAATACAAATTAAGCTAAGTGTTAATTAAACCAAAAACATACTAAGTCACTGAGTGAACAGTCACTCAGTGAGTTACCTTCAAGATGCTCAGGACGAGTCTAAGAAGAAAGACTCACCAATTCAGGAAGGCGGTTCTCCCTGAAGTGTTACTTGAGCCAAAGAAGAAGGTAATGGGATCAGTGAGCATTAGAAAAGAGTTCACTGAACCCCAGTCTCCTCAACAACAATAACTGAAGACTAAAGACTAAAGGCGAATGACTGAAGAACCATGAAGCCTGAAAGACAGGCTGAATTGAGCGGGAAGGTTTGAAGAAGATAAGAACAAGTCTTATCGGGGTCAGAACAAACCATCCCTCAAGTGGCTAAAAGTCGAAGAAGTGTCAGGTCTGACACTCGAAGACTTTTTGGCTCAATCCTATTGGTTCTTGGAAATGACAACTACTGTTGTAGTTGTCAGACACGCCATCCCATTGTTTATGTATTTTTTAGTCTTTCAGTACTCTTAACATGTTTTCCTATAAATAGCAAACAGATGGAGAAAAGAAGGTTAGGTATTTTTGTGCAATTAAAGCATAGACTTTCACAATACCCCTTTTCTCCTACAAAGAGTAACATATCCCTGAGATAGCTCAGTGGGTCGAATTGTTACCACTTAAAGCATTTCTTAAGTTTAGATAGGAGACACCATACCTTGTCTATTCAATCCCAAGTGTTTGTTTCACAAAACACTGGGGTAATAGATTCTTTGATTCATTTCTAATAAGAATTTAAACGTTGAAAATACTTTGTGTTTTTATATTAACGTTTCATTAACTGTTAGAATTAATCAATACATTGTATTAGTCATAAACACAAATAGATTAACTTTATAGTTAACTCTAGGCGTGTTAAGGGAACAACACATTCATTTCATACATGGGTCATTTCTTTTTCTTCTTTCAATATGTTCAACATCTGCGGACAATACTTCCCAGGTTTTGTTGTAAACAATCTTTGGCCTTGACATGCTATCTGTTGTAATTAGCATGACAAAAAAAGTCCGTAAATAATTACCTGGTCCCCATAGACTGGCTTCCATCAAACCATCTATATATTCTTTATCATCTTCCAATAGGCCGCGTGCTTGACATGCTTCTTTATATGTTGGGTAAACAACACCATCAAATTTCTTGAAATCAATCCAATCTTGTGCTCCTCTTACATTGTTTAGCAATACTCTTAAATAGAACCTTTCACTAGACGAAGGAGGTACATGATGTACACGGCCAATACATGTACCTTTTTGTCTTTTCACCCACATCCTTTCTTCTTGTTTCCAAACGTAATGTTGGGGAAACTCGTGGTAAAGCAGTTTTTGTGCTTCTGTATCTGTCTTGTTGCACTCCATCCAGGCGACAAATTTTGTTTCATTTATTCATGCTTTTTCCAGTGTAAAATCAATACTTTCAGTTGCATCGAATATGATAGATTGTTCTCCTTCTAAGTGGAACGGTAATCTTTCTACGGGTGGGAACCTGTAATGTATGTCAAACCCATATATTCTCCACGCTGCTTCACATGCCGAAATATATCTACAATTGTAATATTCTTTGATTTCATCAATGTCTTCATCTTCTAGAGCAACCGTTGCACTATCTGGACCCTTGTTAATATACTTGAATAAGTATTTTATAGAACCTACCTGGTTGCACCACTCAACGTTAATATGTGATTGAAAACATCGTAGTAAGACCGGATTGTAGGGAATAACATAGCCGTTGTGCAATTCAATTCCACTTTTGCTTATAGTCGACCCGTCATTCCTTCTTTTATAAATTGCATACCCACTCTCATCAATAAAAGTTTCTTCATTAAATTGATTTGGGAATTTTTTGGTATACTTGTTGTTTACAGTGCACGGACAACCTGGCCATTGTGGTTCACATGGACCACGAATCTTGTAATCGGTGACAATTCTGTAATGTTCAGGATCTTCATTTTTATCTGGTATTTCTGATGAAATAAACCTGTCTATGTGTGCAGGTGTTTTAATTTTATCATCTTCTTCCAAAAAAAGCAAAATGTGTGCGTGTGAAAGGCCTCTCTTTTGGAATTCAACAGTGTAAACAGTTGTGCGAAGAACATAATGCAAGTAATTATATAGAATGTAGGATGAACTGTGTAATAAGTTTGTGCATACAATTAATTGGATAAGTAAATACCTGCTTTAAGGCGGCCAAAGTAATGGTGTTCCTTGAATTCTTTCATAAGAGTGTCAAGTTTTTGTTTAAAAACTCGTGTGATTACATCGGGTCTGTCGTCAGATTTCAAACCCTTTTCAACAACAAAACGTTCAATCTTGGGCCAATTTGGGTTGCACGTAAATGTAATGAACAAATCTGGGTATCCGTAGACCTTGCAAATTGTCATTGCATCTAAATAATTCAGCATCATATACCTTGGGCTTCCTGTAAATGATGATGGCAATATAACTTTTTTACCTCGTAGTTTCACTCCTGATTCTTCATCATCCGCCATTTTAGCTAATTTTGAGTAGATTTCGCTCCTTAAGTCTTTTTGTTGGTTTTTTATGTATGACATCCTTTCCAATTCAATCATTGTGTATGCGTCCACAATAAACTGTTGACATAGCCTCCTTCCATTCAGTACCGTTGAGAAAACATTTGCTCTTTCTTGTAAGCGATATGCAAAATATTCTCGCATTGTCACACTGGTTTTCTTGTTGGTGGGTGTTTCATCAGTCACACCAAAATGGTATACATCTATTCGATAACCATCTTCAGCGTACGGAAAAAGTAATGGATACTGGAGTGCAAGGTATGAAGGATGCGGCTCGCTGATTCGCTTGAGTCCGCCTTCTTGCATACGTACAATAATGTCCCTTTTATGTTTTGTAGAGTCAAAGTCTCCTACAATTAGTGTAGCAACTTCAGTAGCCGTAGGAAGATTATAATTTCTTCCATCTCATTTTCTTGTACCAATAAGTCGTTACTTAAAGTTTTTTCTTCTTTTTGACTGACAAAACGTTCACCAGCCATTCGGAACTGAGCAACTAATGGATTTATGCTATCTAGCATGTCTTGTAAATCAACTGTTAGCTGGTGGTCCATAGGATGGTTGTTTGTTGATGCATCTGTTTCTATGCTGTATAAAAAAATAAAAATAAATAAATAAATAAATAAAAATAAATAAAAAATAAAAAAATAATAAATCTTTAGTAGGATGAATATATTGATTAAGTTATATAATATTGTTATGGTAAACATGATAATTGTTTTGTTAGAAATTATGTGTAAGAATGTTGTACGCTACCTGACACCATTGATCCTATTTTGGATCTCATTTTGTGGATCATAAATATATAGCTGAGCAAACTTTGGAGGTTTTCCTTATTGTGGTAGTAACATACCAATTCTATGGTAATTTTCGCCTTGTATTCGGTAACAATATGGACCACCGCCAAAAGTAACATAAATATCTTGTTTTGCCGCCTATAGAAGTGAATGAAAACATTGCATTATATCATCTGATATTCTCGATGAATGATTTGCTTTTCGGGTGGTTTCCGTTCAAAAGCTCCATCAATAATTTTGGTGGATTTTGCACCTCATCGCCTAATTTGATTTTTCCTCTCCCACAACACATAGAGTATGAATCCGATGTTGTATGTGTGTGTCCTACCATACTCTCAGCATGCCATAACAACGTGCCACAAGATTCACACGTGAAAACTGGATCTCCATGGTCGATGTAATCTGACAAAACACAATTAATCAAGACAAAGTTACAAATTGTTTATTTAATGTTAATAAAGGAGTGTTTGGAACATTGGTTTGGAAAAAGGATAAAGTCTACGTACAATTTGATATTCCAACAAATGATTCTCTTTGTTGGCTTTGTTCGGTCGCTTGGTCTGTAACATTACAAAGTGAATGATGTGATGTTTTGTGTCTAACCATTTTCGTTTTTTCTCGCAGCCTTTCTGATTTGCGTTTAGAGTATTGTCCTCCGCATGGAGTACATTGAATGTCACCGGGTGTTTTTCTTATTGTCGGAACTGCTTCACATGCAGGGTTGTTGTTCTTGATAGGGCGTCCTCTTGGTCGGCGTGCTATATCCATTGGTTGTTGTGATTCTGTTCCAATGTTGTTTTTATCACTTAATTATTAATGTTACATTATATCAATTTGTTTGAATATTACAAATATATCATTTTGTTGTATGGATTAGAAAAAGTGTATGCTACATACCTATTGTTGTATTCACAGGTGTATCTGATGTCGTTGAAACTGCATTAAATTCCTTATTTATGTTATTGGCAGGCCATCCCATTGGTCGACGTGCGGTATCAATTCATTGTTGCGGTGCTGTTCCATGATCATTTACAACATATATCATTTTGTTCGTACATTACAAACACATCTGTTTGTTTTATGAATTAGGAAAAGCATATGGTACATACCTATTGTTGTATTTAGAGTTATTTCTTTTGTCTTTGAAACTGCATTATATTCATATTTTTTGTTCTTCACAGGAGGTCCCATTGGTCGGCGTGCGATATCATGTTGAAAAAGTTGACGGTGTGATGGAGATTTCAATATATGTTTTTTTGGAGGTTGATGAGTGCCTATTTACTCATCATTTTATGCCCATATAATACATAAAAATAACTAAAAACAGCCAAATATGCCAATTTATATTGCAGATATCCTTGGAATGTGTTTTTATGTATTTCAGGTACAAATGATTGAAAACAGAGCAAAAACGGGCATTTTTGGATCAACTCGACAACGTTTGTGCATTTGATCAAGTCAAGACGAAGTCAAAGTCAACCCCGGGAATTAGCATTGGATTGAGCTTGGAAAAACGAACCCGAAACCATTTTCATGGGCCAACCCGACCCAATTTAATGGGCCAAGTCAGCCCATTTTAAGCCTTTTATTAATAAAACCAAATCCAAAACTATTAAAACCCAAAACCAAATCCAGCCAAATTCAAAAACCCCCAACCCGAATCCAATCCTAACCAAACCCCGACCCATCCCGTTTTATTAATAAAAACATGGTCAATCCCCAGTCAACCCTTCCCTCTTTCCCGCCAAACCATACCACCTCCCACCATCATTACCCTGCAACTCCACTACTTCCTACCCCCCACCAAATAGCTCCAGTCCACCCCACTCCAAGACAAAGGCTCTTCACGGGTTTCCCCTCCCCTCACAAGTTACCAATGCCACGCTGGCAATCCAAGGTTAAAATTGGGCGCCAAAATGAAATTAAAGGCTGAGATGAAGATTAGTCTAATCCAAGGGTTGATATTGAATCAAAAGAAGCACAAGATGATAATGAAGCTGTACTCTCTCACAAAACAAACACAAGACTGAAGAACCCTAGTTTTTAGCTTTAGTATAAATAGGATCCTCATTGTAGCCAAAAAATGAGTTAGTTAAGTTCAAGTTTATTTTAAGTTTTCAAATGTTTTTTCAGCTTATTTGTAATCTCTGTTTCAATATTGTAATCAACTTTCAGTTATTAATAAAGTTCCTTTTCATTTAAATCATTTGCAATTTTACTTTAATGCTTTAAATAAATGTTTACTATTGGTTGATTAAAGCTTCTATAAGCTCTTAATTCTGATCTATTAAGCTCATACAAGCTCTTATAGCTTTTTGTGAGCTCATTATTGTTTAAATCTGTTTTAATTTCAAAAATCCAAAAAAGTCAACAAAAGTCAAATAACCTATTTGTGGATGATAAGCCAGACCTGGAAAGGCTTATTGCTGTTACTAGCTTGTATTTTGACAAGCTAGAGCTAGTAGAGTAGCTCTGCGAGCATATTTTGCCTTTGTTGTGCTAAGGCTTTTGTAAGTTCCATTTAATTTTCAAGCTTTTAGTGTAAAACAGCTTATTATTGCTTATTTTAGTGTTTATTTGGTTATTTGTAGCTTATATCTGTTATTTGTTGGTATTTGATGCTTATTTGATAGCTTTTACTTAGTTATTATTGTTTTGTTCTTAAAATCTCAAAAATACCAAAAATATTGCACAATAGTTTCAGCTTATTGTTGTGCTTATTTTTCTGTCAAAATCAGCTTTAGTTAGTCATTTAGTAATATTAACTAAGTATCAATCATAATATCACAGTTTTCTTAGCTTAATCAGGTTTTACACCAAAACAGTCCTAGTTAAGGGGTGTTTGGCATAAGCTTTAATATGAAAAATAATAATAATAATAATAATAAAAAAAAAAAAAAAAAAAAAAAAAAAAAAAGAGTTTACTGTTCAAATGTCATTTCTTCAACTTTGTTTAGCTCTAATTAAGTAATATAAGCTGAGTTGTAGTTGATTTAAGCATTAATGAGTAGGATTGAAGTATTTTTATGGTTGTACTTAATTTCATAGTTTAAATCTCTCAAAATTGGCTTTGGTTAAGAATTCAGTAATTAGGATTTATTGGTGTAGTTTTTGTGCTTAAACTAGTGTTTCTAGTTGATTTTAATGAGTTGGTTCAATTTCATATAGCCTTTAGTCATTTTACTCAAAATCAGTGCTCAAAATCTGCACAGAACCTAAAAAAATGCAGTCTGCATAGGTTTTTCAAAGTCCAATTTTAGTGCTTATTCTTCTTTCAAAATACTTGAAATTCATTCCACTAGTTTTTCACTTGTAGCTTAATGCTGATTTTCATCTTTTAGATCAGTTCTAATCTTATTTCATGGCTTATTAGAAGTTTTGAAAACTGCACATAAGTGTGCAGTATCTGATGCATCAGAAAATTTTGATCAAACAGGTTTTTTTTAGCTAGTTTTTAAGCCCTATATAAGCTCATTATGTTCTGATTTTAATTTTACTAGTTCCTTGGTTGATGTAGATTATAAGTTTTTAGATTTTATTGTTTAGCTTTTTGATCTTAGTGCTTAAATTTAAGCTCAATTTGCTCCACTTGGACTGTTTGGGTCTGCACTCTTTAGCCTCATCTGCTTATTTTGATTTATGTGCTATTCTGCTTATTTGTTCTGCTTTTTCTGATTTCTTTAGCTTATTTAGATTAGTTTTAAGTATTATAACTTATCTCAATTTGATCTTTAGTTTTTGTCAGCTTATTTGCTTTTTCCAGTTGCCACTTAGCCTTATTTCTTATATATTGCAGTCTGCCTTTTTAAGCACTTTTCTAGCTTATTTTATAAGTTCTAAAAATTTTGTCTTTGCAAAAGTTTCTTATTTCCAGCTTATTTACAAGTTTCAAAAGAAAATTTTTAATAAAAAAATAAAAAGGGAAGATGGGAAGTCCAGGGTGAGCAGAGCTCGAACCCTGGACCTCAACCAACCTCAACCTTTACACCACACACACTCACCAACTGCCCTTGGGTCTTTTCTGGTCATCCTTTCCTTTATTTTTTACTTAAGCCCACTTTTGCAGTTTTAGCTTATTTAACTCCTTTGCTTTTTAACTGCTTATTACAATAAGCAGTTACCTCCATTTTAATTTTCCTAGGATCTGCTTATCATTAAGCACTTTTCTAAAAATTTCCATAATTTTTCACCTTTGTTTGACATTTTTTATATATATTTCTTTTCAAAAGTGTTTTTAATTCATAAAAATTAAAATAAAAATAAAAAAAATTCAAATCTTTTTTCTAAAATTTTTCTTTTCTCATTTAGGACTTAGGAAAAATAAATTTGCACTTATAGGGTTAATTTTTAAAGATTTTGGTTTTTAGGCTCGTTTTTGGAATTCTCGTTTACGTTTTTAGCGTAATTTGATTTTTGCTTTATTTTCTTTGTATATTTGCTTTCCGTACCTTAATTAGAATTAGAAAACAAAAACAAAAGTGAAAATCATCTTTCAAGCACTTTAATTCCAAACCGTATACGAAATCCTCGATTCACACCTCGTCGGGAAACGACCCAGGTATCACTTGCCCGGATTCTTACATTATATTCGCGGGTTTTGCAAGTTGGCCTTTTTCCTAAAGGGTTGGCTTATCAGTTCCCGCGTATCGCGTGTATTTTGATATATACTTCTAAGACGAATCAATTTTTGGCGCCGCTGCCGGGGAGGTTGTGTTGCGACAATATCGTTAAGGTTTAAACGATTAGTGACATGAAGATCCTTCATCGTGAAGTTATCGCTTTCATAAAAATATAAAAAACAAAAATATTTTTCTTTTTCTTTGTATATATATATATATATATATATATGATTAAAAAATACAAAAACATTTTTCGTTTTATTGTGTTAAATAAAGATAAAAGACAACCTCAATATAATAACTCTCAACTTTGAGTATTATCATAATAAGTTCCCAAACAAAAGATCAAAACTTGCCTTTGTGTCACTTGCGAAAATCGGCTCACCATTGATTGATAAGCAAACTATAAGAGGGGTATAAGGAGGGGCGATCCAATGAACTTCGCCCCGAAAAGAGATCCATTCTTCTCTTCTGCTCCTTTGTGCGTTTATCTTTTAAAGAGCTACCGTACGCTTGTTGATTATTGGTTTAAGCTCCTTGTTTTTTGATTCGGTCTCATTTTAATTGATTTGTTTTTTTAGTGCATGCGCACTCGTTCTTCTACGTCGTCAAGTCCTCTACTTGAACTCGTAAAAATTCCAAGAAGACGTAATCGAAGACGTTCCACCCCAATAGTCGAACCCGAGATTCGTACTATTCCTAATCCTCCCATTGTCATAATGGCGGATGATCGTACCATGTCTGAGCTTCTCCAAGCACCCGCCGAGGGTTACAGAGACGCTATCGTTGTTTCGGCAATCGTTGCCGATAGCTTTGAGCTTAAGACCGGGTTGCTATCCTTAGTAACTTCAAGTCAATATTTCGGATTTGAGAGGGACGATCCTCATTCCCACATTCGATGGTTTAACAAGATCACCTCTTCCATCAAATACCGAAATGTTCCTCAAGAAGCTATCAAACTACTTCTTTTTCCTTTTTCTCTCGAGGGGGCCGCCCGAATTTGGCTCGAAAAACAACCCCCTCGTTCGATCGAAACATGGGAAGATTTAGTATCGAAGTTTGTGAATGAATTCTTTCCTCCGTCTAAAACCACAAGCCTTAAAAATGAAATCACCAAATTCACTCAAAAATTTGATGAATCCTTTAGTGAAGCGTGGGACCGTTTTAAAGAATTACTTCGCAAATGTCCTCATCATGGTTTTTCCGAGTTGCATCAACTCGATACTTTTTACAATGGTTTGAACCAAACCGATCAAGACTCTCTTAATGCCGCCGCCGGTGGTAATCTTTTGAATCGGACTCCGAAAGATGCTTTAGCTATCATCGAGAACAAGTCTAAGGTTCGCACTACATGAAGCAAGCCGGTTGTTTCCCAAGTGAGTGCTTCTCCTTCTACTTCATCTCCGGTGAATTCTTCTAGTACGGATGCTAAGATAGACAAACTTACGGAGGCTATCCAAGCTTTGGTTCTTTCCAAACAAAAGAAATTTTCTACTCCACAAACTTCTTCTCCCGCTCAAGTCAAAGCGGTGGAAGAAACTTGTGTCACTTGTGGTGGACCTCATGCATACTACAATTGTACTACCACCGATGGTAGTCAATTTGAGATAAAAGCCGTAGCCGGGGTTTACAACCAAGGAGGTAACCAATACCGTCCTCAAATTGACCCGAACTATCGTGCTAGCAATCAAAGTGGATCACCCGGATTTTCTCAACCCAACAATCCAAATAGATTCAATCAAAATCAACCCAGAGGGCAAAATGTTCAAAACCAATTTCAAGCCCCGATCAATCAATACCCAACCCAAGGGGTTAATTTCAATCAAGGCATTCAAGCTCCTAATTACCAAGCCCCAATTGTTCCCTCCAATGAACTTGCTAATTACATCAAGTCAAATGAGGCTAACATGAGGGCAATGCAAAGCCAAATAACCACTTTGAAAAATGATTTCCAAACTTCAATGTCAAAACAAGGTAATGAGCTTAAAAGTGAACTTAGGACTACAAATCACAAAATTGATCAATCTCAAAGCAAAATTGAGAACATGTTTGCTAGTCTCATGAATCAAATGAATCAAGCTTCAACTTCTGGAACTCTCCCGGGAAATACCATTCCCAACCCAAAGGGTGAGTTGAAAGCTATCACCACTCGAAGTGGTAAGGCATATGATGGACCCTCGATTCCTACTCCTTCTCCGGTGAGGGAAGTGGAACGAGAGACCAAGGTGACAAAGGACAAAGTGCACTCTTCAAGCCCACAAAGTACCGCACCCGTCCAACCTTCGGTAGTCCAAACTTCAATTCCGGAACCCGATGTTCCGAAGACCAATCCTAAGCCTTCAATTCCATATCCTTCGAGGCTTAATGATCAAAAGCTCCGTGACAAAACTAATAGCCAAATGATGAAGTTTCTTGAAATCTTTCAAAAATTACACTTCGATATTAGTTTCGCGGATGCTCTTCTTTATATGCCAAAATTTGCTTCTACATTCAAGAGTCTCCTTAGCAATAAGGAAAAATTGTTTGAATTGACTAAGACTCCATTGAATGAGAATTGCTCGGCGGTGCTTCTTAAAAAGTTGCCCGAAAAACTAGGAGACCCCGGCAAATTTCTCATTCCTTGTGATTTTCAGAAGCTAGATGAATGCTTAGCCTTGGCCGATCTCGGCGCAAGCATCAATCTAATGCCTCTTTCCGTTTGGGAAAAGCTTTCTCTTCCGGAGCTTACTCCTACACGAATGACTCTCGAACTTGCAAACCGATCGGTTACTATTCCGAAAGGTATTGCCAAAGATGTCTTCGTTAAGGTAGGCAAGTTCCATTTTCCTGCTGACTTCGTAGTGGTAGATTTTGATGTCGATCCCCGTGTCCTCCTTATCTTGGGAAGACCATTCTTGAAAACGGCTCGTGCATTAATTGATGTCTACGAAGGTGAGATGACTGATGAGGCGAAAAGTGTACCGCTTTTAAGGGTCATTTAAGCCCGAAATCGTATTTATTTGATCAAATATTGCCCTAAATCGTTCCTTTTGTCATTTTAGGTACTTTTGAGGAGAAATCTGGAAAAGGAGGCATTTTGGACGTTTTTGGAGCATTAAAGTGAAGAAAACGGCAAAGTCTCAAGAATCGGCTGAAAGTTACTCTTGACGGCGTCACAATTAACATGGGACGGCGTCATGCCTTGGCAAGAAAAGTTGGATGTGAAATTTACTCATGACGGGCCAGTGAGTTAGCATGAGAATTCTGACGGCGTCACGCTTTAACTAAATCAAGGGCGTCACGGCTTAAATCATAAGGGGACGGCGTCACGTTCATGATCCGACGGCGTCAAGCCTTGATAGGCCAGAATGGATTTTTGAAGAGCTAAAGAGGGACGGCGTCAAGAAGGTCACCCGGGAACCCTAAAAGCGGCGAGGTGACGGCGTCACAATGCATAAGGTGACGCCGTCAGATCCAAAAATCTATATATAGTTTTCTAATCTTTTGTCAAAAGGGAGAGCTTAGTGTGTGGAATTTTGGGATAAAACCCTAAGACGATTTTAGCTACTTTTTCAGGGCTTTTTGCCTTGAGATCTTCCATGTTTCATTGAAAGATAAGTTATCAATTAATCATTCAATATGTCTATGTGTTGTTTGATTCTATCTTATGCTTGTCTTTTGTTTAACATGTTAGGCTAATTTTATCTTGTGTTTGCTTAGATCTAATGAAACCTAGCTATTGATTATTGGTTGTTAGTGTGTTGTTAGTTGTATTGGATGATTGTTTATCTATGTTAGGCTTAAGAAAACTGGCTAACTTCCTATTCGGTAACTTGCTTGAACGTCTTAAGAAACATGAACCAAACGCGTACTAAAGGTTTTTATGGTTGTATTTAATGCACAAGCGAATTCTAGTGATCCCATGTTAGGAGCTTCCTAGCCGGCTCGACATAGGAGTGAAGTAGGAGCTTGTAGAGTTGGGGAAGTAAGTACGCCACCCCACGAATGGTATTAAGGAATACACCCGTCATCCACGCGACTAATACACACTAATTAACCGGTAAAAGATAGTTAGGGAGTAAGGATATCTAAGTAAACACATTTCTCTACACATAAGTTTCTCACCACTTTTCATTTTTGTTATTTTATTTTTTTTTTATTCGTAGTAAATTTTGGGTTAGTTGACTAGCAACTAATTCCGCCCACTCCTTCAAAACCCGAGATTTTACTTGCTTTCATAAAAACTATAAAAACATAAAAAGAATCTTCCTCAACCCTTAGACCTAATTAGAGTAGCCTTTCATACCTAACGAACACTATTCCCTGTGGAGAACGATCAATCCCCCGTACTTACCACTACACTATACTACATCGGTCAGGTACACTGCCTGGTGGGGTTGTAAGCCTCTTGAGATCCCTCGAGAGGTAAAACCTGTTGTAAGGTTACAAAACCACGCAATCAAGTTTTTGGCGCCGCTGCCGGGGAATAGTTATTGTTTAGGTTGAATTTTTATTTCTATTAGGTCTACTCACTAGATTCCTTTCTAGTGAGATTTTTATTTTATTTTTCTAGGTTTTCTTTAGTCTATCTATTTTCTTTGTGCTTTTGTTCGTAACAGATTTTCATTAACTATTCAGTTTGCCATTATGGAAAACGCGAATCCACCCCTTACACCTGGCGAAGTGGCTTTGTTGCGTAGCCAACTTGAGAATGAGATTAGTGAGCTCAGGGAGCTCAGTAGAATGATTGATATAGAGCTTGATTATGCCTTGAACAACTTAGGGACCGCCATATATTCAGATAATTACTTAGAACGTAATAATCTTACGGTTGATAAGTTGATTGAGAAAATTGAGGAAGTAAAGGTAGATCCTAGGTTGGATGATTGTTTCAATGAATACCCCACTAAGAAGGAGATTGCTTACTATAACAACCTAGTTGATAACCCTCGACCACCTTTTGTTAGAATTGACCCAAAGATTAAGAGAGGTGATCCCGGGAATGTGAAGATACCATGTATGATTGGGTACCAATACGTTGAGCATGCTTACATTGACTGTGAATCCCCAATCAACGTTATGTCCTCAGGCCTCTATAGCCAAATCATAAACACACCACTTGAGCCTAGGATGGACCCCAAGTGTCCAGGCGGAGTTTGTAACTTCGTTGGAAGAATTAAGGATATACATATCCTTGTTGGGAGCTTTACCTTTGTCACCAACTTCATGATTTTAGAAGATATGGCAAGTGTTGTTGACTTCCGCCTATCTCGCGTTGTGTTAGGTAAGCCATTTATCGAGGCATCCAATTTAAGGTATGACCGTTTGAAAGGCACGGTTCAGTTTTCTAATCACATAGATAGGATCACATATAGGATGCCTTATCGGGTTAATGAGTTTCGTTTTGTGCCTCGATTTGACATGGACAACATTGGTGCGATTGAGGACATCAATGAAGAGGATAAAGAAAAAGGCATGGACCATGTTTGGAATAGGAGAAGCCTTTATTATAAAGATTGCTTAAACCTTGGACCTAAATACAAAATTAATATGGAGGTTGTTAGGATGATTAGAGGGGCAATTGAGAAGCAAAACGGAAAAAACGTAGACCCCGTGACTTTGAGTCTAGCTACAAGACTCGTTAATAAAGAAAAGCGCTTCTTGGGAGGCAACCCAAGCTTTATTTGTTTTATTTGCTTTGCGTGTTTATTTATTTGTTTGTTTGTTTTTATTTGTTTCCGTATGTGTGTTTAATTTTTATTATTATTGGTTCATGTTAAAAACTAATTTGTGAAAATGCTTTATTTTGTTTTTAACTTCGTCTTAACTACATATAAAGGTATTTTGCAAAAGATAAGTGTAAGGGAAATCTAAATCGGTTTATTAGAACACATATGAACATGAATCGTAATAATAATAAATTAGCATACATATTAGTGTTTGTTTGAGTCAAATGCTTGTATCGAGTCATAGTGATGTTTTGCAGGATTTCCAGGAAGTAAGGTAAAGGTTTTTCCAGAAATTTTCCGGAAACTTAAAATGAAAATTTTTGTCAGGTCATTTCTGACGGCGTCAGGGGTTATAACCTGACGGCGTCAGATTTAATTTCCAGAAATTTTTGAAAGTTTTGTTTTCATAAAAAGTTTTTATTAAATCTCCAACTTATAATCTCCAGGAATCTGCAAAATTATCAGTCCACAAGCATTATATCCTTATATATAGATTTTATCCCGCCGATGTTATGCAGGTTTTCGTGTTTGTTTTCTCAGGCTAACAGGTTATTTTGGACAAGGAAATGTTTATGGAATCAAGCTTATGGCGATGCATTAGTCATGGAGCTTCAACATTCTCCTTGGAAGAAGATTTAACCGTGTGATTTCACTATCCAACGAGCGAATCAGGGGAGTATTTGATTTCATTCTTTTACTTTATGCTTTTACATCTTGTTATTTGAACATTGGGGACAATGTTCATCTTAAGTGTAAGGGGAGGGTAAAAGTACGATTTTAGAGAATACAATTGCGCTTGATTTTTGTTTGTTTGATGGTAGATGTGTAATAAAACTGAGAGAAATACTTGTTAAGGCAATTTTAGTGCCAAATTTAAAATTTTTTACAACATATAGGAGTGAAACTTTGATCTTAATGAGCGTCTCACGGATAGGAGTTATATGACTAGCACAAAAACCGTACCACTAAAAAATTTTCCACCCCCAAATATGTGAGGTTCGCCCCTAGAATTGGTAGGAAAAGCATTTATGCTATGATGTGTGTACCGGTAGCACTTAGATTCTAGAACTTGCGTTAGGACCATTCCGAGGCCACAAGTGAGACTACATTCGTGTAGTTAGATTTACTACATGATAAGAGGCATTAGGATTAACCCATTGTTTTACACCTGTGTTTTTGTTATAATTACTTTGGCTACATTGGTCAAGTAATTCTCCCACACCCTTTGCGTTGTACTCATTTTTAGTACACGATACCCCTAGTACACCCCTCAGAGCCTATCTTTTCGTTTCGACCTTTAAGCATCTTACTTAAAGGAAGAATTTGTTTACACCCCACTAAAATGTACACCCAAATCGCCTTAGCCTACCTTGTATGCACTCATCTTTAGTGCATTATTGTTACAACATTTGTTTAAACCCAAGTTAATGATCTAGTTGATTACATGGTTGCTAAGTCGAGTCATATCCTTGTACATATTGTTTTGGGACGATTGGGACTCATGGGTAAAGTACTAGTGTAATGGAGTAATGGGGAAGAACATCATTTATTACCCCCATATGTGCTAAATATCTTAAAAGTACTCCAAGTGTTTCAATTATCTTAATTCGAGTCATTAGATTAGTATTTGTAAAGTTATGTAAAAATTCAAGTGTAAGGGGAATGCAATGCCCCTATGATGTATTATTTTGGATGGTAGGGCAAGAGTGTATGCAAAAAAAAAAAAAAATAAAAAAAAATAAATAAATAAAAAAATAAAAAAAAAATCAAGAAAAATACAAAAAATGAGAAAATGAAAAATAGAAAAAACATACGGACTACCATCCCGTTTCATTTTATGTTTATTTTTTATGTTTTTGTTATTTTGTTATTTTGTTTTTAGCTTAAGATTGAGTCGAGTCTTGGCTTTGCAACATTGTATAGTACATGTAATTGATCAAGATCTTTAACTCGCCACCAGTAAAATATCCCGTATCCAACAAAACCGTGTTTTCCTTTTCCCTACACCTAACGTTATAACCCATTTAAAAGCCCTCTTTGATAGTTTATCTTAGGTGCTTACGCCTAGTGGAGGAGGTTTTCGATCCTTTCCCAAGCCTATGGTAATCTATTTGCTATGACAGGTAGTGAGAGATATTTTCCGTTTTCATTTATGAGATTTATTTTGATGACACTTGAGAGATGTGAGTATCTAAACACTACTTGTGAGGTGCTAGTTTGTAATCTCCGTGCTTATTATGATTAAAGTGGAACGATTATTTGTTGTAATTACTTTTATGTTAGCATTAAATGACCCCTAACTTGTATTTTGATTAGAATAAAAGCGCATTTGCTTGAGGACAAGCAAATCTCAAGTGTAAGGGTATTTGATGAGGCAAAAAGTGTACCGCTTTTAAGGGGTCATTTAAGCCCGAAATCGTATTTATTTGATCAAATATTGCCCTAAATCGTTCCTTTTGTCATTTTAGGTACTTTTGAGGAGAAATCTGGAAAAGGAGGCATTTTGGACGTTTTTGGAGCATTAAAGTGAAGAAAACGGCAAAGTCTCAAGAATCGGCTGAAAGTTACTCTTGACGGCGTCACAATTAACATGGGACGGCGTCATGCCTTGGCAAGAAAAGTTGGATGTGAAATTTACTCATGACGGGCCAGTGAGTTAGCATGAGAATTCTGACGGCGTCACGCTTTAACTAAATCAAGGGCGTCACGGCTTAAATCATAAGGGGACGGCGTCACGTTCATGATCCGACGGCGTCAAGCCTTGATAGGCCAGAATGGATTTTTGAAGAGCTAAAGAGGGACGGCGTCAAGAAGGTCACCCGGGAACCCTAAAAGCGGCGAGGTGACGGCGTCACAATGCATAAGGTGACGCCGTCAGATCCAAAAATCTATATATAGTTTTCTAATCTTTTGTCAAAAGGGAGAGCTTAGTGTGTGGAATTTTGGGATAAAACCCTAAGACGATTTTAGCTACTTTTTCAGGGCTTTTTGCCTTGAGATCTTCCATGTTTCATTGAAAGATAAGTTATCAATTAATCATTCAATATGTCTATGTGTTGTTTGATTCTATCTTATGCTTGTCTTTTGTTTAACATGTTAGGCTAATTTTATCTTGTGTTTGCTTAGATCTAATGAAACCTAGCTATTGATTATTGGTTGTTAGTGTGTTGTTAGTTGTATTGGATGATTGTTTATCTATGTTAGGCTTAAGAAAACTGGCTAACTTCCTATTCGGTAACTTGCTTGAACGTCTTAAGAAACATGAACCAAACGCGTACTAAAGGTTTTTATGGTTGTATTTAATGCACAAGCGAATTCTAGTGATCCCATGTTAGGAGCTTCCTAGCCGGCTCGACATAGGAGTGAAGTAGGAGCTTGTAGAGTTGGGGAAGTAAGTACGCCACCCCACGAATGGTATTAAGGAATACACCCGTCATCCACGCGACTAATATACACTAATTAACCGGTAAAAGATAGTTAGGGAGTAAGGAAATCTAAGTAAACACATTTCTCTACACATAAGTTTCTCACCACTTTTCATTTTTGTTATTTTATTTTTTTTTTATTCGTAGTAAATTTTGGGTTAGTTGACTAGCAACTAATTCCGCCCACTCCTTCAAAACCCGAGATTTTACTTGCTTTCATAAAAACTATAAAAACATAAAAAGAATCTTCCTCAACCCTTAGACCTAATTAGAGTAGCCTTTCATACCTAACGAACACTATTCCCTGTGGAGAACGATCAATCCCCCGTACTTACCACTACACTATACTACATCGGTCAGGTACACTGCCTGGTGGGGTTGTAAGCCTCTTGAGATCCCTCGAGAGGTAAAACCTGTTGTAAGGTTACAAAACCACGCAATCAGAAGGTGAGATGACTCTTAGGGTCGGAGATGAAAAATTGGTCATAAATATTGAGAGCACTTCAAAATATCCTCTCGAGCATGGAAGTGAGTCAATTAACCAGATTGATATCATTGATGCTACATGCGAGGAATACTTCCATGGAGTGCTAAGTGGCAATCCCACTTCATTAGATCCTACCGTTGCTCTCTCTTCCCCCTCTCTCACTCCGTTTGAGGGAGGTGACTTCATTTTGGAAGAGATTGAAGCTTGTTTATCTTGTGATTTAATTCCATCTGGAATTGATGATGGTGTATTTGACCCGGCGGGAGACATTCTTCTCCTTGAAAAGTTGCTTAATGATGATCCATCATCTCTCCCTCCAAAAGAACTTCATAATGGGGAAATCAAACCTATTGAAAATTCTAATGATCCTCCGGAGGTCAAACTTAAGGACTTACCGCCTCATCTTGAATATGCATTTTTGGAGGGTACCGATAAATTACCCGTCATAATTGCTAAAGATTTGAATGTTGAGGAGAAAGCCGCTCTCATAAAGGTTTTAAAGTCACACAAGCGAGCCATCGCTTGGAAACTTTCCGACATTAAGGGTATTAACCCGGAATTTTGTACACACAAGATTTTAATGGAGGATGACTTTAAACCAGCGGTTCAACATCAAAGAAGGGTTAATCCTAAAATCCATGAGGTTATCAAAAAGGAGGTTCTAAAACTCCTTGATGCCGGCTTGATTTACCCTATCTCGGATAGTCCTTGGGTGAGCCCCGTGCATTGTGTGCCTAAAAAGGGTGGCATTACCGTTGTTGAAAATGATGAAAACGAGTTGATTCCTACTCGATTGGTAACGGGATGGCGTGTATGCATTGACTACCGAAAGTTAAATGACGCCACCCGTAAAGACCACTTTCCTTTACCCTTCATGGACCAAATGCTCGAAAGACTAGCGGGAAACGAATACTATTGTTTTCTCGACGGTTTCTCGGGTTACTTCCAAATTCCCATTGATCCGCAAGACCAAGAAAAGACCACCTTCACGTGCCCTTACGGAACATTTGCCTACCGACGCATGCCTTTTGGCTTATGTAATGCTCCGGGCACGTTCCAAAGGTGTATGATGGCCATATTTCACGATATGATCGAGAAAACTATGGAGGTCTTTATGGATGATTTCTCGGTCTTTGGGGATTCTTTCAAAACATGTCTCTCCCATTTGGACAATATGCTTAAACGTTGTGAAGACACTAATCTTTGTCTAAATTGGGAGAAAAGTCATTTCATGGTCAAAGAGGGCATTGTCCTCGGCCATAAGATTTCTAAGAATGGGATTGAGGTCGATAAGGCTAAAGTTGATGTTATTGCTAAGCTACCTCATCCCACAACCGTCAAAGGTGTTCAGAGTTTTCTTGGTCACGCCGGTTTCTATCGTAGATTCATTCAAGATTTTTCAAAAATCGGCCGGCCGATGACTCGTCTCCTTGAGAAAGAAACTCCATTCATTTTTTCTAAAGAGTGCATTGAAGCTTTTCAAACTCTTAAGAAGAAACTTACAAAAGCACCAATCTTAGTTGCCCCCGATTGGGACCTACCTTTTGAGCTCATGTGTGATGCTAGTGATTTTGCCATAGGTGCGGTCTTGGGGCAACGAAAAACAAAATATTTTTAGCCTATACACTATGCAAGCAAGACTATGACCGATGCTCAAGTTCATTACACCACAACGGAGAAAGAATTATTAGCCGTGGTGTATGCTTTCGAAAAATTCCGGCCATACTTAATCTTGTCAAAAAGCATAGTGTATACGGATCACGCGGCTCTTAAATATCTTTTTGCAAAACAAGATGCAAAGCCGAGATTGCTCTGATGGGTTCTCCTCATTCAAGAATTTGATATCATCATCCGTGATAAAAAAGGAGCCGAGAACCTCGCGGCTGATCATCTGTCCCGATTAGAGAATCATCATCAAAGTGTGCTCGAGAAAAAGGAAATAAATGAAACATTTCCTCTCGAGACACTTAACATGGTATCTTTCGTGGTGATTCTAGTACCCCATGGTTTGCCGTTTTTGCAAACTACCATGCAGGGAACTTTGTTGTTAAAGGGATGTCATCCCAAAAAAAAAAATAAATTCTTCAAAGACGTGAAGCATTACTTTTGGGATGACCCCTACTTGTTTAAAGTGTTTGCGGATCAAGTCATCCGGCGGTGTGTTCAAGGCCAAGAAGCCATGGATATTCTTAAGGCTTGCCACAATGGACCCACCGGGGGACATCATAGCCCAAACTACACCGCCAAAAAGGTGTTTGACTCCGGTTTCTATTGGCCCACAATTTATCGTGATGCCCAAGACTTAGTCAAATCTTGTGACTCTTGTCAACGTCACGGGAAAATCTCGCAAAAAGATGAAATGCCACAAAATGCCATTCAAGTTTGCGAAATCTTTGACGTATGGGGCATAGACTTTATGGGGCCGTTCCCGTCTTCACGAGGGAACAAGTACATACTCGTGGCTGTTGATTACTTATCTAAATGGGTTGAAGCGAAAGCACTCCCCACCAACGACGCCCGAGTAGTTGTTAAATTTTTGAAATTTCTCTTTGCTCGGTTTGGAACTCCCCGTGCTATCATTAGTGATCGCGGTACGCACTTTTGCAATGACCAGTTTGCAAAGGTCATGCTTAAGTACGGTGTCACTCACCGTCTTGCTACCGCCTATCACCTACAAACCAGTGGACAAGTGGAAGTTTCCAACCGTGGTTTAAAAAGAATTCTGGAAAGGACCGTAGGTGATAACCGTGCCTCTTGGTCGGATAAATTAGATGATGCACTTTGGGCCTTCCGGACCGCTTACAAAACACCCATCGGGTGTACTCCTTACAAGATTGTGTACGGAAGGGCATGTCATCTACCAATCGAGCTCGAGCACAAAGCCTATTGGGCCTTGAAGCATGCAAACTTTGACCTTAAGTCCGCGGGTGATCACCGGAAGGTTCAACTCAATGAATTAAATGAACTTCGTGATCAAGCCTACGAGAACTCTTTGATCTACAAAGAGAAGACAAAGAAGATCCACGACTCCAAAATCAAGAACTGCATTTTCAACGTTGGTGACCGAGTCCTTCTTTTCAATTCTCGATTGAAGATGTTCTGGGAAAACTTAAAACCCGTTGGACCGGACCATTCACCGTTGCCAAAGTTTTTCCTTATGGTACCATCGAGTTATCTCAACCCGACAGACCAAACTTCAAGGTGAACAGTCATAGGTTGAAGCATTACTTTGGAGGGGACATACCACCCATGGTTGTCCCGGATCTCCAAAAGTTCCCCATGGACCAATGAAATCGGGGTCGAGTCAAGCTAGTGACTCGGTTAGCAAAAACATTAGCACTTCATGGGTGACAACCCATGTTTCTGTCTTCTTTCTATTTTCTAACACTAAGTATGGGGGAATTCCTCTACTGTGCTTTGCTTTTGTGTGTTTGCTCTTATTTTCAGGTTTCCCATAGATCGTGATGATTGAAGCGCCTGTTTTCAATCCAGCCGCCCAATATCCGATTTTTTTGCTAACGATTATCTAGGGATATCTTATTAATCCTGTTTGTGAAAAAAATATTTCTTTCCCACACTTGGCTAGTAGTATTACCTTTTTACGTTCTAAGTGTCGGCATAATAGCCGGTACTTTGAATATTGAGGGCAATATTCAATTCTAAGTGTGGGGGGAATTCTAGCGAATTTGATCACATGTGTACCTTCTAGTGCCCTAGTACCCCCGTTTTGACCAAAATTTTTAAAATTTTTTCGTTTTTAAATAAGAAATTGCATGAAAAAGAAGTGCTTTGCACATTAACAAAAAAAAAGAAAAAAAAAAGAGTGTTTAGTCTTGATTAGGTTAGAACAAGGGGAATCCTGACTCTGCCAGAGTGTTGATTTGGCTGCTTCCTTAACGATTAGACTAAGGTTTTACAAATTGTGCAAATGAAAATGCTAAGCGTGGAGTAGTTGGTTCTCTTTAGAGCTTATATTAGTAATCTAAGGCTTTTCCTCCCAGAAGCTCTTAATATGACTAAATTAGTGAGAGGATGCGATACACTGGAAGGTGGTTAAACCTTTGTTGCTTTGTGTATATGATATGTTGAGTTAATATGATCAAGTATGCGGAATCTACTTAATCACACTTAGAAGGTTATTTGTGTTATGGAAATGGAACAGTTATGCTTGTGTATATTGAACAAAGAACATGCAATGTTATCACCAAACGATTCAATATTATTCAAGATAATACGAGTGATCTTCACTATCACTAGGGTTACAAAACCTTGAATCTTATGTTTCTATGACTTGTGATATTTGTGTTTGTTCTATGTTCTTAACAGTTATTTTCTAAGCACTTAATTATTCACTCACTATTAGTCACACATAATATCTAGTCTAAGATTTCTCTTTTATAGTCCAAGAGAGATCTTTACAATATTGTCAAGTCTAATCGAACACATGCTTTGAGAGTGTCAGTCATTAAGATACAACATGTATCTATGTTTACAACTTGTTTTGAGAATATAACATAATGACTGATCACATGGGGTAAGATATTATCTACCGTGTATTGTTGGCTTTAATACACATAATATCTTTGTATACTTATCTACTCAGCAGCAGAATCATTCGATAGTTATCCACTTAGCAGTAGAAAGTTCTTCACCAGCAGCAGAATCATTCAGCAGTAGAATGTTTAACGCTAGCAGCAGAATCAAATGCTCTAGCAGTAGAATGATACTTAAGAGTATTTCTTGAGCAGAACCCGATATTAATCTTCTTGAATATTTAATTCCCAACAATCCTCCCCTAAACATGTGAATCCTTTTCAACATGTTTCTGAATTAAATTATGGATTGTGAAGATCTTTCAAACACTTCTGTAGTCAGATTCTTGATCTAAGCTATCTTCTGTTCTTCAAGATTAAATATCTTTCTCAGTAACTCATCTGCTATTTTCTTTTGACTTCGACAATATTAGTACCTATCTTCAAGCTTTAAACAAAGCCTAAAAGATGGTGCAATTTCCTTGGATGGAGGAATTATAAGAGGCAATGATGCTGTGTATCTTGGATGCTTGTTTCAACAAGTGAAATCATCTATTAGCATGCCTTTGCAAGTGATGAACAAACGTAGTGAACTGAAATTGAAACTTTTCTCCGTTTGACCTAGATAGAACTTTCTCCTTTGGAATGCTTCATCCCTTCTGAATATATATAATACTCCAGAATCAGCTCTGTTCTTGTCATTTTCAACCTCTATGTCATCATCTTGTATGCTCTTGTCTTTTCCTCCCTTTCATTGGTTAATCTTCCTTCTTTTGATTTATTTCCTCCCCTGAGACATTTCCTCCCCTGAGATGGAAATAAACTTTTCATCCTCCCCTGTTTGGAAGATCTCTCACAATGTACCAAAATATTTCTCCCCATCATCTGAGCTATCAATTTGAACTTTTTATCAGACAATGTTGTACATGTAGCCATCAATTCCTTAAGAGTTAAATTTGCTGCCCTCATCACTTCTAGGTGTGTTAACTCCTATGAGAGGTGATTCATGGGGCATTGACTCATTATCCATCAATGGATGGTTTTACTGAGTCCATTTGAAAATCCTTTTTAAGAAACTTTTGCCTTAGCAGTATGTACTTGATTTTATTATGAAAAAACATACTGCTTCCAACCATTTTGAAGGGATTAAGTGTGTAACAGACACTTAATCAAGATTTTGGTTTAAAGCAACCTCTGGTTGTGTAAGAACCAATGTTTTCAGTTATAAATAACTGCCTGTGTAAAGATAAACCTATTCAAAAGGCTTTCTTGACAGGGTTTCCAGCTCATAGCAATTGTTGCCTCTAACACAAGTGTTAGATTCACTTTTACTAGCTGTTCTTTCTATCAGATGTCCTTAGACTTGCTCATTATACTTAAAAGT
The DNA here is from genome assembly GCA_021014915.2 of Artemisia tridentata subsp. tridentata. Taxonomy (NCBI): domain Eukaryota; kingdom Viridiplantae; phylum Streptophyta; class Magnoliopsida; order Asterales; family Asteraceae; genus Artemisia; species Artemisia tridentata. The sequence continues at coordinate 16,936,143 of CP139501.1, read as the reverse complement.
ATAAAATGATAGAAAGTGAGTTGTATCAGTTACTTTCTGATCAACTAAGTCATCAATTCAATGTGAAACATCATAATCAAGCTTCAAGAAAGAAGTTTTAAGGAGGTTTGAAATTCCCAAACTCTTTCTATCATAAACCTATTATGTCAGCAACTGATATTGTTAGTCTAAAACATGTTCATACCTGAAATTGTTAGTCTAAAACCAAAAGAACAATGTACAAAGTACTTGTCTTGTATTAGAATAATCATAGGACTAACTGTATGAATAACACAATTTAAATTTGTACTAGCAGCACAAACTTTTGTAATAGCAGCATTAACTTATAAAGTTAGCAGTACAACCAAAAATTTATATACAAAAACACATTAGATTGAAAAATTCAAAGATTAAGCATTCCAATACTTGCTACCAAGTACTGAAACCTTCCAACATCAAAAGCTTTTGTTAGCAGATCTGCAAAGTTGTGTTCTGAAGCAATTTTAAGAACTTGAATTAATCTTTTCTCATTGCAGTCTCTTATAAAGTGATGTCTAATTTTAATTTGTTATGTTTTAGAATGTTGCACTGGGTTTTTAATAATACAAATCGTACTACTATTATCAATATGAATGACAGTGTTCATGAAATTGTACCCATAGTCAAGAAGTTGGTTTTGAAGCCATAGGACTTGAGCACAGCAACTTGCAGCAGCTACATATTCAGCTTCAGTTGTTGAAGTTGTGGAAAACTAGAAGGGGGGTTGAATAGTTTTACGTCTTTTTAATTTTATTATGAAAACTTTGTTTACTTTTAAAAACTTAGATTCGAATTTATGTGAACTCAACTCTTGAACAATATGAACAAATATAAGTAAATCTAAATTAGCAATGCAAGTAAAGTAATGAAATGAAATGAAAGATAAAGATGGAAAGATCTAACCGCGAGACAAAGGATTTATAGTGGTTCGGCTACAAGGACACCTTCCTTGCCCTACTCCACTCCCCGAGCACCTAACTCGAGAGTTTTCTTCACTATGTCAACAAGCTCCCTTATGGCGGAGAAAACCTTACACAACTTTCGCTTACACCGGTTTAACGACACAAAGCTAAATGTCGAGTTCTAATCGTAGCTAGAACCAATCTCACAACTTATATCACAACTTATTCACAACTTCTTCACGACTTCTTCACACCTTCTTCACGACTTCTTCACGCCTTCACTACTTACACACCTTAACTTCTTCACAACTTCACTACGGCTTCACAACTTCTTCACAACCTAGCACTACTTATATACTCTTCTACTTCTTCACGCCTTCACTACTTACACACCTTAACTTCTTCACAACTTCACTACTTACACACTAATCTAGCCTAACCAACTATGCTCACACCTATCTAACAAATATACACAACTTGTACAAATGAATGAATGATTTACAAAGTTTACTAAACTAACAACTTAAGTAACAAGATGATACTAAGTTGTAATACTTCTTCTCTTGTTGTTGAAGGAGTATTCTTCTTTTGCACTTGGGTGGTAGAAGCTTGGATCACTTGGAAACCAATGCTTAAGAGAATATGATCAAAGGATTTACAAGGATTAGAGGAGATTTAGAACAGAAGGTTTAGGGTGCAAAAGGTGAGGAAAAAGTCCAGGGAAAGTCCAGTATTTATAGGCAAATCTGGACAGCTGGAGGAGCGGGGCGGTCCCCTTAAATAGGTGGCCGGCCCCCTTAAAATTAAGGGGACCGCCTAGTATAATTAAGGGGGCCGCCCTTCCTGAACGTTGCCCAGATTTGTCTTTTTGTGGGGAAGGTTTTTCTGGAACATTTTTACCATTTTTGGTTGAAAATTTGAATTCATAATTTTATAAAAGATTAAACATTTTTATTTAATACCAAAAATGATTTTCTAAAAGATATAAAATATTTTGGGTCATTTTATAAAAAATCTAGTGATTAAGAAAATGTTCCTTTGATCATATAATGCATTAAGCATTTGTTCATTCATACCTTAAGTGATTAAGTTGTAGAAATGAATATTTCCAACTAAATACTTGTTTACTTAATAAGTTTATGTTTGATGAGTTTACATTTTGTGATCATCAAAACATAGAGATATGAATAAGTATTAATAATGTTTTTAGGCATTATTTATGTCAACAATCTCCCCCTTTTTGATGATTACAAAACTTAAACTCATTAAATCCAAAACATTATTTTTGGACAAGTATTTAGTGAGTTTATATTCACTTCTCCCCCTTTTTGTAGAATCAAAAAGGTTATGCCGACAAGTTTTATAAATAAAATTTGACGGGACGAGAACTCCCCCTTGATGTGTACTCCCCCTCATTTGAGGGCACCAAGGAATCGAGATATGGAATACTTGCAAGAAAAATATTAGAAGCACAAGCATATATGTAGCATAGTATAATAGCATGGCAATCAAAAAATTAGAAGAACAAGCATATATAATAGCATAGCAATCAAAATATTAGAAACACAAGCATATATGTAACTTATTATAATATCTTAGCAAACAACTATTAATGACATTAACCAAAACATACATTAATTCAAAATGATTATGTGGAAAACATAATCATTAATACAACATTTTTTTATGCTTAGAGCATACAATAGGTAGAAAATTCTAATTTGCCAAAGAGAGCCTTCAGACTTGCTTGCAACATAAAAACTTGGACTATTTTGTTTGAGAAAATATAAGCATATAGTATGCTTGGATGGTTGATGGTGGAGTGTTTGAAATTAAGGTGGTTAAGTGAGGGTAAAAATGATGGATTAATGGAGGTATGTTTTTGGGTGCATGGATGTTGGAGAGTTTGGTGGTGGAGATATTGGAGGTGAAGAGTTTGGAGAGGAAGATGTTGATTGAGGGTTTTTATGTTGTTCAAGTGAGGGTGTTGGATGAGATTTAGTGAGAAGATACTCAATCCAAGTGAGGTGCTCATGCAAAGCAATGGTTTGTTTTCGGAGAAAGATGCAAAAAGGACAATTGTTGACATGTTTCTCAATTTAAGTCAAGTTGTGGGGTGATGATGGAGAGCTAGATGGAGGTTTATCTAAGTTGCTTTGAGCAAGGCGTAGAGCAAGAAGAGCACTAAGCTCATGGGCTTCCTTGAGTTCTTCAATGAACTTCAAGTGTTTGGTGGAAGGTGATGATGGTGGAGTGTGGTTGATGGTTGGGATGAATGTTTGGACATGTAACATAGGAGCAACATGTGAGATGGTAGGAGGTGGTGGTGACACTCTTGGTGGTGAAGACATTTGTGAGCTTGGGTAATCATAAGTGGATAAGGATGGAAATGTGGAGGAAGAGGGTATTCCAAGAGTGATGAGTGTTTTGGATGGTACATTGGTAGGTTGAATGAGATGTGAGGTGTTGTGAATGAGATTGGGATTGTTGTTTTGGGATTGATCTTGCTCTTCATATGACTCATGTGGGTGTGATGAAGGTGTATTTATGGAAGTAAGAATGGATGATTGGTTATGTTTGTGAAAGGGTTCATTTGGATGATCATGAGAGTTAGGTGTTGGTTGATTTGGGTGAGTATGAGGTTTAGGTAGTGGTTGATTTGGGTGAGTATGAGGTTTAGGTATTGGTTGATTTTGAACAACATCATTTGTTGAGTTGGAGTTATGACAAGTGTCAAGCTTCCGTCTCCAAACGGTCCTTACGGAGATTTTAGCAACTCTTAAAGGCTTGGATCTTGGGTTATTGGGAGATGACATGTTCGGATGGATGAGCATTAATGATGGAGAGGGGTATTTATAGTGTAGAAATGATGTGGTTGAGGAATGGATGATTTGTTGGATGGATTGGAAGTGAATTTTTGGGAAGTGTAGGATGAAATGTGTTGATGCAAATAATGTTCTAAAAACGTTATTTATATCTTTCGATTACTTCACGTTTTGAGGATGACAAAATGTGAAATCACGATACGTTAAAATCAACGTAAACAAGTCTTTAATCGGAAGATCCCGTTTCTACGCAAATCACTCTAGAACAAAGTTACAACTTGAACTAGTGATCAAAGAAGTGAATTAAGGTTTTGAGAATTCACATTTTAAATGGGACAAAACATTTTTTCAAAAATACACATGACAAATTATTTTTGAAATATTATGAAATGTTTTAATGGAAAAATAAGTTTGAAAATCACAACAGCTATTTTCCCCCCCAAAATCAGCTCCAACCTTCCCCAAATAAGTTTTCACCAGAAAAGACAAAATTTGGAGCGTCCTAGTCTAGGACGGCTCCACAGTTCCGTTAAATTTAACGGAGCCGTGGGGTATTTAACGGAGCCGTCCGTACAAAATTTTCTGTAACGTTCAGATTTTCTTTGCCTATAAATACCCACCCCTTTCACAGCTTTTAGGCATCCTTACACACACAAAACTTTCTGATTTGAATACTCTCTTCACACTTTCTTTCTTAGATCAATTAGGTTAGTTTTTTCTTTTGTTCAAGAGTGATCCAATCATCCTTCAAGTGATCCTCTTCATTCCTCTTCATTAGCAAGAGAAGAACACAAGTATCCAAGTAGATACAAGGTGTTGTCATCCCTCTTCATTAGCAAGAGAAGAACACAAGTATCCAAGTAGATACAAGGTGTTGTCATCCCTCTTCATTAGCAAGAGAAGAACTCAAGATCTTCAAGAAGACAAGAGTTGTAGTGGTTAGGTTTTGTAACACTTGTTACATCCTTGTTGTATCTTAGCATACATCAAGATTATCTTTCTTTTGTGAGAGTGTGAGTGAAGATCATAGTGATCTTAAGAGATAGTGAAGATCTCTTGAAGCCATTGGGCTTGTGTGTGAGTAGTCAAACGATCTAGAGTAGTTAGATTAAGTAGAGTGAAGTGAGAGTTGATCTTTGTGATCGTGTCGAGATCTTGGTGATCTCTTGAAGCCACTGGGCTTGAGTGTTTGGTCACGTGGACCTTGGTAGATTGGTGCTAGCTAAGATTAGCACTCGACATTTAGCTTAGTGTCGGTAATAGGATAAGCGACGTGTACGGTTTTCTCCGCCTGAAGGGAGGTTGTTGACATAGTGCTTGAAACTCTCGAGTGTGGTACTCGGGGAGTAGAGTAGGGCGAAGAAGAGCTTCGTAGCCGAACCACTATATATCCTTTGTCTCGGTTTGATCTTTCCAACTCTACTCTTTACTTTCATTAGTTTATATTAGTTAGTTTAGTGTGCAGTTCATATTGGTGTTGATTGGTTTCACATAGAGTTCGAATCAAAGTTTCCAATAGCCAACTTTTAAAACAAGATTTTTAAAAGAATTTTAAACCGGTAAACTATTCAACCCCCCTTCTAGTTTCCCACAATTGGTATCAGAAGCTACGTCAGTCAAGTCTTTAAAGTATATTGTATTTTAAAACTTGAATCAATCAATAGATTCCGACAAATATCTAGAAGGGCAATCTATGCAAAGACCACCACTTTTCGAAACCGATTGTTTTATATATTGGAAAACAAGATTCGAAACGTATGTGAAATCAAAAGACATTGATCTTTGGCATGTTATTACCGAGGGTGACTTTCAACCTATTCAAACAAATCCAGAAACTAAAAAGGATGAAATAGTTTCTTATGATAAACAAAGTGATGAACTTAAAAGGAAATTAGCCAAAAATAATGAGGCTAAAATGATAATTTATAATGCTTTGCCTATAAAAGGAATTTGAAAGAATTTTCATGTGTAATACGGCAAAAGATATTTGGAAAACTTTGTTAGTCACTCACCAAGGTAATAACCAAGTCAAAGAGAACAAGGTAGATCTTCTTGTTCAACAATATGAACAATTTTCCATTACGGAAGATGAATCTATAGATAATGCTTTTGCTAGATTCAACACTATTATTACTAGTCTTAAAGCTCTTGATGAAGGTTACTCTAGCAAGAATTATGTTAGGAAGTTCCTTAGGGCTCTACATCCTAAATGGAGAGCAAAGGTTACCGCCATTGAAGAGTCAAAGGACTTGGCGATGTTGTCACTCGATGAACTTATAGGAAACTTGAAAGTTCACGAGATGATAATTAAGAAAGACTCCGATATAGTCAAAGGCAAAAGTGAGAGAGTTAGATCTCTAGCGTTGAAAGCCAAGAAGGAGTCTAGTGATGAGGAATGTTCGAGTTCTGATAGTGAAGATGAGGAATATGCATTAGCGGTTAGGGACTTTAAACAGTTATTTAGGAGAAGAGGTAGGTTCGTTAGGCAACCTCGTGATGAGAAGAAGACATCACAAAAGAACCATGCTGAAAAGAAAGGGACAAGTGATAGGAAATGCTTTAGATGCGGAGATCCTAATCACCTCATAGGAGAGTGTCCCAAGCCATCAAAAGTCAACAACCAACGAGCTCTCATAGGAGGTTCCTGGAGTGATAGCGGTGATGATGAAGAAAAGAAGCCCAAGGATGAAACATGTCTAATGGCTCATGCTTCTAATGAGATATGCTTGGGAATTGACTTGGAGCCTGACGAATGGGTCAAGGATAGTGGATGCACTAACCACATGACGGGCAACCGAAGTTTATTCTCATCATACAAGGCATACAACGGAGGTAATGTCACTTTCGGTAGCAAACTTAAGGGCAACATTATAGGCAAAGGTACGATTACTCAAGACTCTCTTATTATTAGAAATGTTGAACACGTAGATAACTTAGGTTTTAACTTACTTAGCATTAGTCAAATGGTAGATAATAAGTGTAGAGTCATATTCTCCGAAGAGGGTAGTGAGATTATTAAGAATGGGAAAACCATAGGCAAAGGAGTTAGGAAAAATGGCTTATTTGTCATGAAGATAGGAAATAAGCCTGAAGATAAGATTTGTCTAGCAACTATAGATGATCATACCACTCTGTGGCATAGGAGACTAGGTCATGCCAATATGCGTCTTATACAATCATTGGCATCTAAGGAACTAGTTAGAAACCTACCTAAGATTAAGTTCGACACACACTTTTGTGACGCTTGTAAAGTTGGAAAACAAGCTCATTCTAGTCACAAAGCTAAGAATATGGTCTCGACCTCTAGATGCCTAGAACTACTTCACATGGACTTATTCGGTCCATCCGCCGTACGGAGCTACGGAGGAAATCTCTACACCTTAGTAATAGTTGATGACTACTCTAGGTATACTTGGACTAGATTTCTTAAGAATAAGACACAAGCCTTTGAGGAATTTGAAATCTTTAGTAAGAAAGTCCAAAATCAACTAGGATGTACAATAGTTTCTATTAGGACGGATCATGGTCGGGAATTTGATAATGAAGTGCAATTTGGAGTATATTGTGATGCTAATGGTATTACTCACAATTTCTCGGCTCCACGCACTCCTCAATCAAATGGGGTAGTTGAGCGGAAAAATCGTACCCTACAAGAAATGAGTAGAACGATGTTGAATGAACAATCAATTCCGCAAAAGTTTTGGTGTAATGCGGTGGACACCTCAACTTACATTCTAAATAGGATTCTAATTAGACCTATCCTAGGAAAAACCCATATGAAATCATGAAAGGAAGAAAACCTTCTCTTGATTACTTTAGAGTGTTTGGAAGCAAATGCTTCATACCAAACACTAAAGATTACCTCACCAAGTTTGACCCAAAGTCTTACGAAGGTGTATTCCTAGGTTACTCCTAAAATAGTAAAGCCTACGTTGTCCTAAATAGAGAAACCTCGAAAGTCGAAGAATCACTCAACATGACATTCGATGAAAGTCCTCCACAATCTAAGACATCACCATTGGTTGATGATGACTTAGATGAGGATGAAGCCATTAAGGTTAATGGCAAGAAAACCCTAGAAGATGACATTGAGGATGAAATAGTTGAAGTTGACGATATTGTCAACATTAAGGAATCTAAAAACCATCCTATTGAAAATGTCATAGGTAACCTAAACCAAAGAACCCTTAGGTCACAAGCACAAAACAAAAGTAACTTCTTTGTTTCATATCAACCGTAGAACCTAAGAATGTAGGTGAAGCAATTAAGGATGAAAGTTGGATAGTTGCCATGCAGGAGGAACTAAATCAATTCACCGCAAACCAAGTTTGGGATTTAGTACCTCTTCCTAGAAATCAAACAATCATAGGAACTAAATGGGTGTTTAGAAACAAACTCGATGAAAATGGCATCGTAGTTAGGAATAAGGCAAGGTTGGTAGCACAAGGCTACAACCAACAAGAGGGAATAGATTATGATGAAACCTATGCCCCCATAGCTAGATTAGAATCAATTAGAATACTCCTTGCCTATGCATGTGCCTTAGACTTTAAGCTATACCAAATGGACGTGAAAAGTGCGTTCCTTAATGGTTATATCAACGAGGAGGTGTATGTTGCGCAACCTCCGGGATTCGTTGATTTCGAATGTCCGAATCATGTTTATAAACTCAAGAAAGCACTCTATGGTCTTAAACAAGCTCCTAAGGCTTGGTATGATAGACTAAAAGCCTTCTTGATCGAACATGAATATACCATGGGAAAGGTTGATAACACACTCTTCACAAAGAAAAGAAATTCACATCTCATCATTGTTCAAATATATGTCGACGACATTATATTCGGATCAACTTGTCAAGAAATGTGCGATGATTTCTCAAAAATCATGCACGACGAGTTTGAGATGAGCATGATGGGTGAATTAAATTTCTTCCTTGGTTTACAAATTATACAAATGGAAGATGGCATCTTCTTTAATCAAGCTAAGTATAGTAAAGAGATGCTTAAGAAGTTTAGTTTAGAAGAGTCTAAGCCCATGAAAACTCCCATGTCCACTGAAATAAAACTCACGAAAGATGAAGAAGGTGAGTCCGTGGATAGCACTAAGTATAGAGGTATGATAGGAAGTTTACTATACCTCACGGCAAGTAGGCCCGACATCATGTTTAGTGTCTGCCTTTGTGCTCGCTTCCAAGAGGATCCCAAAACCTCTCACCTTGAAGCGGTTAAGCGTATCTTCCGATACATTAAAGGCACTATACACTTGGGATTATTTTATCCCAAGGGGACCGGTGTAGAAACTGTTGTCTATGCCGACTCTGATCATGCGGGAGATTATGTGGATCGAAAGAGTACGAGTGGCGTTTGTACCTTCATGGGTTGTTGCTTAACTTCTTGGTTCTCCAAGAAACAAATGGCTCTTGCTATCTCCACAACCGAAGCCGAGTACGTAAGCGCCGGAAAGGCATGTCAACAAGCACTATGGATGAAACAAGCCCTTATAGACTATGACATTCATTTAGATGACGTTCCCATTATGTGTGATAATAAAGGTGCTATTGACTTGAGCAAAAACCCCGTTCAACACTCCCGTACCAAACACATCGAAATTCGCCACCACTTCCTTCGTGATAATGTTCAGAAAGGAAACATTTCCATTGAGAAAGTTCCTTCTCAGGACAATATCGCTGACATCCTTACCAAACCTCTCAAACGAGAATCCTTTAACTACCTTCGTCTAGGTCTAGGAATGATGGAACATATTCCATAAGTCTCATGACTCTTGAAGTCATCTCGTGAGTCTCGTGTAGTTTAGTTTAGGTCTCCCTAGTCAAAAGAATTTGTTAGGTACAAATCCTTTCCTCGTGACAATAGGTCTCACTAAAACAGCGAGACTTGTTCGTCAAAAATCAAAATGGGACAGAAAACAGTCCCAGTAGATCACGGCTCCACTAAATTTGGCACGGCACCGTTAAATTTAACGGTACCGTGGAACCGTGCATCTGGAACATTCCATATTTCATTTCCCCTTTTCCACACTACTCATTCCAAACCCTCATAACCTCAGCAACTGCTGTCATAACTTAACCTCACACCCAACACTTAATTATTACACCCCTTCAAGATCATATTCAAGATATTGAGTTTCAAGATCCTCAATAATTCTCAACCTTTTTCAACAAAAATTGTAAGTCATCTTACTCCAATTTCTTAATTTTGGGTCTAGGGTTTATGCATTGATGAAAATTGAATTGGGGTTTTTCAATTATATCTAGGAAATTTTCAATTAGAAGTCATCAACACCAAAACATTTCAAAATCTTTGGTACCAAAACATTGAGGTTACCAAAACACCCCAATTACATCGTTTTCAAAATCTCACGAAACTAGGACCATGAAATTGTTCTTTTCGTGCATTGTTGATGCAAACTAAAACACTTTCCCATGCATACAAGATCTCACAAATCATGATCGAACTACATAATCAATATGTATTCTTCGACTTATTTGCTTGAGCAAAAGTAAAATTAGGAGTGTTTGGGTAATCTCATTATTTTCTTTTGAGTCGAGATTACCGCACCTCCACATAGTTTGCATATAGGCACACACTAGGCATGTGTATATAATGCAACTATTCTTTATACTAATTTTTCCTAAAAAATTTTTTATAGGAAACAAAAATGTCTCATGAATATGATTTTGATCATCTCCTAACCGACACCTACACACCCCAAATATCACAAGAACCCACAACTCCCGGTAACCACATTCGTGCCTATGTTAATCTTGAAACCCATCGGTTTCATGAAGGCCGTGTCGTTGATCCGTCCCTAATTTATCATCGGGACATCAACACTTCCTTTAGAGCTATAGGATTCGATTGTCTACTCCACATTAACGAGCACATTTGTCCTCGTTTTGTGTTGGAGTTCTTTCGACAAGTTGAACTCGTACGTAACTGATCCGTCTGAAAACACTTATCTTTTATTTCTCTATCACACAAGTCAACCACTTGTGAATGGTCAACCGTAATAAATGATAAAAGACAAACAGTCTCAGAACGAATGCTCGTGTGTAGTGTGTGAAACCAGGCAAGTGATCACCCGGATCGTTTCCCAACGAGATGTGAATGGAAAACTGTGAAAAGCTAGGATTATAGTGACAGATGATTTAGATTGCTTTTGATTTTGCTTTATTTAACAATTCTAAATAATAAACAAAAACAGATATGCACAATAATATTAAACGCAAATTAATAAACTGAAACGCGTAACGGGACAGCTAAAATGGGACTAAAATTAAAATTTATGAAATTTAAAACCTAAAAATGTAAAATGACTTAAAACTTATTTAAAAACCTAAATTATATTTTTTATATTTTTTATTTAATTATTATTAATTATTTATTATTTAATTATTAATTAAACTAATTTAAATTATAAAAAATACTAAATGAACAAGGAAAATTCTAAAACTTTTTCTATAAATATTATATGTTATTAAAAAGCTAAGAAAATTATAAAAATGAAAATTACTTAATTAAAATTTAAAAAGATAAATTCTATTAAATAGAAGCTATCACTTTATTTCTATTTTTGATTTTCTTAAGACCTAAAAATATTTTTATATTTTTCCTAGATTAAAAATGACAAAAGAAAATTATGAAAATTAGAATTATATTTTTCTGATTATTTTTCTATTTATTATGATTTAAATACTATTTTAAACTAATTAAAAAGATTAAAAATATCAAAACTATTCAGAAAATTATGAAATTTTCTGAGTAAATCTAAAATATTATTAGAAAGCTATGAAAAATAAAATGAAAAGTTTAATAAGCCAAATAAGCAGAAATGGGCAGATAAGCAGTTTGGAATAAGCCCAAATATAAGCAAATAAGCACTAAAATTAACCAACTGATTAGGACAGACTAAACCAACTTATGTGAGCTCAAAACAACTTATTTCAAACAACCAATCCCACAGATTAAGCAAATAATCACCTTGACTGTTTTAAAATCAAGACAGAAACATGCAGAAACAGGCAAATTTCCAAGGTAGATTAAGCTATGAAATAAGCTACTGAGATGCAATATTAAGGGGGCAAAACTTAGCTTAGCTTATGAACTATCTTAAAACACTAAAAGCCCTATCAGAAAATAACCAATTGAGGTCCAATTGAGTGCTAGATCAGCAACAAAAAAGAACCAGGTCTGCTGAGGTGTTTACTTTTGCAGAAAAACACAAGTTTTGACTTTGGTGAGATTTAAATGATTCCTAGTGACTGATTAGGATAAATTAAGCTAGAATAAGTTGAGATTAAGATACTATAACAAGTTTTGAACTAGTGTGATGAGTTTCACAAGCCAAATCACAACAGTTAAGCTGTTGTGATTTAATCTTGGTGATTTTGACTTTTCCTTGAAAATGAGCAAAGTTTAAGGTTTGACTGAGTTAATAAGATCCTAGGTGGTATGTCTATGCAAAGTTTAGCCACAAACAATGATCAAAACACACTTAAACAGCCTAATCCAAACACCCCTGATGCATCAGTTGAAACAAGATTACAAAGCAACTTGAAGATTTAAACCATATAACTGATTTCACCCTTTCTATTATCATGTACTATGATCATATGAGCATAAATAACCAACAATTCAAGCATGAAACACAGGGATAGACTAAATGCTATATTGACTGCCAAAATGGAATTTTAGCAACTATGATTTTCAAAGAACAAGCAATTGAATTTAAGCTTAATATTACTTAACAATCACCACAGAAACACAATAAGATCAAGATTCAAGCAATAAGCAAATGATGCAGTGAAATGCTAAACTTGATCAAAAACTTACAAATGATAGAGTGGCTATAGGGATAGCATGCATAGAACAGGACTATCTAGCTTGTTAAAAGCAAGCTAGAAAACCACAAACAACTTTCTTTATCAGCTTATACAACCCATGGAAGCTTTTAAGAGCTTATGTTGACCATGGTTGACCATTCTTGTACTTTGAGTTTTAGAACTGAGGTATACTAAATAAGTTTATAGTAAGCTATATTAAGCTTATATAACCTTATTATAAAGGTGTGGGAGCTTGTGAGAGCTTCTGAGTTATGGTTTGAATCTTAAATTCTTAACAGAGACATACACTTTTGAACAACAATGAATTCAGACACAAGATAACATGAAACAAGATTCTTATAGCTTAAACAAACTTTGATTACAACTGGAAATAAGAAATTACAAGATTACAACTGAAATAAGTAAAATGCGATTTAAACTAAATTAGCTACTACTGAATTATTTATTACATTGCTCTATTTATACTAAATACAAATGGGAAACCCTAATTAGACATCTCTGAACACATCCCAACCCTTGAATTGCCTTCTAGTGATCTCAGCTGTTGATTCATCATTTTGGCGCCAAAATTGAGTTAGTGGATTGAGCAGGTTTTAGCATTAAATGCAAATCAGGGAGGTGGAGAAGAAGCATTGAATGTTTCTTGTATTGTTAGGTGAGTGGGATTTGATGGGGGGGCGGTTTAGCAGAGAAACCATGGGCTAGGTGGTTTGGCGCGTTTGAGAGGTTAGGGATAAGTTTGACCGAAGTCAAACTGGTTTTGAAAACCAGGCTTGGGTCGGGTTGTATTAAAAAGGGAGTTGGGCTTGTTGGGCTGGGTTTAGATAATAGGATAGTGGGTTGGGTTTATAAATATAAAAGGGTGGGCTGGTTTGTTTATTTAATTTAGGTCCGGTTTGGTTTATAGCAAAATCACAAGGACCAAAATTGTAACTTCTGATTTCTTGATGGGTTGAACCTGCCAAATTTTCAAAGTTAACACAAGGACCAATTATGCCATATAAGAATAGTTCAAAGGTTTATTTTTTTGATAAATTCCAATTTTAAAACCTTAAGGACTATTTCTGACATTTTTCAAAGCTGAGGGACCAAAGTTGTAAATTTGTAATTTTTAACTTCAAAGGACTTTTCTAACAACTTATGAATCCCCAAGGACCTAAAATGATATTTGCACAAGTTTTTTAGTGAACAGGGACTAGATTTGACAACTTTTAAAAGTTGAGGGACTGAAACTGCCAATTATGCAAACTTTGTTCGTTTTTTAACTGTTTTTAAACATTTTGCATCTGAAACATATAAAACACAATTCTGGGATAATTTCAGTATTATGATGCATTTCTGAGTGTTTTTGAGAGTTTTGGCAGCTCAGATTAGGTAAAAATGATGAGTATTTAGACACTCATCAATCCCCCACACTAAACTATTGCTAGTCCCTAGCAATATTTTATGAAGATTTAATGGATTTGAAAGACTCTTTACCAAAAGCCATTACTTCTGGAGTAGCCAATTGTTTCAGTTCAAGTAAGAACTTTGGTACAATGATAACCAAGTGATTTTGAGCAAACCACAAGCTGTCAACGGTTTTGATTTGTCTTTACCAAAAGCCGTTTGCTTCTGGACTAGCCAACTCTTAGATAAATTATCAATATTATCTTTGGTGAGCTGATTACCAATCATGGATTTTCACTGCCTTAACCACAAGCCATAACCTTGCGGGCTAGCCAACTCTTCACTTATGAAGATATGGTGAGTCGAATACCATACAATTTTCGGCAAATTGCAAGCCATCAACGGATTTGAGACATCTTTACCAAGAGCCGTTTGCTCTCGGATTAGCCAATCCTTATGTGGGTTAGACATGGCGGACTGATAACCATTTATTGAGTTCTAAGTGAGAAAAATTTTTTAAAATTTTGGCTAAAATGGGGGTACTAGATGGTACATTTGATCAAATTCGCTAGAATTCCCCCCCACACTTAGAACTGAATATTGCCCTCAATATTCAAAGAACCGGTTGTTAAACCAACACTTAGAACGTGAAAGGGAAATATTAATAGCTTTTTATTTTGATATATACACACTTTTTTTTTTTTTTTTTTTTTTTTTTTTTTTTTTTTTGAAATTTCCATATATACAACATGTGGGGCATCTCCCCCACACTAGGTGGTAGAACAGAGAAAGAAAACAGAGACATGGGTGAAAACCCATGTTTTGCTAATGTTTTTGATCACCGAGTCACTAGCTTGACTCGATCCCCGCATTCATTGGTTCATGGGGAAAGTTTGAAGATCCGGGACAACCATGAATGGTATGTCCTCTCCAAAGTAGTGTTTCAAACGATGACCATTCACTTTGAAATTAGGCCCGTCAGCTTGAGATAACTCAACGGTACCATACGGATAAACCTTTGTGATAGTGAACGGACCAGTCCAACGGGTTTTGAGTTTGCCTGAGAAGATCTTTAATCTTGAATTGAAAAGAAGGACTCGATCACCAACGTTAAAAACGCGGTTCTTTATTTTTGAGTCATGAATCTTCTTTGTCTTTTCTTTATAGATCAAAGAGTTCTCGTAGGCCTGATCACGCAGTTCATTTAGTTCATTCATTTGAACTTTACGGTGATCACCCGCAGTTTGAAGGTCAAAGTTAGCATGTTTCAAGGCCCAGTAGGCTTTGTGCTCTAATTCGATCGGTAGATGACATGCCTTTCCTTACACAAGTTTGTAAGGCGTACACCCGATGGGTGTTTTGTAAGATGTACGAAAGGCCCATAATGCATCATCCAATTTATCCGACCAGGATGCACGATTTTCTCCTACAGTCCTTTCTAGAATTCTTTTAATACCCCGATTTGAAACTTCTACTTGTCCACTTGTTTGTGGGTGATACGCAGTAGAAAGACGGTGAGTTACACCATATTTTTGCATGACTTTATCAAATTTGTCATTGCAAAAATGCGTACCACGATCACTGATTATAGCACGTGGAGTTCCAAAACGGGCAAACAGAGCCTTCAGGAATTTTACTACAACTCGGGCATCATTAGTGGGTAAAGCTTTTGCTTCAACCCATTTTGACAAGTAGTCAACAGCCACGAGAATATATTTGTTTCCTCGAGATGATGGAAATGGCCCCATAAAGTCAATGCCCCAGACATCAAAGATTTCACAGACTTGAATTGCATTTTGTGGCATTTCATTTCGTTGTGAAATATTACCGTGACGCTGACAAGCTTCACAAGTTTTGATGAGATCTTGGGCATCCTTATAAATTGTGGGCCAATAAAACCCGGAATCAAACACCTTTTTGGCGGTGTAGTTTGGACTATGATGGCCCCCCGTGGGTCCAGCATGGCAAGCATTGAGAATGTCAATAGCTTCCTGTCCATAAACACACCGTCGGATGACTTGATCCGCACAGATTTTGAATAAGTAGGGGTCGTCCCAGAAGTAATGTTTAACATCCTTGAAGAATTTATTCTTCTATTGGGTCGACATTCCTTTCACTATGAAGTTACCCGCATGGTAATTTGCGAAGTCGGCAAACCATGGGGTAGTAGAATTTCCAAGAAAAGCAACCGCACTGAGTGTCTCAAGAGGAAATGTTTCATTTATTTCCTTTTTCTCGAAAACATCTTGGTGTGGGTTCTCTAATCTGGATAGATGATCAGCAGCTAGGTTCTCAGCTCCTTTTTTATCACGTATTGTGATATCAAATTCTTGTAGGAGGAGAACCCAACGGAGTAATCTTGGCTTTGCATCTTGTTTTGCAAAGAGATATTTAAGAGCCGAGTGATCCGTATACACTACACATTTTGTCAAGATTAAATATGGCCGAAACTTCTCAAAGGCATACACCACAGCCAACAATTCTTTTTCTGTAGTGGTGTAATGAGTTTGAGCTTCAGTCATGGTTTTACTTGCGTAGTGGATAGGCTGAAAATGTTTAGCTTTTCGTTGCCCCAGGACTGCACCGATAGCAAAATCGCTTGCATCGCACATGAGTTCAAAGGGAAAATCCCAGTCGGGGGCAACCAGAATGGGTGCTTCAGTAAGCTTTTTCTTTAATGTTTCAAAAGCTTCGATGCACTCGGGTGAGAAGATAAAAGGAGCATCCTTTTCAAGAAGATGAGTCATAGGCCGGGCGATTTTAGAAAAATCTTGTATGAATCGACGATAGAAACCGGCATGACCCAAAAAACTCCTAATACCTTTGACGGTAGTGGGATGAGGTAATTTACCAATGACATCAACTTTAGATCTGTCAACCTCAATCCCGTTCTTTGATATCTTATGGCCGAGGACAATGCCCTCTTTGACCATAAAGTGACTCTTCTCCCAATTTAGACAAAGATTGGTGTCTTCACACCGTTTCAACATGTTTTCTAAATGGGAGAGACATGTTTCGAATGAATCCCCAATGACTGAGAAGTCATCCATAAAGACCTCCATCGTTTTCCCGATCATGTCGGAAAATATGGACATCATGCACATTTGGAATGTGCCTGGAGCATTGCATAAGCCAAAAGGCATACGTTTATAAGCAAAGGTTCCATAGGGGCATGTAAATGTGGTCTTTTCTTGATCTTGTGGATCAATGGGGATTTGAAAGTAACCCGAGAAACCATCAAGGAAACAATAGTACTCGTTTCCCGCTAATCTCTCAAGCATCTGATCCATGAAGGGCAGAGGAAAATGGTCTTTTCGGGTGGCATCATTTAACTTACGATAGTCAATGCAAACACGCCACCCAGTGACCAATCGAGTCGGAATCAATTCATTCTCCTCATTTGTGACAACAGTTATGCCACCTTTTTTTGGAACGCAGTGGATGGGACTAACCCAAGGACCATCAGAGATGGGGTAAATCAATCCTGCATCAAGAAGTTTGATAACCTCCTGTTTGATAACATCGTGGATTTGGGATTTACCCTTCGCTGGTGTTGGACTGCTGGTTTGAAGTCATCCTCCATTAATATTTTGTGAGTACAAAATTCAGGGTCGAGACCCTTTATGTCGGAGAGTTTCCAAGCAATTGCTTGCTTGTGTGACTTCAAGACCTTTATTAGAGCAGTCTTTTCCTCATCACTTAAGTCTTTAGCAATAATGACGGGTAATTTATCATCACCCTCCAAAAATGCGTACTCAAGATGAGGTGGCAAGTCTTTGAGTTCGACCTCAGGAAATTCATCGTTTTTCTCAACCGATTTAATTTCCTCATTATGAAGTTCAATGGGAGGGAGTGGAGGAGAATTGTCCTGATTTAACAATGTCTCAAGAAGAAGAATATCTCCCTCCAGATCAATCTCAGCGTCATCAATTCCTTCCAGAAATGAATCACACTCGAGATAAGCCTCGATCTCTTCCAAATTGAAATTACTTCCCTCAAACGGAGTGAGAGAAGGGGAAGAGTCGGAAATTATAGGTAGAGAAGATGTGGTGGTATCCCCACTCACAGAATTATGAGAATAACCAAGAAACTCTTGTGAGTACTCCTCTGAAACAATATCAATGACATCGATTCGGTTAACCGATTCAGGATCTTTATTTGAAGAGTACTTCGAAGTTTGATCGAGGTTAAAAGTAACAGCTTCATTATCCACACGTAATGTGATTTCATGCTCAAATACATCAATGAGAGCATGTCCCGTTTTTAGGAATCCTCTCCCAAGAATGAGAGGAACCCTGGGATCAGCATCGAAATCGACAACCACAAAGTCAGCCGGAAAATGGAACTTTCCCACTTTCACAAATACATCCTCAGCAATGCCGCGAGGAAGAGATGTGGAACGATCTGCAAGCTCAAGAGTCATGCAGGTAGTAGTGAGTGCAGGAAGAGAAAGTTTTTCCCAGACTGAATAAGGCATCAGGTTAATGCTTGCACCAAGATCGGCCAAGGCATAGCATTCAACCATTCCTGGAAAGACACAAGGTAGTAAAAATCTTCCAGGATCTCCAAGCTTCACCGGAAGCTTTTTCAAAATAACCGCTGAGCTGTTCTCATTTAATGGAGTCTTTGCCATTTCAAACAGTTTTTCCTTGTTGCTTAACAAGTGTTTGATTGTGGATGCGAATTTGGGCATCAGAATGATAGCATCCGCAAAGCTTATATCAAAATGTAATTCCTGGAAAATTTTGAAAAACTTTTCCATTTGTTGACTAGCTTTTTCGCGGAGCTTTTGCTCATGTAAACGTGATGGATAAGGAATAGAAGGTTTGGATTTAGGGTTTTCAACAGGGATTTCAAAAACAACTCCTGGTTTGGGTTTTGGTTTCTGGACAACTTGAGGTAGGACGTTGTTGGCACCTCCGTTATTAATAGGAAGTTCCTTGTCCTCAGTCACCTCAGGTTCACTTTCCACTACCTTGGGGAGAGGAGAAGAAGTGGTAGTAGAAATAGTGGGTCCATCATAAGCTTTACCACTGCGTGTGGTGACAGCTTTCAGTTCACCCTTTGGGTTTGGAATGGTATTACCAGGGAGACCTCCCGAGGTAGAAGGTGGATTGATATGATTCATGAGACTGGTAAGCATATTCTTAACTTCGCTTTGAGAGTGATCAATTTTATTTGAAAGCTCATTCTTAAGCTCAGTTCCTTGCTTGTATATTGAAGTTTGAAATTCATTTTTCAATCCAGATATCTGATTTTGTATTGCCTTCATTTTGTTCTCATTAAACTTGATGTAGTTATCAAGTTCGTTTGGGAGAGGTCCTTGATGATTAGGAGCTGAATACCCTTGATTACCCCTCTGGGGTGGGTATTGATTGTTTGGGGCAGTAAATTGATTTTGCATGTTCTGCCCTCTCTGTTGATTAGGATTACTCCTATTTGGATTGTTGGGAGGAGGAAATCCGGGTGGTCCAAATTGATTGCTAGCACGGTGGTTTGGGTCCATTTGAGGACGGTATTGATTACCTCCTTGATTGGATGTTCCGGCTATAGCATTGACATCAAATGTATTGCCATCGGTGGCAGTACAATTATAGTAAGCGTGAGGACCACCACAAGTAACACAAACTTCTATTTTTTTGACTTCAGCAGTGTGAGAAGTTTGCGGAGCGGACTCTTTCTTTTGTGTGGAGAAAACCAAAGCTTGAATAACCTTCGTGAGTTCAGCAAGCTGAGTATCAGTACTGGACTGACTCACGGGAGATGAAGTGGAAGGACCAGCACTAGCCTGGGAATTATATGTCCTGTTTCGTGTAGTGCGGACCTTAGACTTATTTTCAATGAGAGCAATGGCTTCCTTAGTGGATTTGCTCAGAAAATTACCTCCAGCTGAGGCATTGAGAGAATCTTGATCAGATGGGTTTAACCCACTGTAAAAAGTGTCCATTTGCATCAAATCGGTGAAACCGTGATGAGGACATTTGCGGAGCAATTCTTTGAAACGATCCCATGCTTCTCCAAATGGTTCATCAAACCTTTGAGTGAATTTCATGATTTCATTTTTAAGATGCGTGGTTTTGGAAGGAGGAAAGAATTCATTTACGAATTTTTGAACTAAATCTTCCCATGTTCTAATTGACCGAGGGGGTTGTTTGTCAAGCCAAATCCGGGCTGCCCCATCTATAGAAAACGGGAAAAGAAGAAGTTTGATTGATTCCTCCGGGACATTTTTACATTTGATGGTGGATGTGATTTTATTGAACCATCGAACGTGATCTTGAGGATCGTCCCTCTCAAAACCATAGAATTGACGCGATGTTACCAGGTTTATCAACCCAGTCTTGAGCTCAAAATTCTCAGCCACGATGGCTGGAACAATAATGGCATCTCCATAACCCTCAGTGGGAGCCTGGAGAAGCTCATTCATAGGGCGGTCTTCTGCCATAATGACAGGGGTTTCGGGATCAGTCCGTATCTCGGGTACGACTGATGGAGCAGAACGTCTACGACGTCTTCGAGGTATTTTTCCAAGCTCACGGAAAGGGCTTGTAGACCTAGAAGAACGAGTGCGCATGCACTTAGCAAAATTTTTAATTAAAATCAAAATCGAGAGAAAACACAAGTGAACTTAAACCAATAATCAACAAGCGTACGGTAGCTCTCTAAAAGATAAACGCACAGAGTGGCGGAGAAGCAGAGGTGGGCAACTTAATGCTCCTTAAAAACCCGCTTCTTTCAGTCCGACAATTTAATGTCAGACTATCCTAGAACCTCCGTTAGAGTTTGTTTATCAATCAAAGGTGAGCCGATATTCGCAAGTGATACAAAGGCAAGTTTTAAATCTGATGTTTGGGAACTTATTATGGCCGTACCCCCAGTTAGGTAGTACTCAGTCTTGGTTCTCGATGGTTAATTTTTATTTGTTTATTATTAAAGAAAACGGAAAATGTTTTTGGGTTTTTAATTTTTATATGATAATTATAATAATAATATATATAGAAAAGAAAAGAAAATATTTTTGGTATTTTATATTGTTTTTGGGAAATAGGAACTTCTTGGGAGAAGGATCTCGAATCACTAATCGCTAAAACTTAACACAATAGTCGCAGCACACCTCCCCGGCAGCGGCGCCAAAATTTGATCCGTCTGAAAACACTTATCTTTTATTTCTCTATCACACAAGTCAACCACTTGTGAATGGTCAACCGTAATAAATGATAAAAGACAAACAGTCTCAGAACGAATGCTCGTGTGTAGTGTGTGAAACCAGGCAAGTGATCACCCGGATCGTTTCCCAACGAGATGTGAATGGAAAACTGTGAAAAGCTAGGATTATAGTGACAGATGATTTAGATTGCTTTTGATTTTGCTTTATTTAACAATTCTAAATAATAAACAAAAACAGATATGCACAATAATATTAAACGCAAATTAATAAACTGAAACGCGTAACGGGACAGCTAAAATGGGACTAAAATTAAAATTTATGAAATTTAAAACCTAAAAATGTAAAATGACTTAAAACTTATTTAAAAACCTAAATTATATTTTTTTATATTTTTTATTTAATTATTATTAATTATTTATTATTTAATTATTAATTAAACTAATTTAAATTATAAAAAATACTAAATGAACAAGGAAAATTCTAAAAATTTTTCTATAAATATTATATGTTATTAAAAAGCTAAGAAAATTATAAAAATGAAAATTACTTAATTAAAATTTAAAAAGATAAATTCTATTAAATAGAAGCTATCACTTTATTTCTATTTTTGATTTTCTTAAGACCTAAAAATATTTTTATATTTTTCCTAGATTAAAAATGACAAAAGAAAATTATAAAAATTAGAATTATATTTTTCTGATTATTTTTCTATTTATTATGATTTAAATACTATTTTAAACTAATTAAAAAGATTAAAAATATCAAAACTATTCATAAAATTATGAAATTTTCTGAGTAAATCTAAAATATTATTAGAAAGCTATGAAAAATAAAATGAAAAGTTTAATAAGCCAAATAAGCAGAAATGGGCAGATAAGCAGTTTGGAATAAGCCCAAATATAAGCAAATAAGCACTAAAATTAACCAACTGATTAGGACAGACTAAACCAACTTATGTGAGCTCAAAACAACTTATTTCAAACAACCAATCCCACAGATTAAGCAAATAATCACCTTGACTGTTTTAAAATCAAGACAGAAACATGCAGAAACAGGCAAATTTCCAAGGTAGATTAAGCTATGAAATAAGCTACTGAGATGCAATATTAAGGGGGCAAAACTTAGCTTAGCTTATGAACTATCTTAAAACACTAAAAGCCCTATCAGAAAATAACCAATTGAGGTCCAATTGAGTGCTAGATCAGCAACAAAAAAGAACCAGGTCTGCTGTGGTGTTGACTTTTGCAGACAAACACAAGTTTTGACTTTGGTGAGATTTGAATGATTCCTAGTGACTGATTAGGATAAATTAAGCTAGAATAAGTTGAGATTAAGATACTATAACAAGTTTTGAACTAGTGTGATGAGTTTCACAAGCCAAATCACAACAGTTAAGCTGTTGTGATTTAATCTTGGTGATTTTGACTTTTCCTTGAAAATGAGCAAAGTTTAAGGTTTGACTGAGTTAATAAGATCCTAGGTGGTATGTCTATGCAAAGTTTAGCCACAAACAATGATCAAAACACACTTAAACAGCCTAATCCAAACACCCCTGATGCATCAGTTGAAACAAGATTACAAAGCAACTTGAAGATTTAAACCATATAACTGATTTCACCCTTTCTATTATCATGTACTATGATCATTTGAGCATAAATAACCAACAATTCAAGCATGAAACACAGGGATAGACTAAATGCTATATTGACTGCCAAAATGGAATTTTAGCAACTATGATTTTCAAAGAACAAGCAATTGAATTTAAGCTTAATATTACTTAACAATCACCACAGAAACACAATAAGATCAAGATTCAAGCAATAAGCAAATGATGCAGTGAAATGCTAAACTTGATCAAAAACTTACAAATGATAGAGTGGCTATAGGGATAGCATGCATAGAACAGGACTATCTAGCTTGTTAAAAGCAAGCTAGAAAACCACAAACAACTTTCTTTATCAGCTTATACAACCCATGGAAGCTTTTAAGAGCTTATGTTGACCATGGTTGACCATTCTTGTACTTTGAGTTTTAGAACTGAGGTATACTAAATAAGTTTATAGTAAGCTATATTAAGCTTATATAACCTTATTATAAAGGTGTGGGAGCTTGTGAGAGCTTCTGAGTTATGGTTCGAATCTTAAATTCTTAACAGAGACATACACTTTTGAACAACAATGAATTCAGACACAAGATAACATGAAACAAGATTCTTATAGCTTAAACAAACTTTGATTACAACTGGAAATAAGAAATTACAAGATTACAACTGAAATAAGTAAAATGCGATTTAAACTAAATTAGCTACTACTGAATTATTTATTACATTGCTCTATTTATACTAAATACAAATGGGAAACCCTAATTAGACATCTCTGAACACATCCCAACCCTTGAATTGCCTTCTAGTGATCTCAGCTGTTGATTCATCATTTTGGCGCCAAAATTGAGTTAGTGGATTGAGCAGGTTTTAGCATTAAATGCAAATCAGGGAGGTGGAGAAGAAGCATTGAATGTTTCTTGTATTTTTAGGTGAGTGGGATTTGATGGGGGGGCGGTTTAGCAGAGAAACCATGGGCTAGGTGGTTTGGCGCGTTTGAGAGGTTAGGGATAAGTTTGACCGAAGTCAAACTGGTTTTGAAAACCAGGCTTGGGTCGGGTTGTATTAAAAAGGGAGTTGGGCTTGTTGGGCTGGGTTTAGATAATAGGATAGTGGGTTGGGTTTATAAATATAAAAGGGTGGGCTGGTTTGTTTATTTAATTTAGGTCCGGTTTGGTTTATAGCAAAATCACAAGGACCAAAATTGTAACTTCTGATTTCTTGAAGGGTTGAACCTGCCAAATTTTCAAAGTTAACACAAGGACCAATTATGCCATATAAGAATAGTTCAAAGGTTTATTTTTTTGATAAATTCCAATTTTAAAACCTTAAGGACTATTTCTGACATTTTTCAAAGCTGAGGGACCAAAGTTGTAAATTTGTAATTTTTAACTTCAAAGGACTTTTCTAACAACTTATGAATCCCCAAGGACCTAAAATGATATTTGCACAAGTTTTTTAGTGAAAAGGGACTAGATTTGACAACTTTTAAAAGTTGAGGGACTGAAACTGCCAATTATGCAAACTTTGTTCGTTTTTTAACTGTTTTTAAACATTTTGCATCTGAAACATATAAAACACAATTCTGGGATAATTTCAGTATTATGATGCATTTCTGAGTGTTTTTGAGAGTTTTGGCAGCTCAGATTAGGTAAAAATGATGAGTATTTAGACACTCATCAGTAACGAGGATTAATCCTTGTCACTTTGGTTTTGGGTTCAAAACTTCAAATTCATCCTAACTCTTGAGCTATTTGCTCAGATCCTTCGAATACCCAATCATGGGCAATGTGCCTATACTGAAGATTGGTGTCTTGAGTCTCTCTTTCACTATCGTGAGGAGAATAGTCCGTACTGTTCCTACATACCCTCTCCAACAGAACTAACCAAACTCATCCGTACATTTAAGTACCCCTCTTACCCTAATCCAAATAAAATTCGATTGGAAGAGGTTCGTCATGAACTACTTTCTTGGGCAGTCATCCTATGAGAAAATGTTCTAAGTCTCACAGGAAATCGTGAACAACTCCAGGCGTGTTGTGCTCATATGATTTACTGTCTCCTAACCCAACAACCATACAACCTCGCTTACTTCTTCGCTAAGCGAATTGTCCATCTCAAGGGTAACAAGAATAAATTGATACCCTATGGGATGTTCCTAACCCGTCTCTATCACCATTTCATGAACCTACATCCTTACCTTAACGGTCCTCAATACTCCCTTGTCAAACCCATCATGCAACCCATAAACGAGTCACATGTCTCATCAATCCTCATTTCCGAATCCTCCACCCATTATGCACCCTTTGATGATCCAAATCATGAAAATGAGACTCATGCTCAAGACAAGAGTATGCCAAGAATGGGGGAATGCTCAAGTCATAAGTCCTGAAGAAATCTATGTTTCTTATTAAGCTTTATCTATGAATGAATGCTAATTGATTTATTGCATGCTTAACTATCTCCTTACCTAATCTATCTATGTGATATTTGGATGATAGCCTATTTTGTCCCTTCTAATTGCATACTTATAATTATCCTAGGAAACTACATGATAGTCTTTATGTGCTAGTTGTAGCTTAGATGGGACACTTTAGGAAAACAAGTACCTAGAGAGTTGAGGCACTATCATTTCCAGGAATTAGTTCCCCTAGAAAACATCCCCCTAGCTGCCCAGAACTAGCCTGCACAGAAATCTTCTTGCAAACAGTGGCAAGGTACCATTAAATATGGACGGTACCGTTAAATTTAACGGTACCTTGGGTCATTTAAAGGAACCGTACCCCTGTTTGATGGATTTTTACTGTTCCTACCAAAAACCCTACACCCCTAACCTCAAACCTGTAAATTTTTGCAAACCTAGCACACCCTAGGATTCCCTTCCTACACCATAGGACACTCCCATCAACTTTAATTCAAATTTCACCCAACTTGCCTATTTAAGGCCTCACCCTTGCAAGCCTATCTTGCACTTCACCTTCAACCTCCCATCACACAAACACCATGTCCTCCACACATGGTTCAACCTCTCACATCTCCAAGAAACCTAGGATAACTGTGAAACCACCCTCAAAACCACTCTTTGTGGATCTCACAAAAGATGATGAAGCTATGACACCACCTTCCCAAGCCACTCCATACTCACCATCACCACCTTATGCACCCTCTAAAACATCCTCTACCTACACAACATCTTCATCATCCTTCTACACTACATCATCAATGGAGTACACACCATCCCCCTTAACTCCATTGGACAATGCCATGCCAATTTCACCTCCAAACCTACCACAATCACCTTCTCCTATCATGGCACAACCCAATCAACCACATCCCTTTGATTTACATAGTGCTACTTGCCTATGTTGTCTCCATAACCGTAATCTCATCTACTTCTTAAGGGACGAGATTCATTTCATGTTCTACTTTATAGAACATCTCTTGACACCACCACCACCCCAAATGGGGCCCCAATCTCCACCACCTCCCAACCCACAATAGGTCTTTAGGAGCCCTCTTGGAAATGAAACATGCCTCTAGTCATTAGGGATTTATGCTTATCATTGTCTCTTTTATGTTTCCATGAAGTCATATCCATGTATGACATTTATTTTCTTTTAATGAATGAATGGGTTCTTATGAGGGTTGTTCCTTATCATTTTTAGCTCTTAGCTACTTTTCTTCTTGTGTGGTTGGATATTTGTCATAATGTGCTACTTGTTACATATTATATATGTATCTTCTAACTTTGTTTTGTAGCAAGAACCATTGCTCGATTCCTTTGTGTTCTCCAAATGAGGGGGAGTACACATCAAGGGGGAGCCTTTGTCACCTTTTTGATTAGACAAAAAGGGAGAGAAATGGGAGTAAACTCATTAAAAACTTGTTAAAACTAATTTTAACCTAACATGAGTTTATATTTTGTCATCATCAAAAAGGGGGAGATTGTTGATGCAAATAATGTTCTAAAAACGTTATTTATATCTTTCAATTACTTCACGTTTTGAGGATGACAAAATGTGAAATCACGATACGTTAAAATCAACGTAAACAAGTCTTTAATCGGAAGATCCCGTTTCTACGCAAATCACTCTAAAACAAAGTTACAACTTGAACTAGTGATCAAAGAAGTGAATTTATGTTTTGAGAATTCACATTTTAAATGGGACAAAACATTTTTTCAAAAATACACATGACAAATTATTTTTGAAATATTAAGAAATGTTTTAATGGAAAAATAAGTTTGAAAATCACAACAGCTATTTTTCCCCCCAAAATCAGCTCCAACCTTCCCCAAATAAGTTTTCACCAGAAAAGACAAAATTTGGAGCGTCCTAGTCTAGGACGGCTCCACGGTTCCGTTAAATCCGTTAAATTTAACGGAGCCGTGGGGTATTTAACGGAGCCGTCCGTACAAAATTTTCTGTAACATTCAGATTTTCTTTGCCTATAAATACCCACCCCTTTCACAGTTTTTAGGCATCCTTACACACACAAAACTTTCTGAGTTGAATACTCTCTTCACACTTTCTTTCTTAGATCAATTAGGTAGGTTTTTTCTTTTGTTCAAGAGTGATCCAATCATCCTTCAAGTGATCCTCTTCATTCCTCTTCATTAGCAAGAGAAGAACACAAGTATCCAAGTAGATACAAGGTGTTGTCATCCCTCTTCATTAGCAAGAGAAGAACACAAGTATCCAAGTAGATACAAGGTGTTGTCATCCCTCTTCATTAGCAAGAGAAGAACTCAAGATCTTCAAGAAGACAAGAGTTATAGTGGTTAGGTTTTGTAACACTTGTTACATCCTTGTTGTATCTTAGCATACATCAAGATTATCTTTCTTTTGTGAGAGTGTGAGTGAAGATCATAGTGATCTTAAGAGATAGTGAAGATCTCTTGAAGCCATTGGGCTTGTGTGTGAGTAGTCAAAGGATCTAGAGTAGTTAGATTAAGTAGAGTGAAGTGAGAGTTGATCTTTGTGATCGTGTCGAGATCTTGGTGATCTCTTGAAGCCACTGGGCTTGAGTGTTTGGTCACGTGGACCTTGGTAGATTGGTGCTAGCTAAGATTAGCACTCGACATTTAGCTTAGTGTCGGTAATAGGATAAGCGACGTGTACGGTTTTCTCCGCCTGAAGGGAGGTTGTTGACATAGTGCTTGAAACTCACGAGTGTGGTACTCGGGGAGTGGAGTAGGGCGAAGAAGAGCTTCGTAGCCGAACCACTATAAATCCTTTGTCTCGGTTTGATCTTTCCAACTCTACTCTTTACTTTCATTAGTTTATATTAGTTAGTTTAGTGTGTAGTTCATATTGGTGTTGATTGGTTACACATAGAGTTCGAATCAAAGTTTCTAATAGCCAACTTTTAAAACAAGATTTTTAAAAGAATTTTAAACCGGTAAACTATTCAACCCCCCTTCTAGTTTCCCACAAAATGGGGTAAAAAGTAGAAAAGGAGACAGCACTTTCGACCATCAGATGGCCGGTCCCCTTAATAAAGGGGCCGGTCCCCTTAAACAATAAGGGGGCCGCCTTATGATTTAAGGGGGCCGCCCATCTGGTGGTTTCCAGATTACTGGAAATAGGTTTTTGGCAGAAAATTGTAAAAAGGGTTGTGTTTTTTGGGTTTAGTTTCAAGCAAGTCCAACTCTTTGAGGCAATTAAGCATGTAATAGATATATATGCAAAACATGTTAATTAAAGAGATTAAGCAAAAAAGTAATTTCATCTAGCATGTAAACATACTCATCAAGCAAGTAAAATATATGGACTAGGAAACAATACACTACCAAGCAAACAAGTAATTTCATTTAGCATGTAAACATACTCATCAAGCAAGTAATATATATTAACTATTTGATGTATCCTAATGTGTGCCTATGTGCAATAAATGGGAACTTAAGATAGCATGGACTTCTAGACTTGTTACAAACAAAATCTTAATAGACAAACCATGTTCCGCTTGATTTGACTTAGTTCACTTATATATGTCATGTACATAAACATAGATGACAAATATGAGATTACCATGCATGATTTAAAGAAATGTTTTTAGCATTATTCAACAATGTTTGAAAGTAGGTTTTTATGTAGATGTGAAAGTTATTTGAATAAAATAGATTGGGTTTTATTTCAAAATGTGTTTATGAAGAATGGGTAAGAAAAAGAATTCCCAATCTTTGACTTTGATCGAAACAGAATTATGGACATAGATTAAGAAGAAAAATGAGATAGTAAAACATGTTAATAGAAAAGTGAAATAGTCATCTAAAAAATCATTTTTCCAAAATGTGAAGTTTTTGTATATTTTTAAAGATACTAGATTTTAAAAAAAATGGTTGTTAAAGATCTCATGCTCAAGGGAATTGGTTAAGGCTATTGTCACATGCTACCTTTTTTTTTTTTTTTTACATATCCTATGGTCATAAGGAAGCGATGACGAAAATCTACATGTTTGATGCGAGAGTGTTGAATGGGGTATAACCTAACATCTATAGCTCCTTTGTTGTCGCACACTTATCTAACTTGATGCCATATTCTACGAGAGCTTGTTTCATCCATAGTTTTCTAACGCGAGAAATCTAATCTTACTTCTATGTTAATGATTAATCCACTTAACTCATTTCACTTCATCACCATGAGTTTTCTAATAGTGGACATAGAAGATTTCCATTATAAATTTGAGAAGGCTAAATGAGTTCAACAGTGAATACTTCATTTAATACTTAGGGGGGCTAACTAAAGGGTTTCTAGTTTATTAAATCATAAAACGGATATAACTAAAAGTGTGAATGCAATGCAACCTATCAAACTAAGCATATCCTAAGGCAAAGATTAATAAGACTATATGTATGAAGTAACTACTCATGAAATTTAAAGAGAGAACGTACCTTATGTCCAGCTTTTCTTCAAATACTTCCAGGTTGTTGGTCCACAAATTGTATATGGATCACTAAGTAGTCTTGAATACCTAGTAGATGGTTAGGATAAATCCGAACCAATCTAAGTGAGAAACCCTAGGTGATTGTTATTATTAATGCGGAATCTTAACAAGAACAATTAAGAACACAAGCAGGGATATCACTAACTTCGTATATTGATATTCACTATAGTGAATTCGTACTACTCACACACGAACTAACAATCTTTAGGGATCCTTTTATAACACAAGGAAACCCTAGCCGACACAGAAGATATACACAAATCTTCTATAAAGATACATACACGCATTGTATCTTTTCCTAACATAACTCTAACAGACTTTCCTAACTTCACGACCAGACTTAACTTTACAAGTCAACCAGACTTAAATATGCTACCAGACTTAACATTACATTACCAGACCTAATAACACAAACAGACCTAACTTAGATAAACTACCAGACCTAAGTTGTCTGCTCTTGATTCGTATCATAATTCCCAACAATCCTCCCCTAACTTGATCTTCATGATCCATGAACTTCAAGTTCTTCTGATTAAGCCTTCTGAGGATTGAATCTTGAACACTTTGAACTGTATTTAGGTCTTGTTCCTTTCTAGCAGCTTGAATCTTGATAAGCTCTTCTGATATGGTCTTTGCAGCAACATTGACTATATGTACATCAATTCATATTAAGTTTCATATCTATTCTCATCACTTCCAGGTGTGTTAACTCCTGTGAGAGGTGAATCATTGAAATTTAATGGA
Source organism: Artemisia tridentata subsp. tridentata (assembly GCA_021014915.2). Lineage (NCBI taxonomy): Eukaryota > Viridiplantae > Streptophyta > Magnoliopsida > Asterales > Asteraceae > Artemisia > Artemisia tridentata. The sequence continues at coordinate 16,905,689 of CP139501.1, read as the reverse complement.
TTTGATGTCTCTTTACCAATAGCCATCACTACTGGAGTAGCCAAATGTTTTGGTGTGTAAGACCATGGTACACTGATAACCATATGATTTTTAGCAAATCATCAGCTTATCAACGGATTTGTTAAGTCTTTACCAAAAGCCGTTTGCTTCTGGACTAGTCAATTCTTTGATGGAAAAGCACCTCATCATGGTGAATTGATTACCATTTATGGTTTTCCACAGCCTTTACCACAAGCCATAACCTTGTGGGCTAGCCAACTCTTCACTTATCTTAGATATGGTGAGTTGAAAACCATACAATTTTTGGCAAATTGTCAGCCATAAACGGATTTGGTCAATCTTTACCTGTTAGCCGTTTGCTCAGGATTAGCCAGTCCTTGTGTTGATTAGACAAGGTGGACTGATAACCTTTTGATGTGTTAGTGCAAAGCACCTCCACCAAGTGAGAAATTCCAATAATCTCACTTAACAACTTGTGAAAATATACTTAATCCAGCATTGCCTATAAAAGAAATAAAAGACACAGATAAAAACAAACCTTTTTTTTTTTTTTTTTTTTTTTTTTTTTTACTAACAGAACAAAACTACAAGACTTAAAGATAACCTAAATGCTGGTAAGTATTCATACTTTACATACTTCACAGTTTGACCTCCCCTTAGGCCAAACCTCCCCTTAACTCAAACTAGGGGTTCATCATACCAATGTTAACTACCAGATAATTGAATCTAGGACCATCAAATGCCTTAGTTAACAGGTCAGCAACATTAAAATCTGTATGTATTTTCTCCACTCTAATCAACTTCTTTTCAAAGCAATCCCTAATGAAGTGATGCCTTATTTCTATATGCTTAGTTTTAGAGTGATATACTGGATTCTTAACAATACAGATAGTACTCTTATTATCTATGTGGATAACAGTATTCATAAAATTCAAACCATAGTCCAGCATCTGATTCTGAATCCACAAAACTTGTCCACAGCAATGAGCAGCTGCTACATACTCAGCCTCAGTAGATGAATTAGCCACAATCGTCTGCTTCTTGCATTGCCAAGATATTAACCTCCTTCCAAGGAACTGACAACCTCCTGTTGTTGATTTCCTATCCAGACTTGCACCAGCATAGTCACTGTCTGAATAAGCTGTCAGGTCAAAAGTTGATTCCTTAGGATACCAAAGGCCCAAATTTGGTTTGCCCTTTAAGTACCTAAAGATTCTCTTCACAGCATGAAGATGTGAAGTCTTTGGTTGAACCTGAAAGCGTGAACAAACACAAACTGCATACATAATATCAGGTCTAGAAGCAGTAAGATACATGAGGGAACCTATCATGGATCTGTAAAGATGCACATTCACATCAGCAGCATCTTCATCCTTTGTTAAAGGCACTTTGTTCTCCATGGGAGTGACTGCTGCCTTCACATTTGAGAACTCAAACTTTCTCAAAATTTCTGCAACATACTTGTCTTGAGAAATAAAAAGTCCATCATCCTTTTGCTTAACTTGCAGTCCCAAGAAAAATGTAAGTTCTCCCATTGAGCTCATTTCAAACATGCTCTTCATTAAACCTTCAAATTCATCACACCAAGACTTTCTTGTGGATCCAAAAATGATATCATCCACATAAATTTGGACAAGAATGATATCCTTCTGGTCTCTCTTAATGAATAAAGTCTTGTCAATAACACCCCTGATGTATCCATGTTCTTCAAGAAACTGTGAAAGAGTTTCATACCAAGCTCTAGGAGCCTGATGAAGACCATAAAGAGCTTTAATAACCTTATACACTTGATTGGGGTTAGCAGGATCCTCAAAGCCAGGAGGTTGATGTACATACACGTCTTCTTCAATAGTGCCATAAAGGAAAGCACTTTTGACATCCATCTGATATACCTTGAATCCCATGTACGATGCATAGGCCAAAAATAACCTGATAGCTTCAATCCTTGCTACAGGAGCAAAAACCTCATCATAATCTATGCCCTCCTCCTGTTTGTATCCTTGAGCTACCAACCTTGCTTTGTTCCTTACAACTACCCCTCTTTCATCCCTTTTATTCCTGAAGACCCATTTAGTACCAATAACTTTAGCTCCATTAGGTAGGTCTACAAGAACCCATACTTTCTGTAGCTTGAACTGCAACAACTCTTCTTGCATGGCTTCTACCCAACTTTCCTCCCCTAAAGCTTCAGAAACTGTAGTGGGTTCACTTTGAGAAAGAAAGCAAGCAAATAAGCAATGTTGCTGATCCTTATGGTTGACCCGTTGTTGTTGCTTAATCAGGCTAATGAGTGCAAGAGAATCAGATTGATGTTGCACTCTACTTCTTGTTTGAACAGCAGACTTGGGGTTACCAATTATTTGACTCTTGGGATGAATGGTGTGAATTCGGAGAGTTGGAGTTGGACTGACCTCCACTTCAGTGGGTAAGTTGTTGAAATCAGTAATAATGCCTCCTTCATCATAGGAAGCCCCATCAAAAACACCTTCATTAGGAAATACTTCAAGTTCTGGCATCGCAGAGTCAGCACAAGCAGTACTTGAAGAAAGGTCTGGTAGAACACTACTACCAGACTTAAAATGGGAAGTACTGGTAATGTTAGGGGATATGACTTTGCCAGACTTAACTTCAGAATCTATTTTCTGAGTGGAAGAATTCTTGGTTACTGCTTCAGCTGCATCAGACTTATTCTCTGTAGATGGAATCACAACAAGCTCAGCCACATCATCAATGTTCTCTGAATTTGAAGAATCTTTGGTACCTGCAATGTTAGTAACTTCTTGGGTACCTGCAACAGGTTAATTTGATTCTCCTTGGAGACAGGAATATAATTCATAGAATCAGTCAAATAATCAATATCAAACATCCATCTATGACCAATTCCCTTGACATTGGGTTTTTCCTCAAGAAAGTTTACATGCAGATTTTCTTCTACTTTCTTGGATACTAGATTGTAAACCCTAAAGGCTTTACTGTTTAATGCATACCCAAGTAAAAACCCTTCATCAGACTTTCCTTCAAATTTTCCAAGAACACTTAAAGTATCAAGAATGGTAACATGACACCCAAAAGGTTTTATATGGCTAACAACTGGTTTATGGCCAAACATAAGCTCATAAGGAGTTCTATTTTGAGGCTTGGTCACTCTAACCCTATTAAAGATGTAGCAGGCATTGCTGACTGCTTCAGCCCAAAATGTAGTAGGTAAAAGTGAATCTGCTAGCATAGTCCTAGCTGCCTCAATAAGTGTCCTGTTCATTCTCTCTGCAACTCCATTTTGCTGAGGAGTTCTTGCATTACTGAATTGTTGCTTAATTCCTTTATTACCACAAAAATCTAGCATGCTCTTGTTTTTAAATTCAGTGCCATTATCACTCCTAATGATTTTAACTCGTTTATCAATAAGGTTTTCAATCTGTCTAATAAAAGTTTGAATCAAAGGGGTAGCTTCATCCTTCCTAGACATAAAGAACACCCAACAATATCTAGTTCAATCATCTGTAATGACAAGGCAATAGCATGCACGATTAATACTATGGACAGATGTAGGGCCAAAAAGATCCATATGTAAGGTATGTAAAGGTTCAGTGATTAATCTTTCTAATTTAACCTTACAAGATGCCCTATGTTGTTTTCCCTTGTTGCAAGCCACACAAGTATGATCATTTTTAAACAATTTTGAAGGCAAACCTCTCACAAGGTTATTCTTCACAAGTTTATTCATGTTTTTGAAATTCACATGGCCTAACCTTCTGTGCCACAACTTAGATTCATCCAATGTAGCTTTTGCAATTAAACAGGTAGCACCTTTTGCAGGATTAGATGCTTTCATATCAAAACTGTACATTTTGTGTTGTCTGGGAACTTTAAGAAGAATCTGATGTTCTTCAGGCATCTTAAAGTCCGGAGTCAACACAAGACAATCAGTTTCAGTAAAAAGCACCTTATGTTGAGTATCACAAATTTGTGATATTGAGAAAAGGTTGAACTGCCCAAGTTCTTTCACAAAAGATACATTGTCAAATTCTATGTTGCCCACAATAATTCTTCCTTTACCAGTTATCTGTCCCTTGCTTCCACCAAAAGTAACAGAACCTCCTTCGAATTCATGAAAATCATTAAGATAGTTCTTGTTACCAGTCATGTGCCCAGAGCATCCACTGTCAAGTATTCCTCTATTTTCCATATAGCAAAGTGGATGATCCTGCACAAAAAGAAGAGAAATTAGTTTCTCTTAGGAACCCAGGCCTGAGTAGGCTTGGGTCCGCCTTGTGGATCAATATGCTTAAATTTCTTAATTGAACCTGATCCACTGTTGTTTTGGGATTTATACATGGATTTATTTTTGTTTGAATCCCAAGACATACATGCTGAGGTCTTAACAGCAGAACCCCCATTTCCCTTTAAAGGTTTTGCTGTTTGCTTTCCAACTTGTCTTTTCACAGGCGAATGAGTTTTATAAAAATTATTTCTTTGAAAATTTGCATTCACCTGAGGTTTTTGAAAAGGTTGTTTGGGTCTCACAAAACCAGAGTTCACATTAGGTCTCACAGAATTAACATAACCAGTATTCACTTTAGGCCTCATAAAGTTAACATTTTGCCTATTCACATTAAAATTTCTGTAACCAGACCCATAATTTGGTCTACCAGAATTAATAAAAGAGTTAGGTCTGGTAGTGTTATTTAGTTGGACAGGTCTGGGAACAAACTGGTTAGCATGATTAACTCTACTAGCATTATTCCAAACTGGTTTATTTGAACCATGAACCTTATTAACATTCATTCTCTTTTGCTCAGCCTCTCTTTTCATTCTCTTTTCATGGAAGTCACAATCTCTTATTAAATGACTCAAACTTCCACACACAAAGCATCTTTTAGGAGCATAAGTATAACTACTCCTACTTTCTCTGTGAACACTATTGCTTCTAGGTGACTCATTCATTTTAACAGATTCCCTAGGAGTTTTTATGTGATTGACACAACTAGGTTTAACTGTCTCAGCCTTTTGTTCAGTCACTACAGGTTTAGCAACAACAGGTTCAAACTTCTCAACAACCTTAGGTTCAGGATTCTCTTTTTCCTCATTATTTGACTCAGACTTAGAGTGATCAGAGGAACCATCAATAGATCCTTCAGAGTCATTGGATTGACAAGAAGAATATCTACTGGATTTGTCCTCTGAGGTGGTTGGTTCAGGTACTTGAGGACCTTTCTTACCATACACAAAGAGTGAATCATCCAACTCTTCCTTTTCAAGAGGAGTATAGTCATCACTCAAAGGTGGTGTTACTCCCTTAAAGTCACCAGTCTTAACAAACCAATTATACAAAGGCTTATCAGCATAGTCCTCTTCTCTATTCTTAAATATATCCCTACTCACATTTTCCTCATATCCTAAGCCACATTTTTTATTTGACTTTATTTGAGAATCCCAACACTTAAACAGGTTATTGTTTGAACTGTTCCATTGATCTACCCTTTTTCTCAGCTCATCCCTTTTCCTTCTGAATTTTAAGCCCTAATTGTCTATACCTTTTAAGCTTTTCATCTTGTTCGTATATCTTATTAGCTTGAAAGTATAGTTTTTCATTTAAAGCAGCATGTTGGTTTTGAAGGGTGACCTTTTGTGCCTCTAAAGTTTTTACAGCATTTTTATGTGCTAATAAATTTACTTCTAGATCACCTATTTGTTCTTGCTGCTCATCACACAAAGCCTTAACATGATTATATGAGTCAGTACATAATTTTGAGCATAATGATACCTCATTACCAATGGCCATGAGAGCATGATCAGACTCCTCATTTACTCTTGGATGTTCACCCCAGTTGACTCCTCCAGCTTCCATTGTCAGCAGGCTCATCTGATTCTTTTCCATCTTCCTATCATCATCACCTTTCCCATCAGCAGACTTCTTCTCTGGACAATCTCTTGAAAAATGTCCATGCTTTTGACAGTTGTAGCATTCAACAGTCCTCTTTGTGTATCCCACTGGTGATTTGTTGTTGAAGTTGATAGTCCTACCATATTGCTTCTGAAATCGTTTGACCCTTAAAGCAACCATGGCAATGTGCCATTTTATGTCCATCTCCTCAACTTCAGCGTCATTAATCTGTTCAAGGTCTTCACTAATAAAGCTTTCATCTTCAGTTTGGTTGGCAAAGAAAGAATGTATCACTTCATCAGTAAAACTTGAAGCAGACCTTTCACTTGAAGGAGTTTCATAGTTACCAGACCTAACACCACCAGATTTAACCTTGTAAGTACTGCTTTTGTTTTGTGACACAAAAGCAACATTTGATGAACTGGTTGAAGCCTGAGTGTTGTTACTGATGTCCCTTTCAAACATCCTAAGATTATTGTATAGGTCATCAGGTGTCATAGAATCTACTTCCTCCTTAATCCTCATCGCCACAGATACATTGCCCCATTCTGATGGTAAAGATCTAAGGAATTTGTGATTTGCATCCTCATTTGAGACTGCTGCACCATGAACTTCCAGTTATGTTAACAGATGTTGAAATCTGTCATAGCCCTTCTCCAAACCTTCAGTCTTTGAAACACTGAATGTTTCAAATTGCTGTTTAAGAACAGCCTTTTGCATCTTTTTGGAGTTAGCATTACCTCCAAATCATTTCTTGATAGCTTCCCACATCTCCTTTGCATCAAGAATGCCATGAAACCTTTGTAGATGCTCCTTAGGAATAGCCATAAGAAGCAAGGTTCTGGCCTTCTTTTCCTTCTCCACAGCCCTAATCTCCTCTGCAGATACTGGTGGCATTATTCTGAGTTGCCCATCATTCCCTTGTGAAATTCTCTTCTTAGAATTTCCCTTTTGAATCACCTTCCATACATCGCTATCAATGTATTCCAGATAATGTTCCATCTCCATGGCCCATATATCATACTCTTCTCTCTTCAGTAATGGAAGTTTTATGTTTGAGATTGTGGTTGTGGAAGGGATGGGTTGTTGTTGTGATTGGGAGTTACTGGTATCGGTTTTTCCTTCATCTTCATGGTTTGATTGCTCATCCTCACTGTTATGGATTGAGAAAGTTTCAGTGTTAACAGGCTTATTGAATTCAGACATTTTGTAGGGTGATTAGAGTGAGAATTTGGTTTTTGAGATTTAGTGTTCTTCGAATTCAGAGTCCCTCTCCTTGCTCTGATACCACTTGTTGGTCCACAAATTGTATATGGATCACTAAGTAGTCTTGAATACCTAGTAGATGGTTAGGATAAATCCGAACCAATCTAAGTGAGAAACCCTAGGTGATTGTTATTGTTAATGCGGAATCTTAACAAGAACAATTAAGAACACAAGCAGGGATATCACTAACTTCGTATATTGATATTCACTATAATGAATTCGTACTACTCACACACGAACTAACAATCTTTAGGGATCCTTTTATAACACAAGGAAACCCTAGCCGACACAGAAGATATACACAAATCTTCTATAAAGATACATACACGCATTGTATCTTTTCCTAACATAACTCTAACAGACTTTCCTAACTTCACGACCAGACTTAACTTTACAAGTCAACCAGACTTAAATATGCTACCAGACTTAACATTACATTACCAGACCTAATAACACAAACAGACCTAACTTAGATAAACTACCAGACCTAAGTTGTCTGCTCTTGATTCGTATCATAATTCCCAACACAGGTGATATATTGACTTATAGAAACCAATCATAGATGAATTTCCAAATTATTCAATGAGTGATGATTTAGCCACTTGGTCCTCATTGTCTCATTTGTCCAAAATTGTTTGAACCAAGCATGGTATGCATTTGCATGTATGGTGAAATTATTCCCCAAGGGTTGAAACTTGGTTGAAGTGAATAATTCCACATTGGGTGATTATTATTATTAGGAAAGTTTTGTCTACCTTGATTTCTTCTAGATTGAGAGGTTTTAGACCGAGGATGAGGATTATTTGGTCTATTTGGAGGTGGAGTTTTAGATCTTAATTTCGGTTTAGAAAATCCGGTTTTGGCTTTTAATGATGGTTTATAAAAACTTTTTACTTCCTCATCACTCGCAATAGGTATTTTTCTATCTTTTAAAAGTATATACTTGGTTTTGACTCTAATAGTTTTTTTTTACTAGATTGACATTCAAACTTTACATTTTTATTTTCAATAGTTGAAACATTATTTGACTTGAATCCTAGACCGGTTTTATCTCCCGAAGTTCCTTGACCACTTATTATTTTCTTAAGTGAGTTACGACTATTTTTAAACTTGTCAAGTTTGGAAATTTCATCTTTAAGTTTTTCGTTTTCATTTTTGACCTCTAGACATGTTTTACATTCTATAAAAACTTCTTTTCCTTTTTCTAAATTTTGTAGTTTAATTTTTAATTCGAGTACTTCATTTTCTAATCGATTATTAATATGTTTTAGTGATTTATTTTTAGCCATGAATTTTTTACCTAATTTGCATAACCTATTATATTCATTATCTAGGTCTTTTTCGTCTAATGATTGATTTTTGTCACTAAAGTATTTGGTTTCTGAAAGTACCTCATTTGATGTCTTTGCCATAAGACATTTTTCGTCGTTTGCTTTGTCCGCTTCACCTTTGTCGCTATCACTCCATGCTCCACTAACAAAGGTGTAAAACCCTAAAATCTAAAATGTGTAAAAAGACCAAAATGCCCCTACAACTTTGAAAATTAAATAAAGGCTTATATAACTTATAAATAAATTCCAAAAATTATGAAATGTGCCAAGTATGACATGAAATAATTAGAAAGCATCATAAAATATTTGTACAAGCTATAAAAATTATTATTGCACATAAACAAGTTCAAAAATACTTAAGTATACATTTACTTAATTTTAAAAGTTAATTAAGTGTATTTAAATTACAAATAAATGGGAATTAATACCAAATAAATGGTGATTGACCTATCCATTAATTAGGCCGCTCCTTTGATTTCCCCCTCCTCCTAATATTCGGCCTTATCACCCTTTAAACAATCAAAATCATTTTCTCTCCCTAAAAGCAAAACCGATTGGATCAAAAACCCTAGAATTAACCACCAAAAATTCATCCGAATTTCTGGAGTTGCAAGACTAATTTTCCCTTGTTCTTCATCATCATAAGAAGCCTAGAAAAATACATTCGAAGCTGTGTGTTGCTCAGATCGTACGTGGTGAATTATTTCCTATCGCTAGTACAAATTGTAAGTTAATTCGTCTATGATTCATCCGATCCATATAATATTCGTTTCTCATTTTTCTCATGATCCTTACCTCGTATATACTCTATGAAAAATGGCTACAAGATTTGTAGATCGCTCGTGAGGCTGTGATAAATTATGGTGTGTCGCGTGTAGAACCGAAGGGAAAGATTTCGTGCCAGCCTTTCGACTCATCCTAAATTCGGTTTGCCATTTTTCCTAAGTCTCTTATGATCTATAAACATCAAATAAAATGATAACAACATACCATGCATGATCTTTGAATTATTTGTGAATTAGATCTTAAAATCGTGTATATAACTTAAATAAGTGTATCCGAATTTTCTGGGCATGAATGATAATTTATTTGAGCTTCATATGATGGATATAATCTGTGAAAAATGCTACTTCGAATTATTGGGGCCTAATCGAATTATTTTTGGATTTATGTATAACCGGATTTAAGAAAAAGAAAAGAAAGAAAAGAAATAAAATGTGGATCGATTTAGGGTTTATGTTTTAGGGCTGTTTTTGATTAATTAAATGATGTTTAAGGATGGTCTAATGATTGGTGAATGATTGGTATTTTTAGAGTTAGGGTTTTTGTTAATGAAATGTTATACGATTGGTATTTAAATGTTAGGGGGTGTTTTGTAACTTTTGAAACTTAAGGGTTATTTTTAGAACTTAATTTGGACTACATACTATTCGAATAAAATATAGCTTGGGGGTGTCATGTGTAATTTTTATGTTTTAAAGGATTAAAATGTATTTATTATTTAATTAGGGTTCGAATTGTAAATAATTAAAATGAAGGGACTAAACATGTAAATTCTGGAATGTTGGGGTCGAATGGAGTAATAAAATATATTCAGGGGGTTATGTGTGATTTTGGTAATTTAATGGTTTAATATGTAATTATTGATAATTAAAAGTTGAAAATGTAAATTAAGGGTTAAATATGTAACTTTGATAACTTGAGGGACTTGATGTGTAAATTATGAATACTTAAGGGTGGATTCATATAATATGATGAAATAAGTGTCCATTGTGTAATTTTGATAAACTAAGGGTCTAATGTGTAATTATGGATATTATAAGGTTTAAAATGCAAATTATATAACTTAAGGGTGTAAAGTGTAAAATTGGGAAACTTGAGGGGCTGAATTTGTTAACTTTACAATTATGGTATCAAAGCCAGGTTGCGACCTGTAGTACATAAGTCATGGCCTGTGAGTCTTATGGACCCTAGGATTTGACCCTTAAGGCTTAAGTTTTGACTGGTGAGGTTTTGGTTAGTCATAGGTTCTGTTTCGTCTTCCATTTCGTGCTTATTGTCTTATATTGTTGCTAATTGTTTTCGAAATCATTCAGATGGTGAATACTCGACATCAGGAATATAATGGAGGGACCCCTGATTTTAAGACCATGATAGCAGAAGCTTTGGCCACCGCTCTTCCTAATTTGGTGACTCAAGTCACCAACAATATTCAGAATGGGGCAGGTTCTTCCGGAGGTGGTGGTGCAGGTCCAAGTGGTGGTGGTGGAGGTGCTCCACCAGTTGGTATCCATGTTTGGATGGAGAGGTTTAACAAGCTCAAACCCCTCTCTTTCCGGTCAGCTTCCGTCCCCACTGAGGCAGAAGACTGGATTATCCACATGGAAAAGATGTTTAAGGTTTTGGGCTGCCCAGATGAGTTTAAGACGAGATTGGCTGCATTTAAGTTTGAAGGTGATGCACAGAGCTGGTGGACAGCTTATGCTCAATCTCAGGAGCAGGGTTTTGAGGAGACTTGTACTTGGGAGGATTTTATGGGTATCTTTTATAAGCAGTACATTCCTGTGGCTGAACAGCAGCGATATGAGCGGGAGTATGGGAACCTTTGCTTTGATACCATAATTGTAACACCCCAACCCGACAAGGGTAGAAGCATCACATTATGGTGACACACCAAAGCATACATAATAACACAGAGGAAGTCTTAAATAAATTCATAAGAGAAAGTCAAGTCAACACGACTTGAATAATACATAAGTTCAAGGAAAGGAAATAATCCAAAGGTACGAATACAATGAAATCCATGATTAAAACAAAGTCATAAGATAAAGGTGGTCATCTAAGGTCAAAGCTTCATCTAACTCTCATCCCATCCAAAGCATAATCCAAAAGCTCTTAGCTTAGATACCTGCCGCACACGAAAAGAAAACGTGCGGCTGAGCTTAAAAAGCCCAGTGAACAGATATATAATATAAACGGAAACGAACAAACGAAGCATAATGAAAGAGATATAAATAAGGTACAAGAGTAAAGGTTAGGACAGTCATCCACCACGAGCCCACACATATCACATCACATAAGCCTGCATAATCTAGAGGGGATACCTCTTAGTAACCAGATAATATGAGGGGTGTCCTCATGTATCCAATGGAGTGATCAGCTCCCACATTTTGTGAAAGACGTGGATTGCACCCATCATCAGTCACCACATAGCACATATCATATCATAATCACATATCACAACGTACCTAGGATGCATCCATTCGCCCCCCACAAATCACATTGGCCATAATCATAATAATAATCGCATGCATTTCATAAATCACAATGGGGACGGTGTAACCAAATCACTAGGGCTACACACTAGTCATGTCAGTGGTGCATCACAGACACGGCCATGTTACCTTCATGGCTAGGAAACACATTTGGCTCGGGTATCAAACTGAAAGGGTCAAGGTTTATATATCAAAGCAGAGGTTCATATGGTCATAATCACAGTCCAAATGTCAAAGTTCATATCACAGGGTTCATAGCAAAAGTTCAAATCAATGGATCATGTCAAAAGGATCATGGCAAAGGTTCACAATCAAAGGGTTCATAGCAATGGCATAGGGAAACCCTAATACGAATCAAAATAGAGACCGAAGGCTCCTTATACAAAGAGCAGAATATCTGTACCTTATTCCAAAATCAAACACAACCAGAAATGAATAAGATGAAAAGATCAGGTCCTCTCCTTCTTCACACCTAGAGGGGTAGAAAAGAATTACACATCTTTTCATTTTAAGTAACTTTCCATTTTTAGCAGATTTCCATATTTAGTAAGTTTCCATAATTAGAAAGTTCCCATAATTAGTAAGATTTCCATATTCTCATTTAGGTTAAGTCATTATCAAAACATATTATGGTTTTAGGGTGTATTTTAACTAGTCACAAAAGTTTAGGGTTAATAATGACGACTTTACATAAATTAGGGTTTTAAGTGTAATTATATCAAAGTTAAAGTACAAACATGAAAATATCTCAAGTAACCTGTTTTGAAACCATATTTATCAAGTTAACAAATTCAGCCCCTCAAGTTTCCCAATTTTACACTTTACACCTTTAAGTTATATAATTTGCATTTTAAACCTTATAATATCCATAATTACACATTAGACCCTTAGTTTATCAAAATTACACAATGGACACTTATTTCATCATATTATACGAATCCACCCTTAAGTATTCATAATTTACACATCAAGTCCCTCAAGTTATCAAAGTTACATATTTAACCCTTAATTTACATTTTCAACTTTTAATTATCAATAATTACATATTAAACCATTAAATTACCAAAATCACACATAACCCCCTGAATATATTTTATTACTCCATTCGACCCCAACATTCCAGAATTTACATGTTTAGTCCCTTCATTTTAATTATTTACAATTCGAACCCTAATTAAATAATAAATACATTTTAATCCTTTAAAACATAAAAATTACACATGACACCCCCAAGCTATATTTTATTCGAATAGTATGCAGTCCAAATTAAGTTCTAAAAATAACCCTTAAGTTTCAAAAGTTACAAAACACCCCCTAACATTTAAATACCAATCGTATAACATTTCATTAACAAAAACCCTAACTCTAAAAATACCAATCATTCACCAATCATTAGACCATCCTTAAACATCATTTAATTAATCAAAAACAGCCCTAAAACATAAACCCTAAATCGATCCACATTTTATTTCTTTTCTTTCTTTTCTTTTTCTTAAATCCGGTTATACATAAATCCAAAAATAATTCGATTAGGCCCCAATAATTCGAAGTAGCATTTTTCACAGATTATATCCATCATATGAAGCTCAAATAAATTATCATTCATGCCCAGAAAATTCGGATACACTTATTTAGGTTATATACACGATTTTAAGATCTAATTCACAAATAATTCAAAGATCATGCATGGTATGTTGTTATCATTTTATTTGATGTTTATAGATCATAAGAGACTTAGGAAAAATGGCAAACCGAATTTAGGATGAGTCGAAAGGCTGGCACGAAATCTTTCCCTTCGGTTCTACACGCGACACACCACAATTTATCACAGCCTCACGAGCGATCTACAAATCTTGTAGCCATTTTTCATAGAGTATATACGAGGTAAGGATCATGAGAAAAATGAGAAACGAATATTATATGGATCGGATGAATCATAGACGAATTAACTTACAATTTGTACTAGCGATAGGAAATAATTCACCACGTACGATCTGAGCAACACACAGCTTCGAATGTATTTTTCTAGGCTTCTTATGATGATGAAGAACAAGGGAAAATTAGTCTTGCAACTCCAGAAATTCGGATGAATTTTTGGTGGTTAATTCTAGGGTTTTTGATCCAATCGGTTTTGCTTTTAGGGAGAGAAAATGATTTTGATTGTTTAAAGGGTGATAAGGCCGAATATTAGGAGGAGGGGGAAATCAAAGGAGCGGCCTAATTAATGGATAGGTCAATCACCATTTATTTGGTATTAATTCCCATTTATTTGTAATTTAAATACACTTAATTAACTTTTAAAATTAAGTAAATGTATACTTAAGTATTTTTGAACTTGTTTATGTGAAATAATAATTTTTATAGCTTGTACAAATATTTTATGATGCTTTCTAATTATTTCATGTCATACTTGGCACATTTCATAATTTTTGGAATTTATTTATAAGTTATATAAGCCTTTATTTAATTTTCAAAGTTGTAGGGGCATTTTGGTCTTTTTACACATTTTAGATTTTAGGGTTTTACAATTTATCATATTTATCAAGTTAACAAATTCAGCCCCTCAAGTTTCCCAATTTTACACTTTACACCCTTAAGTTATATAATTTGCATTTTAAACCTTATAATATTCATAATTACACATTAGACCCTTAGTTTATCAAAATTACACAATGGACACTTATTTCATCATATTATACGAATCCACCCTTAAGTATTCATAATTTACACATCAAGTCCCTCAAGTTATCAAAGTTACATATTTAACCAGGGTTCATAGCAAAAGTTCAAATCAATGGATCATGTCAAAAGGATCATGGCAAAGGTTCACATTCAAAGGGTTCATAGCAATGGCATAGGGAAACCCTAATACGAATCAAAATAGAGACCGAAGGCTCCTTATACAAAGAGCAGAATTTGTTAACTTGATAAATATGGGAACATCCGTCAGGGGGACCGGGAGACTACTGGGGAATTTATGCAGCGATTTATGAGGCTGGCCAGTTTCGTTGGGCCAGAGATTACAGGAGATGCATACCGTCAGGCTAAGACATTTAAGTGGGCGTTAAAGAAATGGATATTGGACCGTATCGTGAATACGCATTATGATGATGTGGCGGCGGTTGCGAACGACGCTCGCAACATTGAGATGTTGCATAGTGATAGTAGTGGCTTTAATAAGCGTGATAGGGATGGTAACCGGGTGCATTCCAGGGGACAGAGTCAACAGGGACAGGGTCAGGATCAGAGAGGTCGACAGGACCATAGGTACGATCAGCATGGTCGCCAGGACCGGGACTACAGTCAGAGGCGACAGGATTCTCGGGGTTATGATAGGCAGATTTCTGGGAGGAGTGGCTACAATAACAACCCACGTCAGTATCGTGATCAGACCACTCGGGGTGCTCAGTCGGGTTATCAGTCAGGTTCTTCTGGACAGAGGAGGACCAATGAAGTGTTACCTCCTCCACCGCTGTGTCCCACTTGTGGAAAGCCTCATCCGGGGCCATGCCACAAGGCTTCAGGAGGATGCTTTGCTTGTGGGTCTCTTTCGCACAGAGTGAAGGATTGTCCGAATGACAAGAGGAAGCAGGTTGTTCCATCAGGTTCGGGTAGGCCAGCTCCTACTTCTGGTCGGGTTTATTCTCTCACACGTGATCAGGCGGCAGGCACGTCAGGTACCATTACCGGTTATCTTTATGTTGGAGATCATATTGTTTTTGTTTTATTTGACACCGGTGCTACACATTCTATAATATCTAATACGCTTGCCAAGAAAATAAAAGTAACTCCAACACCATTGAATAATCTTATATCTATCTCTACTCCTATGAAAACCCAAGTCATCATCGATTGTGAATATGTAAATTGTCCGCTAAGATTTGATGATTGTGTTCGTCCGGCTAATTTGCTTCCCCTCGATATGATTGATTTTGATATAATTTTGGGTATGGACTGGTTGTCTTCCCATAAGGCCTCTATCGACTGTCATGCCAGAAGTGTAAGATTTGGTGATATCCATCATCCGGATTTTGTTTATCACGGTTCGCAGCCTTTGAAATCTGTTAAACTTATTTCTGCTATGAAAGCTCGGACTCTAATCTCTCATGGTTGCCAAGGGTTTTTGGCCTCTGTTAAAGATACGTCTTCTCAGGGACGTGATGTTAGTAGTGTTCCCATTGTTCAGGAGTTCGCTGATGTCTTTCCCGAAGAGCTTCCTGGTATTCCTCCCACCAGAGAAGTTGAATTCAGTATTGATCTAGTTCCCGGTGCTGAGCCTATCTCTAAGGCTCCGTACCGAATGGCTCCTGTTGAACTCAAAGAATTGAAAGTACAGTTAGAGGAGTTATTGGAGAACGGTTTTATTCGTCCGAGCGTTTCTCCTTGGGGCGCTCCTGTGCTATTTGTGAAAAAGAAGGATGGTAGTATGCGCCTTTGTATTGATTACCGGGAGCTCAACCGCATTACTATCCGTAACCGCTATCCCCTTCCGCGCATCGACGATTTGTTTGACCAATTGCAAGGGGCAAAGCACTTCTCTAAGATTGATTTGAGATCGGGATACCATCAGCTTCGTGTGAGGGAACAAGATGTTCCCAAGACTGCTTTTCGAACCCGCTATGGTCATTACGAATTCCAGGTTATGCCTTTCGGCTTGACCAATGCTCCGGCCGTTTTTATGGACCTTATGAACCGGGTTTTTCATGAGTTCCTCGATAAATTTGTCATTGTCTTCATCGATGATATTCTTGTCTATTCGAAATCTAAGGAGGAGCACGAACAGCATCTTCGGACTGTGTTGGAGATTCTTAGACAGAAGAAGTTGTACGCGAAGTTTTCTAAGTGTGAATTCTGGTTAAGTCAGGTCGCGTTTCTAGGTCACGTTGTTTCTGCGGAGGGTATCACTATGGACCCAGCGAAGGTCGAGGCTATCACTAAATGGCCTAGACCTACGAATGTGACTGAGGTGAGAAGTTTTCTGGGACTCGCGGGTTATTATCGTCCTTTTTTTGAGGGTTTCTCGCGGCTAGCATTGCCATTGACACAGTTGATGAGAAAAGGGGAGAAATTTGTATGGACTGAGGAGAAGGAGAACAGTTTTGAGGAGCTTAAGCAGAGATTAGTGTCGGCACCTATTCTGACTCTTCCGTCTGGTTCGGGTGGTTACCAGATCTATAGTGATGCATCTAAAAAGGGTTTGGGTTGCGTTTTAATGCAGCATGGGAAAGTCATCGCCTATGCTTCGAGGCAACTGAAGCCGTATGAAGAGAATTATCCGACACACGATTTGGAATTGGCTGCAGTGGTTTTCGCTCTTAAGATATGGCGGCATTATCTATACGGCGAATCATGTGACATTTTCACCGACCACAAAAGCCTTAAATATATTTTCACGCAGAAGGAGCTCAATATGAGACAGAGGCGATGGTTGGAGCTCCTGAAAGATTACGATACCAACATCCAGTATCATCCCGGCAAGGCAAATGTGGTTGCCGATGCTCTTAGCCGGAAGTCGGGTATGATTGCTAGTATGAATTTTGAGCCTCGGATTTTAAATGATTTGGAGATTCTTGATGTTGAGTTTTGTGTTCGGGTTGTGACGGTTACTGGGCTAGTCTAAAGGTTGAGTCCAATCTCATCCTGCGGATTAAAGAAGCCCAGAAAGATGACGGTGAACTCTGGGCCATTGTGCAGAATGTGGAAGATGGGAAGCAATCTGAGTTCCGAGTTGATGAGTTTGGTGTGGTATGGTTCGAGGATCGTCTGTGTGTTCCTAACGATCCTGATTTGCGAGAGGCTGTTTTGTCAGAGGCGCATAGTTCTCCCTTTACTATACATCCGGGTTCCACCAAAATGTACCGAGATCTGAAGCAGCACTTTTGGTGGAGCGGCATGAAACATGATGTGGCTTCTTATGTAGCTAGGTGTTTGACTTGTCAGCAGGTCAAGATCGAACACCAGAGAGCCAGTGGATTATTGCAGCCGTTAGATATTCCAACCTGGAAGTGGGAGGAAATTTCTATGGATTTCGTATCGGGTTTGCCACTTACCAGAAAGAAACATGATGCGATTTGGGTGGTCGTCGATCGACTAACCAAGTCGGCTCATTTTCTACCGATTCGTATGGATTACAGTGTTAGCAGATTGGCAGAGATTTTCGAGCAGGAGATAGTTAGACTACACGGTATGCCTACCGCTATTATTTCAGATAGGGATCCACGTTTTACTTCCCGGTTTTGGAAAGGACTGCATAGAGCTTGGGGTACACAGCTTAAGTTCAGTACGGCTTTTCACCCTCAGACAGATGGTCAGTCGGAGCGGACCATCCAGACATTGGAGGATATGCTGAGGGCATGTGCGTTAGAGTGGACGGGTAGTTGGGACGAGTATCTTTGTCTGGTAGAGTTCGCTTATAACAACAGCTGGCATGCTAGTATTCGGATGGCTCCTTTCGAGATGTTGTATGGGCGGAAATGTAGAGCACCCATTTGTTGGAACGAAGTGGGAGAGCGTGCTATTGAGGGTCCGGAGTTGGTTCAGATCACGAATGAGAAGGTAGATGTTGCTAGGGAGAAGTTGAAAGAAGCTCGGGCTGGTCAGAAAAGTTATGCGGATAAGCACCGTCGTGATTTGGAGTTTCAGGTGGGTGATCGGGTCTTCCTTAAGGTTTCACCGTTTCGAGGAGTTAAACGTTTTGGAATCAAGGGCAAGCTGAGTCCTCGATTCATCGGACCATTCGAGATCCTGGAACGTATTGGAGAGGTTTCATACCGTCTAGCTCTACCTCCCCAGCTTTCGCATGTGCATGATGTATTCCATGTATCTCTTCTACGGGGATACAACTATCATCCTCTTCATGTGGTATCTTATCCTTTCGATCAGATTCAACCGGATATGTCTCTTCCGGAGGAGCCGGAAGCGGTTCTGGATCGCCAAGAGCGAGTTATGAGACGTAAAGTCATTCCATTCGTTAAGATTCTTTGGCGGAACCACCCAGAGCGGGAAGCTACCTGGGAGACCGAGGAGTCTATTCGAGCTAGTTATCCTCATTTTGTATTCTGATCTGGTATGTCTCTATTTTGTTTCCGTTCCATTTCAGTTCTACTTCTTTGCAAATTTCGAGGACGAAATTTTTCGTTTAGAGGGGAAGAATTGTAAAACCCTAAAATCTAAAATGTGTAAAAAGACCAAAATGCCCCTACAACTTTGAAAATTAAATAAAGGCTTATATAACTTATAAATAAATTCCAAAAATTATGAAATGTGCCAAGTATGACATGAAATAATTAGAAAGCATCATAAAATATTTGTACAAGCTATAAAAATTATTATTGCACATAAACAAGTTCAAAATTACTTAAGTATACATTTACTTAATTTTAAAAGTTAATTAAGTGTATTTAAATTACAAATAAATGGGAATTAATACCAAATAAATGGTGATTGACCTATCCATTAATTAGGCCGCTCCTTTTATTTCCCCCTCCTCCTAATATTCGGCCTTATCACCCTTTAAACAATCAAAATCATTTTCTCTCCCTAAAAGCAAAACCGATTGGATCAAAAACCCTAGAATTAACCACCAAAAATTCATCCGAATTTCTGGAGTTGCAAGACTAATTTTCCCTTGTTCTTCATCATCATAAGAAGCCTAGAAAAATACATTCGAAGCTGTGTGTTGCTCAGATCGTACGTGGTGAATTATTTCCTATCGCTAGTACAAATTGTAAGTTAATTCGTCTATGATTCATCCGATCCATATAATATTCGTTTCTCATTTTTCTCATGATCCTTACCTCGTATATACTCTATGAAAAATGGCTACAAGATTTGTAGATCGCTCGTGAGGCTGTGATAAATTGTGGTGTGTCGCGTGTAGAACCGAAGGGAAAGATTTCGTGCCAGCCTTTCGACTCATCCTAAATTCGGTTTGCCATTTTTCCTAAGTCTCTTATGATCTATAAACATCAAATAAAATGATAACAACATACCATGCATGATCTTTGAATTATTTGTGAATTAGATCTTAAAATCGTGTATATAACCTAAATAAGTGTATCCGAATTTTCTGGGCATGAATGATAATTTATTTGAGCTTCATATGATGGATATAATCTGTGAAAAATGCTACTTCGAATTATTGGGGCCTAATCGAATTATTTTTGGATTTATGTAATTACCGGATTTAAGAAAAAGAAAAGAAAGAAAAGAAATAAAATGTGGATCGATTTAGGGTTTATGTTTTAGGGCTGTTTTTGATTAATTAAATGATGTTTAAGGATGGTCTAATGATTGGTGAATGATTGGTATTTTTAGAGTTAGGGTTTTTGTTAATGAAATGTTATACGATTGGTATTTAAATGTTAGGGGGTGTTTTGTAACTTTTGAAACTTAAGGGTTATTTTTAGAACTTAATTTGGACTGCATACTATTCGAATAAAATATAGCTTGGGGGTGTCATGTGTAATTTTTATGTTTTAAAGGATTAAAATGTATTTATTATTTACTTAGGGTTCGAATTGCAAATAATTAAAATGAAGGGACTAAACATGTAAATTCTGGAAAGTTGAGGTCGAATGGAGTAATAAAATATATTCAGGGGGTTATGTGTGATTTTGGTAATTTAATGGTTTAATATGTAATTATTGATAATTAAAAGTTGAAAATGTAAATTAAGGGTTAAATATGTAACTTTGATAACTTGAGGGACTTGATGTGTAAATTATGAATACTTAAGGGTGGATTCGTATAATATGATGAAATAAGTGTCCATTGTGTAATTTTGATAAACTAAGGGTCTAATGTGTAATTATGGATATTATAAGGTTTAAAATGCAAATTATATAACTTAAAGGTGTAAAGTGTAAAATTGGGAAACTTGAGGGGCTGAATTTGTTAACTTGATAAATATGGTTTCAAAACAGGTTACTTGAGATATTTTCATGTTTGTACTTTAACTTTGATATAATTACACTTAAAACCCTAATTTATGTAAAGTCGTCATTATTAACCCTAAACTTTTGTGACTAGTTAAAATACACCCTAAAACCATAATATGTTTTGATAATGACTTAACCTAAATGAGAATATGGAAATCTTACTAATTATGGGAACTTTCTAATTATGGAAACTTACTAAATATGGAAATCTGCTAAAAATGGAAAGTTACTTAAAATGGAAAGATGTGTAATTCTTTTCTACCCCTCTAGGTGTGAAGAAGGAGAGGACCTGATCTTTTCATCTTATTCATTTCTGGTTGTGTTTGCTTTTGGAATAAGGTACAGATATTCTGCTCTTTGTATAAGGAGCCTTCGGTCTCTATTTTGATTCGTATTAGGGTTTCCCTATGCCATTGCTATGAACCCTTTGATTGTGAACCTTTGCCATGATCCTTTTGACATGATCCATTGATTTGAACTTTTGCTATGAACCCTGTGATATGAACTTTGACATTTGGACTGTGATTATGACCATATGAACCTCTGCTTTGATATATAAACCTTGACCCTTTCAGTTTGATACCCGAGCCAAATGTGTTTCCTAGCCATGAAGGTAACATGGCCGTGTCTGTGATGCACCACTGACATGACTAGTGTGTAGCCCTAGTGATTTGGTTACACCGTCCCCATTGTGATTTATGAAATGCATGCGATTATTATTATGATTATGGCCAATGTGATTTGTGGGGGGCGAATGGATGCATCCTAGGTACGTTGTGATATGTGATTATGATATGATATGTGCTATGTGGTGACTGATGATGGGTGCAATCCACGTCTTTCACAAAATGTGGGAGCTTATCACTCCATTGGATACATGAGGACACCCCTCATATTATCTGGTTACTAAGAGGTATCCCCTCTAGATTATGCAGGCTTATGTGATGTGATATGTGTGGGCTCGTGGTGGATGACTGTCCTAACCTTTACTCTTGTACCTTATTTATATCTCTTTCATTATGCTTCGTTTGTTCGTTTCCGTTTATATTATATATCTGTTCACTGGGCTTTTTAAGCTCAGCCGCACGTTTTCTTTTCGTGTGCGGCAGGTATCTAAGCTAAGAGCTTTTGGATTATGCTTTGGATGGGATGAGAGTTAGATGAAGCTTTGACCTTAGATGACCACCTTTATCTTATGACTTTGTTTTGATCATGGATTTCATTGTATTCGTACCTTTGGATTATTTCCTTTCCTTGAACTTATGTATTATTCAAGTCGTGTTGACTTGACTTTCTCTTATGAATTTATTTAAGACTTCCGCTGTGTTATTATGTATGCTTTGGTGTGTCACCATAATGTGATGCTTCTACCCTTGTCGGGTTGGGGTGTTACAAAAGGCGTTTTGGTAATCATAACCCGGTGGCTTTGGACATTCGCCAATGAGATGGTTTGGGCTTCCACATCTAAAGCACTTTCTTTTCCTATAGTTATCATTCCTATTTCTTTGAAGAGATCTTCTTTCATCTCGTGGTTGTCTTGTGAATCTTCCTCGTCTCTTTAGAAATTTCTTGAACTCTCTTACGGCCATAGTATATTCTTCGTTATCACTCTCGAAAGTTGAGCTATCCTCTTCACTAGATTCCTTCCTAGCTTTCAATGCAATTGACTTGCTTTCCTCTCTTTTTCCTTTGACCATCTCGGAGTCTTTCTTTATTATTGCTTCGTAGATTTTCAAGTTGCCGATCAACTCGTCAAGTTGAAGAGCTGACAAGTTCTTCGATTCTTCAATCGCCGTAACCTTAGCCCGCCATTTTGGATGAAGAGCCCTAAGAAATTTCCTAACAAAATTCTTACTAGAAAAATTCTCATCAAGTGCTTTTAAACTTGTGATGATAGTGTTAAACATAGCAAAAGCATTATCTATTGATTCTCTCTCCGGAATCGTAAATTGTTCATATTGTTGAACAAGAAGATCTATTTTATTATCTTTGACTTGACTATTACCTTGGTGAGTTATTAGTAAGGAGTTCCAAATTTCTTTTGCGGTTTCACACATAAAGATCCTTTCGTATTCTTTACGTGGTAACGCATTATAAATAACCATTTTTGCCTCATTATTTTTAGCAAGTTTCTTTTTCAAATCATCATTTTGTTTTTCAAAAGGTACAATTTCATCTCTTTTAGTTAAAGGATTATTTTGAATAGGGGGGAAATCACCATAGGTAATAACATGCCAAAGATCAAGATCTTTTGATTTCACATAAGTTTCGAATCTATTTTTCCAATAAAGAAAACCATTACTTTCAAAAAGCGGTGGTCTTTGCATAGATTGCCCTTCTAAATATTTTTCCGATTCTATAGATCGATTCAAGTTTTAAAATACACTTTATTTTAAAAATCTTGTTTGACGTGGCTCTTGATACCAATTGTGGAAAACTAGAAGGGGGGTTGAATAGTTTTACGTCTTTTTAATTTTATTATGAAAACTTTGTTTACTTTTAAAAACTTAGATTCGAATTTATGTGAACTCAACTCTTGAACAATATGAACAAATATAAGTAAATCTAAATTAGCAATGCAAGTAAAGTAATGAAATGAAACGAAAGATAAAGATGGAAAGATCTAACCGCGAGACAAAGGATTTATAGTGGTTCGGCTACAAGGACACCTTCCTTGCCCTACTCCACTCCCCGAGCACCTAACTCGAGAGTTTTCTTCACTATGTCAACAAGCTCCCTTATGGCGGAGAAAACCTTACACAACTTTCGCTTACACCGGTTTAACGACACAAAGCTAAATGTCGAGTTCTAATCGTAGCTAGAACCAATCTCACAACTTATATCACAACTTATTCACAACTTCTTCACGACTTCTTCACACCTTCTTCACGACTTCTTCACGCCTTCACTACTTACACACCTTAACTACTTACACACCTTAACTTCTTCACAACTTCACTACGGCTTCACAACTTCTTCACAACCTAGCACTACTTATATACTCTTCTACTTCTTCACGCCTTCACTACTTACACACCTTAACTTCTTCACAACTTCACTACTTACACACTAATCTAGCCTAACCAACTATGCTCACACCTATCTAACAAATATACACAACTTGTACAAATGAATGAATGATTTACAAAGTTTACTAGGATTAGAGTATTCTTCTTTTGCACTTGGGTGGTAGAAGCTTGGATCACTTGGAAACCAATGCTTAATAGAATATGATCAAAGGATTTTAGAAAGGATTTACAAGGATTAGAGGAGATTTAGAACAGAAGGTTTGGGGTGCAAAAGGTGAGGAAAAAGTCCAGGGAAAGTCCAGTATTTATAGGCAAATCTGGACAGCTGGAGGAGCGGGGCGGTCCCCTTAAATAGGTGGCCGGCCCCCTTAAAATTAAGGGGACCGCCTAGTAAAATTAAGGGGGCCGCCCTTCCTGACCGTTGCCCAGATTTT
The DNA here is from genome assembly GCA_021014915.2 of Artemisia tridentata subsp. tridentata. NCBI lineage: Eukaryota > Viridiplantae > Streptophyta > Magnoliopsida > Asterales > Asteraceae > Artemisia > Artemisia tridentata. The sequence continues at coordinate 16,881,531 of CP139501.1, read as the reverse complement.
TCTTTTTGTGGGGAAGGTTTTTCTGGAACATTTTTACCATTTTTGGTTAAAAATTTGAATTCATAATTTTATAAAAGATTAAACATTTTTATTTAATACCAAAAATGATTTTCTAAAAGATAAAAAATGTTTTGGGTCATTTTATAAAAAATCTAGTGATTAAGAAAATGTTCCTTTGATCATATAATGCATTAAGCATTTGTTCATTCATACCTTAAGTGATTAAGTTGTAGAAATGAATATTTCCAACTAAATACTTGTTTACTTAATAAGTTTATGTTTGATGAGTTTACATTTTGTGATCATCAAACATAGAGATATGAATAAGTATTGATAATGTTTTTAGGCATTATTTATATCAACAGAAGTAGCCACAATTGTTTGCTTCTTACACTGCCATGAGATAAGTCTACACCCAAGGAATTGACATCCTCCAGTTGTTGACTTTCTGTCCAAGCTAGCACCAGCATAATCACTATCTGAGAATGCTACCAAGTCAAAAGGTGACTCTCTAGAATACCATAGTCCCAACCTAGGTTGACCCTTGAGATATCTAAAAATTCTCTTGACTGCTGTTAAATGAGAAACCTTTGGAGTTACTTGAAATCTTGCACAAGCACAAACAGAGAACATGATATCAGGTCTTGATGATGTAAGATACATCAAAGAACCTATCATAAATCTTTATGTGTGTACATCCACATTTTCTCCATCTAAGTCTTTAAGAAGTGGTTTCTCAGAGTCCATTGGTGTGCTTGCCATTTTTGAATCAGCAAAGTTGAACTTCCTAAGTATATCAGCAACATATTTATCTTGACTAATAAATATGCCTTCATATGATTGTTTAACTTGCAAACCCAAAAAGAATGTAAGTTCCCCCATGGAACTCATCTGAAACTTATCATGCATAAGCTTCTCAAACTCCAAACATATCTCCTTCCTTGTAGATCCAAAGATCATATCATCCACATACACCTGTACTAACAAAAGATCACTCTTCTGCTTCTTGATGAATAATGTCTGATCAATCTTGCCTCTTTGAAATCCATTTTCAATTAAGTAGGAAGCTAGTGTTTCATACCATGCTCTAGGTGCCTGATGAAGGCCATAAAGAGCCTTTACAACTCTGTACACTTTTTCTGGATTGTCAGGATCAATGAACCCTGTAGGTTGTGATACATATACCTCTTCTTTAATAGTGCCATATAAAAATGCACTCTTGACATCCATTTGATAAACTGTGAAGCCTAAAAATGAAGCATAAGCTAAGAAAAGCCTAATTGCCTCAAGTCTTGCTACTGGAGCAAAAACCTCATCATAGTCTATACCTTCTTGTTCTGTGTACCCTTGGGCTACTAATCTAGCCTTGTTCCTAATCATTATTCCCCTTTCACCCCTTTTATTCTTGAAAACCCATCTAGTGCTAATTACCTTTGCATCCTTAGGTAAATCAACTAGCACCCATACCTTCTGAATCTTGAACTGAAGAAGCTTCTCTTGCATAGCTTCTACCCAGCTTGAATCATCTAAGGCTTTCAGAATGTTCTTTGGTTCATCTTGTGAGAGAAAACATACAAACAAGCAAGAGTTTGAAAAACTCATGCAGTTTTGAAGCATAAAGGGCATCAAGAAGCCCTTGTTGGTCTGAAGACATTAGTTGTAGTCTTGTCTTCACACCTGATTGTACATCTCCAATCACATTTTCTAGGGAGTGGACTTTGTGAATCCTTGTGTGTGGGGTTGAAGGAACTTGATAGTTAGGTGTGATATTGCTCAAATCCACCTCTCTATCTGAGAAATCTGCTTCATTTGAGTCTGAAGGGCCAGCAGTAGAATCATTTGGCCTAGCAGCAGAAAAATTAAGCCTAGCAGTAGAATGCTCTGTCTCAGCAGCACTATCATCAGCAGAAACATTTTGTTGTTCCTTTGTTCCATCTTCCTTGTGTTCACTTTCAACATCTTCTTTAGCTTTACCAGAATAAGATTCATCATTTGTTGAAGTTGAATCCACACTGGTACTTATTGGCATCCATACATGATCTTGATTTGTCTCCTTGTCTAACCCTGCCTCATTTGTTGTTTGTGGACCTGAAAAATCATTAGTCTCTACAACAACAGGCACATAATTCATAGAATGGGTTAATGAATCTAGATCAAATAGCCAATTAGGACCTTGACCTACTACATTGGATTTATGCTCTAAAAATTCCACATGTAGGTTTTCCTCTACTTTCTTAGTTCTTAAGTTGTATACTCTAAAAGCTTTGCTATTGAGAGAATATCCAACTAAGAATCCTTCATTTGCTTTACCATCAAACTTTCCAAGATGGTCTAAGGTATTGAGAATTGTCACATGACATCCAAAAGGTCTAAGAAATCCTATTGCAGGAGTTCTACCTCTAAAAAGTTCATATGATGTCTTATTGTGAGGCTTAACAACTAAAACTCTATTCTGGACATAGCAAGCATGGTTGACTGCTTCAGCCCAAAAAGTTATAGGTAGCTTAGAGTCAGCTAACATAGTTCTAGCAGCTTCTATTAGTGTTCTATTTTTTCTTTCAGCAACTCCATTTTGTTGTGGAGTTCTAGCAACACTAAACTCTCTCCTAATACCTTTTTCTTTGCAGAATTCATCCATAACTCTATTTTTGAACTTTGTCCCATTATCACATCTAATGACTTTTACTCTTTTGCTTACTAGGTTTTCTATCTCTATAATGAAAGTCTTAAGGATGCTAGGTGTCTCATCCTTAGTAGCTAAAAAGAAAACCCATGTAAATCTACTATAGTCATCAGTAATAACTAGACAATATCTCTTATGTTGCATACTTCTAACATTTGTAGGACCAAATAAGTCAATATGAAGCATAAACAACGATTGATTGATAGAGTTAAAAATCATGGGCTTACAAGTGGTTTTGTGTTGTTTGCTAATGAGTGTGTTAATACTCATCATTTCTGTCACATTTAGACTACAAAAACATTTAAAAACATGCAGATATGCTTCAAAATACAGAAAATATCATTTGATTGTGTTTTTATTTGTTTCATGTGCAAAAGGATTAAAAACAATTGAAAAACGAACATAGTTTGCATAATTGTCAATTTCAGTCCTTTAACTTTCAGAAATTGGCAAAAATAGTCCCTGGTGTTAAAAATGTGGAAAATATCATTCAAGGTCCCTAAACTATTTAACTTTTACAATATTGGTCCTTGGATGAAAGTTTTAAAGAAATGGCAGTTTTGGTCCTTCAAGTTTTAAAAATGCCAAGTTTAGTCCCTGAACTTTCAGAGAGTGGCAAATTAGGTCCCTGAAGATTAAACAATTCAAAATTCCATTTTTCTAAAACCCTTAACCCATTTCTATTCCAAAAAAATCCAAACTTACCCAAGTTTGACCACAGAAAAGTCAAAGCAGGATTAAATAAGTAGAAGTCAAACTTCTACAATAACTAGAAAGTCAAACCTTCACAAAAACTGCCATACTGCTTCTTCTTCCACCTCACCTTGCCAGCTGCTACTATCCCTTCCACCTCACTACCCACTTCACAGTTTGTCCCCTCCACCTCCACAAACACCCAAAAATCCTTAATTGCTAAATCCTGCTCTAATCCACTATCAAGACTTTTGGCGCCAAAAACACGTTCAATGGCTGGGATCACTTTCAGACTATCAATGGCCATGATTTGTGATGGGATTTGCTCAGAAGGCTAGTGGGAATTCAAAAGATCTATATATATCAAGAAAGAAGCAGAGAAGAAAAGTAAGTAGGAGTAGTGTAACTTTAGATAACGTAGGTAATGTAATTTAGTTTCCAGTTGTTATTTTCAGTTAAATTTGGTTGTACTCAGTTATTTTAATATAATTCAAACTTCTTTGAACCTTTAATTTAAGTTTTGTTCTTTAAAATTCGGATTTAGTGATTTTGAGTGAAATTGACACTTCACTTGGAAATTGTTAAATGTTGTTATCTCTTGTTCCATTAAGCTAATTTACAGTTGCTTATAAGCTTTTTGAAGCTTAGATACCACCTAGAGGACTTGTACTCAGTTTACTAAAAAAATTAAGAAAAATACCAAAAAAATAGGCATTAAACAAAAAAATTAGTTGTTTTGAAGATATAAGCATGGAGCAAGGGAATTCTGGAATGGCTCTGGGTTAGTTGCTTCTTGGGAAGCTATAGGCAGTGTTCATTGTCCTTGGTTCCTCAGTTTGGCTTGGATTCACTTTCGTAAGCCTTATTTTCACATTTTTGCTTTTTACTGTACGTGTGCTTATAGACTGCTTATCTTTGCTAATTTGTGTTTCTTAGGTGTAGTGTAATAGGATTCTTGCTTGATATTGCTAGATTGTTCAATAAAATCTTGTGTTGCTTACCCTTTTAGTTTAACTGTCAAAATAGTTTAAATATGGATCCATGTGTATTGTTGTGCTTGTTGCTGTTTATCTGTTTCTTTAAGCTTATTATGTCATAAAGTGTCCTTACAAATCAGTTTTATGGTCTAGTTTACTCTTATGCTTTGAAACTCTCATAATCAGTACCTTTAAGGAGTGTTTGGCATAGAGCAGTCAAATAGGTCAAGCAAGCTATTACTGTACATTTGCAACTTACCCAACTTCAAACCAGCTTAATTTAACCAATATAAGTTGTTTTTGAGATCAGATTAGCCAATTAGATAGATAATCAAAGTTTGTATCACCTATGATCATTTTAGACCCTAAACTGCCCATATAAGCTAGAATAAGTCAGAAGCTTATTCTGGCCTATCCCTTGGCACTTTTGAACTCCCCATAGGCCATTTAGTAAGTACCAAGAAGCCCAGACCTTTGTGCCTTATGCAAACCAGTATGCACACCACAACAGTCAAACAGACTGCATTTTCAGTTTTTAGTGGTTTTTGAAGATCTTTGGTGAATTTTCATTAACTCATCACAAGCCCTAATTAGCTGAAACTTTGGATTATTAATCTCACCCAGCTCATCTATAAGCTAGTAATTTTAGTTTATTTTTAGTAATTTTTTAAGACCCATAAAACATCCTTGCAAAAGGGCAAATTTTGCCCTGTGCCTGCCTTATCAGCAGACTCAGTTTAAGCTGAGCTTGTTGAGAGCTTTTCAGCTCTTAAGCCCTAGCTTTTTAATGAACCTTTAGCTTATTATTATCCATCTCAGTCCATTTTAACTTTTTCCACTAGCTTATAATTTAGTTTCTAGCTTTTAGCTTAATTTGAAAAATCCAAGTCCTTAATAGCCTATTAGACTAACTGTTGGTATAAGCTCCTTGTTTGTAGCTTATTAATAAGATTTAAAAATAATTTTGAGTTTTAAAGTTGTTAATATATAGCTAAATAATAAGTTTGTAAAAGAAAAAGTAAAAAAATAAAATAAATTTGCAAAAGGCCTGGGTGGGATTCGAACCCCAGACCTCTTGCTCACACACACACAGCCCCAACCACTATGCCCTTGGGTCTTTTCCAGTATTGTTTTGCAATATTTAATATATAACCTTGTTTTCAGTTTTAAAGCTTAATAAGCTAATTAGCTTAATAGCAGCCTATCTAAATACGCTGTGGCCACCTTTTTATTTTTCTTAGCCTTTTAATAACTTAAAATAATTTAGGAAAAATTTCCAAAATTTTCCTTATAGTTTTAGTATTTTTAATAATTTAATTAGTGTAAAATAGTTTTTAATTCATAATAAATAAAATATTAATCAGAAAAATATAAATCTTTTTTCTATAATTTTTTTTTATGATTAGGATTCCAAAAATATAATTTTCACATCCGTGGGATTTATATTGATCAGAATTCACGTTTTATTTTGTACGTTTACGTAAATTTAAATTAAACGTACGCGTTTTTAGATTTTAGACGTTTCTAAGTATTTTGCTTTCACGTACTTGTTTAAGCTATTTCCTTTTATATTTCCTTAGTTTAATCAATCATAACCTTTTCCTGTTCAATTTCACTCGATCACAGATTCGTTTTATTTCAGTTTACACACCTCGTTGGGACTTGACGACCTGGTGATGAACTCAAATAAGTATATTTTATTATCATCATTTATCCTATTTATTTGACTTGTTTTATTATATTATCTGTGAGAATTGATACGTTAATGTTTACTTTTGCAATTCTCAGGTAAAAACAAGTATTATGTGAAACTTGGCGATTTTGGACTAATTATGGAGCAAAACAAGCAAGAAGTTAAGAGTCTACTGAAATGTACAAGATCAAGACATTCTGCTCCAGATACGCCGCATCTTGCTTATTACATACGGCGCATCACTATCAAGATTTCACAAGATATTATCCAAGACGGCAAAGGACATGCGCCGCATCTAAGAATGGAGTTACGCCGCATCTTCTGGCGGTGTACGAATATTCCTGAATATATTAATCTTGGACCCCACGCGAAGTTAATTCAATGCGCCGCATCTACTTATTCAATGCACCGCATCTTACCTTAGACAGAAACTATAAATACCCCAAGGCCAGACGAATTTTAGAGACTTTTGGTACGTACGATATACGAAGGACAGAAGCCCTAAGCCGAATTCAGACGAAGTAGCAACACAAGACACACCTTGAACGAAGATACAAGAGCTGTAAGAAGGTCCTGCATGTATTTAATTCATTAAGTAGTTTTGTTTTAATGTATTAGTACACTTTAATTGGTCAGGATTGATGGGCTTGTGATCATGGATTTAACCATGCACTTCGACTCCCCTTAAAATTGCTTTCCCATTAATTTAAGTTTATATGTTGATGTCTTTGGTGACTTTTATTAGTGCATTGATAACCTCTGTGTCTAGCTGAGCATTGCTTGGGTCGCCATGCCCCTTCCTCGCCTATTTATTAGATCGCCTATGCATTCTATCGTCTGTAGAAAAGTAGGAAGAAAGATAAATGGGATAGTCATAAGTAATCATTAAGGGTTTACTCACCGATAAGATTAGAACCAACGAGAAAGGACTTAATCTCGGTGCGTTGCATCGAACTATACACTTCATATAAAACTAGCAATAAAACAAGTGACAAGCTACTTAAATATCAGGACAGGTCTTCTTATTGTCTCAAGTATTTATCTGTGTATGTGTGTGCTACTCGCTGATTCGTGCTTATTAGTTTAGTTTATTATTTAATCACAACCAAACCGTGCCAGTCTCTCAGGCTGAAACCCCCTTGCGTTAGATTTGGTTGTATAGCTAACTTAAGATATTAAAATACTGATTAGAATAACTAGATAATACGTTCCACTCTTAGTGATCGACACTCTACTTACCATTATATTCATACTGACCGGGTACACTGCTCGTTAAAGTGTGTGTGTTATTGATAAGTCGGCTAAATATAAATTTAAAACTTGAATACTGCTAAAACCAAAACGACATACCGTGGGTATAAATTAGAGCATACGCACACGCGCATCAAGTTTTTGGCGCCGCTGCCGGGGAGTGAATTGTTATTATCTGTTAATTTGATTAGTATTTTAATTAGGTTTTTCTTTTTAATTTTTAATCTAACCGCTAACTCTGTTGTATATTAGTTAAATTGCATTCATTGTATTATTTGCATATTTTCTGTTTTGTGTGTTATTTATTTTCTTTTATTTTTGTTTCTTTTCGTTTGTTTTTATTTTTGTTTTCATTTTTCTGTTTTTCTGCATACTGCTATCGTTGTACTGAGCTAATTCAAACGATACGGCGCATCTATTTTCTTAGATACGGCGTATTGCGTTTAATTTTGATAAAATACAACGCGTTTAATTAATTCGATACGACGCATCTTTCCCCAAGATACGGCGTATCTGTTTTTAATAAGAAATTTTTCTAAACGTTAACGCCATACGACGCATCTGCTTTTGCAGATACGGCGTATCTATTATTTTAATTAAAAACAGTTTTCGAATTATTAAACAGATACGACGCATCGATCTCTGTCGATACGGCGTATCTTCTGAATCAAAAATCTTGTATTTTGAAACGTAATGAAAATACGACGCATTAACTTTTGTTAATGCGACGCATTTAATTTTAATAAGTATATCGATTTTTGATAATTAAAACTGATACGGTGCATTCTAATTTCTAAGCGGCGTATCTATTTTCTGAATAAAGTCTGATTAAATTTTAACGATTATAAGATACGGCGTATCCAACTTTTTGGATGCGGCGCATCGTCTGCAGATATCAGTAACTTTTATTTTTCGTATTCCGTTTTCGATGTTGATTTTCTGATATATTACTTTCTTGAACATACCCTACTGATGCTTTCGTGATTATTTTAGAAGGAAAATGGTCGGATTCGGAGAACTGATTGACTTCGACTTCGAAGCCAAATTTATGGATGGAATATTAGTGCAAGATAAATCACTCGAACGTTACGATGGGGACTACATTGAACTTAATGACCTTGATGGACCATTAGAATCCAATGACCTGTTCATGGATGATGCGGAATCTGAGTTAGAAGAAGGAGAAATTCTGGATAGTCCAAAAGTCAACGTTATTAATACTAGGAATTACGATGAATTTGAGGGATATCATGGTTCTTGGGATTACGGTAGAAGGATCCACGCCGATTGTGCTTACAATTTGCAATTCTCATGCATGATTGGGTACAAGTGTATTGACGCCAATTTCTTTCCTATTTTACCGATCAATTTCATGTCAAGAAGCTTTTACAATTCTATTATAAGAAAAAAAGTGGAGTATAAGGGAAAGAATGTAGTTGGAGCCTTCATTAATGTCCCGGTCTTCGTTGGATGTTTTACTATTGTTACTGAGTTCGCCATTGTTGAAGACATGAATGCCTATTGTGACAGCGATATGGGTGACGTGATTGTTGGAAAACCATTTTGTAGGGAGATCACTATTAATTCAAAACGATTTGAAGGAAAGATCACCTTTCAATGTGGAAGCGACGTTATCACTTATATGATGCCCCGAACTCACCATGGGTTTAAACATGCTACTAGTAGGTTCTGCTACAAATTTTCTCCATTCCTTTTTATTGGTGATGATGACATGAAGAGAGGGATAGAGTACCCATATCAAATGATGGAAGGATTCTACAAAGGAGTGTTGAAGTTGGGACCTAAATATATACGTGACGAATTTGTTGCTAAATGGATCCTACGTGGCAATGTGGGAATCAATAGAACAGAATAAGGAGCTGAACGTGAGTCTAACTTGAAGACTCTGGAATAAAGACAAGTGCTGACCGGGAGACAACCCGGAAAATTTTTACTATTCTGTTCTGTGTCGAGTCAGTCAGGCCCGCAGAGGATACGGCGCATCTCAATCCTAAGATGCGACGCATCTCCTGCACTGGTCATATCTTACTTTATTTTTCTGCATTTTTTACTTTTAACTTTAAAACTTTTTGTCAGTTTTTTTATTTAATGCGGCGCATCCCTGGTTAAGGATGCGACGCATCTTTTATTCTGATTCGTATTTATTCCAGGCTCGATACGGCGTATCTTCTTCCATAAGATACGGCGCATCGACTGACCTGATGATTTTCATTTTAATTTTTATGTTTTATTTTTACTAACTACTAATGTATTATGCAAGTTTGAACTTTCTTAATTTAGGTGTGTTAAAGTATTGGTGGTATTATAGATTCCTGCATTTCCTGTGGATACATCAATTATGAAGCTTAAACGTTCTCATCCACAAGAAAGATGATTTTTGCTCTTATACAAATAATGGAGGATCATACCGAGCAAATCTCAGGGGAGTTTTCCTGTTCTAATTCTTTTATTTTCCATTTTTTAATCTTTGATACAAACAACGAGGACGTTGTTTAACTTAAGTGGGGGGATTGGAGAATTAGAACACTTACTTGTCCTAAACTTTTCAAAATATGCTTAAAATGTGCTTAATATATCAAAATTTAAAATTTTTAGCATGTTTTTGTTTAAGATGTAAGTTGCATAGCTGCACACATGACGTTATTTTTCAAAAATTGTGACTTTTCAAAATTCACAAATCTATGAGTGTGCCGGTGACTTGTAAACTTTAGAACTTGGCTTGTATACTATTCGAGACCACCATAATAAGTATTATTTATATAATTGGAATGACTTGTCTAAATTGGTAAATTTCTAGGATTACACCCAAATAGCCTTTATATGTTATGTGATATTAACTAACTACACTGGTTAGTTAACCCCCGTATAAACCCTTTTGTTACTCTCATTTTTAGAGTAAGATACCCCTAGAAAAACACTCAGAGCCATTCCTTTCGTTTCTTACACCTTTGTTATAATGTTTCGTTACACCCTTACACCTTAGCCTACCCTGTAGATTAAAATCCGTGGTTAATTGCTTTAGGCAAAGTGTGTTTCCTTACATTACCTGTGTTCGCGTGCGTAATTCATTATCTATGGTTAGGTCGGGAAATTGCACAATGCAATTGGAGTGAAAGTAAATATTGTATATCTTTGAGTTTATTTTTTTTGTGTGTGTTTACTATTTTCACTATTACCGTTATTTCTGAAGTCATGAAAAGTATGGAAAAATTATCCAGAGTTATCGTTATAGTGATGTGGTGAAATTTTACACATCTATGTATATGTTGAAAAAAAAAATCGAAAAAATGAGTAAAGAAAAAGAAAAAGAAAAGTTGGATGTTTATTTTAACCAACTTATGTAAAGTTTTGTATTAAGTGGTTGATATCACCACTATTTGTTATATATTATATTTATGGATTGAATGGGAGTTGAACGTTAAGGGAACACCAACTAAAGGTTATTCTTTGACTGAGATCTTGTTGAGTATAATTCGTGTCTACCTAAAGCGTGTGTTTCAAGTGTTAAAGCGTGAGGTATTCTATGATATGAGTCTTATTCATGGGATGGTTGGGATAGTAATTAACCACACTTAGGATTTTAATTTATCTGTTTTGTTTATTTTTCATTTTACACCAATTTGTATCCCAAATATTATCCATACCCTATATTATTCTTTATCCAAACCTTTGATTTATTGAGATTAGGGATTTGAGCAATCTTAAGTATCGTAGTCGTGGATTCGGCTATGTATTTATGATTTTGTCGCCCTTTTTGATATAATATTATTGGTGAAGATTACTTGGTCCTATCTTTAGCCTATTCGAGTTAAGGATTTGAGCAATTGCAAGTATCGTGTTCGTGGATTCGATCATGTATTTGTGATTTTGTCGCCTTTTCTGGAATTTGAGATCGATAGAGATTAAGGAGAATGATTAACCCTTAAACCTACAAACCCTTTTTACCGCTTTAGACTTGTTATTCCTTGGCTTTAGTGGGGGAGATGCGTATACTTGCCAAGCTTATGATAGAATATTCGTCACGACTGGACAGTTAAACGATTAGATTTGCTTTTATCAAAATATTTTATTTTACTTCTAATTCGTTAAGTGTTTGGTTGTGTGATTATGACAAAAATGAATACATGCTTAAATATAAAATAAATCCTAATATCTTTTAGGATACATTTTCATAAGATTAATTCTAAGGTTTACTTGGGGACAAGTAAAGTTCAAGTGGGGGGATATTTGATGAACTCAAATAAGTACATTTTATTACCATCATTTATCCTATTTATTTGACTTGTTTTATTATATTATCTGTGAGAATTGATACGTTAATGTTTACTTTTGCAATTCTCAGGTAAAAACAAGTATTATGTGAAACTTGGCGATTTTGGACTAATTATGGAGCAAAACAAGCAAGAAGTTAAGAGTCTACTGAAATGTACAAGATCAAGAAATTCTGCTCCAGATACGCCGCATCTTGCTTATTACATACGGCGCATCACTATCAAGATTTCACAAGATATTATCCAAGACGGCAAAGGACATGCGCCGCATCTAAGAATGGAGTTACGCCGCATCTTTTGGCGGTGTACGAATATTCCTGAATATATTAATCTTGGACCCCACGCGAAGTTAAGTCAATGCGCCGCATCTACTTATTCAATGCGCCGCATCTTACCTCAGACAGAAACTATAAATACCCCAAGGCCAGACGAATTTTAGAGACTTTTGGTACATACGATATACGAAGGACAGAAGCCCTAAGCCGAATTCAGACGAAGTAGCAACACAAGACACACCTTGAACGAAGATACAAGAGCTGTAAGAAGGTCCTGCATGTATTTAATTCATTAAGTAGTTTTGTTTTATTGTATTAGTACACTTTAATTGGTCAGGATAGATGGGCTTGTGATCATGGATTTAACCATGCACTTCGACTCCCCTTAAAATTGCTTTCCCATTAATTAAAGTTTATATGTTGATGTCTTTGGTGACTTTTATTAGTGCATTGATAACCTCTGTGTCTAGCTGAGCATTGCTTGGGTCGCCATGCCCCTTCCTCGCCTATTTATTAGATCGCCTATGCATTCTATCGTCTGTAGAAAAGTAGGAAGAAAGATAAATGGGATAGTCAAAAGTAATCATTAAGGGTTTACTCGCCGATAAGATTAGAACCAACGAGAAAGGACTTAATCTCGGTGCGTTGCATCGAACTATATACTTCATATAAAACTAGCAATAAAACAAGTGACAAGCTACTTAACTATCAGGACAGGTCTTCTTATTGTCTCAAGTATTTATCTGTGTACGTGTGTGCTACTCGCTGATTCGTGCTTATTAGTTTAGTTTATTATTTAATCACAACCAAACCGTGTCAGTCTCTCAGGCTGAAACCCCCTTGCGTTAGATTAGATTGTATAGCTAACTTAAGATATTAAAATACTGATTAGAATAACTAGATAATACGTTCCACTCTTAGTGATCGACACTCTACTTACCATTATATTCATACTGACCGGGTACACTGCTCGTTAAAGTGTGTGTGTTATTGATAAGTCGGCTAAATATAAATTTAAAACTTGAATACTGCTAAAACCACAACGACATGCCGTGGGTATAAATTAGAGCATACGCACACGCGCATCACCTGGGGATTCACTAAACTCCTTTGGTAAATTGTATTATGCCCTAGATTGTTTGACTCTTGTTGACCATTTACTTGGTCAATATTAGTTTACCGTTTGGGGCCGATCTAATTTTGGCGCCGCTGCCGGGGAGGTGTGCTGCGTAAAAACGAATTTGAAGTATCAGTGATTGTTGAATATACATCCACTGTATATTTACCATCCTTGTCCGTATTTCCTTATTTTCATATAAAACCAAAATTATCGTGAAGTTAATTCGTTTGACGGAACGATTGCCAAAAACATTTTTTATTCAAGTTTTCAACGAAAAAAAAAAAAAAAAAAAAAAAACCCAAAAATATTCATCTTTACCCTCTTACCCTTTTTGATTCTTTATCCCTTTACCCTCTATCCATTTGATTCTAAACTTCTTATACCTTTCTTCTATGGCGTCTCTTGGGTATAAATGTTTTGATTGTAAAAGCCCATTGATTGACAGCCTTCGTTGTTCAAAATGTGCGTGTGAGCGGTGTGGAAAGCATGCACCAAAGTATTGTGGACCTTGTTATTGGTGTGAAGTAGCCCTAAAAAGGGAGCTTAATTCCATCAATGATTCTTAAAGTTCTTCTGACTACCCTTCACAGCCCAAGATACATGCTATTAATGACAAACCGTCAAGAATCGATCATAACCTTTCACGATTTATGGTTAAAAGTTTGTCAGGCAAACGTACAGAGCTTAGAACGGTGACTAAAAAGAACGACTTGCCTAATCTTCACGTTTATCAAGAACAAGAACCAGAGACCATAACGGAAGTGGTGGAAATTCCTAGCTCTCAGAGCACACCACTTGTCCCACCTCCGGATTTTATTCCTTGTGTCAGTTTTGGTGAGCCGCTTTTCGGTTTGCCATGTCATTGGTGTACATGTGAACGATGTGGTAATGATATTCAGAACGGGAGTTGTTTATTTTGCGGTTCAAGTAATTTAATTACTAATGATCCAAATGAACCGCCAAATTTCTCCGACTGCTCTCCACAACCCCACATGTCTTCATCTTACAACTATGGTTGTAAACAGTGTGGGGGACCTCCAAATGGTGGAAATTGCCACGGTTGTAGCATTGTGAATTCGGGAAATGGGTTTGTCTATGACCAAAATCCCAACAATGAAACAACCAATTTCCCTAACCAACCCCCGCACCATGAAATGGAAACATATTCTTGTGAATTTTGTGGAGGTTGTCCTCATCCGGAATATGATTGTCGAACGGGAGATATGCTTGTCTATGAGCAGAACCCTTATAACAATCAGACATCATACGAATTTCACACATCTCCATATTATCCACCACCACCACCACAGTTTTACTGTTGTGAATACTGTGGAGGTCCGCATTATGAATCCGATTGTCAAACGAGAACCCCGCTTGTCAATGAGCATGGTCCTTGTAACAGTTACGATTATTCTTATCAAGACCAACCTCCACAGTATCAAACAATTCAACCACCACCTCAGCCATCATTACAAGAACTTTCTCAAGACACTCTTGAAATTCTTAATTTACTCAAAAAAATTAAGGATTCAATTAAAGAACTTCCCCAAGAAGATCGTCATGAGAAATCTTGTGCAGAACTTCTAGCCGAAGATCGAGCAGCACACAATCGTTTCTTGTTTAAACAGGCGTGCATGCTCGATGATGATGATGATGATGAGGATGAAGAAGACGAAGAGGAGAGTGCTATTCCTTTAAATGATACCGTTTATCAACTCCCTTAGTCTGCTGTTATCGCACCCGAAGTTCCCACTAATTCTCTTATTATGGGGGATGAGCATCTTGACACTATTCCTGAAAAGGAATCGGACGAATTCATAAAGTCTAGTGTTGAGAACCTTGTCCCAATCCCAAGTGAGTCACAGGGAATTCTTGATCATGTGTGTGATATCCCTTCCCCTCTTGAGTGTTCAAAAGATCAGTTTGAGACTTTCTCCGATTCTAACGATGAATATACATTTTATGGAGAAGTTGAGTATGTTGAGGCATCACTGCCCCATTCTGATGTTGACCCTCTTCTTGAGGAGTTTACTGATGAACTTACTCACATTGATCCACTTCCATCAGGAAGTGATGATGATCTCTTTGATTTCGAATCCAATCTAGAAGAAATCGAAAGTCTCTTATATCATGATCCATCACTCAATTCTTATCCCAACCCCGAGCTTAGTGATTCACATACTGATGAAAATTCTTTATCTTGTGGAGACATCAGTCATGTGTAGGAACTACCTTCTGAGCTCATCAGTCCAAAAGAGAATATTGATCATCTTGTTCCCGAAGCATTCAAAACGTCTTTCACCAATCCTCTGTTTGAATTCGAATCTGAATTCACTTTAATTTCTGATAATCCACTCTTTGATATTCAGAACGAGGTAAGTGATGATTCCATAATAGAACAAGGGTTCACAGATTTACATCACGTGAATGATTCTCTTTACGAGGAGTTCTCCTTTGAGCTCACTCATATCATATCTCCACCAGAGTATGATAACTTCCACTTTGATCTAGACAAAAATGATCTTTGTGTTCCGGAGGGAGATGTTCTCAACACTGAGAATTTGATTAATATCAAAATTCCATCCCTCCCACCCAGAATATGTCTTGATCAAATGAGCTTAAATGATGAGATTCATGATCCAGAAATCATGAATTCTCCTTCTAATGATGATGAGTTAGTCATGATTTTTATCATGACTTTCTTTCTTTTCTTCACCTACACGGTGACTTCTCCTGTTCTTCACTCCTTCGGGAATGAAGACACTATCTTTGACCCCGACATTTTCATTTATCATTTGTGAGCCGGGTCTGTGTATATCTCATCGGTGTGGAACTTTCATGAAATTCAATGTTTTTCCAAACCACATTGAATGAAAGTCCGATGGAGATTGTTTCTTCCACTTGCTTCCCCATGAACCAATGAATGCGGGGTCAAGTCAAGCTAGTGACTCGGTGAACAAAAACATTAGCACAACATGGGTTTTCACCCATGTCTCTGACTTCTTTCTCTTTTCTAACACCTAAGTGTGGGGGAGATGCCCCACATGTTGTATATATGTACATTTCATTAAAAAAAAAAAAAAAAAAAAAAAAAAAAAAAAAAGTGTGTATATAAAATAATGGCTATTAGTATTGCCTTTTCACGTTCTAAGTGTTGGTTTAACAGCCGGTACTTTGAATATTGAGGGCAATATTCAGTTCTAAGTGTGGGGGGGAATTCTAGCGAATTTGATCATATGTACCATCTAGTACCCCCATTTTGGCCAAAATTTTAAAAAATTTTCTCACTTAGAACGCAATAAATGGTTATCAGTCCGCCATGTCTAACCCACATAAGGATTGGCTAATCCAGGAGCAAACGGCTCTTGGTAAAGATATATCAAATCCGTTTATGGCTTACAATTTGCCAAAAATTGTATGGTATTCGACTCACCATATCTTTATAAGTGAAGAGTTGGCTAGCCCGCAAGGTTATGGCTTGTGGTAAAGGCATTGGAATACCATAATTGGTAATCAGCTCACCAAAGATAATAACTGTATTTTATCTAAGAGTTGGCTAGTCCAGAAGCAAACGGCTTTTGGTAAAGACAAATCAAATCCGTTGACTGCTGATGATTTGCTCAAAATCATTTGGTTATCACTGTACCAAAGTATCACATACTAAAACATTGGCTACTCCAGAAGTAATGGCTATCTGGTAAAGAGAAAAATCCATTAAATTTTCATAAAAAATTGCTAGGGACTAGCAATAGTTTAGTGTGGGGGATTGATGAGTGTGTAAATACTCATCATTTCTGTCACATTTAGACTACAAAAACATTTAAAAACATGCAGATATGCTTCAAAATACAGAAAATATCATTTGATTGTGTTTTTATGTGTTTCATGTGCAAAAGGATTAAAAACAATTGAAAAACGAACATAGTTTGCATAATTGTCAATTTCAGTCCTTTAACTTTCAGAAATTGGCAAAAATAGTCCCTGGTGTTAAAAATGTGGAAAATATCATTCAAGGTCCCTAAACTATTTAACTTTTACAATATTGGTCCTTGGATGAAAGTTTTAAAGAAATGGCAGTTTTGGTCCTTCAAGTTTTAAAAATGGCAAGTTTAGTCCCTGAACTTTCAGAAAGTGGCAAATTAGGTCCCTGAAGTTTAAACAATTCAAAATTCCATTTTTCTAAAACCCTTAACCCATTTCTATTCCAAAAAAATCCAAAATTACCCAAGTTTGACCACAGAAAAGTCAAAGCAGGATTAAATAAGTAGAAGTCAAACTTCTACAGTAACCAGAAAGTCAAACCTTCACAAAAACCGCCATACTGCTTCTTCTTCCACCTCACCTTGCCAGCTGCTACTATCCCTTCCACCTCACTACCCACTTCACAGTTTGTCCCCTCCACCTCCACAAACACCCAAAAATCCTTAATTGCTAAATCCTGCTCTAATCCACAATCAAGACTTTTGGCGCCAAAAACACGTTCAATGGCTGGGATCACTTTCAGACTATCAATGGCCATGATTTGTGATGGGATTTGCTCAGAAGGCTAGTGGGAACTCAAAAGATCTATATATATCAAGAAAGAAGCAGAGAAGAAAAGTAAGAAGGAGTAGTGTAACTTTAGATATCGTAGGTAATGTAATTTAGTTTCCAGTTGTTATTTTCAGTTAAATTTGGTTGTACTCAGTTATTTTAATATAATTCAAACTTCTTTGAACCTTTAATTTAAGTTTTGTTCTTTAAAATTCGGATTTAGTGATTTTGGGTGAAATTGACACTTCACTTGGAAATTGTTAAATGTTGTTATTTCTTGTTCCATTAAGCTAATTTACAGTTGCTTATAAGCTTTTTGAAGCTTAGATACCACCTAGAGGACTTGTACTCAGTTTACTAAAAAAATTAAGAAAAATACCAAAAAAATAGGCATTAAACAAAAAAATCAGTTGTTTTGAAGATATAAGCATGGAGCAAGGGAATTCTGGAATGGCTCTGGGTTAGTTGCTTCTTGGGAAGCTATAGGCAGTGTTCATTGTCCTTGGTTCCTCAGTTTGGCTTGGATTCACTTTCGTAAGCCTTATTTTCACATTTTTGCTTTTTACTGTACGTGTGCTTATAGACTGCTTATCTTTGCTAATTTGTGTTTCTTAGGTGTAGTGTAATAGGATTCTTGCTTGATATTGCTAGATTGTTCAATAAAATCTTGTGTTGCTTACCCTTTTAGTTTAACTGTCAAAATAGTTTAAATATGGATCCATGTGTATTGTTGTGCTTGTTGCTGTTTATCTGTTTCTTTAAGCTTATTATGTCATAAAGTGTCCTTACAAATCAGTTTTATGGTCTAGTTTACTCTTATGCTTTGAAACTCTCATAATCAGTACCTTTAAGGAGTGTTTGGCATAGAGCCGTCAAATAGGTCAAGCAAGCTATTACTGTACATTTGCAACTTACCCAACTTCAAACCAGCTTAATTTAACCAATATAAGTTGTTTTTGAGATCAGATTAGCCAATTAGATAGATAATCAAAGTTTGTATCACCTATGATCATTTTAGACCCTAAACTGCCCATATAAGCTAGAATAAGTCAGAAGCTTATTCTGGCCTATCCCTTGGCACTTTTGAACTCCCCATAGGCCATTTAGTAAGTACCAAGAAGCCCAGACCTTTGTGCCTTATGCAAACCAGTCTGCACACCACAACAGTCAAACAGACTGCATTTTCAGTTTTTAGTGGTTTTTGAAGATCTTTGGTGAATTTTCATTAACTCATCACAAGCCCTAATTAGCTGAAACTTTGGATTATTAATCTCACCCAGCTCATCTATAAGCTAGTAATTTTAGTTTATTTTTAGAAATTTTTTAAGAGCCATAAAACATCCTTGCAAAAGGGCAAATTTTGCCCTGTGCCTGCCTTATCAGCAGACTCAGTTTAAGCTGAGCTTGTTGAGAGCTTTTCAGCTCTTAAGCCCTAGCTTTTTAATGAACCTTTAGCTTATTATTATCCATCTCAGTCCATTTTAACTTTTTCCACTAGCTTATAATTTAGTTTCTAGCTTTTAGCTTAATTTGAAAAATCCAAGTCCTTAATAGCCTATTAGACTAACTGTTGGTATAAGCTCCTTGTTTGTAGCTTATTAATAAGATTTAAAAATAATTTCGAGTTTTAAAGTTGTTAATATATAGCTAAATAATAAGTTTGTAAAAGAAAAAGTAAAAAAATAAAATAAATTGGCAAAAGGCCTGGGTGGGATTCGAACCACAGACCTCTTGCTCACACACACACAGCCCCAACCACTATGCCCTTGGGTCTTTTCCAGTATTGTTTTGCAATATTTAATATATAACCTTGTTTTCAGTTTTAAAGCTTAATAAGCTAATTAGCTTAATAGCAGCCTATCTAAATAAGCCGTGGCCACCTTTTTATTTTTCTTAGCCTTTTAATAACTTAAAATAATTTAGGAAAAATTTCCAGAATTTTCCTTATAGTTTTAGTATTTTTAATAATTTAATTAGTGTAAAATAGTTTTTAATTCATAATAAATAAAATATTAATCAGAAAAATATAAATCTTTTTCTATAATTTTCTTTTATCATTAGGATTCCAAAAATATAATTTTCACATCCGTGGGATTTATATTGATCAGAATTCACGTTTTATTTTGTACATTTACGTAAATTTAAATTAAACGTACGCGTTTTTAGATTTTAGACGTTTCTAAGTATTTTGCTTTCACGTACTTGTTCTTATAGCTTGTTTAAGCTATTTCCTTTTATATTTCCTTAGTTTAATCACTCATAACCTTTTCCTGTTCAATTTCACTCGATCACAGATTCGTTTTATTTCAGTTTACACACCTCGTTGGGACTTAACGACCCGGGGATTCACTAAACTCCTTTGGTAAATTGTATTGTGCCCTAGATTGTTTGACTCTTGTTGACCATTTACTTGGTCAATATTAGTTAACCGTTTGGGGCCGATCATTTGCCTTTAAGACTAGCAATGCATGTTTGATCATTTTCAAATCGTTTTTGAGGTAAACCTCTTACCAAAGCATTCTTAACAATCTGATTTATGGTTTTGAAATTAATATGACCAAGCCTCCTATGCCATAACATTGATTCATCCAATGTGGCCTTTGCAACAAGACAAGTTAGATCCTTTTTAGGAACAATGTTCTTCATATCAACACTGTACATATTGCCCTTTCTAGGAATTTTAAGAAGTACTTGACTTTCATCAGGCATCTTAAAATCAGGAGAAAGTACAAGACATTCAGTGTCACAGAAAAGAACTTTGTTCTTTTTATCACACATTTGTGAGACACTAAAAAGATTATAATTTAGCTCTTGTACATAGTACACATCTTCAAAATCTAAATTTCCAGTTTTGATTGTACCTTTACCGGAAATTTTGCCACCAACACCTCCTCCAAAGGTAACATAGCCACCATCTAATGTTTGAAAATCAGAAAGATGGGACTTGTTGCCTGTCATGTGCCTTGAACATCCACTATCTGAATATCCTTGATCCTCTTATTTATCAGTTGAATGTTTCTGCATAGTAATAAGGAGTATTAGTTTCCTTTGGGGACCTAAGCCATTACTGACTTGGATCTGCCTCTTGCATCAATGAAATTTAATCTCTTAAGAACAGTTGATGCAACATTGGATTTAAGAATCCAACATGCTGAGGCCTTAACAGCATTTGCCCTGTTTTCCCTAGCAGTAGTATGAACCACATGCTTAGCAGCAGAAACTGCTAGCTTTGTAGTTGTACCTTTTGGTTTCCAAACTTGTTTTTGGACCACTGCTGTTGTTTTAATGGGCCTTTGAAAAGTCTTTGATGCATTTTTATAAAAAGATTTTGCATATTTAACTGTTGGTCTTGGGTTAACAGTCATGAATGGTCTAGCAGCAGAAACTGCTTTTGTAACTGCTCTGGGTTTTGTTCTTTTAGACTTAGAGTGAAAGTGAGTTTGAGGAGTTTGCCTTTTGAAATTCACCCTATTGTTTTCATACCCAGATACCCATTTGTTACAGAAAGCTGCAAGATGATCAAAACTACCACATGTGTAACAAGCTTTATTATAAAAGAAAAAGTCATCACCTAATTGGTTAGACTTGAGGCCATTCCAATTTCTTTGGTTACCTCTGGGCTTGCTAGTGGATCTATATTGTTCACAATATTTAACTGGTTGCCTAACATGTTTAATGTTTGATTTAGGCTTAACAGTATCCTTTTTTATCACTTTAGGAACCCTTGTTCCTGCTTTCTTAACTACTTCAGGTTTAGACATAACCTGTTCATCTTCTTCATCATCAAATACCCAGTCTTCTACAACTATAGCATCTGGTTTCCTAATAGAAGACACCTTGTCTTCTTGAAGTGAAGTTTTACATAAACTCTCACTCAACTCCTTAGGCTCATCAACAACTACATTGGTCTTTGGTTGTACACCATATTGTAACTTTGGTAGTTGAAATTCAGGTAAGCCTGAGTGTTCTAGGTCAATCCCTGGGGGTTTAGGGATACCTCTGTATGGAGGTGGGACACTCTTATATCCTACTCCTGACTTGGCTCTATTAATCACTTGACATTCTATCATGTTGGTCACACCTCTAGAAGCATGTTCTAGTGTCTGTGTAGTCAAGTGAATTTTTCCATTTTCCTTTTTGACCCTATCAAAAGCCTCTCTTAAAAGCTTAATTTCAGCATCTCTAAAGAATATGTCTTGTCTAAGAAGAGCTTTGTCATCAGAAAAAGCAAGTTCATTTTCTTTGTAGTATAAGATCTGATTTTCTGTTGATTCTAAACCACACTTATAATTAATGTAGTTTTGATGAGTTTTGCTTAGCTCTTTCTTTTGTTCATCATAATGTTTGATTAAAGTTTGTAATTCTTTAAGAGCAGTACAAGCATTTGAACAAGCTTTATGAGATTGTACCTCAGTAGTAGAAAAAGCCATGAGTGCCATCTGTGAAGAATCTTCTTCTTCATCAGCCATGAAACTCCAATCAAAACCTAGCCCATCAATAGCTACCATAGCTTTTGAGTTTGGCTCAGAAACCTCCCTTTTTTTGGATGTTCTTCCAAAACCTTTGTTCTTGTTATCTTGCTGCCTTGGCCTTCTACATTCTCTTGAGAAGTGCCCCATCATGTGGCAGTTATAGCACTCTATCTTTGACTTGTCAAAACCAGCAATATCAGTGTTGCTGATTAAGAGCTTCTTCCCCATCCTTTGATAGAACTTCTTGGCTCTCATGCTAAGAAGAGAAATTTGCCATTTTAGGTCCATTTCCTCCAGATCATCATCATTGATCTCTTGGAGGTCTTCATAAGTAAGCATGGGCCCATCATTTCGACTTGTAAGAAATGAACAACAAGTCTTCTCATCTAAAATACCCATGGTACTGCTTGATGAACTAGCAGCACCAACACCATTGTGGAAAACTAGAAGGGGGGGGGTTGAATAGTTTTACGTCTTTTTAATTTATTATAAAAAACATTGTTTACTTTTAAAAACTTAGATTCGAATTTAAGTGAACTCAACTCTTGAACAATATGAACAAATATAAGTAAATCTAAATTAACAATGAAAATAAAGTAATGAAATGAAATGGAAGATAGAGATGGAAAGATCGAACCGCGAGACAAAGGATTTATAGTGGTTCGGCTACAAGGACACCTTCCTTGCCCTACTCCACTCCTCGAGCACCTAACTCGAGAGTTTTCTTCACTATGTCAACAAGCTCCCTTATGGCGGAGAAAACCTTACACAACTTTTTCTTACACTGGTTTAAAGACACAAAGCTAGATGTCGGGTCCTAATCGTAGCTAGAACCAATCTCACAACTTCTACACGACTTCTTCACAACTTATTCACACCTTCTTCATGACGGCTTCACAACTTCTTCACAACGGCTTCACAACTTCTACACAACGGCTTCACAACTTCTACACAACGGCTTCACAACTTCTACACTACGGCTTCACAACTACTTCACAACCTGGCACTACTTATATACTCTTCTACTTCCTTACACCTTCACTACTTACACAACTTAACTTCTTCACAACTTCACTACTAACACACTAATCTAGCCTAAACAATTTTGCTCACACTTATCTAACAAATATACACAACTTATACACAAATGAATGAATGATTATACAAACAACTTAGGTAGCAAGATGATACTAAGTTGCAATACTTCTTCTCTAGTTGTTGAAGGAGTATTCTTCTTTTGCACTTGGATGGTAGAAGCTTGGATCACTTAGAAACCAATGCTTAAGAATAAATGATCAAAGGATTTAGAAAGGATTTAGAAAAATTAGAAGAGATTTAGAACAGAAGGTTTGGGGTGCAAAAGGTGAGGAAAAAGTCCAGGAATGAACCAGTATTTATAGGCAAAATCTGACAGCTGGAGGAGCGGGGCGGTCCCCTTAAATAGGTGGTCGGTCCCCTTAAAGTTAAGGGGGTCGCCTAGTAATATTAAGGGGGCCGCCCTACCCGAACGTTGCTCAGTTTTGTCTTTTTGTGGGGAAGGTTTTTCTGGAACATTTTTGCCATTTTTGGTTGAAAATTTGAATTCATAAATTTATAATGGATTAAACATTTTTTATTTAATACCAAAAATGATTTTTTAAAAGATATAAAATGTTTGTGTCATTTTATAAAAAATCAAGTGATTAAGAAAATGTTCCTTTGATCATATAATGCATTAGGCATTTGTTTATTCATATCTTAAGTGATTGAGTTGTAAAAATGAATATTTACAATTAAATACTTGTTTATTTAATAAGTTTATGTTTAATGAGTTTACATTTTGTGATTATCAAAACATAGAGATATCAAAAAGTATTAATAATGTTTTTAGGCATTATTTATATCAACAATCTCCCCCTTTTTGATGATTACAAAACTTAAACTCATTAAATCCAAAACATTATTTTTGGACAAGTATTTAGTGAGTTTATATTCACTTCTCCCCCTTTTTGTTGAATCAAAAAGGTTATGCCGACAAGTTTTAGATACAAAATTTGTCGGAACGAGAACTCCCCCTTGATGTGTGCTCCCCCTCGTTTGAGGGCATCAAGAAATCGAGATATGGAATACTTGCAAGAAAAATATTAGAAGCACAAGCATACATAGCAAAATATGGAATATAAAAACAACAATCATGGCAAACAAATATTAAGAACACATAGCAAGACATTCATTAAATCAAAATGATTATGTGAAACATTTATTATGTTTAAAACATACAACAAGTAAAAAGGTCCTAATTTGCCAAAGAGAGCCATCGGACTTGCTTGCAACACAAGAGCTTGAATTATTTTATTTGATGGTAGAGTGTTTGGGATGAAAGTGGTTGAGTGAGGGTAAGGATGTCTGATTAATAGAGGTATATTTTTGGAGGTGGAGAGTTTGGAGCGGAATCGGTTGATTGAGGGTTAGAGTGTTGTGCTAGTGGAGGTGTTGGATGAGATCTAGTAAGAAGTTACTCAATCCAAGTGAAATGTTTATTTAAGGCAATGATTTGTTTTTGGAGAAGGACACAACAAGGACAATAGTTGACATGATTATCAACTTGATTCAAGTTGTGGGGGTGAGGTAAGCAATTTGAGTAGGGTGAGGATGGAGGATGGAGGTTGGCCCTTGTTGCGTTGTGCAAGGTGCATAGCAAGGAGGTCATGGATTTGGTTTATCTCTTCACGGAACTTTTCCTTTTCCGTGGGAATGTGGATTTGGTCATTTGGTGGAAGTGGATGAAATTGGGGTGTGTAGTTGGAAGTAAAGTTGGATGTTTGACCAATATGATGAGGGTTTTGAAAGGTTTCAATGAGGTCAGTTTAAGGTTGAGATTTGTAGTTTGGAACGAAGGTGGAGGTTGAGGTTAGTTTGTGATGAAGAAGAGCTAGAAGGAAGTTGATCCAGCAAGGTGTAAGGCAAGAAGAGCACTAAGCTCATGGGCTTCATTAAGTTCTTCAATGAACTTCAAGTGTTCGGAAGAAGGTGATGATGGTGGAGTGTGGTTGTTATTTTGGATGGATGTTTGGATATGCAACATAGAAGTAGCATGTGAGTTGGTAGGAAGTGGTGGTGATACTTTTGGTGGTGGAGACATTTTTGAGTTTGGGTAATCATGAGTGAATGAGGATGGAGATATGGAAGAAAAGGATATTCCAAAAGTGGTAAGTGTTTTGGATGGTACATTGGTAGGTTGAATAAGATGTGAGGTGTTGTGAATGAGATTGGGATTATTGTTTTGGGATTGATCATGCTATTCATGTGAATCATATGGATGAGATGAAGGTGTATTTTTGGGAGTAAAGATGGATGGTTGGTTATTATGATGAGGTTTGTGAAAGGGTTCATTGGAATGAGCTTGAGGATTGGGAGTATAGTTGGGAACAAATGTGGGTGGAGGTGTTGTTTGTTTAGCCACATCATTTGTTGAGATGGACTTGTTTCGGGGGTTAGGTTTTCTTCTCCAAACGGGTTTTTCGGTTATCCTTGCTAACCTTGAGGTTTTTGGCTTTGGTTTGATGGGAGATGGCATGATGAGATGATGGAAGATTATGAGGAATGGGAGTGTTTATAGTGTAGGATTGATGGGATTAAGGAATGGATAAAATTTGTTGGATGGATTGGAATAAGATATGTTTGTGAATTTTGGAAGGTTTAGGATGAAATGGGCTAAAAAGTAGAAAATGAAACAACACCTTCGACCATCAGATGGCCGGTCCCCTTAAACATTAAGGGGGCCGCCCATCTGTTGGTTCCCAGATTACTGGAAATGGGTTTTTGGCAGAAAATTGTAGAAAGGGTTGTGTTTTTGGGTTTAGTTTCAAGCAAGTCCAACTCTTTGAGGCAATTAAGCATTTAATAGATATTTATGCAAAACATGTTAATTAAAGAGATTAAGCAAACAAGTAATTTCATCTAGCATGTAAACATACTCATCAAGCAAGTAATATATATGGACTAGGAAACAATAAACTACATGTAATACCTGAAATTTGAAAACATGCAAAATGACCAAAATGCCCCTACAAATTTAAAAATTCATTTAAAAGCTTATAAATCACCAAATAAATCCCAAACCTTTGGGAATGAACTAGATATGAATCCAAATAATTTTTGTGACTACATTTTAATATTTAAAAAAAGTATAAAATACACAAAATAATTAATTGCCCGAATATATATAAAATTCGTGTATTAATAAGTATTAAAAGTACAAAATAAATAGAATAAATACAAGATAAATGCAAATAAATTTAGGAAAAGATCACAATCAGTATTTGACCTTAATTAGACTTTCTTAGACCGAAAATATTGAGTCCTTATCCTATATACACGTTTTCCTTATTTATATATATATAATATATACCGAAAACCCTTAAAACCTTTGCCAAAAATCGTATAACCTCAAATCGACCAAGGAAAATTCGTGACTTATTTTTTTGGAGTTCTACATACTCTAAGGAGGCTAGGAAAAATATTTTTGAGGTCGTGGGTTCATTCGTGGATCGTTGGAGCTTTTGTTTGTCGAATATAAGTTAGCCGAGAGGTATAATTCACCATTATCCCTTTGACACGTTCAATCATGCATGTTATATTTTTATTATGTTATTATGATCATATAAGACTCAAATAAATATTATAGAATGAATCATGCAAGCTTAATATGGCGTACGAATTTTAAATAGCTAAAACACACTAAATTCCCAATTATTAGTCTACGATTTTTTTGGGCATTGTTCATAATTTTTCTGAGTTTTATGGTGTTCCTATAAGTCTGGAAAAATAGCCATTCGATTTGTGGAAGGTTAAAACATGTGTTCTTGAATTATATTTGTAATCGGTTTTAAGGAAAAGGAAAGAAAAATAGAAAGAAAACCCTAGGGCACATTAGGGTTAGGGTTTAGTAATTGAAAACAGGTCATTAATGCAAACTAATGATGGGGTAATGATTATTGGATGACTAGATGAGTTAGGGTTTTGTTTTGCTTATTAAACATGTTATACGATTGGAAAATAAATAAGGAGGACTTATTTTGCCAACTTTGAAACTTAAAGGTTATTTTTATAATGTTAATTAGGTCAGTACAAATGTGTAAAAATTATAAGATGAGGTCCTTAAGTGTAAATATTGCAAGAAAATGAATTAATGGTAATTAAAGGGTACGTTTTGTAATTAATGTAAATAGAGGGACTAAAAGTGTAAATTCTGGAAACTTGTGGTTATTCGGTGTAAATAATGATATTAGGGAGGTAATATGTAATTTTGGGTAATTATGGGGTTAATGTGTTATTATAATAAAGTAAGGATGTAAATTGTAATATTTATAAACTAAAGGGACTAATTATGTAAATATGTGAAACATGGAGGTGTAATTCATATCAAATGATAATGTGAGGGTATATTCTGTAATTTAGTAATTATAAGGGCTTGTGATGTAATTATGAATATTAGTGAGGGTTAGATTGTAAATTAAGTAACTATAAGGTCTATTTTATAACTTTAGTAACTAAAGAGGTGTAAAGTGTAAATAATGAAACTTAAAGGACTAAAGATGTAATTCTGATTAAAAGATGTATTTAAAACTAGTAGCTTGTGATATTTCATTTAAAACCCTTAACTTTGATATAATTACAATTAAAACCCCAAGTTATGAAAACTTGACAAAATGAACCATGAACTATCTTAACTTGCTAAAATGTACCCTATTTCCATAATAGTATTAATTAATGACTTAACAAGAATTGATACTTAAATCTTTCTAAAAATGGAAACTTACTTGAAATGGAAAGATAACTAAGAGTACTTTGTAATTCTCTTCTACTCCTCTAGGTGTGAAGAAGGAGTAACTCGATCTCTTTCAGCCTTTTGTCTTTGTTCTTGCTTGCTAATAAGGTACAGATATTCTGCCCTTCTTGTAAGGTGCCTTCGTTCTCTTGATCTCTTGTTTTGATTCGTTTAGGATTCCCCAAACCATTGCTATGTACCCTTGTTTTGTGAACCTTGGATTTGAACCTTTGTTTTGAACCCTTGCCTTGATCTTTGCCTTGAACCACTATGAACCTTGATATGAACCTTGCCATAAAACCTTGACTTGAACCCTAATATGTTTGATAATGTAATTGGATGAGAAAACCTTTTTATTCGTTTATGAAAATGTCTTAAGAAAACCATTTTTAAAACTATCTTATTGAAAACTATTTTAAGGACTATTTTATGAAAACCATTTTAAAGATTATTTTATGGAAACTATTTTAAAAGGATTGTTTTCAGATGAACTTTTAGATTGAACCTTGACTTACTTATGGATATGACCTACTTGAACTAAAGCTTGAATTGAACCCATTGATATGTAAACACGAACTTGAAACTTGAACTTGACTTGTACACTTGATACTTGACCTTGACCTTGACCTTGACCCACAGTTTGAGACTACGAGCCATACTAGGCATGAGGGTTTCATGTCCTTGTCATTGATGCACCAATGACTTGACTTTTGGGTAGGAAAGTGATGACCTATCCCGTCCCTGCCATGACTTGATATTTGACTTGTACACGTAGATGAAGACATTGTGGCAGCCTACAGGGGCGCATGGATGCATCCTAGATTTGGATTTGGATTTGTACTTGACTTGACTTGATTACTTGTAATACTTAGTGACATGATGGGTGTGTGCGATACACGTCATTCACTCTTGGAAGCCCGCGACTCCAACCCTTGGAGGTATCCCCTCATATTATACTTGTCATACCGAGGTCACCCCTCCGTATACATGTATACTTGTTTACTTGTCTTGATATGATATGTTCTGGGCTCGTAGAGGATTGCTGTATCTGTTTATCTTTCAGTTTACCTTACCTTTTTCACTTGTACCTTATTCCTTATTTGTTTCCTATGCCTTTACTCTTGATAACCTTTACTACATTTACATTTCGTAAACCCTTATTACTGCTTGTTATCATTATATCTGTTCACTGAGCTCTCGTAGCTCAGCCGCATTTTCTTTTCCTGCGGCAGGTAATTAAGCTAGGAAGCTGGGTTTTGCTTTGGGATGAGAGCAACTTTGAGTGAAGCATGGACCTTAGTACCTTAGTTCTACCATTTGAAATTTGACTTGTTATGCCTTCGTTTGGCACTTTATTGTTTAGTACTTCATTTATTTCTTTTCATTGTCTTGTTGAACTTGATATAAGTCTTGTTGGCTTATTATCTTTTGGTTTAATGTTAAGACTTCCGCTGTTTTATTATTATTGTTCTGATGTGAAACCATAGCATTGTGACATCTTTGCCCTTCTCGGGTCGGGGTGTTACAATTTATGGTATCAGAGACAGGTTGACCCTTAGGTTTCCCGAAAACCCTTAGGCTTAGGCCATTGACCTGTGAGGATTGGGTAGACATTAGGTTTCCTTTCGCGCACTCTCTTTTCCTGTCCTGCTCTGTCATTTTCTGTTTGCTCTTACTAATCGTTTTGACAATCATTCAGATGGTGAACACGCGATTTACCCAGTACACTAATGGGAATGATGGCCATGATTTCGAGGCCATGATAGCTGCTGCTATGGCGGCTGCTCTTCCTCAATTGGTGACCCAAGTCACCAATAACATCAGAAATAGGGCAAGTTCTTCTGGTGGTGGTGGTGGCGATGCTCCACCCACTGCTCCTCCCACTGCTCCACCTGTCGGTATTCATGTTTGGATCGAAAGGTTCAACAAACTCAAGCCTCTCTCCTTCAGGTCCGCTGCTACTCCCCATAAGGCAGAGGACTGGATTACCCATGTCAAGAAGTTGTTCAGGGTTCTCGGATGTGCTGACGAATTTAAAACTCGTTTGGCCACATTCAAGCTGGAGGGTGACGCTCTTAATTGGTGGACTGCTCTTGTTCAAGCTAAAGGAGATGACTATGCTGAGACATGTTCTTGGGAGGACTTCATTGAGGTGTTCTATAGGCAGTATATTCCATTATCGGAGCAGCAGAGATACGAGAGAGAGTATGCGACGATTCGTCAGGGGGATCGTGAGTCTTCGGGTGAGTTTATGCAGCGATTCTTGCGCTTGGCCAGCTTTGTTGGGCCGGAAGTTACTGGGGATGCTCATCGTCAGGCTCGTCATTTCAAGTGGGCATTGAAGAGGTGGGTACTAGATCGTGTTGTAAACTTTGAGTACGAGGATGTGGCTGCGGTTCAGGATGCTGCGCGTAACATTGAGTTGCTACATGCGGACGAGGGTTCTAATAAACGGGATAGGGATGGAAATCGGGTGAACTCTAAGGAGCAAAGTCGCCTGGACCAAGGATATGAGCAGCAAAGGCGGTCTACTAGGAGTTTTGAATCACGAGATCAGGTGGATCGTGGTCATGATCAGAGAGGTCGGGATTCGAAGTCAAATTCTAATCAGGGTGGTGATCGTCACGGGCGCAGCGACAGTCAGAGGAAGTGGAAGGATCAGTCTTCCAGGGATTACCAGCAGAATCGGGTTTCTGGATCGAATACTCAGAAGAGATCAGCTGAGAACCTACCTACTCCAGTTAGTTGTGCTTATTGTGGGAAGTATCATTCGGGAGTTTGTCGTAAGGCTTCGGGTGCTTGCTATGGATGTGGATCCACTGGACATATGGTGAAGGACTGCCCTAAGAATCCGTCGGCACTTGAAAAATATCTTGACCCTCCTCCTCCTACTTCTAGTACCGGTCGTGTTTTCATGCTTTCTCGTGACCAGGCAGGCAAGGCGTCTGGTATGTGATTGTTTCGTTTCCGTTCTAGTTTCCTTTCCGTTTTCTTGCAAATTTCGAGGACGAAATTTTTTTTTAGAGGGGAAGAAGTTGTAATACCTGAAATTTGAAAACATGCAAAATGACCAAAATGCCCCTACAAATTTAAAAATTCATTTAAAAGCTTATAAATCACCAAATAAATCCCAAACCTTCGGGAATGAACTAGATATGAATCCAAATAATTTTTGTGACTACATTTTAATATTTAGAAAAGTATAAAATACACAAAATAATTAATTGTCCGAATATATATATATAATTCGTGTATTAATAAGTATTAAAAATACAAAATAAATAGAATAAATACAAGATAAATGCAAATAAATTTAGGAAAAGATCACAATCAGTATTTGACCTTAATTAGACTTTCTTGGACCGAAAATATTGAGTCCTTATCCTATATACACGTTTTCCTTATTTATATATATATAATATATACCGAAAACCCTTAAAACCTTTGCCAAAAATCGTATAACCTCAAATCGACCAAGGAAAATTTGTGACTTATTTTTGTGGAGTTCTACATACCCTAAGGAGGCTAGGAAAAATAGTTTTGAGGTCGTGGGTTCGTTCGTGGATCGTTGGAGCTTTTATTTGTCGAATATAAGTTAGCCGAGAGGTATAATTCACCATTATCCCTTTGACACATTCAATCATGCATGTTATATTTTTATTATGTTATTATGATCATATAAGACTCAAATAAATTATATAGCACGAATCATACAAACTTAATATGGCGTACGAATATTAAATAGCTAAAACACACTAAATTCCCAATTATTAGTCTACGATTTTTCTGGGCATTTTTCATAATTTTTCTGAGTTCTATGGTGTTCCTATAATTCTGGAAAAATAGCCATTCGATTTGTGGAAGCTTAAAACATGTGTTCTTGAATTATATTTGTAATCGGTTTTAAGGAAAAGGAAAGAAAAATAGAAAGAAAACCCTAGGGCACATTAGGGTTAGGGTTTAGTAATTGAAAAAAGGTCATTAATGCAAACTAATGATGGGGTAATGATTATTGGATGACTAGATGAGTTAGGGTTTTGTTTTGCTTATTAAACATGTTATACGATTGGAAAATAAATAAGGAGGACTTATTTTGCCAACTTTGAAACTTAAAGGTTATTTTTATAATGTTAATTAGGTTAGTACAAATGTGTAAAAATTATAAGATGAGGTCCTTAAGTGTAAATATTGCAAGAAAATGAATTAATGGTAATTAAAGGGTACGTTTTGAAATTAATGTAAATAGAGAGACTAAAAGTGTAAATTCTGGAAACTTGTGGTTATTCGGTGTAAATAATGATATTAGGGAGGTAATATGTAATTTTGGGTAATTATGGGGTTAATGTGTTATTATAATAAAGTAAGGATGTAAATTGTAATATTTATAAACTAAAGGGACTAATTATGTAAATATGTGAAACATGGAGGTGTAATTCGTATCAAATGATAATGTGAGGGTATATTCTGTAATTTAGTAATTATAAGGGCTTGTGATGTAATTATGAATATTAGTGAGGGTTAGATTGTAAATTAAGTAACTATAAGGTCTATTTTATAACTTTAGTAACTAAAGAGGTGTAAAGTGTAAATAATGAAACTTAAAGGACTAAAGATGTAATTCTGATTAAAAGATGTATTTAAAACTAGTAGCTTGTGATATTTCATTTAAAACCCTTAACTTTGATATAATTACAATTAAAACCCCAAGTTATGAAAACTTGACAAAATGAACCCTGAACTATCTTAACTTGCTAAAATGTACCCTATTTCCATAATAGTATTAATTAATGACTTAACAAGAATTGATACTTAAATCTTTCTAAAAATGGAAACTTACTTAAAATGGAAAGATAACTAAGAGTACTTTGTAATTCTCTTCTACTCCTCTAGGTGTGAAGAAGGAGTAACTCGATCTCTTTCAGCCTTTTGTCTTTGTTCTTGTTTGCTAATAAGGTACAGATATTCTGCCCTTCTTGTAAGGTGGCTTCGTTCTCTTGATCTCTTGTTTTGATTCGTTTAGGATTCCCCAAACCATTGCTATGTACCCTTGTTTTGTGAACCTTGGATTTGAACCTTTGTTTTGAACCCTTGCCTTGATCTTTGCCTTGAACCACTATGAACCTTGATATGAATCTTGCCATAAAACCTTGACTTGAACCCTAATATGTTTGATAATGTAATTGGATGAGAAAACCTTTTTATTTGTTTATGAAAATGTCTTAAGAAAACCATTTTTAAAACTAGCTTATTGAAAACTATTTTAAAGCCTATTTTTATGAAAACCATTTTAAAAGATTATTTTATGGAAACTATTTTAAAAGGATTGTTTTCAGATGAACTTTTAGATTGAACCTTGACTTACTTATGGATATGACCTACTTGAACTAAAGCTTGAATTGAACCCATTGATATGTAAACACGAACTTGAAACTTGAACTTGACTTGTACACTTGATACTTGACCTTGACCTTGACCTTGACCCACAGTTTGAGACTACGAGCCATACTAGGCATGAGGGTTTCATGTCCTTGTCATTGATGCACCAATGAATTGACTTTTGGGTAGGAAAGTGATAACCTATCCCGTCCCTGCCATGACTTGATAATTGAATTGTACACGTAGATGAAGACATTGTGGCAGCCTACAGGGGCGCATGGATGCATCCTAGATTTGGATTTGGATTTGTACTTGACTTGACTTGATTACTTGTAATACTTAGTGACATGATGGGTGTGTGCGATACACGTCATTCACTCTTGGGAGCCCGCGACTCCAACCCTTGGAGGTATCCCCTCATATTATACTTGTCATACCGAGGTCACCCCTCCGTATACATGTATACTTGTTTACTTGACTTGATATGATATGTTCTGGGCTCGTAGAGGATTGTTGTATCTGTTTATCTTTCTGTTTACCTAACCTTTTTCACTTGTACCTTATTCCTTATTTTTGTTTCCTATGCCTTTACTCTTGATAACCTTTACTACATTTACATTTCGTAAACCCTTATTACTGTTTGTTATCATTATATCTGTTCACTGAGCTCTCGTAGCTCAGCCGCATTTTCTTTTCCTGCGGCAGGTAATTAAGCTAGGAAGCTGGGTTTTGCTTTGGGATGAGAGCAACTTTGAGTGAAGCATGGACCTTAGTACCTTAGTTCTACCATTTGAAATTTGACTTGTTATGCCTTCGTTTGGCACTTTATTGTTTAGTACTTCATTTATTTCTTTTCGTTGTCTTGTTGAACTTGATATAAGTCTTGTTGGCTTATTATCTTTTGGTTTAATGTTAAGACTTCCGTTGTTTTATTATTACTTGTTCTGATGTGAAACCATAGCATTGTGACATCTTTGCCCTTCTCGGGTCGGGGTGTTACACTACACCAAGTATTTTCTTAATTATATGTAAGTGGGAAGATTAATGAACTATTTGATGGATCCTAATGTGTGCCTATGTGCAATAAATGGGAACTTAAGATATCATGGACTTCTAGACTTGTTACAAACAAAATCTTAATAGACAAACCATGGTCCGCTTGATTTGACTTAGTTCACTTATAAATGTCATGTACATAAATATAGATGACAAATATGAGATCACCATGCATGATTTAAAGAAATGTTTTTAGCATTATTCAACAATGTTTGAAAGTGAGTTTTTATGTAGATGTGAAAGTTATTTGAATAAAATAGATTGGGTTTTATTTCAAAATGTGTTTATGAAGAATGGGTAAGAAAAAAAATTCCCAATCTTTGACTTTGATCGAAACAGAATTATGGACATAGATTAAGAAGAAAAATGAGATAGTAAAACATGTTAATAGAAAAGTGAAATAGTCTTCTAAAAAATCATTTTTCCAAAATGTGAAGTTTCTGTATATTTTTAAAGATACTAGATTTTTGACAACAAATACCATTAATCCTAGATTTTAAAAAATGGTTGTTAAAGATCTCATGCTCAAGGGAATTGGTTAAGGCTATTGTCACATGCTACCCTTTTCTACATATCCTATGGTCATAAGGAAGTGATGACGAAATTCTATATGTTTGATGCGAGAGTGTTGAATGGGGTATAACCTAACACCTATAGCTCCTTTGTTGTCGCACACTTATCTAACTTGATGCCATAGTCTACGAGAGCTTGTTTCATCCATAGTTTTCTAACGCGAGAAATCTAATCTTACTTCTATGTTAATGATTAATCCACTTAACTCATTTCACTTCATCACCATGAGTTTTCTAATAGTGGACATAGAAGATTTCCATTTTAAACGTTATAGCTTAAGAGGGCCAAAGGGAAAAGAACAAGTGATTCTAGGTTCTAAGTAAATTCATATAAGTTATTATGTGTATATATATAACTAGGCATTATGAGCTAAATAGGCATGAAATAACTAGTCATTAATCTAAGCATATATTATAACAATAAACTCAAAAGGAAAGCGTACCTTTTAGTCTTCATTAGATTTTTCTTCGAACGCTTCAAGGTGTCATATTTACTTATGGAAGCCAAACATAGATGAGTTTCCGAATTATTCAATGAGTGACGATTTAGCCACTTGGTCCCCATTGTCCCATTTGTCCAAAATTGTTTGAACCAAACGTGGTTTGCATTTGCATGTATGGTGAAAGTATTCCCCAAGGGTTGAAACTTGGTTGAAGTGAATAATTCCACATTGGGTGATTATTATTATTAGGAAAGTTTTGTCTACCTTGATTTCTTCTAGGTTGAGGGGTTTTAGACCGAGGATGAGGATTATTTGGTCTATTTGGAGGTGGAGTTTTAGATCTTAATTTCGGTTTAGAAAATCCGGTTTTGGCTTTTAATGATGGTTTATAAAAACTTTTTACTTCCTCATCACTCGCAATAGGTATTTTTCTATCTTTTATAAGTATATACTTAGGTTTTGACTCTAATGGTTTTTGTTTACTAGATTGACATTCAAACTTTACATTTTTATTTTCACTAGTTGAAACATTATTTGAGTTGAATCCTAGACCGGTTTTATCTCCCGAAGTTCCTTGAACACTTATTATTTTCTTAAGTGAGTTACTACTATTTTTAAACTTGTCAAGTTTGGAAATTTCATCTTTAAGTTTTTCGTTTTCATTTTTGACCTCAAGACATGTTTTACATTCTATAAAAACTTCTTTTCCTTTTTCTAAATGTTGTAGTTTAATTTTTAATTCGAGTACTTCATTTTCTAATCGATTATTAATATGTTTTAGTGATTTATTTTTAGCCATGACTTTTTGACCTAATTTGCATAACCTATTATATTCATTATCTAGGTCTTTTTCGTCTAATGATTGATTTTTGTCACTAAAGTATTTGGTTTCGGAAAGTACCTCATTGGATGCCTTGGCTATAAGACATTTTTCATCCTTTGTTATTTCTTTCTCATCTTCATCGCTATCACTCCATGCTCCTCCAACGAACACCTTTTGATTTTGATCCCTTGACAACATTGGACATTTTCTGATGAGATGATTTGGATCACCGCATTTGAAGCACTTCCTTTCGCTCTTGCTACTTTTGTCGTCTTTGTTTCTTTGGAATGCCTTTCTTTCATCATGTGGTTGTCTAACGAATCTTCCTCGTCTTTTGAAGAATTTCTTGAAGTCTCTTACTGCCATGGCATATTCTTCGTCATCACTTTCGGAGGTTGAGCTATCCTCGTCAGTAGATTCCTTCCTAGCTTTCAATGCAATTGACTTGCTTTGCTCTCTTTTTCCTTTGACCATCTCGGAGTCTTTCTTTATTATTGCTTCGTAGACTTTCAAGTTGCCGATCAACTCGTCAAGTTGAAGAGTTGACAAGTTCTTCGATTCTTCAATCGCCGTAACTTTAGCCCGCCATTTGGATGAAGAGCCCTAAGAAATTTCCTAACAAAATTCTTCTAGAAAAAGTCTCATCAAGTGCTTTTAAACTTGTGATGATAGTGTTAAACCCAACAAAAGCATTATCTATTGATTCCTCTTCCGGAATCGTAAATTGTTCATATTGTTGAACAAGAAGATCTATTTTATTATCTTTGACTTGACTATTACCTTGGTGAGTTATTAGTAAGGAGTTCCAAATTTCTTTTGCGGTTTCACACATAAAGATCCTTTCGTATTCTTTACGTGGTAACGCATTATAAATAACCATTTTTGCCTCATTATTTTTAGCAAGTTTTCTTTTTAAATCATCACTTTGTTTTTCAAAAGGTACAATTTCATCTATTTTAGTTAAAGGATTATTTTGAATAGGGGAAAAATCACCATAGGTAATAACATGCCAAAGATCAAGATCTTTTGATATCACATAAGTTTCAAATATATTTTTCCAATAAAGAAAACCATCACTTTCAAATAGCGGTGGTCTTTGCATAGATTGCCCTTCTAAATATTTTTCCGATTCCATAGATCGATTCAAGTTTTAAAATACAATATATTTTAAAAATCTTGTTTAACGTGGCTCTCTGATACCAATTGTGAAAAACTAGAAGGGGGAGGGGTTGAATAGTTTTACGTCTTTTTAATTTATTATAAAAAACATTGTTTACTTTTAAAAACTTAGATTCGAATTTATGTGAACTCAACTCTTGAACAATATGAACAAATATAAGTAAATCTAAATTAACAATGCAAATAAAGCAATGAAATGAAATGGAAGATGGAGATGGAAAGATAGAACCGCGAGACAAAGGATTTATAGTGGTTCGGCTACAAGGACACCTTCCTTGCCCTACTCCACTCCTCGAGCACCTAACTCGAGAGTTTTCTTCACTGTGTCAACAAGCTCCCTTATGGCGGAGAAAACCTTACACAACTTTTGCTTACACCAGTTTAACGACACAAAGCTAGATGTCGGGTCCTAATCGTAGCTAGAACCAATCTCACAACTTCTACACGACTTCTTCACAACTTATTCACACCTTCTTCACGACGGCTTCTCAACTTCTTCACAACGGCTTCACAACTTCTACACAACGGCTTCACAACTTCTACACTACGGCTTCACAACTTCTACACTACGGCTTCACAACTACTTCACAACCTGGCACTACTTATATACTCTTCTACTTCCTTACACCTTCACTACTTAAACAACTTAACTTCTTCACAACTTCACTACTAACACACTAATCTAGCCTAAACAATTTTGCTCGCACTTATCTAACAAATATACACAACTTATACACAAATGAATGAATGATTATACAAACAACTTAGGTAGCAAGATGATACTAAGTTGCAATACTTCTTCTCTAGTTGTTGAAGGAGTATTCTTCTTTTGCACTTGGATGGTAGAAGCTTGGTTCACTTAGAAAGCAATGCTTAAGAATATATGATCAAAGGATTTAGAAAGGATTTAGAAAGATTAGAAGAGATTTAGAACAGAAGGTTTGGGGTGCAAAAGGTGAGGAAAAAGTCCAAGAATGAACCAGTATTTATAGGCAAAATATGACAGCTGGAGGAGCGGGGCGGTCCCCTTAAATAGGTGGTCGGTCCCCTTAAAATTAAGGGGGCCGCCTAGTAAAATTAAGGGGGCCGCCCTACCCGAACGTTGCTTAGTTTTGTCTTTTTGTGGGGAAGGTTTTTCTGGAAATATTTTTGCCATTTTTTGTTGAAAATTTGAATTCATAAATTTATAATGGATTAAACATTTTTTATTTAATACCAAAAATAATTTTCTAAAAGATATAAAATGTTTGTGTCATTTTATAAAAAATCAAGTGATTAAGAAAATGTTCCTTTGATCATATAATGCATTAGGCATTTGTTTATTCATACCTTAAGTGATTGAGTTGTAGAAATGAATATTTACAATTAAATACTTTTTTATTTAATAAGTTTATGTTTAATGAGTTTACATTTTGTGATTATCAAAACATAGAGATATCAAGAAGTATTAATAATGATTTTAGGCATTATTTATATCAACAACCATCAACCACTTTCACCTCTTCACTAGATTTTGAGGTACTAGGAGTTGACATAAATGCCATGTTCCCAGTATTAGAACTAGTACCTCCATTCTTCTTCAAATCTTGCTCCACAATCTTAAAGTTGCTATACAAATCTATTAGCTCCATTGTATCAAGGTCTGGCTTGTTCTTCCAGACAACAACATGCATAGCCCACTCTTCTGGTAAGCTTCTCCGAAATTTTGAGTTCAAATCTTCTTGAGGTATTTCAACCCCAAGAATAGCAAGTTGGCTCACAATATTCTGAAGCCTATTAAACATATGGTCAAGAGATTCATTGTTTGTAGAGGAGAAGTTTTCAAACTGCTGCTTGAGCAGTGTCTTGTGGGTTTTCTTGGTGGCTTCATTTCCACCATATCTGGAAATAATGGCTTCAAATAATGACTTGGCATCTTTGAATTTGCTGAAGTTTACAAGTTGATCGTTGGGAATGGTCATCATCAGCATACTTCTT
Source organism: Artemisia tridentata subsp. tridentata (assembly GCA_021014915.2). Lineage (NCBI taxonomy): Eukaryota > Viridiplantae > Streptophyta > Magnoliopsida > Asterales > Asteraceae > Artemisia > Artemisia tridentata. Next base: position 16,842,307 of record CP139501.1, on the reverse strand, counting down.
GCCTTTAAGTCATTTTTCTTCTTTATTCTGTCTTCTGCAGATGTTGGCTTTGTCTGCAGAGATGTCACCACTTTACCGTCCACTGTTGATGTAATTGTGGTAGGCTGGTAAGAGTTTCCATCTTCAATGATTTCCCAAAGTGCATAGTCTTGCACTTGGAAATATTGCTCTATCCTCAGCCTCCACATCTCAAACTCATTCTGTTTGAGCATGGGTAGTTTTGCAGCAACATTGGTCTGAATAGATTCAACGTCCATTTTTTCTTCTTCTTCTTCTTCTAAATCAACTATATTAGCCTGGCTCTGATACCAATTGAGAGGATGCGATACACTGGAAGGTGGTTAAACCTTTGTTGCTTTGTGTATATGATATGTTGAGTTAATATGATCAAAGTATGCGGAATCTACTTAATCACACTTAGAAGGTTATTTGTGTTATGGAAATGGAACAGTGATGCTTGTGTATATTGAACAAAGAACATGCAATGTTATCACCAAACGATTCAATATTATTCAAGATAATACGAGTGATCTTCACTATCACTAGGGTTACAAAACCTTGAATCTTATGTTTCTATGACTTGTGATATTTGTGTTTGTTCTATGTTCTTAACAGTTATTTTCTAAGCACTTAATTATTCACTCACTATTAGTCACACATAATATCTAGTCTAAGATTTCTCTTTTATAGTCCAAGAGAGATCTTTACAATATTGTCAAGTCTAATCGAACACATGCTTTGAGAGTGTCAGTCATTAAGATACAACATGTATCTATGTTTACAACTTGTTCTGAGAATATAACATAATGACTGATCACATGGGGTAAGATATGATCTACCGTGTATTGTTGACTTTAATACACATAATATATTTGTATACTTATCTACTCAGCAGCAGAATCATTTGATAGTTATCCACTTAGCAGTAGAAAGTTCTTCACCAGTAGCAGAATCATTCAGCAGTAGAATGTTTAACGCTAGCAGCAGAATCAAATGCTCTAGCAGTAGAATGATAATTAAGAGTATTTCTTGAGCAGAACCCGATATTAATCTTCTTGAATATTTAATTCCCAACAATCCTCCCCTAAACATGTGAATCCTTTTCAACATGTTTCTGAATTAAATTATGGATTGTGAAGATCTTTCAAACACTTCTGTAGTCAGATTCTTGATCTGAGCTATCTTCTGTTCTTCAAGATTAAATATCTTTCTAAGTAACTCATCTGCTATTTTCTTTTGACTTCGACAATATTAGTACCTATCTTCAAGCTTTAAACAAAGCCTAAAAGATGGTGCAATTTCCTTGGATGGAGGAATTATAAGAGGCAATGATGCTGTGTATCTTGGATGCTTGTTTCAACAAGTGAAATCATCTATCAGCATGCCTTTGCAAGTGATGAACAAGTCAAGACGAAGTCAAAGTCAACCCCGGGAATTATACATAAAAATAACTAAAAACAGCCAAATATGCCAATTTATATTGCAGATATCCTTGGATTATGTTTTTATGTATTTCAGGTACAAATGATTGAAAACAGAGCAAAAACGGGCGTTTTTGGATCTGTGAATTTGATCAAGCCAAGACGAAGTCAAAGTCAACCCCGGGAATTAGCATTGGATTGAGCTTGGAAAAACGAATCCGAAACCATTTTCATGGGCCAACCCGACCCAATTTAATGGTCCAAGTCAGCCCATTTTAAGCCTTTTATTAATAAAACCAAATCCAAAACTATTAAAACCCAAAACCAAATCCAGCCCAATTCATAAACCCCCAACCCGGATCCAATCCTAACCAAACCCCGACCCATCCCGTTTTATTAATAAAACCATGGTCAATCCCTAGTCAACCCTTCCCTCTTTCCCGCCAAACCATACCACCTCCCACCATCATCACCCTGCAACTCCACTACTTCCTACCCCCCCTCTAAATAGCTCCAGTCCACCCCACTCCAAGACAAAGGCTCTTCACAGGTTTCCCCTCCCCTCACAAGTTACCAATACCACGCTGGCAATCCAAGGTTAAAATTGGGCGCCAAAATGAAATTAAAGGCTAAGATGAAGATTAGTCTAATCCAAGGGTTGATATTGAATCAAAAGAAGCACAAGATGATAATGAAGCTGTACTCTCTCACAAAACAAACACAAGACTGAAGAACCCTAGTTTTTAGCTTTAGTATAAATAGGATCCTCATTGTAGCCAAAAAATGAGTTAGTTAAGTTCAAGTTTATTTTAAGTTTTCAAATGTTTTTTCAGCTTATTTGTAATCTCTGTTTCAATATTGTAATCAACTTTCAGTTATTAATAAAGTTCCTTTTCATTTAAATCATTTGCAATTTTACTTTAATGCTTTAAATAAATGTTTACAATTGGTTGATTAAAGCTTCTATAAGCTCTTAATTCTGATCTATTAAGCTCATACAAGCTCTTATAGCTTTTTGTGAGCTCATTATTGTTTAAATCTGTTTTAATTTCAAAAATCCAAAAAAGTTAACAAAAGTCAAATAAGCTATTTGTGGATGATAAGCCAGACCTGGAAGGGCTTATTGCTGTTACTAGCTTGTCTTTTGACAAGCTAGAGCTAGTAGAGTAGCTCCGCGAGCATATTTTGCCTTTGTTGTGCTAAGGCTTTTGTAAGTTCCATTTATTTTTCAAGCTTTTAGTGTAAAACAGCTTATTATTGCTTATTTTAGTGTTTACTTGGTTATTTGTAGCTTATATATGTTATTTGTTGGTATTTGATGCTTGTTTGATAGCTTTTACTTCGTTATTATTGTTTTGTTCTTAAAATCTCAAAAATACCAAAAATATTACACAATAGTTTCAGCTTATTGTTGTGCTTATTTTTCTGTCAAAATCAGCTTTAGTTATGTCATTTAGTGATATTAACTAAGTATCAATCATAATATCTCAGTGTTCTTAGCTTAATCAGGTTTTACACCAAAACAGTCCTAGTTAAGGGGTGTTTGGCATAAGCTTTAATATGACGAGAAAGAGTTTACTGTTCAAATGTCATTTCTTCAACTTTGTTTAGCTCTAATTAAGTAATATAAGTTGAGTTGTAGTTGATTTAAGCATTAATGAGTAGGATTGAAGTATTTTTATGGTTGTACTTAATTTCATAGTTTAAATCTCTCAAAATTGGCTTTGGTTGAGAATTCAGTAATTAGGATTTATTGGTGTAGTTTTTGTGCTTAAACTAATGTTTCTAGTTGATTTTAATGAGTTGGTTCAATTTCATATAGCCTTTAGTCATTTTACTCAAAATCTGCGCTCAAAATCTGCACATAACCTAAAAGAATGCAGTCTGCATAGGTTTTTCAAAGTCCAATTTTAGTGCTTATTCTTCTTTCAAAATACTTGAAATTCATTCCACTAGTTTTTCACTTGTAGCTTAATGCTGATTTTCATCTTTTAGATCAGTTCTAATCTTATTTCATAGCTTATTAGAAGTTTTGAAAACTGCACATAAGTGTGCAGTATCTGATGCATCAGAAAATTTTGATCAAACAGGTTTTTTTTTTTAGCTAGTTTTTAAGCCCTATATAAGCTCATTAAGTTCTGATTTTAATTTTACTAGTCCTTGGTTGATGTAGATTATAAGTTTTTAGATTTTATTGTTTAGCTTTTTGATCTTAGTGCTTAAATTTAAGCTCAATTTGCTCCACTTGGACTGTTTGGGTCTGCACTCTTTAGCCTCATCTGCTTATTTAGATTTATGTGCTATTCTGCTTATTTTTTCTGCTTTTTCTGATTTCTTTAGCTTATTTAGATTAGTTTTAAGTATGATAGCTTATCTCAATTTGATCTTTAGTTTTTGTTAGCTTATTTGCTTTTTCCAGTTGCCACTTAGCCTTCTTTCTTATAGAGTTAACTACATTTTTGGTCCTCGTGGTTTACCGGGTATAACAATTTTGGTCCAATAGTTTCATTTGTAACGGATCTTGTCCTATATCCGACGACCCGTAACACTTTTGGTCCAAATTTCGTTGACTGTTAGTTTGACTAGTTAAAAAAACGTGAAATGACTAAAATACCCTCGGATGATTATGTACAATGACAAAAGTGCTCTTCCTTCATCAACATCTACCCCACCACATAAAAAAACCCAGATCCTATCTATCTAACAACAAAAAAAGTAGCAGCAGTATGGTAAATCCCCTTAAAGATTCAATCTTACAACAACAACATTAATCAACAAAAGATGTCCAAAATCTTACAACCAAAAGTACAACAACAACAACATTAATCAACAAAAGATTCAATCTTGTTCTTCATCTTCACAATTATTTCCTAAGCTAGGTTCCTCTTCAATGGCCTCCTCTATTTACCACATCCAGGTGCGGCTTCACATTTTGGGTTGTCGATTTTGGGTGCCTCCCATTCACCATCTTCCTCATCGTCCCAATCCTCGGGTTTCACTGCCTCAGGGTCATCAACTTCTTCTGGCTCGTCTTCCAACCATCCTTCGGGCATCTCAGCTTCCTCATCTAAGATTTGCATAGGTGCTTCCTCATCCCAATCCTCAGGTTTCTTTGCTTCTGGATCGGGGATCTTAGCCCTCAAAACCAAACGCCCCATCTTCACCCTTAAAGTTCTGTTATTCACAGATCATAGCTACAGTGTCTCGACTCATAATCCTCATAGCAATATGGTAAATCCCCTTAAAGCAGCCATATTTTCACATAGCCAAAAATCTAAATAATCAACTCGGTACTGCTACTACCATTCATCTTTACACTTTATACCACCAAGTCAAGATCTAAATAATCATTACGGAACACAATTTCTTCACAAATCTTAAACAAACTCACCATCAATCCCTTCGGTTTCTTCACAAATCTTAAACAAACTCACCAACAATTTCTTCACAAATCATTACCACCAAGCCAACTCGGTACTGCTACTACCATTCAATCCCTTCGGTTTCATTACTAAGGTAGAGCTATCAAAGCCCCAACCCCATAATATCTAACCAACTACAAAAATCTTAAACAAACTCAAATCGAGCTCACAAATCAATCGAAATCAACAACAATTATCCTAATAACTAGACATAACCAAGACCCTCACCATCACTCTTACAACCACCGTAACCCATAGTTGGAGTTGTTCTTAATTCGTCATGGCTATCGCCATAGTTATCGCAAACACAAATCTTAATTCGTCATGGCTATCGCCATAGTGAGTCGGTTTCTTGTGTTCGCCGGTTTGACTCGCCAGATTTGGATTTTGTGTTTAGATCGAGGATTTGGAAGATAAGTGGGTGGTGGATTTTGTGTGGTGTTGGATAGGATTATGTGAGTTTGGAAGATAAAATGAAGAGAGGTTGAAGTTTATGTTTAGATCAAATGAAGATAAGTGGTCTGGTGAAAAAGATAGGTTTTTAATTTTAGTGGGTGGGGGATGAAAAGACGAATATATCCTCATTTTTAACGGTCAACGAAAGTCAAACTGACGGCATTAGTAAAAATGGACCAAAAGTGTTACGGGTCGTCGGATATAGGACAAGATCCGTTACAAATGAAACTATTGGACCAAAATCGTTATACCCGGTAAACCACGAGGACCAAAAATGTAGTTAACTCTTTCTTATATATAGCAGTCTGCCTTTTTAAGCACTTTTCTGGCTTATTTTATAAGTTCTAAAAATTTTGTCTTTGCAAAAGTTTCTTATTTCTAGCTTATTTACAAGTTTCAAAAGAAAATTTTTAATAAAAAAATAAAAAGGAAAGATGGGAAGTCTAGGGTGAGCAGGGCTCGAACCCTGGACCTCAACCATCCTCAACCTTTACACCACACACACTCATCAACTGCCCTTGGGTCTTTTCTGGTCATCATTTCCTTTATTTTTTACTCAAGCCCACTTTTGCAGTTTTAGCTTATTTAACTCATTTGCTTTTGAACTGCTTATTACATTAAGCAGTTACCTCCATTTTATTTTTCCTAGGATCTGCTTATCATTAAGCACTTTTCTGAAATTTTTCATAATTTTCACCTTTGTTTAACATTTTTTATATATTTTTCTTTTCAAAAGTGTTTTTAATTCATAAAAATTAAAATAAAAATAAAAAAATACAAATCTTTTTTCTAAAAAAATTTCTTTTATCATTTAGGACTTAGGAAAAATAAATTTGCACTTGTAGGGTTAATTTTTAAAGATTTTGGTTTTTAGGCTCGTTTTTTGAATTCCCGTTTACGTTTTTAGCGTAATTTGATTTTTGCTTTATTTTCTTTGTATATTTACTTTTCGTACCTTAATTAGAATTAGAAAACAAAAACAAAAGTGAAAATCATCTTTCAATCACTTTAATTCCAAACCGTATACGAAATCCTCGATTCACACCTTGTCGGGAAACGACCCGGGTATCACTTGCCCGGATTCTTACATCGTATTCACGGGTTTTGCAAGTTGGCCATTTTCCTAAAGGGTTGGCTTATCAGTTCCCGCATATCGCGTGTATTTTGATATATACTTCTAAGACGAATCAGAGGTCTGCCAATACGTCGCGGTAGATAGTCATTAGTTACAGCGCCGGTACCATTATGGATTGTGTTTTGATCTGAATAATTCAACATGTTATCATGTAAGATTTTGTCAACAGCAGTATTCTCAACTTTGCTCATATGATGTCCAGTGTTTTATTCTTTTGTTTATCAGGATTAGTACATATTTTTTTTAAATCGTTTTGTATATTTGTTAAAATATCTTTTAAATATAGTTGTGATCATCTCCAAAGTTACTACGTTTAAAATTTGGTATTTACCCCAAATCAAAATTAATATCACATATGTAAATTTCATCCGTTTTAAAATTATATGTTTAAAAGGTATTAATTTTTTTTTATTTGAATGCATTGAAATAGCATATTGTTGTTTAAACACACATTAGAGTAGGTGTCGTACATTAGACTTGATTAGTTTGTTAACTTTCAGAGTGCTTATTTAGTTGTTAAAAAATATTAGAAGTACGAAGTTTACATGAGCAATACTAACCTAAAGTTAGTACTGCTTGCTTAAACGTGAACAGTACTAACAGCAATATTTTTAACTTTGCTCATATGATGTACACTGTTTTTATTTATTTTTTGTTTAACAGGATTACTATATATATTTTAAAAAAAATCGTTTGGTATATTTATTAAAATATCTTTTAAATATAGTTGTTAAAAAATATTAGAAGTACGAAGTTTACATGAGCAGTACTAACCTAAAGTTAGTACTGCTTGCTTAAACGTGAACAGTACTAACAGCAATATTCTTAACTTTGCTCATATGATGTATACTGTTTTTATTTATTTTTTGTTTAGCAGGATTACTATATATATTTAAAAAAAATTCGTTTGGTATATTTATTAAAATATCTTTTAAATACAGTTGTGATCATCTCCAAAGTTACAACGTTTCAAATTTGGTATTTATCCCAAACCAAACTTAATATCACATATGTAAATTTAATCCGTTTTAAACTTATATGTTTAAAAGGTATTAATTTTTTTATTTTTTATTTTTTAATTTGAATGCATTGAAAACCTTTAGCAGTACTAAGTTTACGTGAGCAGTACTAACGTTATCTATGTGGGACATCATGTATTTATTTACATCAAGCTTATAAACCCAATAGAAGTTTCATAATAACACCACATATTATATTCCTTTTTGAAGTATTCAAATAACATGCTGAACCATTAAAAAAACATACATCTAAACAAAATGACAAATTAAGAAATATATAAACTATCTTGAATACCCTTGTAAACTCCAACAATTTTCTGTTGGGTATCTTCTATTTCTTGTTTTCGAACATCAATTTTCTTCTGGTGCGCCAATATGATCTTCTGATCTTCATTGTTCTGTTCTTCAAGCCTTTTGATACGCTTGTTATAAAGTTCAACCAATGTTTTCTCGGTCGCATATTTGCCGGAATGACATTTGTCCTAAATATCTTGGGGTACGTCAAAAATTTTATATTTGGAAGGAATTGGAGGAGGAGAAGTATCTCTGCTACGTTTATTCTTCTTTGAATCAGGATTAGAAGATGATGAAGCCATTGAAGTTATATACTAAGAGTATAACACATGATGAAATTATGCAATATATTGTTGTTTATATGTATGTATTCATACACAGTGGAAGGGTACAACATTTCATAACTGTTATTTAAGTTGCAACTGTTTATATTCTCAAATCTTATAAGCTATTAGTGATATAAATGGTCAAATTGTTAGTTAAATGTAACAATCTTTATTATTACTTATTAGTGTGTAATTTACATGTTAACATATCTTAAAAAAAATAAAGTTATACGTTCAATAAGTACGTTTTTTTATTAATGTGTAAACTTAGTATGTGTATATTCCATATTTTTTAGTTGTAATTATCGTTAAAATACTCATAAATGTTGTATTGATATATTTGGTGGTAAAAAATAATTACCAAGATTAAAACACCAAAATAATCATTAAAAATATATCATAGTAATTGAATAAAAATCATGCATTATAAACCATATAGACCCTAACAAATCTCTACTCTATATAAAACAAGGTTTGGATTTGGCAAGTAGCCTCACAAAAATATTTAAAAATTGCCACGTGGCATTTTTTTTAATCTAATGGTCCACAATGCATTAACACCCTAAAATCTCTCCTACCTCATTTACCTCCAATCAAATTTTCCCCAAATCAGTTTTACCTAATAATTTCCATACCCGAAATACATGAACCCTAAATCATATCACACCCAATTTCATTTATCATCGTCAAAATCATCCCCGAAAAAAATTTCCCCAAATTAGTTTTAACTAATCAATTTCATAACCGAAATAAATCAACCCTAAATCAGATCATACCCAATTTTCTTTATCATCATCAAATTCATCCCCGAAATAAATTATAACCGAACCATTTACCCTAAATCAGTTCAACACCAATAACCTGAAATGTCGATTAAATCAATTACTGTGATTTTCTATTATCATAGACCAAGAATTAAATAATATATGTCACTGATTATCAAGCATCAATTATCAAACAGGTATGTTAGGAATTATCATGTAGAAGTTATATTATTTGTATATGTTTTTTAGTGTTGTTTGTTTTTTAAGCTTTTTTGTTTAATTATTGTTTATACATTTCCAGAATTATTTGAAGTTTTTGTTTTCATTGTGGGTTTCGGATGTTTTGTTAGGAATTATTGATTGGTAGTTTTAATATTTGATATCATCATCAAAAAGTTGTTGATAATGTAGAAATTGTAGGAAAGCAAATGAAAATAAATTTGGAAAGTTTGAAAATACTGATTTAGTGTATCATAAATTTAATAAATTGTGCATAATTTTCGGTAACTAATTACTTTTACAATATTTTCCTTGCTTATCCACATAACTTTTGAAATTTGAATTACATTTTGACCTAATAATTTTCTATAAATTGGTTTCTCATATCTAGTGTTAATCACTCATCTTTACAATTCCTCTGTATTTTATCATCTGAACCCAAAGGTGAGGTTTTTTGTCCCTAAACACTTAACTGTGATGAATTTTCTTTGCATTTAATTCATATTGTTTAGCTATTTGATAAATTTTCTTTGCATTTTTTTTGTAGATACAAATAATGGATCAGAATTTGACTCCATTGTGTGACATAGATCCTATGTTAGATGATATAAAGGTTGTCGCCCGCTGCATTAGCAAGTGGAAACCCCATACTTTAGGAAAGCCCAGTGATGTTTGGTCACTATACTTTATATTACAAGATGCACAGGTATGTACAATCCTATACACTGCCCAATTTATATAATGTCTAATGAAATAGATAGCAAAAGACAATCATATGACAATAGTTTACTAATACACTCAAAATTTTATTGGTGTGGATCTGTGTTACTTTTAAAATTGTGCCTAATTATATTTGTATGAAGCATCTGTATTACTTACAATAACATATGTGTATAATAAATATTTGTGTGTTATCAGTCTAAACTTTTTAATATATAGGCATGTCTTATAAGGATTGTTGAAATATATTAGTATACAATCTGATTATGTAAATAGTTTTGAAAATTTTTCTGATTTAAATTGTTTATTGTTCTTTAGAATTAATTATGTTTAATTAGTTACGACATGATATATTGATAATTATGTTTGTTGATCAAATATATCAAATCATGTATATGAATTTACATAACAAGTATGCTAATGTTTTTACGGTTACAATCTATTTCAGGGAAACCGTGTTCATTGTACATGTAGGAAGGACCATATTAACAAGTTCCAACTTTTGATTGATGAAGGATCATGTTACAGAATCGGTAACTTTGGGGTAGGAGAGAACGGAGGCAACTATCCATTGCCTAGTCATCGTTACAAGATGAATCTGTAAAAAAACACTTCTGTGACAAGGCTTTCAAGCTTTGACAACAATGTTCGTGGATTCAAATTTGAGCCGTTCTCCAACTTATTTGTTAGACGTTTTTCTGAGTCAGAGTCTGTTGGTTAGTATTAAATCTTATAGGACATACGTGATGAATCACATATTTTGATTTGGTTTTGTCATTTGATTTTTTTTTATTAAAACGCAGATGTAATTGGAACCATTGTGTCTATTTCTGACTTGATCCCCTTTAACAAATATGGGAAGGAAAAGACAAGAAGAAATCTTATTCTTGAAGATGTTGAGTAAGTTTTTTTCCAAACATTTTATTAACCATAAATTTAAAACTCTTATACAGTTTCATTTTTATATACCATCTGTAACAGAGGGAGGAAGCTTCAATGTTGTTTCTTTGATGCTTGGGCGTCAAAATTTGATAATTTACACGCTCAGAGGGACAAAGTCGGTCATGTCGTCATCATATTGCAGCTTGCTAAAGTGACGTATTTTAATGGTAAAAATCATATTAACTAATATATTTCATTAGTATTCTTTTGACACTAAATTAATATCTGCCATTGTGTATGTACTGCTACAGATTCGCCTTCCGTAACCAATGCTATGTGGGGCTCTAAACTGTATATAAATGATGATATTCCAGAAATCTCTGCCTTCAGACAGATGTAACACCATCGTTTATAATTTACGCTTTTCTTACTCAATACATTTGTTACTTAAGGTTTAGTTAACTATAAATACTAATCATTGTTATAGGTATGAAAGTCAAGATGGCTATGATCCCGCTAAACATAGCATTTCTATTTTCTCCTCTGCTAAAAAAGAATTGACATCGGAAGACTTTTTCAAGAGTGCTGTTAAGAAAATGGTCGGCAGTATACGCGATTCTGAAACTGTGAGTTTATATTATAAAATAGGGCTTATTTATTACTTTATAAAATGTCGCATGCATATTATAATCTTTTAAACCATAAACTTGCAGAACTATAACTGTATTGTCTACGCCAAGATACACAAGATTCATCGAGAACATGGCTGGGCATACCTTGCCTGCAAGAGGTGTGGATGTAGTGCCAAAGAAATTGAGAAAGGGCAAACATCATCGAGTGGTTCTAAGTTCAAAAAGCAACAAGTCTGGCATTGTAAGAAACACAAGGAAATCACTGCTGTTGGGATGAAGTATGTATGTGCTAGGACCCTGGACACACGATTAAGGTGGTTAAACCCTCTAACTTTGTGTGTATGATATGTTGTGTTAAAATGATTAAGTGCGCGGAATTCACTCAACCAAACTTAGAAGGTTGTGTATGTTGTGGAAATGGAATTGTTATGTTTGTTAGTTAGCAATGAACACATAAAGATTATCACCAAACGATTCAATATTATTAAAGATAATAATACGAGTGATCTTGAAATATCACTAGGGTTACAACCTTGAATCTTAAGTCTTTATCACTTGTGATATATTTGTGTTTGTTCTAACATATGCATGTACTAACTTTCTATGTTCTAAATCTTAACACACTTGACAACTCTTTTACTAATATCACAACTAAGATCTCTTTTATAGTCAAAAGATCTTTACATATTGCTTAAAGTCTTGGCTGACTTACTTTGTTAACTTATCCTATTGAGTGTCAGTACATCAGATACAACATGTATCTATGTATACAACTTGTTAACTAAGCACATGGAGTAAGATATTATCTACCGTATATTGTTGACCAAAATACAATAAATATCTTTTCGATCTTATCCTTTCATCAGCAGAGTGTTCACTATCAGCAGGAACAAGTTATCGTTATCAGCATAATCCATCAGCAGAATGCTAAGCCTATCAGCAGAGTCATTTATCACTATCAGCAGAGTGAAATGTTCTATCAGCAGGAACAACATTATCAGCAGAAACCATTTGCACTAGCATCAGAATTACACTTAGAGTATTTCTATGATTAGAACCCGATATTAGACATCTTGAATATTTAATTCCCAACAATCCTCCCCTAAACATGTGAATCCTTTCAAACATGTTTCTGAATTAAATCTTGGATTGAAGATCTTTCAAACACTTATGTTCTTCAAGATTGAATATCTTCTCAGTAATTCATCTACTTTGCTCTTCTTTGACTTTAGCAATATCAAAACATATTCAACCTATCTTGGACTAAAAGATGGTGCAATTTCCTTGGATGGAGGAATTATAAGAGGCAATGATGCTGTGTATCTTTGATGCTTGTTTCAACAAGTGAAATCATCTAACCAGCATGTCTTTGAAGTGAAATTGAAACCTTTCTTCGTTTGATCTAGATAGAACTTTCTCCTTTGGAATGTTCTTGTCATTTTCAACCTCCTCATCTTGTATGCTCTTGTCTTCTCCTTCCTTTTATTGGATTATCTTCCTTTTCTGGGCATTATTTCCTCCCCTGAGATTGTTACCTCCCCTGAAGCAAATAACTTTTGTTTCATCCTCCCCTTGTTTGGAAGATCTCACTATGTACCAAAATATCTTTCCTTATCATCTGATCCAGCATTTAGAACTTGTTGTCAGACAATGTTGTACATGAAGCCATCAATTCCTTAAGAGTTTAAGATACTGCCCTCATCACTTCTAGGTGTGTTAACTCCTATGAGAGGTGAATCAGTGGACATTTTGATTCATGATCCATCAATCAAATGGTTTTTGTGAATCCTTGAAAATCCTTTTAAGAAATCATTTAACTTAGTAGTATGTTCATGATTTTAGAATTGAAAAATCATACTACTTTCAACCATTTTGAAGGAATCAAGTGTATAACAGACACTTAATCAGCATTTCGGTTAAAAGCAACCTCTGGTTGTGTGAGAACCAATATTTTTCAGTTATAAATAACTGCCTGTGTGCAGATAAACTCATTCAAAGAGCTTTCCTGACAGGGTTTCCAGCTCATAGTAATTGTTGCCTCTAACACAAGTGTTAAATTCACTTTTACTAGCTGTTCTTTCTATCAGATGTCCTCAGACTTGCACATTATACTTAAAAGTATAAAATGATAGAAAGTGAGTTGCATCAGTTACTATCTGATCAACTAAGTCATCAATTCAATGTGAAATATCATAAATAGATTTCAAGAAAGAAGTTTTAAGGAGCTTTAAAGTCCCAAACTCAGTCCATCATAAATCTATTATGGTCAGCAGCTAATATCTCAATTCTGCTGTTTCCATTTCACTTGAAAACATCCTTTGTGTTTACATATTCATACCTGAAATTGTTAGTCTAAAACCAAAAGAACAAAATACAAAGTACTTGTCTTGCATTAGTATAATCATAAGACCAACTATATGAATAACACAATTTAAATTTGTACTAGCAGCACCTTGTGTGCTTAGCAGTACCTTATGATACATTAGCAGTACCTTATAAATCCTGAAGTACCAACAAAGATTTATTTACAAAAACACATCATATTGAAAATTTAAAGATTAAGCATTCCAATACTTGCTACCAAGTACTGAAACCTTGAAACATCAAAAGCTTTTGTTAGTAGATCTGCAAAATTATGTTCTGAAGCAATTTTAAGAACTTGAATTAATCTTTTCTCATTGCAGTCTCTTATAAAGTGATGTCTAATTTCAATGTGTTTTGTTTTAGAATGTTGTACTGGATTTTTAATAATACAAATTGTACTACTATTATCAATATGAATAACAATGTTTAAGAAATTGTACCCATAATCAAGGAGTTGGTTTTGAAGCCATAGAACTTGACTAGAGCAACTTGCAGCAGCTATGTATTCAGCTTCAGTTGTTGAATTTGCCACACTTGTTTGCTTCTTACACTGCCATGAGACAAGTCTACACCCAAGGAATTGACATCCTCCAGTTGTTGACTTTCTGTCCAAGCTAGCACCAGCATAATCACTATCCGAATATGCTACCAAGTCAAAAGGAGATTCCTTTGAATACCATAGACCCAAACTTGGTTGACCCTTGAGATATCTAAAAATTCTCTTGACTGCAGTTAAATGAGAAACCTTTGGAGTAACTTGAAATCTTGCACAAACACAAACAGGAAACATGATATCAGGTCTAGATGATGTAAGGTACATCAAAGAGCCTATCATAGATCTGTAATTGTGTACATCTACATTTTCTCCATCTTCATCTTTCAAAAGGTGCTTCTCAGAGTCCATTGGTGTGCTTGCTATTTTTGAATCAGCAAATTGAAATTTTCTAAGTATCTCTGCAACATATTTGTCTTGACTAATAAATATGCCTTCAGATGATTGCTTAACTTGCAAACCCAAAAAGAATGTAAGTTCTCCCATAGAACTCATCTGAAACTTATCTTTCATAAGCTTCTCAAATTCTAAACACATATCTTTCCTAGTAGATCCAAAGATAATGTCATCTACATACACCTGCACTAACAGAAGATCCTTCTTGTGCTGTTTGATGAACAGTGTCTGATTAATCTTTCCTCTTTGAAATCCATTTTCTAATAAGTAGGAAGCTAGTGTTGCATACCAAGCTCTTGGTGCCTGATGAAGGCCATAGAGAGCTTTCACTACTCTGTACACTTTGTTTGGATGTAATGGATCAATGAAGCCTGGAGGTTGTGAAACATACACCTCTTCTCCAATTTCACCATATAAAAATGCACTTTTGACATCCATTTGGTAGACTGTGAAGCCTAAAAATGAAGCATAAGCTAGAAAAGCCTAATCGCCTCAATCCTTGCTACTGGAGCATAAAATTCATCATAATCTATCCCTTCTTCTTGTGTATACCCTTGCGCTACTAATCTAGCCTTATTCTTGATCACTATTCCCCTTTCATCCCTTTTGTTCTTAAAAACCCATCTAGTGCCAATTACCTTCACACCTGTAGGTAAATCAACTAGCACCCAAACCTTTTGAATCTTGAATTGAAGAAGCTCTTCTTGCATAGCCTCTAACCAGCTTGAATCATCTAGGGCTGTAAGAATTGTCTTTGGTTCAGCTTGTGAGAGAAAACATACAAACAAGCAAGAGTTTAAAAGCTCATGCTGTTTTGAAGCATAAAGGGCATCAAGAAGCCCTTGTTGGTCTGAAGACTTCATTTGTTGTCTTGTCTTCACACCTGACTGTATATCTCCAATCACATGTTCTAGGGAGTGAACTTTGTGAATTCTTGATTGTGGTGTAGTAGGAACTTGATAATTTGATGAAAGATTGTTGAAATCCACCTCATTATCTGAGAATTCTGCTTCTTTTGTTTCTGAAGGGCCATCAGCAGAGTTATTTGGCCGAACAGCAGAATCAGTAAGCTTATCAGCAGAGTCATCAGCAGAAACAGATACACTACCAGCAGCAACAGAAATACTACCAGCAGAAACACTTTGTTGTTCCTGAGTTCCATATTCTTTACTTTCATCTTCAACACCTTCTTTAGCTTTACTAGAAGAAGATTCATCAGTTGTCGAAGTTGATTCCACAATTGAACTTGACCATATTGGCATTATCACATCATTTTGATCTTTCTCTAACTCAGCCTCATTTGTTGTATAAGAACCTGCAAAATCATTAGTTTCTGCAACAAAAGGCACATAATTCATTGAATTTGTTAGATACGCTAGATCAAATAGCCATTTTGGTCCTTGACCTTCTACATTGGATTTGTTTTCTAAAAACTCCACATGTAGATTTTCTTCTACGATTTCTTTTCTTGTGTTGTAAACTCTAAAAGCTTTGCTATTAAGAGAATAACCAACAAAGAAACCTTCATCTGCTTTACCATCGAATTTTCCTAAATGGTCTAAGGTATTGAGAATTGTCACATGACATCCAAAAGGTCTAAGAAATCCTATTGCAGGAGTTCTACCATTAAAAAGTTCATATGATGTCTTATTGTGAGGCTGCACAATTAAAACTCTATTTTGAACATAGCAAGCAGTGTTGACTGCCTCTGCCCAAAAATTGATTGGTAGCTTAGAATCAGCTAACATTGTTCTAGCAGCTTCAATTAGTGTTTTATTCTTTCTTTCAGCTACACCATTCTGTTGTGGTGTTCTAGCAACACTAAATTCTCTTTTAATACCTTTTTCTTTGCAGAAGTCATCCATAACTCTATTCTTAAACTATGTCCCATTATCACATCTAATGACTTTTACTTTCTTGCTTACTTGATTTTCTATCTGTGTAATGAAGTCCTTAAGGATGCTTGATGTCTCATCCTTAGTGGCTAAAAAGAAAATCCATGTAAATCTACTATAGTCATCAGTAATAACTAGACAATATCTCTTATGCATTATGCTCATTACTGAAACAGGTCCAAATAAGTCCATATGTAGCATAAACAAAGACTGATTGATAGAGTTAAAAATTTTGGGCTTACAAGTGGCTTTGTGTTGTTTGCCTTTTAGACAAGCAATGCATGTTTGATCATTTTCAAATCTTTTGTGAGGTAAACTTCTTACCAAACCATTCTTAACAATTTTATTTATGGTTTTGAAGTTAATATGACCAAGCCTTCTATGCCATTTCATTGATTCATCCAATGTGGCCTTTATAACAAGACAAGTTAAATTCTTTTTAGGAATAATATTCTTCATGTCTACACTGTACATATTGACTTTTCTAGGAATTCTAAGAAGTACTTGACTTTCATCAGGCATCTTAAAATCAGGAGAAAGTACAAGACATTCAGTCTCACAGAAAAGAACATTATTCTTTTTGTCACACATTTGTGAGACACTAAAAAGATTATAATTTAGCTCTTTTACATAGTACACATCTTCAAAATCTAAATTTCCGGTTTTGATTATACCTTTACCAGAAATTTTGCCACGAACACCCCCTCCAAAGGTAACATATCCTCCATTGAAAGCTTCAAAATCTGAGAGATAAGACATGTTGCCTGTCATGTGCCTTGAACATCCACTATCTGAGTATCCTTGATCCTCTACCTGATCATTTGAATGTTCCTGCACACAAATAAGAGTGTTAGTTTCTTTTGGGGATCCAAGCCATTACTGACTTGGATCTGCCTCTTGCATCAATGTAATTGAATCTTTTGAGGACTGTTGATGCAACATTGGATTTAAGAATCCAACATGCTGAGGCCTTAACAGCATTTGCCCTATTTCCCTTAGCAGCAGAGTGAACCACATGCTTATCAGCAGAGTCTGCTAACTTTGTAGTTCTACCCTTTGGTCTCCAAATTTGTTTATGGACCACTGCCTTTGATTGAATGGGACTTAGAACAGTTATTGGTGCATGTTTGAAAAATGTTTTTGCACCCTTAGCTGTTGATTTTGGGTTAATAGTCATAAATGGTCGAGCAGCAGGAACAAATTTTCTAGCAGCAGGATCATTTGGTCTATCAGCAGGATCAGATTTTGAGATAGACTTGTTTTTTACTAATCTGGGGTTTGATTTCTTAGAACTAGAGTGAAAGTGAGATTTAGGTGATTGCCTTTTGAGGTTCACTCTATGGTTTTCATACCCAGATACCCATTGGTTGCAGAAAGCTGCAAGATGGTCAAAACTACCACATGTATAACAAGCTTTATTATAAAAAGCAAAGTCATCACCTAATTGGTTAGACTTGAGGTTGTTCCAATTCCTTTGGTTACCTCTGGGCTTGTTGGTGGTTCTATATTGCTCACAATATCTAACTGGTTGCCTAACATGCTTAATGTTTGATTTAGGCATATCAGTATTGTGTTTGACTACCTTAGAAACACTTGTTTCTACTTTCTTAACCACTTCAGGTTTAGACATAACCTGGTCTTCTTCATCATCATCACTATCAGTTGTACAATCTTCAACAACTATAGTTTCTCCTTTCTTAGCAAAGGACACCTTGTCCTGATAAATAAAATTTTATCTAAACTTTTACTTATCTTTGCTACCTTAAGGCTCTTACTAGCCTTAGAACCATATTCGATGATTGGTTCTTGAAACTCAGCTAAACCTGTATGTGCTAGGTCAACACCTGGAGGTGAAGGAACACCTCTATATGGTGGGGGGACAGTTTTGTAACCTACACCTGAATTAGCTTTATCAATTACCTGAGCTTCCCAAATCTTATTCATTCCTTCTGAGGCATGTGCTAGAGTATCTATAGTTACCTTAACATTTTCTTTTTCAGTTTTGACTTCAGATAACTGTCTACTTTGATCATTAAGTAATTCATCTCTAAATGCTATTCCTCTTTTTAAAGTATTTAAGTCATCAGTAAACGTAGATTCATTCTTTTTATAATGTAGAATCTGTTTTTCTAAAACTCCTACACACCTCTTATGATTAGCTAAATTATGAAGGGCATCAATTAACTCTTCTCTAAAAGCATCAAATCTCTTTTTAATGTCTTCATAATTTTTAAGATTAGGACATGAATTAGTACAAGTAGGAATGGTATCTACCTCTGAATC
Source organism: Artemisia tridentata subsp. tridentata (assembly GCA_021014915.2). NCBI lineage: Eukaryota > Viridiplantae > Streptophyta > Magnoliopsida > Asterales > Asteraceae > Artemisia > Artemisia tridentata. Next base: position 16,823,526 of record CP139501.1, on the reverse strand, counting down.
AGAAGAAGCCATTAGAGCAATCTCATCGACAACAAGAGCAGCATTTGGTGGTGCATCCTCTTCAGTAGCCATAGAGCTCCAATCATATCCAATAACATCAATAGCCAGCATAGCCTTTGGCTCTTCTACCAGTACTTCCTTATTCCTTTCTTGTTTATACCAAGTGTTCCTATTATCCTGCTTCCTTGGGCTTCTACATTCTTTAGCAAAATGTCCTAACCTATGACAGTTAAAACATTCCACTTTCTTCTTATCGAACCCAGCAGTATCATTACCATTTATGGTAATTTGCTTTCCAGTTTTCTGCCAAAACTTCTTAGCCCTCATGCTAAGTAAAGCAACTTGCCACTTAATATCCATCTCTTCCAAATCATCACCATCAACCTGCTCAAGGTCTTCATGATTTAGAAGAGAACCACTAGCTTGACTGGTTATAAAGGCATAAAATGTTGGATCTCCAAGTCCAGCAATATCCTTTTGTAAACTAGTAGAAGGACCACCATAAGTAATATTAGAAACACTTTCAACTTCATCTACCTCTTCTGCATGACTAACACTAGGAACTGATAAGAGTGCAGCATTCCCAGAACTAGTACCATAATTTCCACCTCTCTTTAGACTTTGTTCAACAATTTTAAAGTTGTTGAACAAATCATTAAGCTTCATTGTTTCAATTTCTGGTTTGTTCATCCAGACAATAACATGAGTATGGAAATCAACAGGTAGACTTTTCAAGAACTTCATGTTGAGATCTTCCTTCTCAGTCTCAACACCCAACACAGCTAACTGACTAACAAGCTTGTGTAGTCTTGAAAATAGTTTATCAAGAGACTCATTACTAAAAGCAGTAAAGTTTTCAAATTGGTGCTTTAGTAAAGTCTTCTGTGTCTTTTTGGTAGTTTCATTACCACCAAACCATGCACAAATCTCTTCAAAAAGAGTTTTTGCATCAAGATATTTGTTAAAAGATAACATTTGCTCACTAGGAATGGTCATAAGCAACAAGTCTCTTGCTTTCTGATCATTTCTCTTTTGTATCTTTTCATCATTGGAAACTGGTACAGTATTTCTTTTTCTAACTGTCTTCCCTTCAACAAGAACATCTGAGTAGCCTAAAGTGAAGGAATCACCATACTGAATTATGTCCCAAAGAGCATAATCTTGAACCATAAAATATTGCTCAACTTTCATCCTCCATAACTCAAACTCATTGGGTTTGATCATGGGCAACTTTGCAGCAACATTTGTTTGAACATCTTGTACATCCATTTCTAGTTTCTTCTAAAAACAACAATATCAACTCTAGCTCTGATACCACTTGCTAGGACCATGGACACACGATTAAGGTGGTTAAACCCTCTAACTTTGTGTGTATGATATGTTGTGTTAAAATGATTAAGTGCGCGGAATTCACTCAACCAAACTTAGAAGGTTGTGTATGTTGTGGAAATGGAATTGTTATGTTTGTTAGTTAGCAATGAACACATAAAGATTATCACCAAACGATTCAATATTATTAAAGATAATAATACGAGTGATCTTGAAATATCACTAAGGTTACAACCTTGAATCTTAAGTCTTTATCACTTGTGATATATTTGTGTTTGTTCTAACATATGCATGTACTAACTTTCTATGTTCTAAATCTTAACACACTTGACAACTCTTTTACTAATATCACAACTAAGATCTCTTTTATAGTCAAAAGATCTTTACATATTGCTTAAAGTCTTGGCCGACTTACTTTGTTAACTAATCCTATTGAGTGTCAGTACATCAGATACAACATGTATCTATGTATACAACTTGTTAACTAAGCACATGGAGTAAGATATTATCTACCGTATATTGTTGACCAAAATACAATAAATATATTTTCGATCTTATCCTTTCATCAGCAGAGTGTTCACTATCAGCAGGAGCAAGTTATCGTTATCAGCATAATCCATCAGCAGAATGCTAAGCCTATCAGCAGAGTCATTTATCACTATCAGCAGAGTGAAATGTTCTATCAGCAGGAACAACATTATCAGCAGAAACCATTTGCACTAGCAGCAGAATTACACTTAGAGTATTTCTATGATTAGAACTCGATATTAGACATCTTGAATATTTAATTCCCAACAGTATGCTTTTGGTATCTTATACATTTTATACCTTTTCAAACGTTTTGTTTTCATTTACTTTTATCGTAATATATAAACTCTACCTTTCAAAATGAAAGTCATAGTCCGTGTTATTGATGACACTGGATCTGCATCATTGGTGATGTTTGATGATATGATAGCGAAACTTTGTGGAGTAGAATGCTACGATCTCATCAAGGAATATGGACCTGAAGTTGATGACTATTTTCCAGCTGAGCTTAATGTCATGGTTGGTAAAAAGTTGCTATTTCGCTTTGAATATACTGACTTCAACATAAGCAATAACAACCATGTTTACCAAGTGAAATTGATGTCGGATGAGGAGGCTATGATCAACACCTTTAAGAAGGATTTCATTACGGAGGTAATTTTATGGTTTACAATTAAGATGTTATTTCAATCAAATTTCTTACAATAACGAAGTTATTTATTAATTCCACATGTATATATTTTGATCTTATTTCTTTACACACCTTCTTAGGAGCTTTGTGATGAGGTCCAAACTCCTGAAGTAACTGCCACCAACATCAGCAAATTCAAAACTGTTGACAACATTCCATTTAACATGGAAGAAACACCCTCTTCTGTTAAAGGAAATCAATATTCTGTTGGTGATTCAGGCATTGAAGCTTCTGGTGGCGATACGAGTACTTCTGGCAGTGCGAAACGCTCATTCATTGACTTGGATGATTATGAAGAAGTAGATGATGAAGCAAAAAAGTCAAAGAAGATGGTTGAAGTTAAAATTGAGCCTGATGAGTGATTTCCTTAAAATTGAGAAATCATCTTCAATGTTTTGTTTTTCCAGTGTTTTTTCTTTCATTGTTCTTTAAGACATGTTTCATTTGCTTGGTTTGCATTTTAGCTATGGTTTTTCCTAAGATTTTAACATTTGTGTTTTTTTTGGTGGTGTTCTACAAATAAACAAGATGTTGAATAAAGAAGATGATATATTCATGTTTTTGGTTTTCCCTTCTTTTTCAAATGTATCTCATTTTAGCATAGATTTGTTAATCATCAAACTTATATACCTTTTTAGCATATTTTTATTAATCATCAAAGTTATAGACGTAAACAAACACAAATTTTAACATTAGTTTATGATTTGGCTAAAAGTATATAACAACATTTAAATAAAGTAATAACTTTATGGCAAGCCACTTAACCAAGCCACTGAACGTTTAAATAAACTACAACATTAGATGGCTTATCAAGGGACTGAACCATTGGGACACATTTCAACAAGCCACTTAACCAAGCTAATGAACCAATCGAGGTAACCAAATTAAGAATACCAAAATTGTTTGCAGACCATATCATGGCTTCTCAAATTAGCTTACTAAAATTGTGTTTTCTATAAACCAACAATAACATCAAAATCAAAGCATATCAGTTATGCATTTGAAATATATTATTTCTTATATTTTTTCCAAAAAAAATGTTCATCAAACAGCAAATTCAAAACAAAATGAATTCATATCACATATTTATTTAAAATATATTGTTGTATTTATCCTTCCCTAATTTCAAAAAATCATCCAACTCAAATTTTAAACTGTTATACCAATTTAAAGATTTGATAAATAGTTAATTCTAAACTTTATTCCTTTCCATATTATTTCCTCTAAACTCATTCTATATAAACCCTATATATACTATCAACTCTAAACCATATACATTTGCCTATACCATTTTCTAAACATTCATTTAACAAGATTACAAGATAAAGAGGCAGGTGTATATCAGCTGAAATACCATTTGCCTATACCGGCTGATGTAGACAGGTGTATATCGGCTGAAATACCAGATAAAGAGGCAGACCCCGAGCTACACCAATTGGTTAAAGAATTTATGATGCACGGCCCATGTGGTCCCGAACATCCAAGTTGCCCGTGCATGGTTGAGAATAAGTGTTCTAAGAAATTCCCCAAGCCCTTCAATGAAACCACTTTCATTGATGAAAGTGGATATTGCATATACAAAAGGAGCGATAATGGCATAACTGTTAGCAAACAAGGAGCTGAGCTTGATGGTGGCTTTGTTGTCCCATACAACCCTACGTTATTGAAGAGGTACCAAAACAAAGCATTTTTTAATTTTATCGTTTATATTGTAATTCTTTTAAGTATACTTATTTTTAGTTGTATCGTTTGTTGTCTATAAGGTACCAAGCTCACATCAACGTAGAATATTGCAATCAATTTGGATCAATCAAATACCTTTTTAAGTACATTAATAAGGGTCCGGATAGAGTTTCGGATAGAGTTACTGCGGCTGTGGAAGAAGAAGAAACAGATGAGATTAAGGATTACTTAGACTGTCGGTACCTGTCTTCATGTGAGGCTGCATGGAGGATTTTTAGGTTTGATATACATCATAGGTCACCCGCTGTTGAACGCTTACCTTTTCACCTCCCAAACCAGCAATCTGTCATTTTTGATCCATCTGAAAGCATCGACTTTCAGCTTGAAAAGGTTTCATCAAACACTTCCAAGTTCTTAGCTTGGATGGATTTAAATAAAACTGATGTAGAGGCGAGAAAGCTGTTGTATGTGGAAATCCCAAAATTCTATGTTTGGAATAAAAATGACAAAATTTGGACTAAAAGAAAGCAAGGTAAAATTTAGTTTTTAAACAATCATATTATTCAATGTCTCACATAATGTAACTATGTATGCTGGTCTTAGCAGCCATATATTTTGATTAAATAGGTAAAAGCATTGGACGGATTCATCATGTTCCTGTCTCTTGGGGCGAGGTGTTTTATCTACGAAGGCTGTTAAACCATGTCAGAGGTCCTCAAGAGTGGCAAGACTTTAGGGTGTTTGACGATGTAGTTTATCCTACATGTAAAGATGCATGTTACGCCCGTGGATTGTTGGATGAGGACAAAGAATATATCGATGGATTGATTGAAGCAAGTGAATGGGGAATAGGAGATTACTTACGAAATTATTTTGTAAGTTTAATATTAACCGACAGCATGTCCCGGCCTGAGGTTGTCTGGGAGAAAACATGGGGTCTTTTAGCTAATGATGTGTTAGAAATAGAAAAGAGAAAACTAAATCATCCAGGTATCTAATAATTTTTATTCTTCATAATAACAGACATGTTTGATCATTTTAATATGTTTATATTAAGTGACATATTGTATCTTGCTTGCAGATCTTCAACTAACGGATACACAGCGATACAATATTTGTTTAACGTACATAGAGGAAAAGCTGCTAAGTTGCGATAAGAGTCTTAAAAATATAGTCAATATGCCTTACCCGAATGATGAGTTTACAATGGAAGGTTACAACCGGTTGATTTATGATGAATTGGATTATAATATACCAGAACTCATTATCCAACATGAAATCCTTTTCAACAGTTTAACTAACGAGCAGAAAGGGATTTATGAAACTATTATTAATGCATGCAACAATAATAGTGGAGGCATGTTTTTTTTATATGGTTACGGAGGCACCGATAAGACTTTTTTGTACAAGACGTTGACTGCAGCTTTAAGGTCTAAAGGTAATATTGTTTTAAATGTGGCATCGAGTGGTATTGCATCCCTTTTGCTTGAGGGTGGAAGAACGCCCCATTCTCGGTTTGCTATCCCTATAAATATTGTTGAAGATTCTATGTGTACTATTAAAGCTAACGGAGACCTTGCTGATTTGATAAGGGAGACAAAGTTAATAATATGGGACGAAGCTCCGATGATTAATAAACTTGCTTTTGAAGCTTTTGACAGAACGTTAAGAGACATATGTTCAGGTGACTACAACATTGATTCGGACAATGTGTTTGGTGGTAAAGTAGTTGTCTTTGGGGGAGATTTTCGCCAAATACTTCCTGTCATTCCAAACGGTTCTAGGCAAGACGTTGTACACGCTTCACTTAACAAGTCTTATTTATGGAAGCATTGCTCAGTTCTAAAGCTTACACAACACATGAGGCTTCGTGTGGGGTCAAATCCAAAGGATGCAGCAGAAATAAATGAGTTCGCTGAATGGATTTTGAATATAGGCGAGGGGAAAATAGGTGCAAAAAATGACGGTCATGTGGAGGTAGAATTCCCAGAAGAAATGCTAATTCCTGATTCTGATGATCACGTTGGCGCTATTATAAAAGATACTTACGACAATTGGGAGGATAATTTGTGGGATCCGTTATATTTTCAAGATCGAGCTATTCTTGCTCCCACACACAAACAGGTTGACAAAATTAATGACCGAATGATGTCCCAATTGGAAGGTAGGGAGAAGGTTTGTTATAGTTCAGATTCTGTGTCAGATATAGATGTGGATTTCAATTACGACGAGTCGTTGTACACAACAGAATTCTTAAATACAATAAGAATGTCTGGTATTCCACATCATAAGTTAGTTTTGAAGGTTGGTGCTCCAATAATGTGTTTGCGCAACATAGACCAAAGAGGTGGTCTTTGTAATGGTACAAGGTTACAAATAGTTAGAATGGGGGTAAATAACATCGAGGCAAAGATCATATCTGGTGGTAAGTTAGGAACCGTAGTCGCTATTCCTCGCATGAATATTTGCCCTTCAGATAACAAAATGCCTTTTCAGCTTAACAGGAGACAATTCCCGATATCTATTTGTTTTGCCATGACGATTAACAAAAGTCAAGGGCAAACATTATCTAAGGTGGGACTATACTTGGAACGACCGGTATTTTCGCACGGACAACTATATGTAGCCGTATCAAGGGTAAAGAGCAAGAAGGGCCTTAAACTATTATGTTGTGACACTGATAGGAATTATTGCAATCACACAACAAATGTTGTGTACAAAGAAGTCTTAAATCGTCTTTGATTTTTCCATTTTGTTGTTTTAGCGTGTTATCTTTTAAACAATACATTCAAGATTATTTATTTTATACCTTTTATTCTTCAACATTTATACATTTTCTTGGATACCTTTTTTTAAGATCATGAATGTAATAATTTTTAAGTTTAATAATAAGACTTTAAGCTAGCCGGCCAACGGCCGGGCCTTAGGCTAGTATTCATAATAAAGTAGTACTTGTCATAAAATAATAATTGTCACAAATAAAAACAGAATTTTTGGAAAAGGGTTAATACATCCAGAGGTCACTATAGTTTGCCTAAAATTTGATTTAGGTTACTATAGTTTGTTTTTGTTGAATTAGGTTACTAATGTATACGGGTGTGTTGAATTAGGTTACCCATGTATACGAGTTTGTTGAATTAGGTTACTTACATTAACGTTCGTTAGATTTTAAGTACAAAATGGTCCTTGTCGTTAGTCGGGCGTCACGGAATTAGTCCCTAGACCACTATATCGGTTAGTTTGACCGTTTTTCGTCACGAAATTAGTCCCTAGACCAATATTTCAGTTAGTTTGACCGTTTTTCTTACGTTTTCGTTAGTTTTCTTACGTTTTCATACGTTTTCGTCTATTTTCTTAACTTTTCACACATTAAGCGACCTTTTTTCGAAATTAATTTTTTTTTCGAAATTAATTTTTTTTTGAAATTAATTTTTTTTGTCGTTTATTTTTTTCGAAATTAATTTTTTTTCGAAATTATTTTTTTTTACGAAATTATTTTGAAATAATTTCGAAAAAAAATTAATTTCGAAAAAAATAATTTCGAAAAAAAAATTAATTTCGAAAAAAATAATTTCGAAAAAAAATTAATTTCGAAAAAAATAATTTCGAAAAAAAATTAATTTCGAAAAAAAATTAATTTCAAAAAAAAAATAATTTCGAAAAAAAATTAATTTCGAAAAAGGTCGCTTAATGTGTGAAAAGTTAAGAAAATAGGCGAAAACGTATGAAAACGTAAGAAAACTAACGAAAACGTAAGAAAAATGGTCAAACTAACCGAAATATTGGTCTAGGGACTAATTCCTTGACGAAAAACGGTCAAACTAACCGATATAGTGGTCTAGGGACTAATTCCGTGACGAAAACAGTCAAACTAACCTAAATAGTGGTCTAGGGACTAATTTCGTGACGCCAGACTAACGACAAGGACCATTTTGTAACATTTTTTAACCAAAATTCAACAAAGTAACCTAATTCAACACACCCGTATACATTAGTAACCTAATTCAACAAAAACAAACTATAGTAACCTAAATCAAATTTTAGGCAAACTATAGTGACCTCTGGATGTATTAACCCTTTGGAAAATCTTAGCATGCTTGATCAAAATTCATCATTACTATTCTCATCATCAGTGGTTTTATAATCAGTTGAGGCGTCATTAATAAAACTGGCTAAATCATCGTCATCAGGTACCGATCTCACACTATACGAATTGGAATCGACTTCCAAAGCTTCTTCATCTATGTAGTTTTTTCCACCATGTTTACCAGGCACTTTACCATCAGTATCAACCATATCATCCCACATGTCATCATCACTCATGTTATGCTTGCGTAAAATCTCTCTATCATATTCCTCATCTGACACACTATATTTGTAATCATCTGCGTAAATCCAAAAATAAATTATGTAAGTATAAAGTTCCGGCATTTAAAACACTTTACAACTACAAACGTTTATAGAATTATTTTAGAACAAACAACCTGTTGGGAAGTCTTCAATGATTTCTTCATCAAGGATATTATATTTGGGCTTATATTCATCTAAAGCATAAAACGGTTCTTCCAAATCATTGATGTTTGTCCAAACGTCATCATCACTGTTGCTATTGATGTTATCAAATTCATCATTTGTATCTTCGTCTATCAGCATATATTTACTATGTAATGTGTTTTTTTGACTTATGTGATGTTGTAGAACGTTTTATGACAACCTGTTCTTCATCATCAGACTTATAGAATTCCAAATTCATAATATAAAAACATAGTGTAAGTTATAATGTATACATGATCAAAGATAATTTATGATATTGAAATGTAAATTCATACCATTGTTTCTCCTGCTTGATTGTGCTTAGTATTTTTTTTTAATGTATCAAATTTTGGTGCTTGTTCATCGTCTGATGAAATAATAACAAAATCATTGGTGTTGACACGTTTGTTGTTCTTGAACAACCTACGTCGTTTGCGTGATTTTGAAAGAGGCTGTAAACGTGAAACAATAAGTAAGACATATGTCTTTGGTGACATGTTTAAATCAATGCTGAATCGGTAATTTTACCTCGTCATCATCCGATAAAACAATAATTGGTATGTCGTTTTTTTTCACATCTGGAGAAAACGGTTGAGTATGACTTTTTGAAATTTCCTTATTCCAAGTTAATATAACATGTACATAGATTAATACAATTATAAACAAATTAGTCTTAATTAAAGCACATATCATACCTCTTCATCGTCTGATATAGTGATTACTGTTACATCTATGTTGAACTTATCATCCGTTGATTTAGGTGTCAACATCGTTCGTGTTTGTTGATTCGCTGAAAATTATGTTTTGGTTTAACGATTTACATTCAATATACCTTTATTTATAGACTGCATTGTCGAATATATTTTTGGAACAGATATGTTTTGATACTAAATATAAAATATAAATATATATTATATGTACATGTTTATCTTCAATTACAAATAAATTATGCATAATTTGGGTATTGATATATTATACTTTTATTCCTTATATTTTTTTGAATTTTATGCTTTGATGTTTTGTGAAGCAACAATTAAATCATAATTTGATATGTTATATATACTTTATATATTGATATATATCATACTTTAATTTTGGTTGAGAATTCAGTAATTAGGATTTATTGGTGTAGTTTTTGTGCTTAAACTAGTGTTTCTAGTTGATTTTAATGAGTTGGTTCAATTTCATATAGCCTTTAGTCATTTTACTCAAAATCTGCGCTCAAAATCTGCACATAACCTAAAAGAATGCAGTCTGCATAGGTTTTTCAAAGTCCAATTTTAGTGCTTATTCTTCTTTCAAAATACTTGAAATTCATTCCACTAGTTTTTCACTTGTAGCTTAATGCTGATTTTCATCTTTTAGATCAGTTCTAATCTTATTTCATAACTTATTAGAAGTTTTGAAAACTGCACATAAGTGTGCAGTATCTGATGCATCAGAAAATTTTGATCAAACAGGTTTTTTTAGCTAGTTTTTATGTTAGATCTCTGGGAAATAAGAGTTTCATTGTTGCTGCCGATAGTGTTAAGCTGGTTCCTGCCGATAGCTTTGGTTCCTGCTGAAAGCTCATTGCTGCCGACAGTGTTATCTTGTTTCTGCCGATAGTGTTGTTGCTGCGGATAGTATTATTTGTTATCCGTATATTTAGAATGTTTGTTAAGATTTATTTTTAGAAGAGATTGTTGTTTATCTCTTCACACGTTTACTTGTAGAACGGGTTAGGGTTAGGTCATCTTGTTAGTATAAAAGATAAACCCGTCTATGAGGTTATGTACGCCTTTGACACCTTTAACGTTTTCAATATTCAAGATCACAATTCCTAGTTCATAGTTTGATCCATAGAGGATCATTGTCTTTAGAGTTTTTCTTCTTTATTATACTTGTTGTTTAGTTTCCACATAAACACTTGTATAGCATACAGAGGTTCTTGTTTATACCAAGCTCAATCAAGCTCGAAGTTCTCGATCCTACAAGTGGTATCAGAGCCTGGTAAGGATCTCTGATAAAGAAGGAAACAGTGTTGAAGTGTCTCTCTTGAATCTCTTCACAATGTCGCTATCAGATGATAAATTTAAAATGTGTGCAAGGAAGATTAGGAGCTTGTTTCATAACAAGTCCATGGAAAGGCTGACTGATAATAATGAATCTTCTGAAGCAAAAGAAAATCTGAAAGAATATGCTCTGTTAGGATTCCCATCTCAGGTACAAAGATGTAATCCTGCTTGTCAAGAATTATACTCAACTCTTAATAAAGAATATGATGACATGAAATCTAAGTATAATGAATACTTTGTTAAGGTTCAAGCTTATGATAAGGCAGTTAAAACATTAGAAAAGCAAAAGGTTTGGTTTCAAAAGAATCAGTTAGCTTATGAGGAAAAGATAAAGGTTTTAGAGAGGGACTTGAAAAACACCACTAATGAGCTTAAACATTCTGAGTCTCAAAAGGCTGAGATGGTGTTAGAAAAACAGGATGTGCAGACTAAACTAGACAATACCTTGGCTAGGTTTAATAAATGGAAAGATTCATCTAAAAACCTAAACAAGTTAGTTGATAGTTCTATGTCTACGAAAACGAAAAGAGGTTTAGGGTATGGTAACCTGATAGGGCCAAATCAATTTTATGACCCTAATGAGTATAGTGTTTTTGACCCTGAACCTGTAGACTACCAAAAACCTGTTAAGTATGTGAAAGAAGGTGGAATGAATGATGTTTCTCCACCTATAAGAGGAGTTTTTATGCCTACTCCTGTCCACTCTCTCTCTGATATTGACTCAGATGAGTCACAAATGGTTTATGGTAAAAAGTCCAAAGACTTACCTGAATCTAATGATTGTGTCCCTTGTCACACAAGTGACAAATCCTCAGAAGCAGAGTCTAAAGACTTTGTTTCATGTGACTCAAGTGAAAAGTCAACCACACCCAAATATCACAAGTCCTCAAGTTCAACTAGTGGTAAATCTACTCCTAAATCAGTCTTTTCAGATAACAGCTCAATGAATTCTTTTAAAAACAACTGTGTCTCTAGTTCCACTAGTGATAATGGTTTCCATATTAAGAAAAGTTGTAGTAAAAACAAGGCTGTTAGAAAGAAGACATGTTTTGTGTGTGGTAGTCAATATCATCTTATTAAAGATTGTGATTATCATGAGAAAAGGTTGAATGGTGGGAAACATCAGAACAGATCATTGTGGAAAAATGTTAAACAAATCCCACCATATGTTCCACAAGCAGCAGGAATGAATTTTTATAGGAGTTCTTTTCCTGCTGATAGACCTGTTCCTGCTGGTTCCTCTGTTCCTGCTGATTTTCAAGGAACCATTCCTGCTGGTACTTCTTCATATATTCAAAGGGATTTCAGACCTGTCTATAATAATCACATCTTTGGAGGGGGAATGGCTTATTCTCCATGGTTTCCTTGGTAATCGTTCTGTTTGATCTATTATGTTGTTGTGTTTGAAAGGTGGTGTTAGCCTAAGGGGAGGCTAATGCTTGTAATTTTGTCTTGCTTTTTCATTCATTTATGTTTTGTTTGTATTTCTCTAATTTTGTTTTGCAGGTTTTTCAATGTCTTTTGTTAGTTAACTTTGTTTTGCAGCTTAGTGATGTTTGGACTTAATGCTAATCACAGAAATTTTCATTCATCTTAAGAAAGTTAAGCACATTCAATTGCTGGTTACAAAAGATTACGGGTTACAGGGTTACAAAAGCTACCTATTAACATCATTCAAAACATCATACCAACCTTCATACATCAATCTATCTAAACCCTACCACCTATTCCATTTTCCCTTTACCCTTACCCATATTATCAGGCATGAACCTCCTTCCTCTCTGGCGACAGATCTCTTCATAAATATGGGGGACTGGAAGTGCCAATATCACTGGCAATGGTTGTCTTGGTTCAGGGGGTGGCTTTGAAGAGCTTGAAGTAGTTGGCCTTTGATGAGTTCTGGAGCGTGTCCTTGCAGTTGAATGGCTTGGTTGTGGAATAGGCTTGCTTGATTGTGGAGCTGGATGAGCTGGTTTGGGAGTTGGTCTGGTGGGATTCTTCCTTTGTCTTGGATCTTGGCCTTCATGTTGTCGATTGTCTCGACTTCGAGGTTTTGGTTTTTCTCGGCTAGAGCCTTCTTAATGTTTTGCCTTGCCTTTTGGAACCGATACTTTATAGAAAGCTGCAGTTGTCCTCTCCATCTCTTCAGCTAGCAGAGCTTCAGTTTCCTTCATCTGTTTTCTAAGCTCATCTGTAATGGGAAAATTGGGAGGGAAAGTCTCCCATTCACCCTGACAATAAACCAAAGACTTCAACTCTGATGAATCTTCATCATCAGAGCTAAAGTACTCTAATGAAGAAGGGGTAGATGGAATAGGATCAGATGAGTCATCCTCAACCTTGGACTTACCTTTGTTTTTAGAGGATGATGCTGTTTTGGGAAAGTAGTTGTTTCATCCTGAGTCACTCGAGGAGGAAGAATCTGATGAGATTTCGATGACTGGCTGTTTGGATGAACTCATGATTTTGAAGATTTTTGGTTTGATTTGTGATGATAAAGTTATGTGATTTGAGGGTTATATAATATGGAGATTAGTGCGAATTTATTGGTGGTTGGTATTGTGATTTAATTCGGGTAAGTTGTTCTTAATGACTAAGTTGGAAGGTTGACTACGGTCAAACTAACTCATTGCTGCCGAATGGTCAAAGATCTTATTGCTGCCGATTGACCAAGTGTTACTGCCGATTGGTCAAACCTTCTCAATTTAATTGGTCAATGTTACGTGCAAAGAATTGCAGCAATTTAAAGTGATATTTTTGGCAACACAACGCATAATTGCACTTCTCTCATCTCAAATTCTCTAAAACCTATCGAACCCTAATTTTCCCATTTCAAACCCTAAATCATTCCTTCAACTCAATGACAACTCTTCGTTACAAGGATGATCATAACAAGGTTGCTTATTTGGAATCTTCTTCAAGAAGTATTGGTTATGATGAAGTTCTGGCATTTCTTCGTGGGTCATCTATAAGTTATGCCCTCACTTATTGTCCAGTGACGGTGTATGATTCATTGGTCAAACAGTTTTGGAGGACAGCCAAGGTAAGATACATCGTGGGAAGGGAAGTTGATATTGTCGCTACCATTGATAATCAAGAAGTGATTATTACTGAGGCGTTGATTCGAGTTCAGCTTCAATTTCCTGAGGAGCAAGGGGAATATGATCTTTCAAGGCAAGATATTACTGATGGTATGGCAGCTATAGGGTATCCTGTTACTGGAAGTTGCACTTTCTTGAAAAGTAAGTTGTCTCCTCAATGGAGGTTTCTGATTCACACTTTACTCCAGTGTCTTAGTGTTAAGTCAGGTGGTTGGGATCAATGTCCAAGTCCTATTGCATCTGGTCTAGTTTGCTTATCTCAGGGTAGGATTTTTAATTGGGCAAAATATATCTTTGAGGGAATGATTGAGAATATCAGTAATGGTAAAAACAGCTTTTTGATGTACCCTAGATTTCTTCAAATCATCTTAGGTGTTCAGACCATTAATACATCCCCTAAGATTATCAATAGATTGACTGCCAAAATGTTTGCCCTGATGAAGATGAACTTTACTGGCCAACATTTGCCTTTGTTGCCCCATATGTTGCACAACCCTGATCCTGCTGATAACCCTGATCCTGCTGATAACCCTGATTCTGCTGATAATTCTGGTATCCCACCATCACCTGATGCAGCTGATGAAGGGAATTCGGTTGCTGCTGATGCATCTGCATCTGTTGCTGCTGATGATTCATCACCCTCATTATCTAGACCAGTCACACCTACACCTGAGCCTAATGACAATGTTGAACCCAATGATCAGACCATCTCAGCTGATACTCCTATTATCCAGCCAACTCCTTCTGTGGATTTATCTTCTTCTTCAAGGCTTTCATCACCTAGTCCTACTAGGCAGCCATTTAGTTACGACACCAATGCAGGGGAAGGATTTAATGTTTCTCCACCAAGAGTCAATGAAGCTCCTAATACCTCAAGTGCTCCTGCTGGTGGAGCTGAGGATGCTGTTGATCTCACCTCTATGTCCCAGTTACTTGACAGATCTGTGAAGAAAATTGAGGCATTGGAGTCAGAACTCAATGAGACAAAAAGGAATTTTAGTGAGAAAGTGGAGAATTTGGAAAAGGAGCTCAGGGATTCTAATGAAGTTTTTAATAGAACTATCCAAGAATTAAATGAAAGGATCAGCATATTGGAGGGTAGTCATGTGCAAAAGAAAAGAAGGGTTATTCTTTCTGAGTCTGAGGAAGATCAGGATGATATGATATTTGATGGGCTTAATGTCCTAGCATCTGTTTCTCTTAATGGTGCAAATACTGAAGTACCTACAACTTCTGAGCACAACATCACTACTCAATCTCAGGTCTGCACTGAAGCAAGGAGCACTGCTGCTGATGTCTCCATTGCTGCTGATGTCTCTGCTGTTGCTGCTGATGTTGGCAGTATCTCTTCTGAATCTGAGATTCCTGTTGATACTACTGAGAGTCCACTCGTTGCTGCTGAAAGAAACACTACTCCTTCTGAAGCTACCCATAATGATGATGAGGTAGCTAGACAGATTCATGCACAGGACATTGCTGCTGAACAAGCAAGATTGGCTCAGGTTGCTCAAGATGAAGAGCTTGCAAGGCAATTGTCTGTTGATGAGAAGAACATTGCTGAAATTATGAATAACCCAAGTTCAGATGATCCTTCTTCAGAAGTGTTTAGTGCACAAGTTGAATATTTATTGAATACTGACATGATTATTAGAGCTCATGGGTTTATGGTTCTTCAAATGTCAGAATTGGACACAGAGGAAAGGTCAGATCTGCTCAAGGCATTCATCTTAAAGAAACAAAGAGCATCCACTTGGAATGAACTGATGCACAGGATCAAGGAAAGACAAAGGTCAGGATTTAAGTTGCCAACAAATAAAGATAATATCAATTTTATGAAGGTATATCTGAAAAATGAAGCCAACTACAAGATCAGTGACTTCAAAGGTTGGGCTGATGGTGCAGTTCAAAAGTTGTTTCTTGATACCTATGCAAGGATCAATTCTTCCATTCAGACAGATATTTCACAAAGCAGGAAAAGAGAGTCTTCATCTTTAGAATCTGATGTTGCAAAGAGAATGAAGTCTGGAGAAGGTTATCAGGATGCTTCTTTCAATGCTCCAAGTTCTAATGATGATGCATCTGAGGTACCACAAGAAGATCTTGTTTCTGCTGATATTTCTGCTGCTAATGTTTCTATTCCTGCTCAACCATCTTCCTCTGTTCCTATCCTTCAATATGGACTAAGGACAAGGCAGAAGAGTCATTCTTACTACTCTTCTTCTGTTGATATTTCTGACATGGATGATCATGATTTGATAAGGATTGATTCTGAAAGTGATTCAGAGGGTGATTCCATTCATTCTTGGGGACATATTGCTCATTTGGGAGCTTAGATCTACTACTGATGGTGAAGTGAATGTTTGGTTTTCTCTTGATGGGACAGTCAAGTTCTTTACATTTCTGAGGGAGATCTTGGATAGAGTTGAAAGAAAAGATTTGGAGCATCTTTATAAGATAGTGGATAATCATTATCAATCTCATATTCCTACTGGGATTGGTCTGCTGCTTTGGGGAGATTTACAAGTCTTGATGAATAAATTGGATGGAGACAAGGCTAAACTAGTGTGGGGTAATCAATCATCATGGAGAGTATTTTCTTGGAGATTATATCCCTATTCCAATGTTCATGTTATGGAACTCACCTCTGGCAAGTTCCTAACTATGTTTGTGGATATTGCTTATCCTTTAACTGAAGGAGTGTTACAGAGAATGCTAACACAGAAGGTCAGAGTTCCTAAGCATTCTATAGGAAATGATCTAACCACAGCTGAACAATTGGTTAAATTCATCAAGGATCAAATTGCAGCTAAGGGATCATCAGCTTAAGGGGAGGCTTGCAGCTTAAGGGGAGGATAAAGCTCAAGGGGAGGATTGTTCTTGTTGTTGTTGTATATTTTCTATCTTTCTTTCTTTCTTTTGTTTCTTTTCTTATTTTCTTTTATTTTGGTGTGTTTCCTAGTTCAAAAAAAAAAAAAAAAAAAATTCTTTGTATATTTTGTGTGCTAATAAGTGGTTTTGAGCAACACCTTGCAGGTACAGTGTTGGTGTTTACACCTACACAATAAATGGTGCTCAACTCACCATGTCTTGCAGACAAGAAAGAGTTGACTCACCATGAGGGTACGGCTCTGGTGTGATAATCAAATCCGTTGATAGCTGTAATAGCTTGCTCAAAGCTATAGGGTATTCAACTCACCCATGGTTTATTCCTGAGAGTTGAAAATGGTTCTCAATTCACCATGGATGTAACCCTTATGGGATCCAAAGGATTGGCTAGTCCACAACAGTATGGTTTGTGGTAAAGACAATTGGTATCCATATTTGGTATTCAATTCACCAAGGTTCAGTTGAAACCAAAGAATTGACTAGTCCTGAGCAAACGGCTACAGGTAAAGACAAGTCAAATCCGTTTATAGTTGCTGATTTGCTAATAAATCAGATGGTTATCAATGTACCATGGTCTAACACACCTAAACATTGGCTACTCCAATAGTGATGGCTATTGGTAAAGAGACATCAAATCCATTAATTTTCAATGATTCACCTCTCACAGGAGTTAACACACCTGGATGTGATGAGAATAGTATGAAACTTAAAGTGATTTGATGTACATATTGTCATAGTAGCAGCCAAGTTCAAGTGAAAGTAATGGTGACCAGTATACATGTTTTGAAGAAGATTTCTTGTTCCTGCTGAACTATTGAAGTTGCTGCTGTATGCTATAGAAGCTGGAATCTTGCAAGTTATGGATGTTGCTGCTGGTTACTTAAAATTGTTGCTGCTAAGTCGCAGTCCTCAAGCCTGAGAAGTTACAAGCTCTATCACATTGGAATCTTGCAGGTTAACCTAGTCAACCTCAAGATTAGGGGAGGATTGTTAGGATCTCTGGGAAATAAGAGTTTCATTGTTGCTGCCGATAGTGTTAAGCTGGTTCCTGCCGATAGCTTTGGTTCCTGCTGAAAGCTCATTGCTGCCGACAGTGTTATCTTGTTTCTGCCGATAGTGTTGTTGCTGCGGATAGTATTATTTGTTATCCGTATATTTAGAATGTTTGTTAAGATTTATTTTTAGAAGAGATTGTTGTTTATCTCTTCACACGTTTACTTGTAGAACGGGTTAGGGTTAGGTCATCTTGTTAGTATAAAAGATAAACCCGTCTATGAGGTTACGTACGCCTTTGACACCTTTAACGTTTTCAATATTCAAGATCACAATTCCTAGTTCATAGTTTGATCCATAGAGGATCATTGTCTTTAGAGTTTTTCTTCTTTATTATACTTGCTGTTTAGTTTCCGCATAAACACTTGTATAGCATACAGAGGTTCTTGTTTATACCAAGCTCAATCAAGCTCGAAGTTCTCGATCCTACATTTTAAGCCCTATATAAGCTCATTATGTTCTGATTTTAATTTTACTAGTTCCTTGGTTGATGTAGATTATAAGTTTTTAGATTTTATTGTTTAGCTTTTTGATCTTAGTGCTTAAATTTAAGCTCAATTTGCTCCACTTGGACTGTTTGGGTCTGCACTCTTTAGCCTCATCTGCTTATTTAGATTTATGTGCTATTCTGCTTATTTGTTCTGCTTTTTCTGATTTCTTTAGCTTATTTAGATTAGTTTTAAGTATGATAGCTTATCTCAATTTGATCTTTAGTTTTTGTTAGCTTATTTGCTTTTTCCAGTTGCCACTTAGCCTTATTTCTTATATATTGCAGTCTGCCTTTTTAAGCACTTTTCTGGCTTATTTTATAAGTTCTAAAAATTTTGTCTTTGCAAAAGTTTCTTATTTCTAGCTTATTTACAAGTTTCAAAAGAAATTTTTTAATAAAACAATAAAAAGGGAAGATGGGAAGTCCAGGGTGAGCAGGGCTCGAACCCTGGACCTCAACCATCCTCAACCTTTACACCACACATACTCACCAACTGCCCTTGGGTCTTTTCTGGTCATTCTTTCCTTTATTTTTTACTTAAGCCCACTTTTGCAGTTTTAGCTTATTTAACTCCTTTGCTTTTTAACTGCTTATTACAATAAGTAGTTACCTCCATTTTATTTTTCCTAGGATCTGCTTATCATTAAGCACTTCTATGAAATTTTTCATAATTTTCACCTTTGTTTGACATTATCAATATATTAAAACATGAGAATGGAGCTACATTGCACATCTACAGTTCTACAGTACACATCTACAGTGCTACAGTGCTGCACCGGCCCAGCCCAGTTTTCCGATTATCTAAAAGTCCAAATCCAATCCGAACCAAAACCAATCCAACACACTGAAAGCCCAATAAGAAGAGACTGTGGAGTTTTCCAGATACATCATTACATTATCTAAGAGTTTTCCAGATACATCATTACATTAATATACAAACACATATTAATATACAAACACAAGAATCTGCAAATGATCCTAACGAATCAAGAGAACACAAAAATCACGGGGAACACTTATCCAACACACAATATTACCCACTGCCTCACCAATCTATACTAATCTGAACTCAAAATCTAAATCCTAACACAACCACAAATAAATAATTATACAACCAAATCGAAAGAAAGGAAAAATAAAAACAATACAACAACCCAATCGAATAGAATGAATAAGAATAAATAAAACTGATAAATAAATAAATAAATAATGTCCAAACCCTAACCCTAAGTCTATTCCCAGTTCTGCCGGCTTCATATGAGCTCGAACGTGTTCGGCTTCAACCACCAGAACCCATACGGACCTCAAATCAAACCCAAGCCCAAACGCAAACAACACAACTTCATCAACTAATCCCAACAGCCACGGTTTGGCTAGCCATGTGGCTGCCGAGACTCAAATCAACCAAACGGACTCAATTTAATATCAAACTCTTCACAAGAACAACACCACATCGAAAGGAATATCAAAAGAACAATAAAACATTAAAAATGAACAAACCCTCACCGAGTCAACCGAGTTGACTCGGTGAGTTAACCGAGTCAACTGCCAAGAAGAAGAGAGGGGTCCACACGAGTTTATAACAAGTTTTTAAAACCATTTTTATATATAAAAACTTTATTAAAATCGGATTAAATAAAAATATATAATTAGGGTTTTATAAAAAAATTATTAAAAATAAAGATAGAGGACGCGTGGGGTTGATTTACCGAGAAGAAACAAGAGGAGGAAGGTGGTGGTGGCTCGCGGTGGTGATGGCAGGTGGCGGTGGTGTTGAGTGGTGATGTTACGGGGGTCGTGGTGGCGCGTGGGTGGTGGAATCGGGTTCGGGATAGCCCGATCTATCTTTTGGTACAATAAAAGGTTTTTGGCCGGAAAATTTTCCGGTGACCGGAAGTTTAGAGAGAGAGTCAATAATATTTGTGTGTGTAAAAATGAGGAATTATTAATAATTGTGGGTATTTATATTTTTGAGGGAGGGGCTAAAATGAAAATTGAAAAGTGAGGGATGTGTAATGAAAATATGGGGTGGAGGGACTAATAGTGCCACTTTGGCTAAATTTTTGCAATAAACATTGCGGGACCCATTTAACATACCAAACGGACTCGAAAATTAACGAAACTTACGCCATTGTTCACGAAATAATTTTGCCAATAAAAACGAGTATAAATATGCAATATTTTTAAAAATCAATATTTTTAATAAATACGATACGTTTTGTGCTTTCTAAATGTTCACACAAACTCGACCGCCCCTCATTACACTTATACGCTTGCTTTTCCCGACAAATAATCTCATAAACAACCTTATCACTTCGTGTACTTTCAAAAATCAATATTTTTGACAAATACGCTACGTTTCATACTTTCTATGTTGTGCTGGTTGGTGCACCATTTGCTTAAAGACTTTGATGAATAGAGAAACTGTGCTAATAACAAAAAAAAAATAAAAAAATAATAATAATAATAAAAATAACGAAATAATTGTGAACTTACAAAACGTAAAACACACATCGTACAAAAAAAAACTATCTGAACAACCCACTGCAACGCGCGGGCTTCCATGCTCGTTTTATATATATATTTCTTTTCAAAAGTGTTTTTAATTCATAAAAATTAAAAAAAAAAAATACAAATCTTTTTTCTAAAAATTTTCTTTTATCATTTAGGACTTAGGAAAAATAAATTTGCACTTGTAGGGTTAATTTTTAAAGATTTTGGTTTTTAGGCTCGTTTTTGGAATTCCCGTTTACGTTTTTAGCGTAATTTGATTTTTGCTTTATTTTCTTTGTATATTTGCTTTCCGTACCTTAATTAGAATTAGAAAACAAAAACAAAAGTGAAAATCATCTTTCAAGCACTTTAATTCCAAACCGTATACGAAATCCTCGATTCACACCTCGTCGGGAAACGACCCGGGTATCACTTGCCCGGATTCTTACATCGTATTCACGGGTTTTGCAAGTTGGCCTTTTTCCTAAAGGGTTGGCTTATCAGTTCCCGCGTATCGCGTGTATTTTGATATATACTTCTAAGACGAATCAGAGGTCTGCCAATACGTCGCAGTAGATAGTCATTAGTTACAGCGCCGATACCATTATGGATTGTGTTTTGATCTGAATAATTCAACATGTTATCATGTAAGATTTTGTCAACGGCAGCATTCTCAACTTTGCTCATATGATGTCCAGTGTTTTATTCTTTTGTTTATCAGGATTAGTATATATATTTTTTTAAATCGTTTTGTATATTTGTTAAAATATCTTTTAAATACAGTTGTGATCATCTCCAAAGTTACTACGTTTCAAATTTGGTATTTATCCCAAATCAAAATTAATATCACATATGTAAATTTCATCCGTTTTAAAATTAAATGTTTAAAAGGTATTAATTTTTTTTTATTTGAATGCATTGAAATAGCATATTGTTGTTTAAACACATATTAGAGTAGGTGTCGTACATTAGACTTGATTAGTTTGTTAACTTTCAGAGTGCTTATTTAGTTGTTAAAAAATATTAGAAGTACGAAGTTTACATGAGCAGTATTAACCTAAAGTTAGTACTGCTTGCTTAAACGTGAATAGTACTAACAGCAATATTTTTAACTTTGCTCATATGATGTACACTGTTTTTATTTATTTTTTGTTTAGCAGGATTACTATATATATTTAAAAAAAATCGTTTGGTATATTTATTAAAATAACTTTTAAATATAGTTGTGATCATCTCCAAAGTTACAACGTTTCAAATTTGGTATTTATCCCAAATCAAACTTAATATCACATATGTAAATTTAATCCGTTTTAAACTTATATGTTTAAAAGGTATTAATTGTTTCTTTTTTTCTTTTTTTTTTTCTTTTTTTTTTTTTTTTTTTTTTTTTTATTTGAATGCATTGAAAACCTTTAGCAGTACTAAGTTTATGTGAGCAGTACTTACTTGAAACTTAATACTGCTCATTTAAACTTAGTACTGCTAACGTTTTTAACAAATGAATAAGCAGTACAAACGTTATCTATGTGGGACATCATGTATTTATTTACATCAAGCTTATAAACCCAATAGAAGTTTCATAATAACACCACATATTATATTCCTTTTTGAAGTATTCAAATAACATGTTGAACCATTAAAAAAACATACATCTAAACAAAATGACAAATTAATAAATATATAAACTATCTTGAATACCCTTGTAAACTCCAACAATTTTCTGTTGGGTATCTTCTATTTCTTGTTTTCAAACATCAATTTTCTTCTGGTGCGCCAATATGATCTTCTGATCTTTATTGTTCTGTTCTTCAAGCCTTTTGATACGCTTGTTATAAAGTTCAACTAATGTTTTCTCGGTCGCATATTTGTCGGAATGACATTTGTCCTAAATATCTTGGGGTACGTCAAATATTTTATATTTTGAAGGGATTGGAGGAGGAGAAGTATCTCTGCTATGTTTATTCTTCTTTGAATCAGGATTAGAAGATGATGAAGCCATTGAAGTTATATACTAAAGAGTATAACACATGATGAAATTATGCAATATATTGTTGTTTATATCTATGTATTTATACACAGTGGAAGGGTACAACGTTTCATAACTGCTATTTAAGTTGCAACTGTTTATATTCTCAAATCTTATAAGCTATTTGTGATATAAATGGTCAAATTGTTAGTTAAATGTAACAATCTTTATTATTACTTATTAGTGTGTAATTTACATGTTAACATATCTTAAAAAAAATAAAGTTATACGTTCAATACGTACGTTTTTTATTAATGTGTAAACTTAGTATGTGTATATTCCATATTTTTGAGTTGTAATTATCGTTAAAATACTCATAAATGTTGTATTGATATATTTGGTGGTAAAAAATAATTACCAAGATTAAAACACCAAAATAATCATTAAAAATATATCATAGTAATTGAATAAAAATCATGCATTATAAACCATATAGACCCTAACAAATATTCATAATAAAATAGTACTTGTCATAAAATAATAATTGTCACAAATAAAAACATAATTTTTGGAAAATCTTAGCATGCTTGATCAAAATTCATCATTACTATTCTCATCATCAGTGGTTTCATAATCAGTTGAGGCGTCATTAATAAAACTGGCTAAATCATCGTCATCAGGTACCGATCTTACACTATACGAATTGGAATCGACTTCCCAAGCTTCTTCATCTATGTAGTTTTTTCCACCATTTTTACCATGCACTTTACCATCAGTATCAATCATATCATCCCACATGTCATCATCACTCATGTTATGCTTGCGTAAAATCTCTCTATCATATTCCTCATCTGACACACTATATTTGTAATCATCTGCGTAAATCCAAAAATAAATTATGTAAGTATAAAGTTCCGGCATTTAAAACACTTTACAACTACAAACGTTTATAGAATTATTTTAGAACAAACAACCTGTTGGGAAGTCTTCAATGATTTCTTCATCAAGGATATTATATTTGGGCTTATATTCATCTAAAGCATAAAACGGTTCTTCCAAATCATTGATGTTTGTCCAAACGCCATCATCACTGTTGCTATTGATGTTATCAAATTCATCATTTGTATCTTCGTCTATCAGCATATATTTGCTATCTAATGTGTTTTTTGACTTATGTGATGTTGTAGACGTTTTATGACAACCTGCTCTTCATCATCAGACTTATAGAATTCCAAATTCATAATATAAAAACATAGTGTAAGTTATAATGTATACATGATCAAAGATAATTTATGATATTGTAATGTAAATTCATACCATTGTTTAGCCTGCTTGATTGTGCGTAGTATTTTTTTTAAATGTATCAAATTTTGGTACTTGTTCATCGTTTGATGAAATAATAACAAAATCATTGGTGTTGACACGTTTGTTGTTCTTGAACAACCTACGTCGTTTGCGTGATTTTGAAAGAGGCTGTAAACGTGAAACAATAAGTAAGACATATGTCTTTGGTGGGATGTTTAAATCAATGCTGAATTGGTAATTTTACCTCGTCATCATCCGATAAAACAATAATTGGTATGTCTTTTTTTTCACATCTGGAGAAAACGGTTGAGTACGACTTTTTGAAATTTCCCTATTCCAAGTTAATATAACATGTACATAGATAATACAATTATAAACAAATTAGTCTTAATTAAAGCACATATCATACCTCTTCATCGTCTGATATAGTGATTACTGTTATATCTAGGTTGAACTTATCATCCGTTGATTTAGGTGTCAACATCGTTCGTGTTTGTTGATTCGCTGAAAATTATGTTTTGGTTTAACGATTTACATTCAATATACCTTTATTTATAGACTGCATTGTCGAATATATTTTTGGAACAGATATGTTTTGATACTAAATATAAAATATAAATATATATTATATGTACATGTTTATCTTCAATTACAAATAAATTACACATAATTTGGGTATTGATATATTATACTTTTATTCCTTATATTTTTCTGAATTTTATGCTTTGATGTTTTGTGAAGCAACAATTAAATCATAATTTGATATGTTATATATACTTTATATATTGATATATATCATACTTTAATTTTGTATACCAAAATAAATATTACTATGACACCCGATTGCTTGTAGGTCGTTAAAGAAGGAAAGCTGATGTGATAAATAAAATAAAGAGATTGACACTCATTTAGATGTCATTTGTTTTTTCAGAGTTTTTACCTCTTCATCTGCAAACCCTGTCTGCAGAAGAAGAGCCACATCTAAAGTCTTCATCTGCATGGAAGAAGACTGTTTGTTTTTTGTGCTATTGAAGTACTTATTTCTTTTCTTTTCGTTTCTTTACTTTTCTTTTTTTTTAAATAATGTTTTGTGATATGGAGTATCAAAGACAAGTTTTCGTCCATTTTATACGTTATTATCCGTTTTATACGTTTTCCTTCGTTTTTTTACGTTTTTTTACGTTTTAGTACGTTTTCGACCGTTCTTTTACGTTTTGTCTGTTTTTTACGTTTACAACATTTTTTTTACGTTTTCATCTGTTTTTTTACGTTTTTATCCGTTTTTTTACGTTTTCGTCTGTTTTTTATGTTTTCGACATTTTTGTCTTTTTTACGTTTTCGTCCGTTTCTTTACGTTTTGGTACGTTTTTCACGATTTAGTCCCTTATTTTTACGTTTTTGTCTATTTTTTTACGTTTTGGTATGCTTTTTACATTTTCGACCGTTTTTTTACGTTTTCGTCTTTTTTTTACTTTTTCGTATGCTTTTTAACGTTTTTATCGGTTTTTTACGTTTTCGTCTGTTTTTTTACGTTTACGTCCGTTTTTTTACGTTTTGGTACGTTTTTGACCCTTTTTTTAAAGTTTTCGTCTGTTTTTTTACGTTTTCATCTGCTTTTTTACGTTTTAGTTTGTTTTTTTATACGTTTTCGTATTACTTTTTAACGTTTTTGTCCATTTTTTACATTTTGCTACGTTTTTTTTTACATTTTTGACCCTTTTTTATGTTTTTCGTCTCTTTTTACGTTTTTTACGTTTTCATTTGTTTTTTATGTTTTCGTATGTTTTCTCATGTTTTTGTCCGTTTTCTTACGTTTTGGTACTTTTTTTTATGTTAAGTCCGTTTTTGTACGTTTTCGTCTATTTTTTTTACGTTTTCGTCCGTTCTCATATGATTTCATAAGTTTTTGTACGTTATCTTACGTAAGAAAACGGACAAAAACGTAAAAAAATGAACGAAAACATAAGAAAATGGATGAAAACGTAAAAAAAGGTCGAAAAAGTAAAAAAAAAGTCAAAAACGTTAAAAAAAATACCAAAACGTTAAAAAACGGTCGAAAACGTAAGAAAACGGTCTAAAACGTAATAAAATAGACGAAAACGTAAAAAAAATGAAAACGTAAAAAACAGACAAAAACGTAAAAACACGGATGAAAACCGACGAAAACGTAAAAAAATGGTTAAAACCGTTAAAAAAACTGATGAAAACGTAAAAAAATGGACAAAAACGTAAAAAACAAATGAAAACATAAAATAATGGTCGAAAACGTAAAAAATAGATGAAAACGGACGAAAACGTAAGGAAAGGGACAAAAACGTAAAAAAATTAGACGAAAACGTAAGAAAATGGACTAAAACGTAAAAAAACAAATGAAAACGTAAAAAACGGATGTAAACGTAATAAAACAGACTATAATGTAAAAAAACAGACGAAAACGTAAAAATATGGATGTAAACGTAAAAAAAACAGACGAGAATGTAAAAAATGGATGAATACGGACTAAAACGTAAAAAACGGACGAAAATGTAAGAAAACGGTCTAAAACATAATAAAATAGACGAAAACATAAAAAAAAACAGATGAAAACGTAAAAAAAAACCGTAGAAACACCGACGAAAATGTAAAAACAGGGTCGAAAACGTAAAAAAAATGATCGAAAACGTTAAAAAATGGATGAAAACGTAAGAAAATAGACGAAAACGTAAAAAAATGGTCGAAAACGTAAAGAAACCGACGAAAACGTAAAAAAAGGTCGAAAACGTAAAAAAACGGACGAAAACGTAAAAAACGAACGAAAGTGTAAAATAAAGATCGAAAGCGTAAAAAAAAGACGAAAACGTATAAAAAAGGATATTGAGAAATAGATGTAGGGTTTGTGAAAGAAGATGTAAGAAGTGAAAGATAATGTCTGCAATTTAGAAGAGGAAAGAAGTGAAAAGAAACATTTATGTTTACAAAAAAACAAACATAACCCTCTATCTTTTCGCAGACAAAAAAAGTAAAAAAAAAGAAAAAAGTGCTTATTGAAAAAAAACAAACGACACCTTACTGTGTTTAGCCTAATACTCTAATAAAAATGCAAGTTTCCCTGACAAAAAAGTCACATATATTCTCGGTAAAGATACAATAATTGTTTCCCAAAATGAAAAATAAACAAAAAGTAGCATACCTATCCGCGGGTTAAACCCCAAAAAAGAAAAGAAAAAAAAACCCCGGCTGCCAAACATCCACTGGTCACAAAGATAGTCGTCACTCACGTTCAGCTGTTGTAGGCCCCTACCCATCATATCATCGTTTTGTCCGGGTAAAAACTCACGGATTAAGAAAATATAATAATTATGAAATTAATTAAATCTTTGAATCATCTTTGTAATTTTTAGTATTATTAGATATAATTAGGGGTGTTCACGAGCCGAGCCGAACCAAGCGAGGGTCTGCTCGAACTCGGCTCGAATTGAAACCGAGCAGCTCGGCTCGGTTCGTATTTAATGAAACGAGCAGAAAACCAATGCTCGAGCTCGCTTGGTTTAAAACCGAGCAGCTCGGCTCGGCTCGAACTCGCTCGGTTTAATAACATTTTCATGTCTTATCTTTGTTAGCTTATAATAACATGTCTCAGATATTTGCAACACAAATTCACATTTGAAACATAAATATATTCACATCTGAACTACGGAGTATTATGTTATCAAAGTAGTACTTCATTATCTGCTTATTACGATTCACATTCACTTTATTACATTTACTCATATTTAATTGGTCATAAGTTCATAACTTAGATGGACAAGGCTTGAATAGACCCGTATGAGATTAACTCGAAAACTTGCTAAGGTCGGATTTGAGTATGCTTTTTTAAGCCTCTACACGAACAAACCCAACTCGAATAAAACTGAAGCCGTCTCAAAATTTATATCGTGAAAAGATAATAAGAAAAATATTATTAAGGAACATACATCTAGAAAATAGAATTTTGTCACATCATATTCTTCGAATTTACTATGCATTATTTCTAATTAAGCTATGGATAACAGGTCCACATTAATAATCATTCAGTCAAGCTGATACAAAATGTTAATCCATAAATACATACATAAATATATAAATACATATATATATATAAGATAAATTTATATTTATATAAATACATACATATATAATATATTTATATATATAATAAAAATTCGAGCCGATCCGAGCCGAGCATACCTTTGCTCATGCTTGGCTCATTTACAAACCGAACCGAGCGGAGCGGCTCGTTTACAATCGAGCGACGGATCGAGCGAGCAATTTCCGAGCAATTTTCGAACGATCGGCGAGCGGCGAGCGCTTTGAACGGCCCTAGATATAAATCTGTAATATGATAAACTTACTACTCTTCGTAACTATATTTGAAAAAGAAGAATAATTTTAGGTGCTGTTTGGTTCATGCTTTTGAACGGTTTGAATTGAAAGCAATTTTAAATCCTTTGTTTGATATGATTAAAAGGCTCTGACACAGGGTATCGATATCAAAAATTCATTCCACCCATTAGGGGTGTCTTTTGTCTAACACCCATTACGGGTGTCTTTTGTCTGACACAAGAAGAAATCAACACCTTTTTATTTCTTTTTTTTTTGTCTTTTTCTTATATTTTATTTTTAAACAACATATTTTAATCTAATTTATAATAATTTTCTCTCTCCTAATCACTCATTTATTTTCTCCCTCTTTATTTAATTCAAAATCTATATTTTTTCTCAAACATTTCCTTAATCTTCTAATCTTTCAAAGCATTCGCAAATCCAGATACAACCAAAAGCACCCTTAGTACAATACAAAATGAAAAGATTGACTATTGAGGGAGTAATAAAATAAAAAGTTTCTATTCTGACATTGTTTTCTTCTTCAATTTTTCTTCCTCAACCACTTCTTCCAATAATAAATCAACCAACATCATAATATCTTCCATTTTTATAAAATTTTCTTTATATATAATTTAATAATATCATCATTTTTCTTGTTTATTGTTTTAGTTTTGTTTTAATTAGTTTTAGTTCAAGATGCCTGCTTGGTGGGGTAAAAAATCTTCATCTAAAAATAAAAGCAATAAAGATGGTGATCAAGAAGATAAGAAGAAAAAAGTTGTTGACAAGAAAGTTATTAGTAGTTTTGATGAGTCGGGATTGGCGGGAATCCGGACGTCATCGTCGTCCGGGTTCTCGGGGTTTGATTCGGATCGGAAGGGGCATCCGTTGCCTCAGCCGGTAATGAATACGACCACGTCGGGGTTTGATGTTTCTGGGTCGGTTTCTTCGAGTGGTGGCGACTCTTCTGTTTCTTCTTCTGCTGCTCCTGATGATCAGTTCAGGTCTTTTTTATTTTCTTTTTTTTTTTTTTGATTTGGGTTTTTGAAAATTTTCATTAATTTTCTATTTTAATATTTTGGAAAAAATGGAAGGGTTTTTATCCCTAGAAAGGAGCTGTAAATTTAGAGAACGCGTTTAGATGACAATTTTTAGAATTGAAAAATGCAAGAGGATGTAAAAAGAATGGAAGGAAAAATATAGGAAAGAGGAAAAAGCTCTCTTTTCTAAATTCTAGTTAAATTTTGCAAAATGAGATTTTCTTTCTTTTAGAAAAAATTCTTATAAATTTGTGACCAAACGAGTTTTCAGTTTTTAATGAAAATTTCCTGGAAAAATGGAGTATTTTTCACCAAGCACCATTACTTTTTTATTTCTTTTAATAGGTTTGATGCTATTGAATAAAAATGGCATTTTTCCTGTTTTTGTTGTTTTGGTATTAATGTTGATTTTTGGAGTTCTTCTAAATCCTATGATCGTATGTGTGTAAAGAATAATTGTTCGATTCTGTCAGAATCCTAGGATTGTACCTCTTATGTTACTTATATGATTTAATTTAATGTTATGGCAGAGGATATGGGGATGCTAAGGTCATTTCACAACCGAGAAGTCCAGGTCCAGGATCAAGGGTGGCAACAACAACAACTTCGCCACGTCATCCACGGTTTGCCGGCTCAAGTCTTGAAACTCCCAACAAAAGGATAGAGGAAGGTCACCCATTGCCCCTTCCACCCACTTCGCCTACTAGCCCTCCTACCAGAATTTGCAACTCACCCAGTAGACCTTCCATTGTGCCGAATGTAAAAAATGCTGAAAATGCGAGTTGCCAGTTGTCTAAGTGGAAAAAGGGACGGCTTTTGGGAAGAGGCACTTTTGGGCATGTCTACCTTGGATTTAACAGGTGTGAAGAATTTTTTAAGATCGGCATTAGTGAATATTTCTTTTAGTTGGATACAGTTTGTGGAATTAATTTTTTCGGTGTTGCATCTTTTCGTTTAATAGTGAGAGTGGGCAGATGTGCGCAATTAAAGAGGTAAAGGTTGTTGGAGATGATCAGTCGTCAAAAGAAAGTCTTAAGCAATTGAATCAGGTATGAGCATCATCTTTTTGGTGGTTTCATGTGATTTAAAAATTTGATCTTTTAATTGTTAATTATACTTAAAGGGGATCAAAATGTGCATGAGCTTTGGTTCACTATGGTCACATTTATATGGTTATATTATTGACAACGATTGCTCTTTGTAACAGGAAATCACTCTGCTCAGCCATCTTTCACATCCAAAAATCGTTCAATACTATGGAAGTGAATTGGTATTCTTCTGGTTAAAGCTCGCCTACAATTGAATATTTCTGTTGAAACACTAAAACGACTTCTCAGTTTTGTCAAACGGGGGCTTCTCAGGGATTTTACACCAAAGTTGCTAATTTTTTTTTTCTCCTATTATGCTTTTTTAATCTCTGAATAAGAGTTTTTTGTGTGATAGTAACATTTTACAAGTTCCTTTGGCTCAAATTGTATGAATGAGTTATGGATCTATGCAAGTTGGTGTGAGTGTTTGACTTTAAGTCCGCACTATAAGTTCATTAACCATGTAAATAAATAGTTACACATAGTAGTTGGAAATTTGATTTTCTTTTTATGATAGGGGGAAGAAGCGCTATCGGTGTACTTGGAATATGTCTCTGGCGGTTCCATTCACAAGTTACTTCAAGAATATGGACCATTTAGGGAGCCTGTAATTCAAAATTATACTAGGCAAGTTCTATGTGGGCTTGCTTACTTGCATGGAAGAAATACAGTACACAGGTAACTCACGTTAAAATATGTATATTTTTATGCATATTCAGTGTCAAAATTACTAAGGAATGTTTTTTTTTCTTTGGCAGAGATATAAAAGGCGCAAACATCTTGGTAGACCCAAACGGCGAAATCAAGCTTGCCGATTTTGGCATGGCAAAACATGTACCTCTCTAGCAAATTCTACTTCGATGTGAATTTGATTATATGCTAATTTGTTTATTCTTTACCAGATAACAAATTGTACTTCGATGCTCTCTTTCAAAGGGAGTCCATATTGGATGGCACCAGAGGTGATTGTCACTTCTTTTCTATATGAAAAACCAAGTTATACAATACACATCACGGACCATTACTTATGCTGGTATTCAATCTCAGGTAGTGATGAATACCAATGGTTACAACCTTGCGGTCGATATATGGAGCTTAGGATGTACAATTCTTGAAATGGCAACATCAAAACCTCCTTGGGGTCAATACGAGGGGGTATGATATCTTTCCTTTTTTGAAAAATCAATTTCACTTTCCTACTGTAAAAAATTGTCGTTAAAATTACTTGTATGTTCACCCAATACCAGTTACAAATTACCTACGCCATTGAATTTTGCTGAGAAGTTCCCTATTTTCTGTTTAATGAACTTTGGACCGTAGGTTAGATTTTTTCATTAACGGCCAAACCCTTCAATTAAGCATGCAAGGTCGCTGCAAGCTTATGTGATGGATGTATACCATTTATAAAAATGACCCAATTTTTTCATCTTTAAAGGTTGTTTTAGATGATTTTACAATAGTCAGACACGTGTCTTAATATACGCTTGGTGTCAAATGTTGCTTTTGTATGTTAATAAAGTAGTTTTTGATGGTCGTTTATCTGTATCTAGAAACCGCATTGAAGTACTTGCTTGAGGTTTTCCCTTACGTGGTGTTTTACAGGTTGCTGCAATATTTAAGATTGGAAACAGCAGAGATATGCCGGATATTCCTGATCATCTTTCTAATGATGCGAAATCTTTTATAAAACAATGCCTACAACGGGACCCGTCTTTGCGACCCACAGCCTCAAAGTTATTAGACCATCCATTTGTACGTGACCAAGCTACAACAAGAGTCGCCAATGTCAACCTGACAAAAAAAGCATTTCCTAGTGCCTTTGATGGAAGCCACACACGGGTAATTCCTTTTATGCTTTTGATAATATATAAATTCACAATTGGAAGAAATGGGTTGTTATAAATATAAAGCTGGTTTGTACGTTTTGTACTGTAAATAAACTTTATATTCCCCCAGGCTCATAAATTCGAACAAATTTATTTCTTACATTTATCTATGTTTTAATTCTTAAGACTGCATCTAATTCATTTGTTAAACTCAACATTTATACGCATGTGAAAATTTATTCCTTAAGACCTGTACGAAAGATGGGTTTGCAAATTGCATAGCTTTGTAGTGTCTGCTAATTTGTTTGTTGTCATTCCTGACTCTGAAACAGGCGGCCTCAGAAATGCATCCAAACAGAAACGAGTATAGAAACGCTCGTTCGTTTGAGGTGATGGGATCTAAAGGCGCAATGTTTAGTCCAAGGTATATTCTAACTTCAAACAGATTTTGTGGCAATCTATTCACTGAATTTACCTAAATACCCTTTCTCTGCATGCAGGCAACCACAAAATGCAAGAACAATAACTTCTTTGCCTGTTTCTCCGACATCAAGCCCACTAAGGCAGAATGGACCTTTCTACAATAGCTGTTTCCTTTCTCCACCGCACCCATCATATAGTATTATTGGTCAAAGTAACCACCCTTTGAGATCCAATGCAAAAAAAGTACTCGACCCATGGTATGAAATCCCCCAGCATAGACCCCAAACTCCCAACAGATCCCCAAGAACACAACTCATTTGACCACAGAATCCAAACTGAAGCATAAGTTTCTGGTCTTATATTATACTCTCGTCATGTTCTTTTGTTAATATGAAACGGTTTTTATACCGCGATTCCATGTAAATAGAAACTGTTGATCGATGTGAGCCTCTTTTTTGGGTGTATACAAAAACATGAAACACGAGGGTTAAGTTATTGAATACGCAGTTTTTATTGCGATAAATGTAAGTTTGTATTGAGCGTTTTTAATGGGAGTTTTGACAGATTTCATCGAGGAACCATTTCTCACTGATACGACGGCAGCAAAACGCCTGGTTGGTTTTAGAGTCACAATCACTCAAAAGTAAAAATGGAGTATGGTCTTGTTGAATAGTTCTTGTTGACAAACTTTTTAAATGTCAACATCTAGCAACTGGATTGTAGTTGATAAAGCTAAGCGTGCTTGATGTGTCTATCTGCTAGTTGCAATGAAAGCAACTGAATATCTTGGTGTCCCTCTTATCCATTATCTCTTAATAAAATTGCAAAAGTGACCAATTAGTTTGGCAAAGGATGATATGTTTTATCTATTTTATTCTACATAATGGGGCTTTGTACATATTTTGCAACTCAAAGAGTAAATTGCGAAGTAAATTTTGATGCAAAGAACCTTATTATTGAAAGCATATATAACATTACCTCTAAATCACGCTAAGTGTGTGTTTGTTTAAATTTTGCAATACGCCATGATGACTTAATGCAAACACAATCACGCTAAGTGTGTGTTTGTTTAAATTTTGCAATACGCCATGATGACTTAATGCAAACACAATCAGTTTTATCACTTTATATTAGAGGTGGCAAAACGGGTGGGCCAGGCGGGCACGGGCTACGGTTCAAACGGGCTATAGGCTAAACGGGTGCGGGTCAAACGGGCACATGTTATACAAATCGATTTAGAAAAGACACAAAACGACGAAATAAATTCCTCAAACGTAACACCCCATTTATATTTAAAAAAATAAATATATTATATCTATAAGTTTTTCTGTAAAAACAATTGTAATGTTCTCCAAATTGAGAGAAAATATATGTCCGTTTGTGCCCATTTAACTTTTAAATGGGCAATATACCCATTTCAAAAAAAAGAGGAGACCAAATGTGTCCAAATTTTTTAAAATTTTGCCCAATTAGCCCATTTTTTTTAGTTTGGGCATAAATTGCCACCTCTACTTTATATTTTTAGTCATCTTTTCATATTAAGTTATAAACAAACAATTTTCATATGACTTTCTGAATTCAGCCTTTCTCATATTAAGTCAATTAAGTCAAATTTAAACGTCACATAAGACCACCTTACCACCGCCACATCAACATTTATTAAAAGTTTAAAACCTCTAACTTAACCACAACCACTAAACACCTGTAGTTGTTACTATCAAAAACCACAACCACTAAACACTTGTAGTTGTTACTACCAAACTAATCACACAGACATATCTTACGATATACTTGTGAAGCATATGACCATTACGGATGGTCTAAAGGAGATTAGTTTTGTTTAGAGGTGACCCACTAGTTAAACATGAGTCCAGTTGAGAATTTAGTAGGGGTGAGCAAATGGACCGGATGGACCGGACCTACCGACCGGACCGGCCACATTCGGTCCGGTCCTCGGTCTTGGCATTTTGGCTAATTCGGTCCTCGGTCCGGTCGGTCCGGTCCGGTCCGGACCACAAACCAATTATTTAGCCTTGTTGGACCGGACCGACCGAGACCGGACCGGACCGGACCGGACCGGACCGACCGAGACCGGACCGGACCGGACCGAACCGACCACATTCGGTCCGGTCCTCGGTCTTGGCTTTTTGGCTATTTCGGTCCTCGGTCCTGTCAGTCCGGTCCGGTCCTGGACCGATGCTCACCCTTAGAATTTAGTAGGAGATACATCTAGTTAGGTCTTTCTAAATATTATAGATGAGTCTAATTGAGTATTTGATAAAAAATGTAATTATATAATAATTACCCAACGGGTCTAGCAGGTTATTATTTTTATTTTTATTTATTTATTTATTTATTTTTATTTTCATCTTTTCATCTTTTACTCAAAAATAAAAGAAAAAACTTCTTGTCAGCCGGACCAAAACTTATCTAGACCCGGACACAACCCATCTAAACCCGACCCATTTAGACTCATGTTTCTAAAAGACCCATCTAGACCTGAACCCGTCTAAACCCATGACTCAAACCCGACCGCACTTGACCCACCTATTTTGCAACCTTTAGTTTTTGTACTATATATGCTACAAAGGGGATGAAAAACGGTGTCTGTCACACATATATGGTTATATATTATTAAAAATGACCGCAATTTATATAGCAAATATATCAATGTTACATGTAATTTATGCAGTGCATTATTTATATTTATTGTTGTCGGCCGATTAACACAAGTTGCAAAGAAGTGACCACATTATTTAAACACGAGTAATTTTCAGATGGATATTAAATTTAGGTAGGTAACGTAGGTTGTTGTTTGTTATATGTCCATATTTTAAAGTATGTGTAGGTTCTATCTTTTGGAGTTATCATCATTGTGACATAAGGTAGATCTCATACATCTCCTTTGGACTGCAACCTCAAAGGGCGGCTAAAAATATATTATTATACTAGGTCATTTGATGTATTTTATGAACTATGAAAACTGTTATTATATCCACAACAACTGATATTTCATGTTGCAGATTTTTAAATACCCTGAAGACAGTTTCAAACTAGAGTATGTATTTGTAACATTTTTAGTGTAAAAGAATGGGAAAATGTTCTAAGATGCCCTTTAAATATATTTGTAGGAGGATAGTGCGAGTCTTTGGAGTCAATTTATGAATTGGTTTCTTGTAAATACACATTTGATGAGTGAACATTACTAATAGATCCAGGGCCGGTTTTGAGATTTTGAATGCTTTGAGCGAGCCGAGTGAAATATGGCCCTTATAAACAAACCACAAATTTTCTTTTAGGGGTTTGGAACTGGCGGCTCATTCTCACGCCGTTTTTTATTCATTAAATAAAATGTTACAATATCAGGAGACAAACTCCAAATAACAAGTTCAACATTGATCACCTAAAACGATGTCTTCGTGTGTTTCTTGAAGCAAAAACATCAATTATCTTGTCATAGTCGACATTTGCTAAAAAACTACCTCCAATACTCACAATCACTAACCCGTTTAGCCACTGTTGACTCATTGTACTCAATAGATAAGACTTCAATATCTTTAATTTTGAAAAGCTTCTTTATGCGGATGCTACCGTGACTAGAATGATTAATAATATCTTGTATGCAAGTAAATTGTACGGGAACATATTTATTTTCTTCGTAAACTCCATGATTTGAATAGATGTCCAAGGTCTTTTTCCCTCGTATGCTCCATTAGGCAACATGTCCTGCAAAATTTATAACTACATAAACAAATCATTTCTCATCAATATCACAATCTTTATCATTTGTCAAAACAGATTCAAGATTCGAATATCATTCTTTGAAGTTGGTATAATCTAAATAAGCTAATTTTGACGCGTCAAACATGAAACCAAAGATAGATTCAAAATATTTCATTTGCTCAAATTTGCTATTTAATTGTGTAAGAGTCATGTCAACTAAGACAAGAAAGTAATCAGTTCTAAAATTATCTTTAGTAGATTGTTGTTCTCTTTCGGTATTTGGAATCTCATCAAAATATTTTTTCCTACAAGGAGCACGTTTTACAGGAAACTCACATTCAACTCCAATGCTTTCTAGAATTTATTCAGCTTAAGAAATACTAGCATTTTAAAACCCACTTTCCCTATAATTTTCAAAATAACTAACCTGCCCTTGCAAATTGTTTATTGCATCATCAGTAAGCATATCATTGGATTGTAACTTCTTATTAACTAAATTAATTCAAAATAAAATATCATACCAAATAACCAAACCTAAGTCAAATTCAAAACTTAAAAATTCATCATTTTTTTTAACGGCATAATTATATTAAAATAAAAAAGCTACTAGCAAGACACTAGAAGCTAAAGTGTACAAAGAC
The DNA here is from genome assembly GCA_021014915.2 of Artemisia tridentata subsp. tridentata. Classification (NCBI taxonomy): domain Eukaryota; kingdom Viridiplantae; phylum Streptophyta; class Magnoliopsida; order Asterales; family Asteraceae; genus Artemisia; species Artemisia tridentata. The sequence goes on along the minus strand of CP139501.1, from coordinate 16,786,326 downwards.
AAATTTAGAAATAAACCAAACAACACATTCTAGAATCTAGATACCTCCCGAGGCTTTAACTGCGAGAACTGCAAAAAGAATGAAAAAACTCTTGCGAGTTACAGAGAACTTAGACAAGAGAAAAATCCCCACCCACGGAGGGCGAGCCATTGGTTTTCACTCCTAAGTGTTTTTGATGTAGGCTATGTTTTGGAGTTATCATCATTGTGACATAAGGTAGATCTCATACATCTCCTTTGGACTGCAACTTCAAAGGGCGGCTAAAAATGTATTATTATTATAATAGGTCGTTTGATGTATTTTATGAACTATGAAAACTGTTATTATATCCACAACAACTGATATTTCATGTTGCAGATTTTTAAATACCCTGAAGACAGTTTCAAACTAGAGTATGTATTTGTAACATTTTTAGTGTAAAAGAATGGGAAAATGTTCTAAGATGCCCTTTAAATATATTTGTAGGAGGATAGTGCGAGTCTTCGGAGTCAATTTATGAATTGGTTTCTTGTAAATACACATTTGATGAGTGAACATTCCTAATAGATCCAGGGTGAACGGTCTTGAGATTTTGAATGCTTTGAGCGAGCCGAGTGAAATATGGCCCTTATAAACAAACAACACATTTTCTTTCAGTGGTTTGGAATAGGCGGCTTATCCCCCCGCCGATTTTTATTCATTAAATAAAATGTTACATTATGAGAAGATAAACTCCAAATAACAAGTTCAACATTGATCACCTAAAACGATATCTTCGTGTGTTTCTTGAAGCAAAAACATCAATTACTTTGTTATAGTGGACTTTGCTAAAAAGCTACTTCCAATACTCAATCGCTAACCTGTCCAGTCTCTCTTGACTCATTGTACTCCGCAGATAAGACTTCAATATTTTTAATTTTGACAAGCTTCTTTCTGTGGATGCTACCATGATTATAATGGTTAATACTATCGTGTATGCAAGTAAAACATTCGAGAACATATCCATTTTCTTCGTAAACTCCATGATTTGAATGGATGTCCAAGGTCTTTCTCCCTCGTATGCTCCATTAGGCAACATGTCCTGCAAAATTTGTAACTCCATAAAGAAATCATTTCCCATCAATATCACATTCTTTAGCATTTGTCAGAGCAGATTCAAGATTCGAACAACATTCTTTCAAGTTGGTATCATCTAAATAAGCTAATTTTGACGCGTCAAACATGAAACCAAAGATAGATTCAAAATATTTCATTTGCTCAAATTTGCTATTTAATTGTGTAAGAGCTATATCAACTAAGACAAGAAAGTAATCAGTTCTAAAATTCTCTTTAGCAGATTGTTGTTCTCTTTCACTATTCGGAATCTCATCAAAATATTTTGTTCCTACAAGGAGCACGTTTTACTGGAAACTCAGGTTCAACTTGAATGCTTTTCTGGAATTTGTTCATCTTAAGAAATAACATTTTAAAACCCACTTTCCCTATAATTTTCAAAATAACTAACCTGTCCTTGCAAATGTCGTTTTATAATAACAGATAAGATATTAGTTCTACAACAATGATTTTTTTTCTTATATAATCATATACAAATAGATGCTATAACTCTATATAGTGAAAGTACATTAGAATAAAAAATACTGACAATCACAAAACTAAAGTTTCTGAATCTCAATGTTGTTAGATAGCCTTTAGTAATGATGTTATGAAAGAAAATTCTGAATTTATCTATGATGTTCTTCCTAAAGTTTGGGAAAACGCAAACTTGTACAACATAGATGAAACTGGAGAGGAAATAGTGATAGAAAACGTGGTGTATGTTCCAAAATTCTCAAAGAAGAAACCAAAAATTGCACCAACGTAGCTGAAGAAGGAAGTTTGAGTCAGGCTGATGACTCGTTAATAAAACAAGCGCTTCTCGGGAGGCAACCCGTGTATTAGCTAATTTTACTTCTTAATTTATTTTTCAAAGTGATTACATCCCAAAGTTTCTCTAATCCCTTAGTTGCATGATAGTGGTTCGTAATAGCTAGCAACATCTGGTTAGTAGACTTTGACTATTTTGTATATTCGTTATTATCAACCTTTTCTAAACTATATCCCATGTCTTATCCTTACACTTTTGGCTTTGTGGAATTATCAAGTGTATTGACATGTAGTGACCATCCAATTTCTTGAGGAATTAGATAACGTTGCTAGCGATCTAAGGTTATCCTTAGTGACCATCCGTTATTTGGTGATGCGAGAATTCGTGCCAGCGATCTATTATGTTTTGCGTAAGATAGTTGCACATAAGTCTAATATAACCCTTGAAACCTTAAACCCGAATAAAAGCCCTCTTTGATATGTATACTTGGTGCTCACGCCATATCGGTGTAGTTTTGTTTCTTGTACAAGCCTATGGTAATATTTAAATCATGACTGAGCAAATGAGTGTGATTTCTCTTATATACTCCACCAACCATACAAATGAGTGTTTTGAGTGAATTATATTTCATTTCCTTTTCGTGAGGTGATTAGTAATGTTTATCAAGCAAGAAATTCATTTGGGTATTGTCAAACATCTCGATGCTTCAACCATAAAAGCTTAAAATGATGAATCTAACTTGTACTTGTACTTGATAGGTTTGCAACACATTTTTCTAATCCTACTTGTATACCATGTGGATAATTGTTTTTACTTCTAGATTTGCTTGAGAGCAAGCAAAGTTTAAGTGTGGGGGAATTTGATAACGCTCAAATTAAGCATGTTTTTGGTAGCGTTATTCGTACTTTTATATGTGTTATTTGGTTATATTTATATGCTTTTGTTACTAAATCGTACCAAAGTATGTTTACAAAGTGTATGTAGCCAAAAACAGGAAAAAGGAAGAAAAAGATGAGAGAATGAGGAAGAAGGAAATATTTATGATCGTACGAAGATTTTTTGTGTCAAGGTCCACACCAAAAAGGCATTTCAAAGAATGAAGGTCCAAGTACTCAAATTGACAAGTTCAAAGACAAAGAAAAGATCAAGTTTGGATGAAGAACCAAGAACCAAAAGAAAGAAACAAGCTAAACGCCAAAAGTCCAAAAATGAGTATACAGCAGCACTCCATCCGATCGGATGCAGCCCGCAACCGATTCGGATGGAGGCCATTTCTGAAGACCAACCGATCGGTTGGAGCCAATACCGATCGGTTGGAGGTGACCTGTAATCCCAAACTTCATCATTAAGTATTGCTTCTTCATACCAACGATTCTAGACCTTTCCCAAGTGTATTCTAGGCCATTCCACTCTGCTTGGAGGCCAAGTGAAGCATTAAAGACCCTAGGGCTTGAGAGTAGTATAAATAGAAGCCTTTTTGCAACCATTTGAGTGTGACACAATTACCAATTAACTCTTTAACCATCAACCACTCTCACAATACTCTCAAATTCGTCCTTAGAAGTCCAGGAAACTTTGGAGGTTCAAGAAGTCAACATTTGGAGGTCAAAACATCAAGAAGTCAACACCAATACTTTGGGTATCACTACCTTATCATTTGTAATCTTATTTCAATTATTGTAAGACTTTCAATCATGATTTCTAATGTTCAAAGTTTAGAGTTTATGTTCATGTTTGCTATGAGTGGCTAGTGCCTCTGAGCACTTGCTTAGATGATGTGTATTGCTTATTGATTTGCGTATGATTGTGATAACATGTTTTAATTCAATTTCAAGTTGATTCTAAGATCCAATTGTGATTAAGTTTCGTAGTGACATTTGTTAATCAAGTTTGACTAGTTGTTAATAATTCTAAAGGTCGAAAGATTTATTGTTATTCAACTAGTTATAATCATTTGTCTATGAATGATTGTTTTTACCCATTATTCTTGATTAAACAAAGAAAGTTAATTGTGGTTGTAATAAGAATGCTTTTGTCTATCAAATTGGATTGATTGTAAACTATTTCAAGGGTCGAAATATTAGTAATTTATAATCAATTGTAACATATTTGTCTATGAATCGTTACCTTTTGTATTGACCATTTCCTAAGTGTATTTGATAAAACAAGAGATTATTTTTGTGTTTAAGTTTGTCTCCCAAACTTATGAACCTTGAATTGATCTTGAATTGATTGGTTAAACGTAATGCTTGTTTTTATGAACTAAAATCTTGACGAAGGTTTAACTTGTAAGAACAATAGATTAGTTCACCAAACTGATTATCATAACCAACATGTTCTCAAAAGTTATCACAATCATGTTTATCAAGAAGTAGTACACTAGTCTAAGCAAGTGTAGTTTTAATCATTTGAAGTATTATATTTTCATCATTGTTTGTTTAAGAGATTTACTTTTAGTAGCTTACAATCTGATTCACTCACAAATCCCTGCGAACGATCCCGACTTACCATCATAATCTTGCTATAACGGACGAGTTCACTTGTGGTATGTGTTATTTCTAGATTCGGTAATTCGACCTTTATAAATTTAAAACTTGTACACGAACGCGACACATCACTAAGCTCTGATGCCAATCCGTAACACCCCCAAATCAGATCGTAGCGGAAAGGGATATCTGGGGTGCTACGTATTTGGAATCACAACACAAGTAATAGAGAATGGATTTTCTAATCCGTTTTAAAGCTTCATTAATTAAAACATAAGTTTTACATAATTATGAGATCCGGAATACAAGGCCTATAATAGTTTTAAGTTGTCCCAAAGTACAAAAACTTTGGTCATGAGTGTTATGTGTACACTCCAAAAGTGTGCCTATGCCCCTGCCAAGCGCTGCCTTGCATCATCATATATCAAACAACTAAACACCTGAGAAAAACATGCTAAAAGTCAGCAAAAAGCTGGTGAGTTCATAGGTTTACATAAAGCGTAAAGTTGGACCAATAAGTTTACAAGTTAACATTATAATGTGCATAATGTTATACGAAAGGCTACTACGCTGCGCTAAGTTCCATGTTACCGAAGCTACGACAGTGTGCATGAAATGAGTTCATGTAATAATAAGGCCCGACAAGTGTTCTATCCCGTGACACTTGTAATTCGATATGGTATACATCCGTTTGTCTTATCTGGACTGTTGGCTCTCCAACACGGATGGATGTGTCACCCTCAATAGATCTATTTATATCACTCGTGCTTCCCAACGGGAACTAACGATACATGAGTATGGGCATGAATTTGGGATGCAGTACTTAGGCTAACACGTAATAGTTTTTCAAACAAAAGCATTGTTTAAATGGTCCATAAAAGTAAGCATGTTTCTCACCCCAAGTTTGCAAAGCAAATACGAGTTAAAAGTGGGGCTACGAACTCACCTTGAGTGTAATTGGCAAAGGTGAAATGTGAAATAAAATGTATTAAGGGAACGGCTACAACACACGACCTGAATAATAGTGAAGTCTGAGAATTTGACTTAATACGAATAATGATTGTGAAAGGTGCATTTGATAACGATTTGGTTTGTGATGAGAGTGAATGATATGCTTAAAATGTTTAAAGTTCAAAAATAATATATAATATTATTATTATATATAATAATATCTTGTTTAAAGTGGTTGAATGATACGTTAAGTTTATTCGTCGAAATTCGTTATATAAATATATAAACGTAACATGACTTAATATATTGTACGAATTGTAAAATGCTCGTGTTAGAATTGAAACAGTGTAAAAACATGAAATGGAATATGCATGAAATAAAGTTACTGTATGGTCCCTGTACTTATACAAAATTTACACTTTCTACCCTAACGGAGTAACTTTTGCACCGTTAGTCCTTGGTTAGTTATTAATTACATTTTTAGTCCAAAAGGGTCCAATATTACATTTTAAGCCTTCTGTTTACTGGATGATCATTTTCTACCCACAAGTTACTGAAATGACAGTTTGAAACATATTTATTTGAAAGTGACAATATTAACCCGATATGTAATATATTTTGCAAATTAAATCCAAAATCACAAAAATGATGTAATAAGTTTTCCGAAAGTTTCAATAGTCTCCAATAGCTTATTTGAGTTGTAAAAACTGCTTATTACCAAATAAGTGCTTATTAACTGCTTATTAGGCTTTAATGAAGATAAACAAGGCCGAATAAGAAATTATGATCCGTTGGGTTTTCGAATATTTTGGGCTTGTCATTGGGCTTATTTAATGGTCTTAAAAACATAACAAAAGGGTTTATACAACCTGCTTATCGGTTTGGCTTATTTTTGAGCTTATTGGGCTAACAAGCCCACTCGTATAAATAGGTGAGTTTTGTAACTGTTCGACTAGCGATCACTTTTAAGTTGAAAAAGGTCTTTTTAGAGCTTATTACGCGAGCTCATTTTAACTGCTTATTATACGAGCTTATTGAGAAATAGTACGAGCAATAAAAACGATATGTTACATATATAAAATGGATTTAATGAGGTCAATTCTTATCGAATAAATATATAGTCCAAAAATGATATATAACATATGTAATGTACGATATGAAATATAAGTTAGAAACATGTCTCGATATGCATTAAAATGTAATTATAAGTGTCGAATAAAGGTATAACTCGATTATTCTAGCCATCCATGAATAGGAGGTCAATATGTATACGTAAAATAAATATGAGAAAACGTAAAAATGCATAGTAAGCTTAATACGATCGAATGAAATATAAAAGGTGCATAAATGAGATGAAAACTTGAGTTGATATAGGAAATGGATTTAAAGGCTTACCACACCGAATATGGTGGTGAGAAAAACGTTAGGATGAACTAGAACTTGAATAATATGCACGTAATTTGCTAGGGTGATCACAAGGGAATCGAGAGCAATGTTTACGACTTGAAAAATGGATTAGAATGGCTCGAAAATGCTTCCTACTTCTTGAGAGGTCTCGACAGGAGAGAATGACTTAGAGAAATTATGTTTGAAATACTTTTAAGTTTGAATGAGATTATGTGTGTGAACCGTATATATGTATGCATGTATATGGAGTATAATGTATTTTATTTGTAAAAGTTGAGTGATTAGATTGTATAGCAGGATTTGGATAGGATTTAGGATATATGGACTCGAGTTCTAGGGATATCAAGGGCATAGTTTGTGTATAGGTTCGGTTATAAAACAAGTGGTGTGTATATGTGTTTATTCGATATACCAAATGGACCAAACAACTTATTTAACGTGTCCAAGTGTATGGAAATGATGTAAATTTGCTTGGGAACTTATATTCACTAGCAATAATAAAATGTCTAGGCGAAAACAAGTTTAGTCGAGTTTGGTTAATATTTGAATGACTTGTACTTGAGTCGAATGGGATTTACTTTGAGTCTCGTTTATAGATCAAACGTTCGAATTATAAAGTGAGACTTGTCATCCTGATTATTTGGTGTATGAAGATTTGAATGGAGTAAAATGTAGCATAAGTCGTGTGTTGAATTTCCAAGATATCTGACCGGATCTAAACACATGAATTGTGTTGGAGATACTTTGAGTATATACTTAGTAGCACGCGAAATTTACTACCAAGTACTTAGAAGATTTAGTGTTTGGTGATTGTATGTGATTGTATGAATGTAACATTAAGAATGATAACACACAGTTTAACCAAACGATTATAGCTTCAATATATTACGAGTGATCTTGGAATATCACAAGAATTACAATGAAATCGTGAAGCTCTATCAATAATGCATGTTAATAAAACTTAACCTAGGATCTCCTTTTATAGGACAAGGAGTCCTTTACAAGTAAACAATCTACCGTTATAAATCTATATTAATAAGATATACATTACATCTTTTCCATATATATCTTCACACGACTTTCATCTTTATCTTATAAACAGTACTAACTTCTTGTTCCAACAGTACTAACTGGCTTAGTACTGATAGTGTATTCTTGAACGATCTTTAGCAGTACTAATTTATGTATGAGCAGTACCAACTGTTAGTTTAATTCCCAACAATCCTCCCCTAAACTTATGATTTCTGTGTAAATCATTAAGTTTTTTGAATTAAACTCCAATGTTGATGATGGGGTGGATTCTTTCAAACACTTATCTTCAATCTTGAATCACTTGAGAATTTTCTTCACATATAAGCTTTTGAAGAAACCATAACAGTAAGTACTCCAATATAAACTTCAATCTTTTCTTCATCTTGAATTGATTTCCTCCCCTGAGTTACATAATCATCTGTAACAGCAACTGACAAAACTTTAAACAAACTTGAATTCCTCCCCTGTTTGGAAGAATCTTCACCATCACATTATCTTGAACATATGACATTCGAGCTCAGCTACCAATATGACAATTTGTACAAGTTACCATCAATTCAGTTTTTTAGTGTCAAACTGCTCTCAACACTTCCAGATGTGTAACTGATGAGCGTGATGTGTCGTTGCGGTTTAGCAGTATTAATGCCTACTCAAGTTTTAAATTTATATTTAGCCGACTTATCAATAACACACACACTTAACGAGCAGTGTACCCGGTCAGTATGAATATAATGGTAAGCAGAGTGTCGATCACTAAGAGTGGAACGTATTATCTAGTTATTCTAATCAGTATTTTAATATCCTAAGTTAGTTATACAACCTAATCTAAGCAAGGGGGTTCAGCCTGAGAGACTGGCACAGTTTGGTTATAATTAAATAGAAAACTAAACTAATGAGCATGAATCAGCGATTAGCACACACGTACACAGATAGATACTCGAGACAATAAGAAGACTGTCCTGATAATTAAATAGCTTGTCACTTGTTTTATTGCTAGTTTTATATGAAGTGTATATAATTAAACCTTTCTCGTTGGCTCTAATCTTATCGGCGAGTAAACCCTTAATGATTACTTATGTCTATCCTACTTTTCTAGAGACGCTAGAATAAATAGGCGAGGAAGGGGCATGGTGACCCAAGCAAGACTCAGCTAGACACAAGAGGTTATCAATGCACTAATAAAAGTCACCAAAGACATCAACATATAAACTTTAATTAATGGGAAAGCAATATTAAGGGGAGTGCATGATCTTCCGTAGTCACATGACACAAGCCCATCAATCCTGATGAATTAAAGCGTACTAAAACAATAAAACAAAACTACTTAATGAATTGAATACATGCAGGACCTTCTTACAGCTCTTGTATCTTTGTTTGAGGTGTGTCTTGTGCTGCTTGGTCGTCTGGATTCGGCTCTAGGGTTATATATAAGGTCTCTTAAATTCGTCTGACCTTGGGGTATTTATAGTTTCTGTCTGAGGGATCGATGCGGCGCATTGACTTAACTTCGCGTGGGGTCCAAGATTAATATATTCTGGAATATTCGTACACCGTCTTCAGATGCGGCGTAACTTGATCTTTGTATGCGGCGCATGTACTTTAGCTGTCTTGGATTGTAACTGGTGAAATCTTGATAGTGATACGCCGTATGTTAGAAGTATATTGCGGCGTATCTGGAGTAGAACGAGCTTGATCTTCTTCTTTGACCAAAGTTTCATATGCGGCGCATGACAGAATTGCATGCGGCGCATTCTTCAAAGTCAGGCAATGGTCTTCGAATTCATCTAAGTATGATATTGCGTCGTATCTGTTGAGTGAGATACGGCGCATCTTCTGGATTTCAGTAGACTTTTGACATCCCGCTTGTTTTGCTCCATAATTAGTCCAAAATCGCCAAGTTTCACATAATGCTTGTTTTTACCTGAGAATTACTAAAGTAAACATTAATGTATCGATTCTCATATATAATATAATAAAACAAGTCAAATAAATAGGATAAATGATGATAATAAAATGTACTTATTTGAGTTCATCAAATATCCCCCCACTTGAACTTTACTTGTCCCCAAGTAAACCTTAGAATTAATCATATGAAAATGTATCCTAAAAGATATTAGGATTTATTTTTATATTTAAGCACGTATTCGTTTTGTCATAATCACACAACCAAACACTTAACGAAGTAGAAACCAAAATAATTTTTAATGTAAAACAATTCTAAATCGTTTAGTTGCTTAGTCGTGACGAATATTCTATCATAGGCTTGGCAAGTATACGCATCTCCCCCACTAAAGCCAAGGAGTAACAAGTCTAAAGCGGTAAAAAGGGTTTGTTGGTTAAGGGTTGATCATCCTTTTTAATCTCTATCGATCTCATATTCCAGAAAAGGCGACAAAATTACAAATACATGATCGAATCCACGACCACGATACTTGCAATTGCTCAATTCCTTAACTCGAATGGGATAAAGATAGGACCAAGTAATCTTCACCAATAATATTATATCAAAAAGGGCGACAAAATCATAAATACATAGCCGAATCCACGACTACGATACTTAAGATTGCTCAAATCCCTAATCTCAATAAATCAAAGGTTTGGATGAAGAATGATATAGGGTATGGATAATATTTAGGATACAAATTGGTGTAAAATGAAAAATAAACAAAACAGATAAATTAAAATCCTAAGTGTGGTTAATCACTTTCCCAACCATCCCATGAATAAGACTCATATCATTGAATAACTCACGCTTTAACACTTGAAACACACACTTTAGGTAGACACGAATTATACTCAACAAAATCTCAATCAAAGAATAACCTTAGTTGGCGTTCCCATAACGGCCAACTCCCATTCAATCCATAAATATAATATACAACAACAAATAGTGGTGATATCTCCCACTTAATACAAAACTTTACATAAGTTGGTTAAAACAAACTTGCAACTTTTTCCTTTTTCTTTTTCTTTTCTATTTTTTTTTCGATTTTTTTTTTTTTTTTTTTTTTTTTTTTTTTTTTTATTTATCAACATATATGTGTAAAATTTCACAACTTTTCTATCACTATTTTTCCGGATAATTTTTCCATACTCTTCATACTTTCAGAAATAACTGTAATAGTGAAAGTAGCAAACACACGAAAAATAAACTAAAAGTTATACAATATTTACTTTCATACCAATTGCATTGTGCAATTTCCCGACCTAACCAAAGATAATGAATTACGCACGCGAATACAGGTAATGTAAGGAAACACACTTTGCCTAAAGCAATTAACCACGGATTTTAATCTACAGGGTAGGCTAAGGTGTAAGGGTGTATCGAAACATTATAACAAAGGTGTAAGAAACGAAAGGAATGGCTCTGAGGGTTTTTTCTAGGGGTATCTTACTCTAAAAGTGAGAGTAAACAAAGGGTTTATACGGGGGTTAACTAACCAGTGTAGTTAGTTAATATCACATAACATATAAAGGCTATTTGGGTGTAATCCTAGAAATTTACCAATTTAGACAAGTCACTCCAATTATATAGATAATACTCATTATGGTGGTCTCGAATAGTATACAAGCCAAGGTCTAAAGTTTACAAGTCACCGGCACACTAAAGTTTTAATATTTTTGAAAGAATAGAGTTATGTGTGCGGTTATGTAATTTAGACTTTAAACAAAAACATGCTATTTTTTTTTTTTTTTAAATTTTGATATATTAAGCGCATTTTAAGCATATTTTGAAAAAGTTTAGGACAAGTAAGTGTTCTAATTCTCCATCCCCCCACTTAAGTTAAACAACGTCCTCGTTGTTTGTGTCAAAGGTTAAAAACTGGAAAATAAAATAATTAGAACAGAAAAACTCCCCTGAGATTTGCTCGGTATGATCCTCCATTATTCGTATAAGAGCAAAAATCAACTTTCTTGTGGATGAGAACGTTTAAGCTTCATAAATGATGTATCCACAAAAATGCAGGAATCTATAATACCATTTAGACTTTAACACACCTGAGTTAAGAAGGTTCAAACTTGCATAATACATTAGTAGTTAGTAAAAATAAAACCTAAAAAAAATTAAACTGTAAATCATCAGGTCAGTCGATACGCCGTATCTTATGGAAGAAGATACGCCGTATCGAGCCTGGAATAAATACGAATCAGAATAAAAGATGCGTCGCATCCTTAACCAGGGATGCGCCGCATTAAATAAACTGACAGAAAGTTTTAAAGTCAAAAATAAAAATGCAGAAAATGAAATAAGATATGACCAGTGCAGGTGATGCGTCGCATCTTATGATGGAGATGCGCCGCATCTTCTGCAGGTCTGACAGACTCGACACAGAACAGAAAAGTAAAAAATTTTCCTTCGGGTTGTCTCCCGGTCAGCACTTGTCTTTATTCCAGAGTCTTCAAGTTAGACTCACGTTCAGCTCCTTATTTCGTTCTATTGATCCCATATGTCCGTGCACGATGTAGTTGCGAATTACTTCGTCACGAACATATTCCGGCCCTCAATTCAAGTACACCTTTGTAGAATCCTTTCATCTTTTGGTACGGATACTCGATCCCTTCCTCAGCGTCATTTTCATCTACAAAAAGAAATGGTGTAAATTTGTAACAAAATTTGTTAGGGGCATGTTTAAACCTTGGGTGAGCACGAGGCATCATGTAAGTGATAACGTTGCTTCCACTTTGAAAGGTGATCTTTCCTTCAAATCTTTTAGCGTTAATTTCGACCTCCTTACAAAATGGTTTCCCAACGATCACGTCACCCATCTCAACATCACGATAAGTATCCATGTTTTCCACCACGGTGAAATCTGTAACAATAGTTGAATTCCCGACAAAAATAGGTACATTCATGAATATTCCAACTACGTTCTTCCCTCTATACTCAATTTTGTTTTTCATTATAGAATTATAGAAATCTTTTGACATTACATTAATTGGTAAAATAGGGAAAAAGTTGGCACTAACCTGTTTAAATCCTATCATGCAAGGAAATTGTAAATTATAAGCACAATCTACATGGATCTTTCTACCATAATCACAGAAACTAGGATATCCTTCAAATTCATCATAATTCTTAGTGTTGATCATATTGATTCTAGGTACATCCATAATTTCTCCTTCTTCAATTTCGGGTTCAAAATCCTCCATAAATTGATCATTGATTCCTATTGGTAAATTAAGATCATTTAATTCAATGTAGTCTCCACTATAGGTCTCAAGTGATTCATTATTTACCAAGGTTTCTCCCATAAGCCTAGCTTCTAGATCGAGGTCCATACGTTCTCTTAATCCTAGCACATAGACGCCTCTAATTATGCTCTTAGCAGGATTTTGGCACTTATAGACTAGTTTATTGTTCCCTACCTTTAATGAGATTTTTTCTTTTAAACACATTAATCTTAGCATGGGCGGTAGACAAGAAAGGTCTTCCAAGGATTAAAGGAATCTTAACATCCTCGGGCATATCTAATATAACAAAGTCTACGGGAAAAACAAACTTCTCAATCTTAACTAGCACATTTTCAGCAACCCCTTCAGGTTGTTTTACCGTTTTATCAGCCAATTCAATAAGCAGCTTAGTTGGTGCTAATTTTCCTAGTCCTAGGGTAGTGAATGTCTTAAGGGGCATAACACTAACGCTAGCTCCTAAGTCAGCTAATGCATTATTGAAAGATATGTCATTAATTGAACAAGGTAAAGTAAAACTTCCTGGGTCCTTTTCTTTATGAGGCAAGGCACGTAAGTCGGTTGCAGAGCTCTCTTCTTTCATTGTAGCCTTGATCTCCTCTTCAATCTTTGCCTTCTCTTTGAGTAACCTCCTTAAACTGATTGAAGAATTAAAGAAAAATTCGGGCTTTGCAGCATCATTACCATTCATCAATCTTCTAGGAAAAGGTATGTTAGGCGTGACTTCTTCAGTAGTGCATATGGCCTTGACATGATCTCTTGGGTTAGTTTCAGTTGAGCTAGGTAAACTTCCGTATCCCCTTTCTTGAAGAACCTTGCTCATTTGTCCGATTTGTTGTTCCAATGCTTTGATCGAAGCTCCTTGATTTCTTGTTATAGTATCCGTTGAGGCTCGGATTTCTTTGATCATAGCGGTGTTCTCTTCATGTCTTTTAGCAGCATCGGCCATAATTTACTTTAGAGTGTCATCCAAAGTCTGCCTCCTTTCTTGATAAGTGGGATTATAGTTGTTCTTTTGATAGTATCCCGGAGCAGCTTCCCTAAATCTTCCTGAAGGTTGGAATGGTTGTCCAAATTGTGTGTAGTATGCTTCTTCAAAAGTCTCACTTTCATTCATTTTAGGGCAATCTTTAGTGTAGTGAGGTCCTTCGCATTTTTCACATCCAACTTGGGCAGCATAAACTTTCTCATCACGCTTCTTCATCTCTCTACTAATTTTATCCAATTGAGCTTGAATTGCAGCAAACCCGTCAAAATTAGTGTTGCTCTTAGATCTAGTAGAGGTTCCGTCGTGCCATTTTTGAGAGTGATCAGCAGCTTCTTGGATAGCTTTTCTAGCATCGGCTGCACTCATTTGAGGCACAGCTCCCTTAGCATCCAAGATTTGTCTAGTAGGCACGTCCAATCCTTGATAGAACAATATTATCTCCTGCATTGGATTTAGATAATGTTGAGGGCATTTCATCAATAAGTCTTTAAATCGTTCCCAAGCTTGATAAAGAGTTTCATCAGGCTCTTGCTTGAAATTGTTGATAGCCTCCATCTTTTTAGCATTTTAGCAGGTGGACAATATCTTTTCAGGAATTTGCTCTTCAAATCTTCCCATGTTGTGATTGAACTAGCAGGTTCATTCCTTAGCCACTTATTAGCAGCTCCTTTAAGCGAAATTGGAAAGATTCTTAGCATAAGTTGATCGTCAGAGATTCCTTCTGTAGTAAACAAATCTGCAATCTCGAGGACTTTTTCAACATGTTCATTAGCATCTTCATGTTCTGTTCCACTGAAAGCATTTTCTCTTAGCTCCTTGAGAAACTGACCCTTCAACTCAAACTTTGACTTTTCATCAAACTTCGGTCTAGCAACTCCTGAACTGTAATCAGCACGGGTTTTGTTCATGTATTCCTCCATAGTAGTGTTTTCCGTCATTGTTTCTGTTTCTTCTTTATCCTTCTCTTCAGAAAAGTAATCAAGCTCGAACGAACTTGAAATTTCAAAGCTTTTTGTGTTGAAAAGCCTTTTAAGCGAATGTAAGGCTCGTTCAGGATCTTCGAAAGGTTTAATCAAGTTCTTAGTTGAATTCCTGGTCATGCACTTCCTGAAATCATCACAAAAGCATCAGTAGGGTATGTTCAAGAAAGTATGATATCAGAAAATTAACAACGAAAACGGAATACGAAAAATAAAAGTTGCTGATATCTGCAAACGATGCGCCGTATCCAGAAAGTTGGATACGCCGTATCTTATTAGTTAAAATTTAATCAGACTTTTATTCAGAAAACAGATACACCGCTTATGAATTAGAATGCGCCGTATCAAGTTTAAATTATCAAAAATCGATTATATTTATTAAAATTAAATGCGTCGTATTAACAAAAGCTAATGCGCCGTATTTTCGTTATGTTTCAAAATACAAGATTTTTGATTTAGTAGATGCGCCGTATCGATAAAGATCGATGCGTCGCTTCTGTTTAATAATTCGAAAAACTGTTTTTAATTTAAATAGAAAATACGCCGTATCTGTTAAAACAGATGCGTCGTATGGCGTTAGCGTTTAGAAAAATTTCTTATTAAAAACAGAATACGCCGTATCTTGGGGAAAGATGCGTCGTACTCGAATTTATTAAACGCGTTGTATTTTATAAAAATTAAACGCAATACGCCGTATCTGTGAAAACAGATCTGCCGTATCGTTTGTATCAGCACAATACAACGACAGCAGAATGCAGAAAAATACAGAAAAAAGAAAAAAAAAATAAAAACAAACAAAAAGAAACAAAAATTACAGAAAACAAAAACACACAAAAACAGTAAATATGCAAATTATACAATGAATGCAATCTAACTAATATACAACAGGGTTAGTGGTTAGAATCTAAAAAAACTAAAAAGAAAAACCTAATTTAAATACTTAATCAAATTAACAGATAATAACAATTCACTCCCGGCAGCGGCGCCAAAAACTTGATGCGCGTGATGTGTCGTTGCGGTTTAGCAGTATTAATGCCTACTCAAGTTTTAAATTTATATTTAGCCGACTTATCAATAACACACACACACTTAACGAGCAGTGTACCCGGTCAGTATGAATATAATGGTAAGCAGAGTGTCGATCACTAAGAGTGGAACGTATTATCTAGTTATTCTAATCAGTATTTTAATATCCTAAGTTAGTTATACAACCTAATCTAACGCAAGGGGGTTCAGCCTGAGAGACTGGCACAGTTTGGTTATAATTAAATAGAAAACTAAACTAATGAGCACGAATCATCGATTAGCACACACGTACACAGATAGATACTCGAGACAATAAGAAGACCTTTTCCTGATAATTAAATAGCTTGTCACTTGTTTTATTGCTAGTTTTATATGAAGTGTATATAATTAAACCTTTCTCGTTGGCTCTAATCTTATCGGCGAGTAAACCCTTAATGATTATTATGTCTATCCTACTTTTCTAGAGACGCTAGAATAAATAGGCGAGGAAGGGGCATGGCGACCCAAGCAAGACTCAGCTAGACACAAGGTTATCAATGCACTAATAAAAGTCACCAAAGACATCAACATATAAACTTTAATTAATGGGAAAGCAATATTAAGGGGAGTGCATGATCTTCCGTAGTCACATGACACAAGCCCATCAATCCTGATGAATTAAAGCGTACTAAAACAATAAAACAAAACTACTTAATGAATTGAATACATGCAGGACCTTCTTACAGCTCTTGTATCTTTGTTTGAGGTGTGTCTTGTGCTGCTTGGTCGTCTGAATTCGGCTCTAGGGTTATATATAAGGTCTCTTAAATTCGTCTGACCTTGGGTATTTATAGTTTCTGTCTGAGGGATCGATGCGGCGCATGTTGACTTAACTTCGCGTGGGGTCCAAGATTAATATATTCTGGAATATTCGTACACCGTCTTCAGATGCGGCGTAACTTGATCTTTGTATGCGGCGCATGTACTTTAGCTGTCTTGGATTGTAACTGGTGAAATCTTGATAGTGATACGCCGTATGTTAGAAGTATATTGCGGCGTATCTGGAGTAGAACGAGCTTGATCTTCTTCTTTGACCAAAGTTTCATATGCGGCGCATGACAGAATTGCATGCGGCGCATTCTTCAAAGTCAGGCAATGGTCTTCGAATTCATCTAAGTATGATATTGCGTCGTATCTGTTGAGTGAGATACGGCGCATCTTCTGGATTTCAGTAAACTTTTGACATCCCGCTTGTTTTGCTCCATAATTAGTCCAAAATCGCCAAGTTTCACATAATGCTTGTTTTTACCTGAGAATTACTAAAGTAAACATTAATGTATCGATTCTCATATATAATATAATAAAAACAAGTCAAATAAATAGGATAAATGATGATAATAAAATGTACTTATTTGAGTTCATCAGTAACCTTTGAGAGAGGTGAATCATAGAGCATAAACTCAGTATGAAACCAAGTTTGAACCATCAGTACAAACTAGTTGAAACTAGCAGTACAAACTGTTTAGCAAAAATTTTCAGAGATTAGGATAAACTCAATGTGGAGATGAAAACATTTTTGTCCACTTATAGTTTTTAGCAAACTATCAGCTATCAACGGATTTGATATGTCTTTACCAATAGCCGTTTGCCTTGGACTAATCAACTCTTCACTTTAAGATATGGTGAGTTGATTACCATAATATTTTTGGCAAATTGTCTACATAAACGGATTTGATTAGTCTTTACCAGAAACCGTTTGATTTGGACTAGTTGGTTCTTATGTGGATTAGACATGGTGAACCAATTACCATTTGTTGTGTGACAAGCTTTCACACCTGACATTTCAAACCACCATACTTTCTAAAGCACAATCCATATTAAAAAGCGTTCTTAACCTGAAATGTTAGTCCAAAACCAAAGAAAACACAATACACAATATTTTCTTTTAACAGTTATCACAAATGACTAACAAATTTCCATAAGCAGTACCTAAAAAATTACCAAGCAGTACAAACTATACAAATAGCAAACTAGCAGTACAAAAACAAAAACACTTAGACATTAATCTTTTGAAGGATTAAGCATTCCAATACCTGTTACCAAGTACTGAAACCTTCCTACATCAAAACCTTTTGTTAATAAATCAGCAAAGTTGTCATCAGTATGTATTTTAACAACTTTTACTAACCTCTTTTCAACACAGTCTCTTATAAAATGATGTCTAATTTCAATGTGTTTAGTTTTTGAATGTTGAACTGGATTTTTAATAATACACAATGTACTGCTATTGTCTATGTGTATAATTGTGTTTAAGAAATTGTACCCATAATCAAGCATCTGATTTTGAATCCAAAGAACTTGAGCACAACAACTTGCTACGGCCACATATTCAGCCTCAGTAGTAGAAGTGGCCACCATAGTCTGCTTCTTACACTGCCAAGAGATCAATCTACAACCCAAGAATTGACAACCACCTGTTGTAGACTTTCTATCCATGCTAGCAGCAGCATAATCAGAGTCTAAGAATGCCACCAGATCAAATGCAGACTCTTTAGGATACCATAGAACTAAGTTAGGTTGACCTTTAAGGTATCTAAAGATTCTCTTAACAGCTGTTAGATGAGACACCTTAGGATTGACTTTGAATCTTGCACAAGCACAAACTGCAAACATAATGTCAGTCCTGGATGATGTGAGATACATCAAAGACCCAATCATAGATCTATACATGTGCACATCCACATCTTCACCACTGTGATCTTTTAATAACAAATGTGTCTCCTTATTGCGATTCTTGTTATAGTCGAGAATCACTTGTTATCACACTTTATATGCCACGTTAAGATCAAGAGATGATGGGACAAGGATGTGTATATGGATCGTATATTGATAGAGAGAATGAGATGTTTAAGCTTTTCTTGTATTTCACATATAACACACTCACTGAACCACTTCTCAAATGAGAAGTTTTGTGCTTTAAATACAACAAGCACTTTGCCTTGTGGGCTTTCAGTGGGCCTCAAGTGGGCTTTGCACTTGGATTGGACTTTTACATATACTTAAGCTAATCATAAGCCCACTTTATACAAAGACCTTAACTAAGTGAATGACCATCACTTTAAATTATAAAAACTAAAGCTAACAATCTCCCCCTAAGGGATGGTCATTCAAAATATGCTCTACGTGATTAGATCTTTAGACTTCTGGGTCTTTGAACTTTGTGATTCTTTGTTCCTTCATGCATTGTGATCTTCATCGTATTGTCTTTTGATTGTTCTTTGCCTTGATCAACATCTTCATGTAATTACAGCGTCTTTTCTTCCATTGTAGATGTTGAGACATACGATGATCGATGGACTTTCTTCAGTACCTGCATAAAACAGTTAGCAATAAATAGTCCAGCTCTTCCAGGTTCAGATCTCATTAAGACACTTACAGCTTATGTTCTTTTTGGCGAACACAAGTGTATTTTAGTGGAAGTGTTCCTAAGAGATCTTTGATGAATCTCATGGCTCTAGACTCAATAATGTGCATTTTGGTTTTAGTAATCGGAGGCGAGGAGCAGAGTGCCACCTTTTCAATATCAACTCATCTCGGAGTGAGAGGTCGATAGATTATGCATTGATCTCCGTGAGAAATGAAACAAATATCTTTTAAGAGATATCTGAGTGGCAAGGAGGGGTTTGTGCACCGCGTCACTGGGTCCATGACGTCTTGTCTTCAATATCAGTATCACCTTAGTGAGTACCAATAGCATATGTATTGACCCGGTTTCTTTCCTAAGTTTTCATGGAGGGCTATTTCTTTTCACCCTTACAAAAACTTTTCTTTTTCATTCTTCAACCCCTTCTTTCTCCTTTCTCATTATACTCCTTTTTTTCAATCATACCTAAGGACTTCTAATTCTAAGCTATTGGAATAGTCCTTGGGTAGATCCCTCCGGTTCTGGCGGATCATTAGACATTACCTAACCATAATCACCTTATTACTCCATGATTATCCTAGATTTGTTGATCACTTGCCATAAAACCATTTGAAAATCTCTCAACATGTTTATGAGAAAACACATTTAGATCACATTGAGAGTTTTGTGTTTTTGTAACACTCCCCCTTCACATGTGCTCATGCATTTTTGAAATAAATTGCACATGTTGGGTAGAGTTCGCACATTTTGAGATGATCGATTTTCGATGAACATGACCTTCGCGAGACACGCTTACATCACTAGGTAGACTAGCTTGAAATTATTACCCGTCCCGGTCATATTCAATGATCATCTCTCGAATTGGTACATTCTACTTAGACAAGTCCTTTGCGAGACACGCTTACATCACTGAATAAATTCAGCTTGAAATTATTAACCGTCCAGGACAAGTCTTTTCGATTGCTGACATTTAAGCTTCGTCAATTCGATGGTATTTTCTGAGTCTTTCTGATGAGCTCCTTTGAGATTCGAACCATGATCACATTTTAATCCCATTTCTCCCCCTCAAAAAATAGCATTTTGATGGTATTTTTGATACCGTTTGATTAAAATCATTGTTTTTTGAAAGCTAATAGGGAGAAACGATCTTGCATGAACTTTTGGAACAAATTTCTTTTTGGAATACTCCCCCTCAAAACTTGCATTGGTTTTGACATTTTTGAAAACTTTGGAGCAAGTGGGGAGTAACGATTTGAAAAATCTTAAGCAAAATTTTTGAAAAGATTTGAAAAACCTTTTGAAGAATATTTGAATAAAATTTTGCTTAAGATTAAGAAGTTTAGATTTGAAAAACTTTGCATGAAAACTTCTTATCTTTTAGGATTGTTGCAATAAAGCGTACAACAGGGTCCTTTCTTTGAAAAACGGGTTATGCACTGTTATGTGTACATAAGCCAAAACGTTGAAGCCCGGGTTGTAAGCTGAAATACTTACAAGCCATTGAGATTTTTAGGATAAGCGCTCGAAATTTTTGATGAAGCACTTTCCTTTCTTTGAAGATCGGGTCCTGAACTGATGTGTTCAGAAGCCATTGATGAAGCGCGGGTTTTGAACTGAATTGAACAAAAGCCATTTTGACCAGATTAGACAACAACTTTTGGAACCCATTTGAGCACTGCACCAACGGGTTTAGCATGTTTTGCAATCCATTTGTAAGTTGTGTCAATCTGATTCAGAGAAGTTGAATTCCAACGAGGACTGAGAACAGGTGTTTCATTTGGAAATAACACTCGCGGAATCAACGGAGATTTAAAATCCTTTTTCAAAACAGAGTCCTTGTGTTGCAGCGGAAGTTTTTCAGAGTTTGAAGGACTTTGCTTTGGTCTCCACACCTGCCTTACCCGTGTAAAGCTAGATTGTGGAGTTTGAAATCTTGAAGTCTCTTCATGAGACATGTTTGACCTTGAAAGCTTTGGAGGAGTGAGCGTTTCATAAAAACTTGGTTTCTTTGAAAACTTCCTTCCTTTTTTGCAAAGAATAGGTTGTAAATTGGGAAACCTTTTCGAAAATGGTCTTGGTCTTGAAGATTCACCCGTGTAAACCTTCTTTGAAACACTCACTTTTGGTGTTGAGTGATTTGAAATGGGAGCTTTTCCTTTTGAATGGTTATGAGACTCAAACTTCACTCTTAAAGCATTGTATGAACTACGCAAATCACTGTATTCCTTTTGAAGATGATCTTGAGATGTCAATTTAGATTCCAGAGAGGCAATTTGTTTCAAAAAATGATCTTTTTCGGCTTTTGAATCATCCATTTTACGAGCCAATTTTCGTTCGAAAACAATATTTTCTTTTTCAAGTTTTTCAAAATATGTTTCGAATTTGTTCGTTTTGTTGAAAAGATCAGTTTTGGCATCCTCAAGATCGTTTGTGCGTTGAGCTAAAAGCGTTTCAAGCTCAAGCACTTTTGATTGAAACACATGATTTGCATTGTCTGTTTCAAAATCTGAAGAAGTAGAATCAAACAGAGGATTTGGATAGGAAACTTTTGTAACTTGAGGCATCAATACTTCAGACTCCTTTTGTTTCGTGTTTGATTTTTGATTCAGAACACGTGAACGCTTGATTGAATTAAACAGGTTTTTGTAAGTCTGTTTCAAATGCTCATTTTCTTTTTGTAATGATGCCACAGCATGTTCCAATTCAATGTTTTTTGTATCAATTTCATCCAAATCAAAGTTGATTTTGGCATCATCACACTTTTCTTCAAAAATCTGTTCCTTTTTAGAAGAAGCAATTCTTTTTGAGAATTCTTCTTTTACTGCAGCTACTTCTTTTGAAAGTTCAGTGATTTTTCTATTGAAACAAAGATTTTCAGATTTCAAGAAATATGTATGTTCAGAATCCACATTCTCATGCTCAAGGCTGACAGACACCGATTTGAATGACACAATTTGATTTGTGAAAAATTCTTTTTGAATATCAAGATTTAAGCATTTTGCATCAAATTCATCTTCAAGAGAATGGATGTACTTTAAATCTTCTCTCATTTCAGTGACAAGAAATTTTTCAAAATGTTCAAAGCTGAAATTGATATTTTTCACAAGAGGTTCAATCTCATCTTTTAAATACTTACAGACTTCCCTTTTTAGCCAACCGTCTGATGACATGAGACGACGGTAGTCACTCTCGTTGTATTGTTGTTTTGACCAAATGACCTTTAACGTGTGGTCAATGTGATATTTAAGATTACAAAATTGTTTCCTCGCTTTATTTTGCCATAGATTAGCATCATAAGTAGCAAGTTGAACTTCTTTGAAAAATCTTTTCACATTTGTTTCTTTTCTTTTTAAAGGTGGCTTTGGTATTTCTGACAATTGTATACAACCATACACAAAGCCTTGGTACGAGAGTGGGTTTTTTGTTCTTTTGACTTTTAAGCGTTTTTCCTCTGCCAATTTTTCATCTTCTTCTGATATGAACAGAGCATCAGGCGGCAAAAATTTATGTTCCACCTGATCTGTATTTTCAAAACCAATTCCTGATTTTCCCTTATGGACTTTCTCAGCTTTAGGAATCATCATTTGAAGAGTTTGAGCACTTTGGTCTGTTTTTCGAAGTTTTTCTTCAAGATTGTTTGAACGTTTTAAAACCTCTTGATTTTCATTTTCAAGTTTTGTATTAACAATCTTAAGATTTGAAGTGTTTTCCTGAAGCATTGAGTACCTCATTTTTAGTTCAACATTATCTTTTAAAAGCTCTTGGACCTTTCTGTTAGCGGGGCCCAAATTTCTATCCACATATTTCTGACCTTGAGATTTAAGGTTTGAGATTTCAGTATCTTTGCTTTTTGTTAATTTTTCAAGCTCTTTGGACAATAAGATGTTTGTTTGCTTAGTTTTGCGATTGTCCTCTTTGCACTTTTCAAGTTCATGTTTGAAATTATGGATTAAAGAAGCAAATATGGCATGATCTTGATCAGGAGAAGATCCATCCTGGGCAGGCTCTCCTCCATTAGGATCCATATCTGGGGTTGTAGGAGTGATATTACTATCAACCTGTTTCACCACATATGTGTCACTGATGGACTTTGGATGCGCAGGATGTGTCTTGTCATGAACAAACATATTCTCGAACAAATCAACCTTATCATGATCGTTTGAATGTTGTACCGTAGCCACAATTTCAATGTCGGATGAAAGTCTGTTGGTCCACAAATTGTATATGGATCACTAAGTAGTCTTGAATACCTAGTAGATGGTTGGGATAAATCCGAACCAATCTAAGTGAGAAACCCTAAGTGATTGTTAATGTTAATGCGGAATCTTAACAAGAACAATTAAGAACACAAGCAGGGATATCACTAACTTCGTATATTGATATTCACTATAATGAATTCGTACAACTCACACACAAACTAACAATCTTTAGGGATCCTTTTATAACACAAGGACACCCTAGCTGACACAGAAGATATACACAAATCTTCTATAAAGATACATACACGCATTGTATCTTTTCCTAACATAACTCTAACAAACTTTCCTAACTTCACGACCAGACTTAACTTTATAAATCAACCAGACTTAAATGTGCTACCAGACTTAACTTTACATTACCAGACCTAATAACACAAACAGACCTAACTTAGTAAACTACCAGACCTAAGTTGTCTGCTCTTGATACGCATCATAATTCCCAACAATCCTCCCCTAACTTGATCTTCATGCTTCATGAACTTCAAGTTCTTCTGATTAAGCCTTCTGAGGATTGAATCTTGAACATTTTGAACTGTATTTAGGTCTTGTTCCTTTCTAGCAGCTTGAATCTTGATAAGCTCTTCTGATATGGTCTTTGCAGCAACATTGACTATATGTACATCAATTCATATTAAGTTTCATATCTATTCTCATCACTTCCAGGTGTGTTAACTCCTGTGATAGGTGAATCATTGAAATTTAATGGATTTGATGTCTCTTTACCAATAGCCATCACTACTGGAGTAGCCAAATGTTTTGGTGTATAAGACCATGGTACACTGATAACCATATGATTTTAAGCAAATCATCAGCTTATCAACGGATTTGTTAAGTCTTTACCAAAAGCCGTTTGCTTCTGGACTAGTCAATTCTTTGATGGAAAAGCACCTCATCATGGTGAATTGATTACCATTTATGGTTTTCCACAGCCTTTACCACAAGCCATAACCTTGTGGGCTAGCCAACTCTTCACTTATCTTAGATATGGTGAGTTGAATACCATACAATTTTTGGCAAATTGTCAGCCATAAACGGATTTGAGCAATCTTTACCTGTTAGCCGTTTGCTCAGGATTAGCCAGTCCTTATGTTGATGAGACAAGGTGGACTGATAACCTTTTGATGTGTTAGTGCAAAGCACCTCCACCAAGTGAGAAGTTCCAATAGTCTCACTCAACAACTTGTGAAAATATACTTAATCCAGCATTGCCTATAAAAGAAATAAAAGACATAGATAAAACAAACCAATTTTTTTTTTTTTTTTTTTTTTTTTTTTTTTTTTTTTTTATCACTAACAGAACTAAAATCAAAACTACAAGACTTAAAAATAACCTAAATGCTGGTAAGTATTCATACTTTACATACTTCACAGTTTGACCTCCCCTTAGGCCAAACCTCCCCTTAACTCAAACTAGGGATTCATCATACCAATGTTAACTACCAGATAATTGAATCTAGGACCATCAAATGCCTTAGTTAACAGGTCAGCAATATTAAAATCTGTATGTATTTTCTCCACTCTAATCAACTTCTTTTCAAAGCAATCCCTAATGAAGTGATGCCTTATTTCTATATGCTTAGTTTTAGAGTGATATACTGGATTCTTAACAATACAGATAGTACTCTTATTATCTATGTGGATAACAGTATTCATAAAATTCAAACCATAGTCCAGCATCTGATTCTGAATCCACAAAACTTGTCCACAGCAATGAGCAGCTGCTACATACTCAGCCTCAGTAGTTGAATTAGCCACAATCGTCTGCTTCTTGCATTGCCAAGATATTAACCTCCTTCCAAGGAACTGACAACCTCCTGTTGTTGATTTCCTATCCAGACTTGCACCAGCATAGTCACTGTCTGAATAAGCTGTCAGGTCAAAAGTTGACTCCTTAGGATACCAAAGGCCCAAATTTGGTTTGCCCTTTAAGTACCTAAAGATTCTCTTCACAGCATGAAGATGTGAAGTCTTTGGTTGAACCTGAAAGCGTGAACAAATACAAACTGCATACATAATATCAGGTCTAGAAGCAGTAAGATACATGAGGGAACCTATCATGGATCTGTAAAGATGCACATTCACATCAGCAGCATCTTCATCCTTTGTTAAAGGCACTTTGTTCTCCATGGGAGTGACTGCTGCCTTCACATTTGAGAATTCAAACTTTTTCAAAATTTCTGCAACATACTTGTCTTGAGAAATAAAAAGTCCATCATCCTTTTGCTTAACTTGCAGTCCCAAGAAAAATGTAAGTTCTCCCATTGAGCTCATTTCAAACCTGCTCTTCATTAAACCTTCAAATTCATCACACCAAGACTTTCTTGTGGATCCAAAAATGATATCATCCACATAAATTTGGACAAGAATAATATCCTTCTGATCTCTCTTGATAAATAATGTCTTGTCAATTACACCCCTGATGTATCCATGTTCTTCAAGAAACTGTGAAAGAGTTTCATACCAAGCTCTAGGAGCCTGATGAAGACCATATAGAGCTTTAATAACCTTATACACTTGATTGGGATTAGCAGGATCCTCAAAGCCAGGAGGTTGATGTACATACACATCTTCTTCAATAGTGCCATAAAGGAAAGCACTTTTGACATCCATCTGATATACCTTGAATCCCATGTATGATGCATAGGCCAAGAATAACCTGATAGCTTCAATCCTTGCTACAGGAGCAAAAACCTCATCATAATCTATGCCCTCTTCCTGTTTGTATCCTTGAGCTACCAACCTTGCTTTGTTCCTTTATTACCACAAAAATCTAGCATGCTCTTGTTTTTAAATTCAGTGCCATTATCACTCCTTATGATTTTGACTCGTTTATCAATAAGGTTTTCAATTTGTCTAATGAAATTTTGAATCAAAGGGGTAGCTTCATCCTTCCTAGACATAAAGAACACCCAACAGTATCTAGTACAATCATCTGTAATGACAAGGCAATAGCATGCATGATTAATGCTATGGACAGATGTAGGGCCAAAAAGATCCATATGTAAGGTATGCAAAGGTTCAGTGATTAATCTTTCTAATTTAACCTTACAGGATGCCCTATGTTGTTTTCCCTTGTTGCAAGCCACACAGGTATGATCATTTTTAAACAATTTTGAAGGCAAACCTCGCACAAGGTTATTCTTCACAAGTTTATTCATGTTTTTGAAATTCACATGGCCTAACCTTCTGTGCCACAACTTAGATTCATCCAATGTAGCTTTTGCAATTAAACAGGTAGCACCTTTTGCAGGATTAGATGCTTTCATATCAAAATTGTACATTTTGTGTTGTCTGGGAACTTTAAGAAGAATTTGATGTTCTTCAGGCATCTTAAAGTCCGGAGTCAACACAAGACAATCAGTTTCAGTAAAAAGCACCTTATGCTGAGTATCACAAATTTGTGATATTGAGAAAAGGTTGAACTGCCCAAGTTCTTTCACAAAAGATACATTGTCAAATTCTATGTTGCCCACAATAATTCTTCCTTTACCAGTTATCTGTCCCTTGCTTCCTCCAAAAGTAACAGAACCTCCCTCGAATTCATGAAAATCGTTAAGATAGTTCTTGTTACCAGTCATGTGCCCAGAGCATCCACTGTCAAGTATTCCTCTATCTTCCATATAGCATAGTGGATGATCCTGCACAAAAAGAAGAGAAATTAGTTTCTCTTAGGAACCCAGGCCTGAGTAGGCTTGGGTCCGCCTTGTGGATCAATATGCTTAAATTTCTTAATTGAACCTGATCCACTGTTGTTTTGGGATTTATACATGGATTTATTTTTGTTTGAATCCCAAGACATACATGCTGAGGTCTTAACAGCAGAATCCCCATTTCCCTTTAAAGGTTTTGCTGTTTGCTTTCCAACTTGTCTTCTCACAGGTGAATGAGTTTTGTAAAAATTATTTCTTTGAAAATTTGCATTCACCTGAGGTTTTTGAAAAGGTTGTTTGGGTCTCACAAAACCAGTGTTCACATTAGGTCTCACAGAGTTAACATAACCAGTATTCACTTTAGGCCTCATAAAGTTAACATTTTGCCTATTCACATTAAAGTTTCTATAGCCAGACCCAAAATTTGGTCTACCAGAATTAACAAAAGAGTTAGGTCTGGTAGTGTTATTTAGTTGAACAGGTCTGGGGACAAACTGGTTAGCATGATTAACTCTACTAGTATTATTCCAAACTGGTTTATTTGAACCATGAACCTTATTAACATTCATTCTCTTTTGCTCAGCCTCTCTTTTCATTCTCTTTTCATGGAAGTCACAATCTCTTATTAAATGACTCAAACTTCCACACACAAAGCATCTTTTAGGAGCATAAGTATAACTACTCCTACTTTCTCTGTGAACACTATTGCTTCTAGGTGACTCATTCAATTTAACAGATTCCCTAGGAGTTTTTATGTGATTGACACAACTAGGTTTAACTGTCTCAGCCTTTTGTTCAGTCACTAAAGGTTTAGTAACAACAGGTTCACACTTCTTAACAACCTTAGGTTCAGGATTCTCTTTTTCCTCACTGTTTGACTCAGACTTAGAGTGATCAGAGGAACCATCAATAGATCCTTCAGAGTCATTGGATTGACAAGAAGAATATCTACTGGATTTGTCCTCTGAGGTAGTAGGTTCAGGCACTTGAGGACCTTTCTTACCATACACAAAGAGTGAATCATCCAACTCTTCTTTTTCAAGAGGAGTATAGTCATCACTCAAAGGTGGTGGTACTCCCTTAAAGTCACCAGTCTTAACAAACCTATTGTACAAAGGCTTATCAGCATAGTCCTCTTCTCTATTCTTAAATATAGCCCTATTCTCATTTTCCTCATATCCTAAGCCACATTTTTTATTTGACTTAATTTGAGAATCCCAACACTTAAACAGGTTATTATTTGAACTGTTCCATTGATCTACCCTTTTTCTCAGCTCATCCCTTTCCTTCTGAATTTTAAGCCCTAATTGTCTATACCTTTTAAGCTTCTCATCTTGTTCATATATCTTATTAGCTTGAAAGTATAGTTTTTCATTTAAAGCAGCATGTTGGTTTTGAAGGGTGACCTTTTGTGCCTCTAAAGTTTTTACAGCATTTTTATGTGCTAATAAATTTACTTCTAGATCACCTATTTGTTCTTGCTGCTCATCACATAAAGCCTTAACATGATTATATGAGTCAGTACATAATTTAGAGCATAATGATACCTCATTACCAATGGCCATGAGAGCATGATCAGACTCCTCATTTACTCTTGGATGCTCACCCCAATTGACTCCTCCAGCTTCCATTGTCAGCAGGCTCATCTGATTCTTTTCCATCTTCCCATCTTCAATTCTTTTCTCATCAGCAGACTTCTTCTCTGGACAATCTCTTGAAAAATGTCCATGCTTGTGACAGTTGTAGCATTCAACAGTCCTCTTTGTGTATCCCACTGGTGATTTGTTGTTGAAGTTGATAGTCCTACCATATTGCTTCTGAAATCGTTTGACCCTTAAAGCAACCATGGCAATGTGCCATTTTATATCCATCTCTTCAACTTCAGCATCATTAATCTATTCAAGGTCTTCACTAATAAAGCTCTCATCTTCCGTTTGATTGGCAAAGAAAGAATGTATCACTTCATCAGTAAAACTTGAAGCAGACCTTTCACTTGAAGGAGTTTCATAGTTACCAGACCTAACACCACCAGATCTAACCTTGTAAGTACTGCTTTTGTTTTGAGACACAAAAGCAACATTTGATGAACTGGTTGAAGCCTGAGAGGTGTTACTGATGTCCCTTTCAAACATCCTAAGATTATTGTATAGGTCATCAGGTGTCATAGAATCTACTTCCTCCTTAATCCTCATCGCCACAGATACATTGCCCCATTCTGATGGTAAAGATCTGAGGAATTTGTGATTTGCATCCTCATTTGAGACTGCTGCACCATGAACTTCCAGTTGTGTTAACAGATGTTGAAATCTGTCATAGCCCTTCTCCAAACCTTCAGTCTTTGAAACACTGAATGTTTCAAATTGCTGTTTAAGAACAGCCTTTTGCATCTTTTTGGAGTTAGCATTACCTCCAAATCGTTTCTTGATAGCTTCCCACATCTCCTTAGCATCAAGAATGCCATGAAACCTTTGTAGATGCTCCTTAGGAATAGCCATAAGAAGCAAGGTTCTTGCCTTCTTTTCCTTCTCCACAGCCCTAATCTCCTCAGCAGATACTGGTGGCATTATTCTGAGCTGCCCATCATTCCCTTGTGAAATTCTCTTCTTAGAATTTCCCTTTTTAATCACCTTCCATACATCACTATCAATGTATTCCAGATAATGTTCCATCTCCATGGCCCATATATCATACTCTTCTCTCTTCAGTAGTGGAAGTTTTATGTTTGAGATTGTGGTTGTGGAAGGGATGGGTTGTTGTTGTGTTTGGGAGTTACTGGTTTCGGTTTTTCCTTCATCTTCATGGTTTGATTGCTCATCCTCACTGTTATGGATTGAGAAAGTTTCAGGCTTATCGAGTTCAGACATTGTGAAGGGTGATTTGAGTGAGAATTAGGTTTTAGGGATTTGGTGTTCTTCGAATTCAGAGTCTCTCTCCTTGCTCTGATACCACTTGTTGGTCCACAAATTGTATATGGATCACTAAGTAGTCTTGAATACCTAGTAGATGGTTAGGATAAATCCGAACCAATCTAAGTGAGAAACCCTAAGTGATTGTTAATGTTAATGCGGAATCTTAACAAGAACAATTAAGAACACAAGAAGGGATATCACTAACTTCGTATATTGATATTCACTATAATGAATTCGTACAACTCACACACAAACTAACAATCTTTAGGGATCCTTTTATAACACAAGGAAACCCTAGCTGACACAGAAGATATACACAAATCTTCTATAAAGATACATACACGCATTGTATCTTTTCCTAACATAACTCTAACAAACTTTCCTAACTTCACGACCAGACTTAACTTTATAAGTCAACCAGACTTAAATGTGCTACCAGACTTAACTTTACATTACCAGACCTAATAACACAAACAGACCTAACTTAGTAAACTACCAGACCTAAGTTGTCTGCTCTTGATACACATCATAATTCCCAACAAAGTCTGATGTGGTCAGCTTCAGTATCCCAAACAGCTTCATTCCTGTGTGAACCCTCAGCATCCGAATCGTATCTTGGAGTGCTGCTTTCAACATGCTGTTCAGAAGATGTGTCTGTTTCCGTGAAGACCAAGCTAGCATCAGATGTTGTACCCTCATCGACCTTTTCTTCTTCTTTGTTTGCCTCTTTCTCATTTCCCACTGATTCCTTTAAGAGTCGTTCTCTTTCAATTTGCTCTCTTTCCCGTTCCTGCTTCTCCATTTCAATTCTTTCCCGTTCAATCACTTGCTTCTCTTCCCGCACTTCTTTCAGATGAAGTGATCTTTGAGTAAGCTGTGATTCCAGTAAGTCTATTCTCCAACGTAACTCATTTCTAAACGTTTCCGCTTCCAGGTCACTTGTGACGCATCCACTCCAAGTTTGGATATTAGAATCATAACCCGGATATTTTTCGACTATTCTGAAATCTAAGTCGAAAAACCATTTAAAGTGCGCCTTGAATGCTTGATATGTTTCAGTGCAGTCAAATCCTCGTTCAATTTGGTTCTCTATTCGAAATATGTTATTCAATAGTTTCTCTCTGAATGTGCTATAATCCATTTCAGGTTCAAGGAGTCTAGCAAACATTCGATCAAAAGCATATGATTCCACTATTGACATTTTTGCTTTTGTGAGTCTCTCACATAGACTTATGATTGCTTTAAAGTGTATGAGACATCGTTCATTTAAGCGAATAGAGTTTTGCATAACCGGAGACATTTGTCCCTCTTGAGAACTTGATTCCATTTTCTTGGGATGTGTGACAAAGTTGATTCAGGATCGTTGCAACGAAATAGGAGTTGTGGTTGTTGACGGTTAAACTTGGTTTTTGTTGTGAAGTCTTGATGTGTTGTTGATGATCGTCGTTGAAGTTGTAACAAATTAAATAACGTTACGAAACTTGATTCAAGTATAATTAAGACAAAGTCAAAAGTTTACAATCTCGACAAAAAGTTATGTAAATTACAATTTAGATAAACACGACACTTTCTATAGAAATTTCAATTCGACCAAAATTTATACAAATTATGGCTAAATATCAATTTGGATAGAAATATATCTAATTTATATAAATCGGTAATTTATATAAAATCTAACACTTTTATACAAAAGGTTAGATAACCGTTTGTCGAAGTATTTTACACTCTTATACAAGAGTAAAAATACCGAGTTCACTTTCGAGTTGACGAAATTACGTTCGAATCAAATCCTTAAAAGTTATCTAACTTTGAAGTCTTTTAATCACAATTGCGAGGGCCAAAAGTGTCAAATCCGAAAGATATCTTAAGGCAGCTGAAAGTACAAGGACTGAAGTTGCCAATTCCAAAAATTGCTTCAATTGCGAGACCAAATGTGAATTGCGAGATCAATTTCGATAAAACAACACCAATTGCGAAACTGAAATGCGAGAAAACTGCACCAATTGCGAGACAGCTCTTGAATTGCGACAGAACACTGAATTGCGATAGAAGTTGCCAATTCCGAGACTCAATTGCGATAGAAGTGGAATTGCGAGACAACAGCGAATTGCGACAGAACAATTGCGAGATAGCAACCTGAATTGCGACAAAGTACTGCAATTGCGAGATTCTTGTGCAATTCCGAAACTTTTCACTTATTCCCACTTTTTGACTTTTGAGTACTTGTGCCCACGTGAAGCCTTACAACTTTTCACCCAATTTGCACTCTTTCCTAACCACTTTCCACCAACTTGACCAATAATACAAAGATCTTCCAATTAAAATATTCAAAAAACACAACAACTAAATCATTCTTGAAAATGTTCGATCTGTGAACCAGGAACAAACCCAAAAATCTTCCAAACCAAGTTTTTAGAACATAAAAATAACCACAAACTTAGCACTTGATTTTTGTATGAATCGAAAAGAAATATAAAACACAAATTGTAACTTTTCTAAATAAAGAAAAATAACAATGGATGTTTTAGTTTCTAAGATCAAACAAAAAATACTCCTTTTTGTTCTTGAGACTTGCTTACAGTAGCCAAAAGAGCACAAAAGGCCACGTTTTTAAGAGATAAAAAACGCAACACAATTGTATTTTTCAACAAGATTCGAACACAAGAACTTCCTACCTCATTGACCGGCTGTTGATACCACTTGTTGTAGCTTGAAATCCTACTTTATCATACACTTCTTTATTATATACGAATGGCAGCAAGATATAAGAACAAGAAGAAGAATAATAGATGGGAATGAGAAGAAATATAGATGAGGTGAGATGTGGTGGCAGTAGAGAAATGTGTATATATTAGATTAGAGAGAAAGTTACAAGGGAAGAAAATACACACACACTCTCTCACAGCACTCTTGCTAAATGAGAGAGTGTTTTGCTTATATGTTGACTGCCATACGAATGGGCCTTGAAAGGCTTTTCATATGGACTATGATGTGGGCTAGAATGTGTATCACGCTTATACATTTGGACTACTAACATTACTAATACTCCTAGCCCACATATTAACTAACTATTATACATAACACTTTGGTTCTAACTAGCAAATGACCATCACTTCCTAATTAGCATAAATTCAATGCTAACAATCTCCCCCTAAGGGATGGTCATTTCAATGATGCTCCGGTGATTGGTCTTTTGCTTTTGATGTCTTGAACTTTGTGTGTCATTGTATAATATACTTGATTCATTGTTCCTTCATGCTCTGTGATCTTCAAAGTATTGACTTTGAATGTTCTTGCCTTGATCTACTTCTTCTGATCAGATGTGTCTACGTTGTAGATGATGATGGTGAATGGACTTTCGTCGGTACCTGCATAAGACAGTTAGCAATAAATCGTCCAGTGGCCATCATGTCGTGAGGCAAGATCTTTAGATCGCATTAAGACTCATACAACTTGTATCCTTTTAGATGAACACAAGAGTATTGCATAGGAAGTGTTCCTAAGAGATCTTTGGTGAATCTCATGTCTCTAGACTCAATTATGTGCGTTTTGGTTTTAGACGTCGGAGGCATGGAGCAGAGTGCCACCTTTTCAATATCAACACATCTCGAAGTGAGAGGCCGATAGATTATGTAGTGTTCTCCGTGAGAAATGAAACAAATATCTTTTAAGAGATATCTGAGTGGATAGGAGGGGTGGTGCATTGCGTCACTGGGTCCATGACGTCTTGTCTTCAATACCAGTATCACCTTAGTGAGTACCGATAGCAAATGTATTGACCCGGTTTCTGACCTAAGTTTTCATGGAGGGCTATTTCTTTTCACCCTTACAAAAACTTTTCTTTTTCATTCTTCAACCCCTTATTTCTCCTTTCTCATTAACTCCTTTTTTCAATCTTACCTAAGGACTTCTAATTCTAGACTATTGGAATTGTCCTTGGGAAGATCCCTCCGGCTCTGGCGGATCATTGGACATAACCTAACAATAATCACCTTATAACTCCATGATTATCCTAGATTATTTGTCACATGCCATTAAACCTTGTGAAAATCTCTCAACGTGTTTATGAGAAAACACATTTTGTTAACACATCGAGAGTTTTGCATTTTTGAAATACTCCCCCTTCACATGTGCATATGAGATTTAAGAAAGAATTGCACATGAAGGGTAGAGTTCGCACTTTTTGAACTGATCGATTTTCAATTAATATGACCATTGCGAGACACGTTTACATCACTAGTTAGACTAGCTTGAAGTTATTACCCGTCCCGGTCATATCAAAAGATCATATCTCGAAATGGTACATTCTACTCAGACAAGTCCTTTGCGAGACACGCTTACATCAATGGATAACCATCTTGAAATTATTACCCGTCCCGGACTAGACTTTTCGATTACTGACATTTATCTTTCGTCAATTCGAGGGTTCATGCTGAGTCTTTTTGAAGAACTCTTTTTGAGATTCGCTTTTCGATCACATTTTAATCACATCTTCTCCCCCTCAAAAATAGCATGCAGTGATATTTTTGATATCAACTGATTAAAATGAAACTTTTTGGAGAGATAGACGGATTTGAGCATGAAATTGGAACATTTTTGATTTTCTACTCCCCCTTAAACAAAGCATATGGTTAAACATTTTAGTTTAAAAGCAGTTTTAAGGGTTTAGGAGGGAGTTATCTTGAGCACTTTATGAAAGATTTGGAAAAATCTTATTGAAAAATCTTGAAGAAAATGTGCTCAAGATAGAGAAGATTTTGAAAATCTTTGAAGATATGTAAGGAGAAATATCTTCATTTGATTTTTAGGATAAGTGTTAGAAAAAGAAAATGTGCTCTGATACCACTTGTTATTGTCGAGAATCACTTGTTATCACACTTTATATGCCACGTTAAGATCAAGAGATGATGGGACAAGGATGTGTATATGGATCGTATATTGATAGAGAGAATGAGATGTTTAAGCTTTTCTTGTATTTCACATATAACACACTCACTGAACCACTTCTCAAATGAGAAGATTTGTGCTTTAAATACAACAAGCACTTTGCCTTGTGGGCTTTCAGTGGGCCTCAAGTGGGCTTTGCACTTGGATTGGACTTTTACATATACTTAAGCTAATCATAAGCCCACTTTATACAAAGACCTTAACTAAGTGAATGACCATCACTTTAAATTATAAAGCTAACACCTTATCAACAGGTGTGCTAACAACCTTGGCATCTGTGAATTGAAATTTTCTCAAAATTTCACCAACATATTTATCTTGAGAGATAAATATTCCATCTGGCTTCTGCTGTACTTGAAGTCCAAGAAAGAAAGTAAGCTCACCCATAAAGCTCATATCAAACTGATCTTTCATTAATTGCTCAAACTCTCTACACATTTCTTTCTTTGTAGAACCAAAGATGATATCATCTACATAAACTTGAACCAGTAATATATCACCCTTGTTCTTCTTGATAAACAGAGTTTGATCAATTTTACCCCTATGGAACCCATTCTTCAACAGATAAGTAGCAAGAGTCCCATACCAAGCTCTTGGAGCTTGATGCAATCCATAAAGGGCTTTAACCACCTTATAAACTTTGTCAGGATGGTCTGGGTCTATAAAACCTGGAGGTTGAGAAACATAGACCTCCTCATCAATAGTACCATACAGAAAGGCACTCTTCACATCCATTTGATAGACCATAAAACCCATAAAGGAAGCATAAGCAAGAAATAGCCTTATTGCTTCAATCCTGGCAACAGGAGCAAAAACCTCCTCATAATCAATCCCTTCTTCCTGAGTATAGCCTTGAGCAACCAGTCTTGCTTTGTTTTTTTATCACAATACCCCTCTCATCCTTGTTTTTCCTGAATACCCACTTAGTACCAATCACTCTCATTCCCTTTGGTAGATCAACCAGAACCCAAACTTTCTGAATTTTGAATTGAAGCAGTTCTTCTTGCATTGCCTCAACCCAACTTGATTCTTCTAAAGCCTTTAGCACATTCTTGGGTCATATCTGAGATAGGAAACATACAAACATACACTCATGCTCATCTTCATGATGTTTTTCCTCATAAACAACACTGAGAAAGCCATGATGATCTGGATCTTGAATCTGCCTTCTAGTCTTTACTCCAGATTGTACATCTCCTATGACATTGGTAAGTGGATGATTTCTGTGAACTATTGTTTGAGGAGTAGAAGGAGCCTCATAGGTGATCGACATATTGTGCAGACCATCTCCAAAGAAATCAATATCATCATCTTGTTGAGCAGTAGTAACTGGTGAAGCAAGAATAGGTTGACTTGGTTCAGCAGTAGAGACATTTGGCTCAGCAGTATGATTATCTGGCTTAGCAGTACTAACTCCATTTGTACTGCTCTCCGGAATATCTGGTTCTTTTCCAGCTTGTCCATTGTTAGCAGCATCATTCTTCTCTCCATTAGCATCCTTTGAGGAAGAATCAAACACTGGACTATCCTCCACAATTGGCATCAAAATATACTCTTCATCATCTTCTTCTGAACCTGCATCATGGTTAGTATTTGTACCTGTAACATGCACATAATTCATAGAATCTGACAGCATATCAAGATCAAACAGCCAATCAGGACCACCACCTGCAACATTAGGAATATTCTCCTGAAATTCTATGTGCAGATTCTCCTCAACATGTTTAGTGCTTTTATTGTACACCCTAAAAGCCTTACTGTTCAGAGAATAACCAACAAAGAAACCCTCATCAGATTTCCCATCAAACTTTCCTAGTTGGTCTTTGGTATTCAAGATAGTAACATGGCAACCAAAAGGTCTCATAAAGCCTAAGGCAGGGGTTCTATCTCTAAAAAGCTCATAAGGAGTCTTATTGTAAGGTTGCACTACCAGAACCCTATTCTGAACATAACAAGCAGTGCTAACTGCTTCAGCCCAAAATAAAATAGGTAACTTAGAATCTGCTAACATTGTTCTAGCAGCCTCTATTAAGGTCCTATTTTTCCTTTCAGCTACTCCATTTTGCTGAGGGGTTCTAGCCACACTAAATTCCCAATTAATACATTTTTCTCTGCAAAACTCATCCATAACCCTATTCTTAAATTCTGTTCCATTATCACATCTGCTTATTTTAACTTTCTTATCAGCTAGGTTTTCTACCTCAACAATAAACGAATTAAGGATTTCATTAGTCTCATTCTTAGTTCTCAGAAAGAAAACCCAAGAAAACCTGGAATAATCATCAGTAATAACCAAACAATATCTTTTAAAATTCAAGCTATTCACAGAAGTAGGACCAAACAAGTCCATATGCAGCATATATAAAGCTTGAGAATTTGAGTTATGAACCTTGGGCTTACAAGAGACTCTGTGTTGTTTACCCGTAAGGCAAGAAACACAGGTTTGATCATTTTGAAAAATCTTATTTGGTAAACCTCTTACCAATCTATTTTTAGCAATTTTGTTAATGGTTTTAAAATTAACATGACCTAGCCTTCTATGCCACAACATTGATTCCTCTAATGTGGCTTTTGCAACAAGGCAAGTAAGACCTTCTTTAGGAACAAGGTTGTTCATCTTAATACTGTATGTATTACCCTTTCTGGGGATTTTAAGCAAAACTTGATTTTCATCAGGCAGCTTGAAATCAAGAGAAAGAATAAGGCAGTCAGTATCAGTAAAAAGAACCTTATTCTTTTTATCACATATCTGTGACACACTAAAAAGGCTGTACTTTAACTCTGGTACAAAATACACATTCTCAAAATCAAGATTACCAGTTTTAATTACACCTTTACCAGTAATCCTTCCTCCAACACCACCTCTAAAGATAACAGGTCCTCCATCCAGAGCAATGAAATCTGAAAGGTATGACATGTTACCAGTCATGTGCCTGGAACATCCACTATCTGAGTAGCCTCTGTCTTCTTCACCATTTGAAGGATGTTCCTGCACACAATATAAAGGTTTTAGTGCCTTTTGGGGACCCAAACCATCACTGGCTTGGATCTGCCTTGTGCATAAATATGAGAAAGTTTATTGAAAGTCATGGATGCACCATTGGGTTTGGTAGATTTTCTAACCCAATGTGCTGAGGCCTTGACAGCATTGCCCCATTTACCCTTAACAGCATTAAAATTCCTAGCAGTAGGAACTGCTGACCTAGCAGTTGGAACTGCTGGCCTAGCAGTTGGAACTGCTGGTTTAACTTTAGGCACCCATTTTTGATTGGTCATTGTTGTTTTCTTATAAAAATGCCTTTTAACTGTTTGTGCATTATTTGAAAATTGTTTTGCAATGGTAACAGTTTGTTTGTTATTGAACCATTTGTTTGGTCTAGCAGTTGGAACTGCTGGTCTAATAGTTGAGACTGCTTTGATGTCAGACCTTAACATAACTGCTCTGGGTGACATTTTAAGATTCACATTAGGGTCAGTCAACCTTGTTGGATTATTTTGAGTTACCCTAGCATTGTTATTCCTATTCACCCTTGAATTTCCAAAAACATTCTTTTTCCATGGGTTAGAATCACAATAAGCAGCCAAATGGTCAAAACTTCCATAAACAAAGCATACTTTTCTAATCATAACAAACTCATCATCCAATTGCTTAGATTTTGAGTGGTTCCAATTCCTCTGATTATCTTTAGAAACTGGTGATCTGTTTTTAGTTCTATACATCTCAGCATACTTGACATTTTTCCTAACTGGTTTTATGTTTTCAGTTTTAACCACCTTAGGAGCATGTTTAACTTCTACCTTAACAACATCAGGTTTAACCTTAACCTGATCATCCTCGTCATCAGATGTCCAATCTTCTATGGTTGGTGCATCTGAGTTCCTACCAGAAGACATCTTTTCCTCAGAGAGAGATTTATCACTTGCACTAACATAAGAATCCTCAGCCTTAACAAATTTAACAGGATTCTCACTAATCTTAGTACCATATCCAGGAAAATCCATATCCTTAAACTCTTCTAAACCTGTATGAGCCAAATCAATTCCTGGAGGGACAAACATTCCTCTATTTGGGGGTGCAACAGACTTGTAACCTAAACCAGATTTAGCCTTATTAAGTATTTGACTCTCTACTATTTTCTGTACCCCTTTTGATGTGTACTCTAGAGTGTCAACACTTAACTTTATATTTTCTTTTTCTTTCTTAAGTGTCTCTAGTTCATATACAAGTCCACTCATCTTGTCATCTTTCAGTTGCAAATCTCTCTTTAACACAGCTATATCATCATTAAAGTTAGACTCATTCTTTCTATAAAAATCAAGTTGTTCTTCCAAAACAGCTAGTCCTCTTTTATGATTAGACAGACTAAAATTCACTTGATTAAATTCTACTCTAAGATCATCATAC
Organism: Artemisia tridentata subsp. tridentata; assembly: GCA_021014915.2. Lineage (NCBI taxonomy): Eukaryota > Viridiplantae > Streptophyta > Magnoliopsida > Asterales > Asteraceae > Artemisia > Artemisia tridentata. The sequence continues at coordinate 16,746,850 of CP139501.1, read as the reverse complement.
TGTTTCTTAAGAGTTTCATAATCTTTTAAAGCATGACAAGTGTTTGAGCATTTTTGAACTATATGTACCTCAGAGTCTGAAAAGGCCATCAATGCAATGTTGGCTGGTTCCACCTCCTCTTCCATAAAGCTCCAATCAAAACCAGCTCCATCCACAGCAACCATTGCCTTTGAGGAAGAAGTTTCTTCCACATTCACTGTCCTCCTATTCTGACTCTTGTTTCCATTCCCATTGCTCTGTTGTCTGGGACTTCTACATTCCCTGGCAAAGTGCCCCATCTTATGACAATTATAGCACTCCACCTTGGACTTATCATACCCAGCTACATCTCTTCCATTGAAGGTAATCTTGTTCCCAGTTCTTTGATAATACTTCTTAGCCCTAATACTTATCAAGGCCAACTGCCACTTTAAATCCATAGCTTCCAAATCATCTTCAGCAATCTGAAGAAGGTCTTCATTGAAGATTTGAGACCCACCAGATTGTTCTGACACAAATGCATATATGGTCTCCTCAGTCAAGCCAGCAGTACTAGTTTTTACACTAGCAGTGCTAACTTTAGGGCTACATCATCAGAACTGTTATTGTTGGAAGATGATAAAAATGTTGTGTTTCCAGAACTAGAACTAGTGCTTCCACTTTTCTTCACCTTCTGCTCAACAATCTTGAGATTGTTGTAGAGTTCATTCAATGTCATCTTCTCCAGCTCTGGTTTATTACTCCAAACCACAACATAAGTGTTCCATTCAGCAGGTAGGCTATTAAGAAACTTCATGTTAAGATCTTCCTGTGGAATCACAATTTTTAACACAGTAAGTTGACTAATGATCCTTTGAAGCCTATTAAAGATATGATCCAAAGTTTCATTGCTTGAGGCACTGAAGTTCTCATAACTCTGTTTAAGTAGAGTTCTTTGAGCCTTCTTGGTAGCTTCGTTGCCACCAAATCTTTCCACCACTGCTTCAAAAAGAGTCTTAGCAGTCTCATAGTGACTAAAGTTTAACACTTGATCATTAGGAATTTCCATGAGTAACAAATTCCTAGCCTTTTGATCATTCTTCTTCTTAATTCTCTCATCATTAGTCACTGGTTCAGTATTGAGCTTTGTGGTCTTGGAACCATCAGCATGTGTTTCCTTAGAAGTAGTCGGTTTGAAGGAATCACCATTGATAATGATATCCCATAATGCATAGTCTTGCACCATGAAATATTGCTCTATTCCGAGCCGCCATAAATCGTATTCATTCTGTTTCAGCATGGGGAGTTTAGCAAGGATTGAGGTTTGAGGTGTCTCCATGTCCATCTTCTTGGTTGCAAGAGAGTAAGTACTTCTGGATCTTCTAAATCAAAGTATCAGAAACCTGGCTTTGATACCACTTGACCGGATCTAAACACACGAATTGTGTTGGAGATACTTTGAGTATATACTTAGTAGCACGCGGAATTTACTACCAAGTACTTAGAAGATTTAGTGTTTGGTGATTGTATGTGATTGTATGAATGTAACAGTCAGAATGATAACACACAGTTTAACCAAATGATTATAGCTTCAATATATTACGAGTGATCTTGGAATATCACAAGAATTACAATGAAATCGTGAAGCTCTATCAATAATGCATGTTCATAAAACTTAACCTAGGATCTCCTTTTATAGGACAAGGAGTCCTTTACAAGTAAACAATCTACCGTATAAATCTATATTAATAAGATATACATTACATCTTTTCCATATATATCTTCACAAGACTTTCATCTTTATCTTATAAACAGTACTAACTTCTTGTTTCAACAGTACTAACTGGCTTAGTACTGATAGTGTATTCTTGAACGATCTTCAGAAGTACTAATTTATGTATGAGCAGTACCAACTGTTAGTTTAATTCCCAACAATATCGAAGCCAAGTGTGGGTGTATTAAACCGAGTGAAATATAAGAAATAATGAATTTTGGGTTGGGCTTGAATAGTAACAGGCTCAAAATTGAGCCAAGAATTGAAATGTGGATCCGTTTGGTTGTTTATTAGTATAAGTGATTGTCGTGGTTCGTGTGTAAGCTCGTTCCAATGTATTGTGAATCACGTATCAACGTGTTTAAATTATTGTAGTGTAATAAACAAAATTTTATGATATAACTTCTCATTTTTAAGGTAAAATCATTAATAGGTGTCAGAAAATAAATAATGTGCATTTTCTGATAAGGTAATTATTATTACTATTAAAACGGGAAAATTACCATTTGTCACATGAGATGTAGACAGTCACACCCCTTCCTGAAGGTAAAGGGACTGCTTCCAGAAAGACCTCCGGCAAGTGCGCATGTGCAGGCGACCAACCAAAAAGAAAGGTGTGAGGAAAGAGATAACAAAGAAAAAAAAAGGCACATATAAGACAAAACCATACATGCGAGCAGAGACATAAACAAAAACATAAAAACTATAAAGAGAGCAAGCAAGCCAAAAAAGGGGGAAAGGCACAAAGGGCACGCAAGGGCAAAGAACACAGAGGCGACATAGAATACTAAAAAGGCAACCGCAAAAGGCATACAAGACAAAAAAATAAATACAATAAAAGGATGCATAAAAACCACAAAAGGGAAACAAACAAGCACGTAGGAAAGGGAAAAAGGCAAAAAACACACCTAAGCGCCTAAAAGCCAGAAAAGCCTAAAAGCAAAAAGGGCCTACGCTGAAGCAACAAGCAAAAACTACACCTAAGCGCCCTACTCATCTACCCTAATCCTAGTTCTCCACGCGTTCCTGTCCTCGGACAAAAGGAGCTCCTTCAGGTCAAGCTTTAGTTTGTCCTCCCACCTGAGCTTAGGTCTCCCCCTTCTCCTCAAGCCATCAACAGTGATAGACTCCACTCTCCTGACAGGTGCTGACTGTGGTCTCCTCTTGACATGCCTAAACCATCGCAAACGTCCTTCTCTCATCTTGTTGATTATAGTCGCAACTTGGAGTATCTTCTACGACCAAAAACTCTAAATAAAACTCTTCTACTTTTAAAGGAGAACTCGATACATCAACACATCTAGTTATTAAAGTCATTTGTTCTTGAAGACTTACATAAGGAATGCAATCGAGAATTACTGAATAATATTTTGCCTCTTTGATTTTTTTAATTATTTCATTTTTTTTTTATCTCGGATGCCAACACTTCAATTAACTCATTCTAAATTTTATGACTTAGATAATGACATTGAGTTTCTTTGTCTTAAATTCTGCAAAAATGTTCTTTCATGGCAGGATTAAACTCAACAGTCACTTGCATTATGCCTAAAAATTTCCCATTAGATTTTTTATAGAGTTTTTCATTTGAACCATAAAAAGACACGTCATATTCTGCTAGACATTTTACAACAACAATTATTCTAATTAAAACTTCCTTCCAGTGTGTGGTATCTTTCTTTGTTAGTGTTGAGAAAGGTGACATGAACGCTAGAAAGGCATAAGAGTTAAGCTAGCTTAAGTGTACAGCTAATCGGGGATTGTAGCGGTATTGGAAAGATTAGTACATGAGGTTCCTAGTAGTTTTAACATTGTTTTCTTGATGATTTCGGTCCATTTTAACGTGTTTCAGTTGATGCACAATAGTATAAAATGAAAAGACAACGTTCAAAATTAAAAGTGTATGATAGTTAAATTAAAACTAGATTATTTAAAAAGCTTTAGTCATTGATAGAGTTTCGAGAATAGATCACGAATCCTCAAAAGTAGTTTCAACATCTCAAAACAAAATAAATAATACTTTGCGTAAGTTTTATGGGTAGGAATCTGGTGAGAAGAAAATTTAAAATGAGAACGATGAGATTTAACTATAACCACATATTTAATATACACCGAGTTAAATTAGATACATCCCAATTAGTTTTGAAAGTGATTTTGAAGTGAAACGATTCAAAGTAATACTAGCAACAAGTTTGATCCGTAGATGATGAAAAATATATAGGATTAGCTAATACTAGCAACAAGTTTGATCCGTAAATGATGAAAAATACATAGGATTAGCCTAACTTGATGAAACACATCTGATATATGTATATGCATCTAAATTTTAGCTAGATATTATATTAGTGTATATGTAAAAGATTAGAGATGCATGAAACTCAAGTCTATATATCTCTTATAGTTATTTCCAAGGTTGCAAAAATCACGATTCGATAGTCTGACGGTCGACCTCTTGTAGCTTGTAATAAGTATAGGCGGGATTAATCGAATTGGAATTTTTGTAAGTTTTGGGTCTTTTCGGCGAGTTTTGGGTATTTTCGGCAAGATTTTCCTTGAAAACCATCTTATAATAGAGATAAACAGCGACTATAAGTGACTAAAACTAGTTTACAACGAGTTTTGGGTATTTCTGGCAAGATTTGCAAGTTTCCGGCAAGTTTGATCATCGTTGACATTCGTTGACCGCCGTTGATCACGATTGACCGTTTTGTTTAATGGTTTACACAAATAAGAAAGGTCAATGGCCTAGTAGCATTTAGGCGCGATTAATCGGCCTTGTAAGCCCTTTTTTCGCGACAATTTTATTAATTTACAAAAACTCTAAATAAAACCCTTCCTTTGCATTGCATCAACCTAACTAACCTCAAAAACAAAACAAAAATCTGATAAACCCTAACTAAGAAGGACCAATTGGGTTGAAAGTAAAAATGGAGCTGAATGATTTTGAAGTCTTGTTCGGAGAAGCAAAGGTGGACACGTCATCAGGAGTCCGTACATTCTTGTTTGAAGTACACGCGCCTGATAAAACTGAAGTGAGAGTTGTTGTTACTGATTTTATGTCAATGACTTTTGGGGCTGTTCGTTCAGTTCAACAGCTTGATGATATGGTACCTTTTTTTTTTTTTTTTTTTTTTTTTTTTTTTTAATTTGTTTGTTTTCTTAGATAAATTCAATCCCTTATTTAGTTTTTTTTATAGGTTTTTTGTTGTTGCCTAACATCGTAAATGCGCGTAATATACTAAATAATGGCAGCATAGTATATACTGATAATCAAACCAACAATCCCGATATCTGATATGAAGCGTGTTAAGGGGGTGTTTGTTTCGGCTTATATAGCTGGCTTATGGCTTGATTGGTTTTGGGCTTATGTTTCATAAGCTCACTTTTTTTCGCTTATTCTGAATCTTTTCGGCTTATATAAGTTCATTATGACATAATAAACTTATATTATATAAGCCGAAAAGATTCAGAATAAGCGACAAAAAGTGAGCTTATGAAACATAAGCCCAAAACCAATCAAGCCATATAAGCCGAAACAAACACCCCCTTAACACGCTTCATATTCTAGTATTTCGCCACTATATGCTCTAGTGTATAACGAAATCCTTAAATGTACTATTCACAAGTCACTCAAGTTTTAGGAGCCAAAACTTAGAGATTGTATTTTGTGTGTTTAATCTCTCAAGAGCAAAAATGAGTTATTCATGCCATGAACGATAGTTATGGCAGGGAGAGTTGGCAAAAGTAGGTAATACTGGTTGGTTCGCAACTAGCCCCTTGACTCCCGCTATGTGTCGTGGCGGTATCAAGTTAGGTCACAGAAGTCTACCAATTTTTATGGGAACTTAACTTGATAAACCCTTTGGTCTCGAGTAGATAGCAGTTACGAGAAACAATTGATGACACTAAAGTCACCAACTTGTGTCTTATAAGATCATGTTGTTTTCAATATGTATCCATAAGATTTGAAACTTAAGTAAGAGGTGAAATGGGGTTTATTTTATGATTTGACGTGACATAAGAGCACGAGAAAAGTTGTGTTGTTTACCAGCCTGTGTCGATTGTACTTATGTTTGACACAGTGTTTAAAAAAGCGCGCATCAGGCGCGCATCAGGCGTGATGCGATGCGATGCGAGCCTTTGTTGCATCAGACACCCTGATTGCGTTGCGTTTACGTGATGCGAGGTGATGCGCGCGCATCAGGCACGCATCAGCTGATGCACGCATCGGCGCTTTTTTGCGCATCATGTACTTTTGGCCTTTTTTTTTTTTTTTTTTTTTTTTTTTTTATTATTATTTTTTTTTATTATTATTTTTTTAAAGATATGAGTCCAATTTGACCAATTCCTTATAAACGATAAGACTTTTGATCTTAATTTTCGACTATTTATGTATTTTGGCAATATAGAATCGTGAACAATGAACATGCATGGTATCTTTTGGCATTAAATGTAGTATAAATATGTTATTAATGTGTTTTGTGCACCATATATAATTTAAATTTAAAAAAAAAAAATTGTCGCCTCGGGTACGTGATGCGCACGCATTCGCCTCGGCGCATCGCGCCTCGGCTTTTTGACCCTTATCGCATCGACGCGCATCTCGCTTTTTAAAACCCAGACTTATGATTGACGCATGTTTTCATGTTATTCCTATTTTTCAATTAATAGTGTTACAATGACAGGCGAAGTAGGATGATGAGAGCGATCACTTCCCTAAACTTTTAGATGATTTTTTTTTTCAAAGAACAGTGAGGTGGTGAAGGGAGAGGGAGAGAGTACTTTTATATCAGTTGACGTAGTCAATTTGAGAGCTCACACGCTAACTAATATCCGAAGAGCATGTGTGATGTATAATTACTTTACTATAGTCGTGTTGTAGTTTAATTTGGACTTAAGAGACACCTTTTCTTGTTGGGAGGGAGTAATAATCTGTGCGGTAAACTGTGCTTGTACTTTTTGCCTACTTATGATGATGCAATCATCTTTCTAGTATCTAAAATTTATTATTATTATTATTGTTTTAGGCACTTTTAGTTATGTAACTTTACAAGTATCATACAATAATGTTTGTTATATTTAAGCATCTGTTGGTGGTTCCTTACAAAATGTTACCGTGATCTCACTTCTTTTTTGTAAAATTTATGTATGCGCAGAGGGATGAGATTGGAATTGGTGGTTCCTGGTCTGAGTTTCTAGAATACCTTGTTAATTCTATAAAGTTCGGGGATGTGAAGCTTGTTTTGGAGGGGCAATCAACATCAGATGGTAATTACCTTAGGAGCCTTATTCAAAATTACCTGGACATCCATTGCTTCTGAAATGGTAGATCATAGTGTTGCATTCACTATCACCCATGTTATCTATTCGCTGTTCTTTCCATGTATGGTGTCTCATGAATCCCATTTAATCTTTTCTGTCATCAAATGTATGGTCGAATATGTCCACATTTGTGCACTCATGTTTGCCACAAGCCTTTTGATGAACCTAGTTCCAGATGCAAAACATATCTAACTGTACACTTTCTATGATTGACGTTCGCTTGTATTCTAGGTGTTATGAAAGTCACTTAGTTGCAACTTATCGGTTACCATAAAATGTAAAATCCATTAGTAAATAGAACATAGTTTTCTATGCAACTTTGCTGAGCCCTAAAGAATCGTCCCAAGGTTATAATGAGATTGATCCATTCACATGTTAATCTGGCTGAACTTTTCATCATTACTTTTCTTAGCGAATTCAGAAAGTCATTTTGTCTTTAATCGATCGTACCATTTAAAATATGACCCCTCGCTATTTTGACTTCTGTTATCATATCTTACTAGTTTGAAGGGATAATTTTTAGGATGTGCTGTTATATCTGTATTGTACTTGAGATATGTTGTCAACTAGTAGGACGTCAGGTTTTGCGTGTCTCCCTGATGAACGATAGAAGTATATAACTTCACCTTGTCATGCAGTTAATATGGTTCTATATTTTAGGACCGGCATCTGCTAGACTAATTGCTCACAAGGCAAAAGGAATGCCCAGAATCTCTATTTCTATGGCGAGGCTTTCTGGTAGTGCTGCAAAGGAGGCCATGGCAAGGCTTTCTCTAGATATGTTCAAAACATATAAAAGCAATCACAAGTTGCTGGTTGAAGGTGATAACATTATTCTTTGTTTATTTAAATTTTACTATTTATTGATTTTGTATATATGAGTTCTATGGAAGCTTATGTTTATTAGAATACTGGTTTCATTAGTCCATACATTCTCTTGGTTTATAGCCATTTAATAAATGAAAGATGTGTTATTGGTTTACTAAGGTGACCAGCTTACAGCTAAATTTGTACTTTTGACACCTTTAGTTCGATTAGAAATTGCATAAAACCGTGAATTTCTACTCTGAAGAGTTTTTGTTAATTTTAATTTTATGCAAATATGAAGCAAAAGATCTGTCAGCTACACTAATTACAAATGGTAACATCTGTACAGTTTTTAACTAACTTATAGTAATATAGTGGTCGCTTGCTTGGAGTTTTATACAATAAGTACAAATGGTTAAGTTTACCCAAAGGTGTCAACTAGTCAACTTTATAATCTAGTACACTTTCAAAGTAAATTTTGTATGAAGTGCTAATAACACAAAGGCAGTGTAATGTTTTGCCTACCTCTTTCTGGCATCGCCACCGCCTCACCTTTCCATGTGCTTTCTTGACTATTTACTAACTATTACTTCACTGTATTCTGTGATTTTTGTCCTTAGAGCAAGAGGGTCGTCACCAGTTGACAAAAATGCTTTCAGCTGAACAGGTTGGTTTTCGTTTTCCTGATGCTATTCAATAGTTGTATTAATGTTGTGTATCACGTTCATTTGAACTACCCAACTAAAATGGTGATAACTTGAGGTTTTTAGATGGATTCAAACAGTAGAGACCAAGTATATTAAGTGACTCCAAAGTTCAACAGTCAGTTGGGAAATGAAGAAAACATAATCTGAGACTGAATTTGTTCAAAAAACATGTCTTAACCTGCTTTTTTTGATATTCTGCGTTTCACAAAGGCAATAATCAGATAATCACCCCAAAAACGCAATCACTAACATCCTTGAAGTAATCAAACTCTATAAGCTGGGTCAGGGGCCTGAATGACTGATCATTAAAACACAAGCATTAAATCTATGTTGTTTCTAATGTTTGTATTCCAAACACATTATAATTCGGAATGGGTAACTTAGCACTCTCTTGTATAAAATATGTACCCTGATTGTTGCATTAAGGGTCTGCAAAGCATTACCAAAATAGGATGCTAGGGGGATGCTTTAATCTTTGAGGAAATGAGCTTTCTAAGCCGTCTCTCACATTCCCTGCAGCTTATATTCTTGCATGCTGCGTCTTTGCATAAATATGTTTGTGTTCAGGCTATTTCAATATTTAAGATTCCAACAGAAGTTACAATATAGTTTGTGCATATACACCTTTTTGGTTAGGAATTTTACATGCAAACATTTCTACTCGTCTCTGTTTGATTTCTTTGTTTTAATGTTTGTTTGTTATATGTATTTTATGTATTTTCTTAGTGAAGCTCGTATTTCATTAATTGAATGTGTAGAAAATTGATAATAATTTATATTACTTTTATTGTGGGTTCTCTTTGTATACTAAACCAGTTACATTCTTGAATTCAGTGAATCTTTGCGATACTCATAAACATAGTCAAGACATTGTTTCGACCATTATTTCGATTGTTAATACGATATAGAAGGACCACTACTCCAAAGAGTATTTCACCCTTGATCATGAATGCATATTTTAAAGACGCAAATGACCTTCAATTTCGTGACATGGAGTTGAAAATTTGAATTGCCAAGTGTGTATTGTAGATTTCTTTTCGGTGTTTAAATGTTATATACTGATTATTAACACGTGTTATTCGTTTAGTTTTCTGATCTGTGTGTATGTGATGTTGTTTTTTAGGAAAAGAGTAAAAATCTTCAGAAACAACTTGATGCACTACTTTATTCAAAAAGGCATAAGTCGCAGAACATTCATGACAATCTAGCCTCAGATAATTCATCTCTTACCACTCTCCACGATGCTCCAGGTGCTTGTTATAGTTTCTGCTTTCATGCAACAACATTTAGTGAGGTGGTATCTGAGATGCATGAATTGAATCAACCTTGTTGCATGTGTTTAAACCTAGATTTGCCATTGATGCCTTTCTCTTCTTCCTCGATTGGTTTTGTTCTAGAAATACAAGTAGTTAACTGCTAGAAAAATGTTAACAGGGACAAACTGATCAATAATGTAATAAACGTAGCCAAGTGAGTAAAGAGATAAAAGAATTTCAAAGTGGTCAAGTTAACAAAGTAATTTTAGCATTTAGATCATACGGTGAGAAACTTTGGTTTAAACCTCGTGTTATTGGTTTAAGCCAAGTGAGAACACGTCGTCTAAATTAATATATGTGCTTAGTAATTTGGATCTTATAGTCTTAGTCTACCATGCTTGCTTCTATAAACAATTGTGATAAAATACTGCTAGAAAGGCAAGTCAGCTGGACTTGGGTTTTGTAAGTAATTTTGAATATTAAATAGTTATTTTGATGTATGTACTTATACAAGTTTGTTTGCACACATGTTGCTGCGAGATAAATGTTAAACATTGTCAATATAAGATATCTTTTATGTTAAAAATGAATTTGGGTGCTTACAAGTCTTTACCCCAAGAGGTCTCTTATATAATTCACCTCTTATCCATATGGCCATTTATCATTTGGTTGAACACCACTGACCGAAATAAATACCAAGAGCAACATTCGCTTTGTAAAATATTTGAAATCTATTGAGTTATGTAATATTAATGGTAATATAACAACAAAATGATAAGAATAAGAACTGCCCTCGGTTTATTTCATTATTCTGAAAATCTTAGAAAAGGAGATATGAGTGGTACTCGAACTTAAGTGTCCCAACTTCCACCCGGAACCCTTAATACAACTCTCAACTACTACGCGAACAACCTTTTTGCTTAATATACGTATTTAGTATAAAATGGTTCGGGGAAAGAGACAAAAGAAATCACTATATACATCTGATAAATGTTTTTATTAAATGGGAGGTACTCCTATTTCTTTACCACAATGTAACATGTAGCTCTTGCTGTAATCATGGCATTATAACCAGATTTATATCATTTGTTGTCCGCAGACAAACAATCAGATCAGAATCCAAGCCCTATAAAAGCAACAAAGCGCGTGGTACCAGCACATCGCAGGTTAGTGATGTCAGCTTGAGTATAGATTTAGTTATTTTGGCAAAATAGATTTAATTACTTACTGTAGTTTTGCGCATTCGTTTCTGTTGCATAAACAAAAATATTGATCAATGGCACACTTATACTCTCAAAATCATATTAGTTACATCCTTTTGTCCTTCCAGATGACCTATTTGGGATATAACAATTTGGTGAGAGTCTCAATGATTACATATAATTTGTGCTCGTAATTTGATTAAAAGTTGAACAAAAATTATGTAATGGACATGATTATAAAAGCATAAGTCTGATTGATGAGTCTTCTTTCTTGAATATTCAGTTGAAGTTGCATTTAAAAGTATAATGACGTTTTTATCTACTTTTGTGTTGCTTTGTATTTTAACAAATTCCAACCTAACAATTTGCAGATCAAAGGTAAGGGGGGCGCTACTGCAAGACACCGAAGATGATTAGATCAGATCAGATGCCCACCTTCATATTTCTAGAAGGCACATTTTAAATAGACTGTTTAGTCTCTCTAGCTTGTATGAGAAGGTCTGACCGCCGCTTTATCTCAAATCATATTGTTCGACTTTAGTTATGTATAAAGAGAATGATGCTCCCTAGGGAAGTGATTACAGTAGTTTTTAGTTCTTGTTTTTTGTTTACCAAATTGGGGGTTTCACTCGATCCTGATATGATGTGGGGTCAGATTGCAGTTAATATCTGGATGTATGAGGGGTTATTGGATGATGTGTTGGATCAGCTAGCCCATCTGCTAAAGTTGCAGCGTTTCCAGTACCCTTTCAAATAGTTTGACATAGAGATGGCAAAGTTGACGCTTGGGATCAGTTGTGTAACAGCCGATATAGACTTTAATCAGAATGGATCCTTTTTACAGGTTAAACTGGTGAGAGTTGACACACAAATAATTATAGCCTAATTTTTTAATCTTTTTTGCTGATTGGCTATTTTTTTTTCCTTCCTCCTTTTTATCGTCTTTGTGTACATATCGGGTTGCTTGACCCCTGTATCTGTTTTCATAGTGCTCTATATTTTAAATGTTTACGAAATGTAATTGAAAATGACAAACTCGTGAAACGGTTAAAAGCCTTTTAATTTTCAGGCAGTATTCTTGATCATTGCCAAACTGCAGGAACTAAAAATATGTCTTCGGTTCTTAAGGCATTGATTTTCACATGACATTGATTCTAGGGAGATTTAGCGAACATGTGCTACTTTCTAAGTTTGAATTTAATTAAAGGGCTGGTTATCCCAATAATATGTGGTTATGTTTTCATGTATCTATCCTTACGTTTGATGATGATGACACTTGTTCGCGCGCCGTTGCAGAAATATCTAACAACGCGCTAGTTCCCCTCTGTAAACTTTACCAAACCCACCTTGCCCGATGATATTTTCATTAGCAAAGTTGTTGGTGGCCTTTACTACATCTTCAAGTGGGATTTATAAGTGAGAAAATTCGGTGGATGCCATACGTCTACTAATCAAGTAAATATTAAGAATGGCAAAAACAATGGGATACAGGATGAATATGAATGTATGCAAGTACTTTAGTTTTCAATGAAAAACTTTCATACGGACACCAAGATCAAACATTAGTTAATTAAATATACTTTTTTTTTTTTTTTTTGAACGGCAGTTAATTAAATATACTATTCGATACGAGGTATCCAATTGAGAATAAGTTGAGGTTGGACGCTATTTTCCTAATGCCTAAAAAATATAAATATACAGATTAACAATTAAACATCTGTTTCACGGGCTTAGAAAAATATTCATAAGCACTAAAGTCGAGTATGAACATCATATATCAACCTGGGTGTGTTTGGTGAGCCAGATTATAAAAGATTACGGGGCTAAAGCTTTTTTCATCCAAAATAATCTCATTCTCTAAAAATAAGTCTCGTTTGATTGATAAATCTAAGAAAGATTATAGAAAAAAGAAAAAATTACACGGATGGTCCCTGTGGTTTACACGGATTTCATGTTTAGTCCCTATTTCGTTTTAATTACGCCAGAGATACCTATTTTTGAAACGTTGCACTCTTTTAGTCCTTATTTTGGATGGGCCATTAGTTTGACCATTAAGTGTATAAATACTATTTACCCGTTAGTCCCTCCGTTAGTATTTTTTGCACCGTTAGTCCTCATATGAATTTTCATCTTATTTTTATGTCAAATTTACAACTTCATCCCCATTCATCACTTACCCAGATTTATACTAAAAACCCATTATAATACACACAAAAAATCCACCGGTTAACCATAGTTAACAACAATAAACAACATGATATTTCTCATCCTCAAACATCTATTAAATAAATCAACAAAGAAATAAACTTATCATCTTCAAAACATACAAGTAACAAATTCCATTATCAACATCCAAAATTGTCATCAACAACAACCACAATCATCATCTACCACACACTGCCACAACCTTAGCAACATCATAACCAGCCACACTACACCTATCGTGGACCACACTATCGCCACCCACAACACCATTACCAGCTACACCACCCTCTGCCGTCATAATCAAATAGAACAAAATTATCATTCCCCCAACCACTAATAAACAAAATTCACCATTCTCAAATCCCCAAAAGAACACTATTAATCGAACCAATTACAAGCAAAAACATAGATTCGAGTCTAAACACAAATCAAATGAATTAAACAATCCAAAATACACACAGATCTGGCCTCGGGTTCGCTTCTTCAACGATATTCGGCCACATCAAATGTTTTTCCGGCTTCTCCTATGTGGGTAGATGATGACGGTAGCTGGGTGGTTGTGGTGGCTTTGGGTTGCTGATGATGGTGGTGGGGCAGGTGGTTGTGGTTGTTTATAGAGAGAGGATGTGGTGGTCGAAGATGGGTCGAAAATGGCTGGATGTATTTTATCGAAAATGGTGGTCGAAGATGGGTCGAAGATGTGGTGGTTAAGGTAGCGGCCGACGGTGGTGACCGGATTTTATAGAAAGAAGAAAAGGGTGTGGGTGGGTGTATTTTATAGAGAGAGGAAAAGTAGAATTGTTTTTGTAGATGAAAACATATATTAAGTGGGTATTAAAAATGAGGTTGATAAATTTTTAATGTGTCATATGTTTGTGTTTAATGACGTGGGTTTTCGTGTACAAGTATGTGGTTTTACATTGGCTCAGTTAAGCTTTGGTAGGGGTGGTCAGAAAATAATGGTGGTGGTGGTAGTAATGGTGGTGCCATTTTTAATTCATTTTAAAAAAAAGGACTAACGATGCAAAAAATACTAACGGAGGAACTAACGGGCAAATAATATTTATACACTTAACGGTCAAACTAACGGCCCATCCAAAATAGAGACTAAAAGAGTGCAACGTTTTAAAAATAGGTATCTCTGACATAATTAAAATAAAATAGGGACTAAACATGAAATCTGTGTAAAAATAAGTCCAGATGGACCATCCATGTAATGTAATTTTTTCTATGAAAAAATAATCTCTATCCAAAATAATCTCATGAAATCTCTAAAAATAAGTCTAGTTTGGCTGATAAATTTAAGAAAGATTATATAATCTCTAAAATTAAACCCTCCTCCAACGAACGTTTGAGAAAAATCTGGAGGTTATAGGCTTTCATCTTTCACAGCCACATACATAACGGCGCGGATCAATCATCTACGTGTTGAAGGCAACTATTCTAATAGGCGGAGCTCGATAACTAGTCTCAGAATTCAATATTTTCTTTAATCTCTCGCTTCTGGTAAGTTCGATGATTTATCTTATTAGCTTTGTGTTTTGATTGTCTGTACATTTGTTTACATGGGACATGGAGAAATATGCAATGTAAATGGTATTATAGAGTTGGTGTTTAATATTTTTATGATTTTCTGATTAACTTATATTTAGGGGTTTTAACATGCAAACTGTAAATTCTATTTCTTTGTTGAAGTACTGGATATGATATGTTAAAACCGTGAGTATCATTGTCTTGTTTAGCTTACAGAATTGGATCTAGTAAGAAACCTGTTTTACAACAATTATATAGGGATAGACCCACTTGGGAGCTGCGGGCCACACCCGATTTTGTGTCACGAAATGTAAATTTGAAAAAATGTCGTTTTTTTAATACGTGCAACCCCGATAATATTTAGTGCTACTTCAGTTTATTCCAAATATTCTTTATGTTTCAAATTTTAGTACTTATGATCGAAAATTTTTGTGTAAAACTTCTATTAGAAAGTTTGTGCAACACCCATCCAAAATTCCTGGGTCATCTCTGCTTATATTAACTTTAAAAAAAGATGATGTTAGATAGTTAACTTTGCGTTTGTCGAAGTCAAGATAAGTACATTTTTATAACGTTCGTTGTTTCATTAATGTATACGAAAAGCAACTATTTTGAATGGAATGAAAAGCAACAATACTACAATTAGATAATCAAAGTAAACTACAAAACGACCACGGTTCTTATAGTATTTAGTACGATGTAGGTAGTTGTTTCAATGTTTTGACCACAGTTCTTCGAGTTTGTATGCTCATAAACCTTAAGATTGCAAGATTCTTAGTACATAATCCCAAACGGGTCAAAATAGTTTTTTCTTTTATTCCAACGGGTCAATATAGTTTTTTTTAAGTGCCGAAACTCGAAAATCACCAAAGTGGATTTGATATTATAGAAACTATCTTTTGAGATCAAGAATAATGATTACCTGAGCAACGATGTGGGTGCTCTCACCAGCATAAATGGTGCAAGATATTTTTTTTGAAACGCCACATATTATTAGCACAACAAAAAACTTATACAAACAAATGGCATCCCACCTCTCTAAACAAGACGATTAAAGAGGAAGAAACCCAAACAAAAACACTACAAGTATAAAACATACACTTAGGGATGACATAAAACAACAAGACGAACTAAAGTTCCCAGACCTTACAAATCAACATGAAACAAATATGTAACGGTACCATTTTAGGCTACCAACCAGCAGAAAAGAAATAACCCCCACTAGATATTGAAAAAGTTATCAAAACCTAGTGGAAACATATATGAGTTGGGATGACAGCAGCTAAAACCAATTGGGGAATCGGGTATATGATCACAACAATAGTAATCTGAGAGTCGTGTAAACACTTTCAGATTGAAGTATTTCGATGGTTCTATCGAAATCTTTAATCGGATAAAACTCAGAGTTAGAAACTTGAATGTGTTATATTTGTTATGCCTGAACCAAAACCTTGTGTGTATTTCTGTATATTTCACAGTGTCCTCCACAACATGAATGTTGCAACATAAATACATATGACCAACCATAACCGTTTAGCAGTTATCAATGATAATTGATGTACAGCCATAACTGCTCCATAACTGTAATAAAAACCATTTCACAGTTATCAATAGTAATTTATGAATAGCCATAACTGCACCATAACTGCTATAGCAGTTATATACACTGCTATGTAACCAGCAGTACCTTGAATGTACCAGCAGTACCTTGGCATCTAGCAGTACTTTGAATGTACCAGCAGTACCTTGACAGTACCTTAGCAGTACCTTATCATCCATAACCATAATAACGTCAAACAAGTGTGTACTCCACACAACCCCGACTTGTTGAACATTTACTATGATTACCATTGGTCATCTAAGTCAATCCATTACACTTAAATCTTATTAGTGACTCAAAATCACTAACAATCCTCCCCCATTTAAGTGTAATCTTATTAACTTAAAGCAAACACATAACAAACACCAAACTGATGCATAAATGAAATATCGAGACGATTGAATTTCACATTAGTACATTAGCATTCCAAATATTCGAATATCAGAGTGTCACTAAGGATTGAACTCTTTCTATTCATAGTGAATACATGAAGATAATATACACACCAGTTTACACATTCACTTGTTCTTCCTGACACATATTTTACTAGCTTGTGTCCTATCCTTCAATAAGCATATCAAAGCCAAGTCCCAAGCTTCTTGAAGCAACTAAACTTCATGCTTATATAGGTGGTTTTTTACTCTTGCACCTGCACATGCAATTTTTCAAAAAACCATTAAGAAATATAATTTCAACCTCCTTTATCTTGCAGTTCCGAACACATACCATGGGATGAATTAATTATGTGTTCCAATCCAATCATAACAAGCTTTCCACATTGAATTCAGCATTTAACATTGTGTTAAATGGGAATTGGGTATCTTGATGTATGGATTTAATTAAATGGACTTTAGACCCATCCCCTTAGCCGCCTTACACACGAGATCTCTTGCTAACCCTTTGGTTAAATGATCGGCTAAGTTCAACTGAGTTCTTACAAACTCCACAGATATCACACCATTTATGATAAGCTCACGAATCATGCTATGTCTAACACCTAAGTGTCTAGACTTTCCATTGTACACTTGACTATAAGCCTTAGCCAAAGTAGCAGCACTATCACATCTGATAGAAATGGTAGATATCGGTTTAGGCCACAAAGGAATTTCATAAACCAAATTCCTTAGCCATTCAGCTTCATTACCAGCTGCAGCCAATGCAACAAATTCAGACTCCATTGTTGAGCTTGTAATACAAGTCTGTTTCTTTGAAGCCCAAGAAATAGCACCTCCTCCAAGGAGGAATACCCACCCACTAGTAGATGAGTGATCTTCCATGTTGTTAATCCAACTGGCATCTGAATAACCTTCTAACACAGAAGGATAACCACCATAAGTCAAACCATAATCCATGGTTCCTTTCAGATACTGAAATACTCTACCCAAAGCTTGCCAATGTAGAGTACTAGGATTGCTAGTATACATACTAAGCTTTCCCACAGTAAAAGCTATGTCTGGTCTAGTGCTAATCATGGCATACATAAGGCATCCAATAGCACTGGAGTATTCTAGTTGAGACACTGGAGTTCCTTTATTATTTCGAAACTTCACAGTAGGATCCACTGGGGTTCGAACAGGAGTACAATTAGCAAAGTTAAACTTTGCCAGTATCTTCTCAATATAGTGAGATTGAGAAATAGAGATTCCATTGTTTCCTCTTTTGATTCTAATACCAAGAATCACTTCAGCCTCCCCCAGATCTTTCATATCAAAGTTAGATGACAAGAATTCCTTTGTCTTATCAACTTGATCTTGGTCGGTACCAAAGATCAACATGTCATCCACATATAAGCAAATAATTACTCCTTTACCAGAGGCATTGAATTTACTATATACACATTTGTCAGCTTGGTTTAAAGAAAACCCATTAGACAAGACAACATCATCAAACTTTTGATGCCATTGTTTTGGTGCTTGTTTCAGACCATACAATGATTTCTTCAATTTACACACTTTGCCTTCATGTCTAGGCATCACAAACCCTTCAGGTTGTTTCATGTAAATTTCCTCATCCAACTCACCATTTAAGAATGCAGTTTTCACATCCATTTGGTGAATAACCAGATCATGTATAGCTGCAAGAGCTATTAATAATCTAATAGTGGAAATCCTTGCAACAGGAGCATAAGTGTCAAAGAAGTCAATACCCTCCTTTTGTCTAAAGCCTTGGATAACCAATCTGGCTTTATATTTATCTATGCTTCCATCCACTTTCATTTTCCGTTTAAGGATCCATTTACATCCTAATGCTTTGCATCCAGGAGGTAAATCGGTTAATTCCCAAGTATCATTATGCATGATGGAATCAATCTCACTTTGAACTGCTTCTTTCCAAAAGGAAACATCTCTTGAAGCCATTGCTTCACTCAAGGACATTGGATCCTCCTCAATAATGAAACAATATTCATGTTGAGATAAAGTCTTATCCCTTGTTCCTTCAACTAGATATAGTTGAAAATCACTACCAAAGGACTTTGCCTTTCTTGTCCTAGTGCTTTTCCTAGGAACAAAAGCACCAGGTACACCAACAGTACCTTCAAGTGCATCAGCAGTACTTTCAGCTATATCAGCAGTACTTTCAACATCTTCTTCAACCATCTTACTAGATGATGATTGAATCATACCTCGTGGCCTAGGTATAGATGTAAATCGTTCTTCATCAAATATAGCATCTCTTGACTCTATGATAGAGTTTACAGACACATATTCATTAGGTTCTATGACATAAAACCTATAACACTTGGAATGCTCAGCATATCCAATGAAGATACAATCAAGACCTTTTTCACCCAGATTTTTCCTTTTGGGTTCAGTTAGTCTCACAACTGCTCTACATCCCCAAACCCTCATGTAAGTCAAATTTGGCACCTTCTTGGTCCAAATTTCATAAGGAGTTTGTTTGTTGTTTTTGGTTGGAGTTCTATTCAGGATGTAGCAGGCTGTTAACATAGCCTCACCCCAAAACCCTTCACTGAGTCCAGAATAGGATAACAAGGAGTTCACCATTTCCTTTAAAGTCCTATTCTTCCTTTCAGCCACACCATTCTGTTGTGGTGTATAAGGGGCTGTGGTTTGATGTACTATACCAGTTGATTGGAAATAAACAGGATCATAGTATTCACCACCTCTATCAGTACGCAACACTTTTATTAAACCTTGTCTATGAAGTTCTACTTCTTGTTTATAAATTTTAAACTTATCAAGAGCTTCATTTTTAGCATGCAACAGATATACATAACAGTATCTTGAGGCATCATCAATAAAAGTGATTACATACTTATTATGTCCAAGTGATGGATTAGCATGAAAATCACACAAATCACTATGAATGAGATCCAACACTTTACTTTCCCGATTAACACCTTTAAATGGTTGTCTAGTTATCTTGGTTAACATACAAGTTTTACAACTTTCATGTGTCATGTCAAAAGCAGGTATTAAACTCATTTTAGACATATCTTTCATTCTCTTGTAATGAACATGACCTAGTCTAGCATGCCACAATTCAAATTTGTTTAAATTATTGCTATTACTAGAAGACATCATACAAGTAGAAGCATTAAACAAAGGATAATCCAAATTCAGTCTAATCATGCTATTACAAACATAACCAAATCCAACAAATGACCCATGTCTTGACAAGATATACTTGTCACTTTCCAACACTTGTTTGTAGCCACACTTATTCAACACAATTTCAGAAACAAGATTCTTTCGAATCCCAGGTACATATAAAACATTATCTAAACATAAAGTTTTTCCAGAAGTGAATGTCAATAAAACACGCCCTATTCCTTTGATTGGTTCAGTTGCAACGTTTCCCATCTTTACAAATGATCCATCTTCAATTGATTTACATTCTTGAAACCAACGAAGATCCTTGCAAACATGAATGGTTGCACCCGAATCAACCCACCAAGCAACTTCATCATCCTGTACATAAAATGCATCAGAAATGACAGAAACATAATGTAAAACATTACACAAATTCTGCATAAGACCAGAATTAAAACCTTGTTGCTTTCCAGGATCCTTAGACCCATTTGAACCAGCGCCATTCTTGCCCTTATTAGAGCGACAATCCTTCTTCATATGACCAGGCTTGTTGCACTTCCAACAAGTCAAAGTAGCCTTCTTGTTGGCATACTTATCATCACCACTGGTGAATTTCCTTTTGTTCTTATTGTTGTTGAAATTCTTGGCTCCATCTCTTTCAACCATGTTGACAGAAGATGACCCAATTTGGTTCTTTCCTTTAGGATTATTATCAAGTTCCTGATTTCTTAATCCTTCCTCAATTCGGATATGACTTCCGAGTTGAACCAAATTTAACTCTTCCTTTTTATGTTTCAAACTATGTTTGAACTCTTTCCAGGAAGGTGGCAGTTTATCAATAATAACTGCAACCGAGATGGCTTCATCCATCATCAAATTGTGTTGGACATACTGTCCCAGAATCCTTAACATCTCATGGAATTGTTCCATAACTGGCCTGGTATCAACCATCTTGTAATTCATAAAATTACTAACAAGAAACTTCTTAGAAGAAGCATCTTCAGCCATGTATTTGGATTCTAGAGACTCCCACAGAGCCTTTGCAGATTCAGAGTTTTGATAAACATCAAATAGGGAATCAGACATACCATTTAGAATATGACCACGGCATATGTAGTCATCGTTTTCCCACTTCATCCTTTTCCTAGTTGTTTCCAAAGTTTCATCCTCGGACCAAACAGGACTGGGTGTACTCAGAACATACACAACTTTCAAAGTGGTAAGAAGAAAGTGCATCTTCTTTTGCCAGCGACGAAAGTCTTGCCCTTCAAACTTGTCCAACTTATCAAACTTGCTCGTCATGTCTTTCACGGATTGACTGGTTGTCATGATCACTAAATACTTCAATCTTTATTGGGGAATCGGGTATATGATCACAACAATAGTAATCTGAGAGTCGTGTAAACACTTTCAGATTGAAGTATTTCGATGGTTCTATCGAAATCTTTAATCGGATAAAACTCAGAGTTAGAAACTTGAATGTGTTATATTTGTTATGCCTGAACCAAAACCTTGTGTGTATTTCTGTATATTTCACAGTGTCCTCCACAACATGAATGTTGCAACATAAATACATATGACCAACCATAACCGTTTAGCAGTTATCAATGATAATTGATGTACAACCATAACTGCTCCATAACTGTAATAAAAACCATTTCACAGTTATCAATAGTAATTTATGAATAGCCATAACTGCACCATAACTGCTATAGCAGTTATATACACTGCTATGTAACCAGCAGTACCTTGAATGTACCAGCAGTACCTTGGCATCCAGCAGTACTTTGAATGTACCAGCAGTACCTTGACAGTACCTTAGCAGTACCTTATCATCCATAACCATAATAACGTCAAACAAGTGTGTACTCCACACAACCCCGACTTGTTGAACATTTACATGATTACCATTGGTCATCTAAGTCAATCCATTACACTTAAATCTTATTAGTTACTCAAAATCACTAACAAATATGAGTTAGGATGACAGCAGCTAAAACCAACTGGACCCAAATATTTACCAAAACTGACCCACTGTGAGCATGACTTGAATGCTATTTGAAGTCCAAGTTTGTATCTCTTGATTGCTATTTCATTTTTCATTCAAAACAAAAGTGTTCATGCTCTTGAGTGCTCAGTGACAACTTTCATTATATCTGCAATGATTTTTTTCAATTATTAAACCTGTTTAATCATTCTTTAGACCATCATTACATACCATTATTTGTCATTTACCTTAAATATTTACTAAAAAATAAATAAATAAATAAAATAATCATTTCCCTTCGACTATGTAGTCGCAGACACTTTCTTTTTGGTTACACATCAAATTATATCTTGAATTGGATCAAAGAGTGTTTGGCACTAAAGATAATGTCTTTTGAATCTGAGCTATCTCCCATGTATACTACCCATCTATTGTGAACACTGAGCACCTATTTATAGCGTGTCAAATATAGTCGTAACATTTTTCTTCCGGTGTGGTTAGATAATTATTATTTACAAATCTTTATCAAGTAATAAACCACTACTCTATTCATTTAAATACTTGACAGCCTAGAGCTGCTTAACCTTGCAGAATAGGGGTTTAATATGAACTTATTTGATCACAATAGAAAGAAGTAATTACCCACAAAACACAGAGAAATGTTGTCTTATAATGATGGATAAGGTATTAGTTCTACAACATTGATTTTTTTCCTTCTTATATAATCATATACAGATAGATGCTATAACTCTATATATTGAAAGTACATTACAATAAAAAATACTGATAATCACAAAACTAAAGTTTTTGAATCTCAATGTTGTTAGATGGCCTCTAGTAATGATGTTATGAAAGAAAATATTGGTGCACAAAAAATGATGATCCGATGTAAAGGGAAACATTTAAGTGGACGGATCAAACAGTTCTAATCTTGTGTAGGATACTAAACAAGTATCTCATGAATCATGGTCGAAACACTCCATTCAATTGGAACGAAATTCAATCAGAGTTCGAGCAAATTGCCAAGACAAAGGTATATAGCTTTAGGGTTCTAAAGAATAAGTACGGTGATTAGAGGAAAGAGTACATCCTTTGGACTTCATTGAAAAATGGGGCAACTGGTATAGGCTGGGATGCAAGTACGGGGACCTTGAATTGTTCGAATGAATGGTGGGAGAAAAAATGCGGGTAAATTTGTTTAACACACTGTATTATTCTTGCCTTATTTTTAAACAGATTGTATTTCTTATTATTATGAAATCTAATAGTTAACTATCTATTGTGTAGGAAAACAACAAATTTAAAAGACTTCGAAAGAAACAACCTTCTTTAGAACTACAAGAGACATGGTACCAATTATTTGGGGATAAGGTTGCTACAGGGGTAGAAGTTATGGCACCCTTAATTAATCCAAGTACTTTTGTGGCACCGTCAATTAATCCAAGTACTTTAATGACTCGTATCATGTCAATCTTGAGGATGAGGATGAGGATGACGATCTAGAGGCGGAGGATGGCTTAGGTGCTAATTTTCAATGCTCTCAAGAGTGTTCTCTAGTGGACAACTTGGAACGTCAAGATGATACCTTTTTCAAGTTTCTTGGACGGGGTTGGAAGTGAAAATGTCTCGACATCGAACCATATTGGGGGATCTAAACAATCTAAAAAGAGTGCTAAAACTAGTGCCAAACCTACTCAAATGAAGCATAGAGGGAGAAAGTCAGCCGGTACTTCAATGTTCAAAAAACTCATGAGTGAACAAAATGCTACCCAGAAGCGTGCTATACAATTGTTTGAATGAGATACTACTAATCAAGTTAGTAAAAGGAATGTTGAGTCAGTAATAAGTGTGATGAACTGCATGGTCGAGTAAAAACTAATTGCAGAATATGATGATTTGTGGTGCTTTGGAATGACCGTGCTTGAGGATCCTGTGAAAAGAGAGTTGTTTCTGAATTTCACAGCTGATGCAAGTAGGGTTGCTTCGGTACAATATCAACAAAAATTAGGAAAATAAAGTTTTTTGTTACACATCGTTGCTCAGGTAATCATTATATATAAAAAATTAGCTAAGCTACCCTACCAGCTAGGAAATTCAGAAAGAACTCTCTTTTCACAGGATCCTCAAGTACGGTCATTCCAAAGCACCACAAATCATCATATTCTGCTATTAGTTTTTGCTCGACCATGCGGTTCATCACACTTATTACTGACTCAACATTCGTTTTACTAACTTGATTAGTAGTATCTGATTGTAACAATTGTAACGCTTCTGGGTTGCATTTTGTTCACTCACGAATTTTGTAAACATTGAAGTACCGGATGACTCTCTCCCTCTACGCTTCATTTGAGTAGCTTTGGCACTAGTTTTCGCACTCTTTTTAGATTGTTTAGATCCCCCAATTTGGTTCGATGTCGAGACATTTCACTTCCAACCCCGTCCAAGAAACTTGAAAAAAGGTATTATCTTGACGTTCCAAGTTGTCCACTGGAGAACAGTCTTGAGAGTATTGAAAATTTGTCGTTTTCATGCACAATAGATAGTTAACTATTACATTTCATAATAATAAGAAATACAATCTGTAAAAAATAAGGCAAGAATAATATAGTGTGTTAAACAAATTTACTTGGATTTTTTTCTCCCACCATTCATTTGAACAATACAACGTCCCCGTACTTGCATCCGAACCTATACCAGTTGCATTTTTCAATGAAGTCCAAAGGTTGTACTCTTTCCTCTAATCATCGTACTTATTCTTTAGAACCCTAAAGCTATATACCTTTGTCTTAGCAATTTGCTCGAACTCCGATTGAATTTCGTTCCAATTGAATGGAGTGTTTCGACCATGATTCATGAGATACTTGTTTAGTATCCTACACAAGATTAGAACTGTTTGATCCGTCCACTTAAATGTTTCCCTTTACATCGGATCATCGTTTTTTGCGCACGAACATTTTCTTTCATAACTTCATTACTAAAGGCTATCTAACAACATTGAGATTCAGAAACTTTAGTTTTGTGATTGTTAGTATTTTTTATTCTAATGTACTTTCACTATATAGAGTTATAGCATCTATTTGTATATGATTATATAAGAAAAAAATCATTGTTGTAGAACTAATATCTCATCTGTTATTATAAAACGACATTTTTGTTTGTGTTGCGGGTAATTACTTCTTTCTATTGTGATCAAGTAAGTTCATATTAAACCCCTATTCTGCAAGGTTAAGCGGCTCTAGGCTGTCAGGTACTTAAATGAATAGAGTAGTGGTTTATTACATGATTAAGATTTGTAAATAATAATTATCTAACCACACTGGAAGAAAAATGTTACCACTATATTTGACACAGGTGCTACGTGTTCACAATAGATGGGTAGTATACATGGGAGATAGCTCAGATTCAAAAGACATTATCATTAGTGCCAAACACTCTTCTTTGATCCAATTCAAGATATAACTTGATGTGTAACGAAAAAGAAAGTGTTTGCAACTACATAGTCAAAGGGAAATGATGTTGACCTGTTGGAATAAAAAAACTATTTTGACCCGTTTGGGATTATGTACTAAGAATATGCAGTTTTAAGGTTTCTGAGCATACTAACTTAAAGAACCGTGGTCAAAACATTGAAACAACAAACTACATCGTAATGAATACTATAAGAACCGTGGTCATTTTGTAGTTTACTTTGATAATCTAACTGTGGTATTTTTGCTTTTCATTCCATTCAAAATAGTTGCTTTTCGTATACATTAATAAAACAATAAATGCAAAGTTAACTATCTTGACTTCGATTAATGCAAAGTTAACTATCTAACACCATCTTTTTTTAAAGTTATTATAAGGCGGGTACCCTGTTATTAAAGTTTCGGCGCTAACAAAATAACAATGACAAACTAATTAACCGGAGAAAAAAAAATGATCTCGGTCCGACTCAGTTCACCCGTTTTTACCGGTTCTGGTTATCTCTGTTTCATTTTTGAACGGCTTTTATTGGCTACCCAAACCGATGGTGACTCCGGATTCCAGTTGAACCCGTTGGTCCGGTCCGGTTTTCAAAATCATATTTACCATCAACTTGTTAGCATATAAATTGTATAAAGCTTTGTGTGTTTTATTAGTTTGTACAATGTGTATAATAACATGTATTTTTCATTCTAGGGTGTTCTAAAAATAAAATTAATTAGTGTGTTTAAGTGCATTTAATATTGTATTTCTGTAAGCTAAAGAAGACAATGATATTCACGGTTTTTTACATACATATCCAGTACTTCAACAATATAACTTTCTAGGTCAATGAGTCAATCTGGGTAGTAATTTATATCAAACAGGTTTAAAAATATGATAACAAGGTGAAGGGTCAAATGGACGAATAGTTCAAAACTCACCCGGTGTGTATTTTAGATGCATATAACTTTTTGACTTGTTTTATGAATTATAAAATAGAATATAGTAAATGATAAATTTTGTGATCCTAATTAACATATAAATGACTTTTAGAAATTCAAAAGTGAAGAGAAAAAAAGTGTTTGCAGGCCTGACCTGTTCACTTCCCATTAAAATTTATGTTTTAACCCGTTAGTCTATTACCCAGCCCACCCATTTTGCCACCTCTAGTAACATTTGAGCAAGATCATATTTCACTGGCTTAAAGTATTCAGATATGGTAGAAGCAAAAAGGGAGTATATGTTACCAACTTCCAGGATGAAGGGGACTCTATCGATTGAAATATGAAGGCAAGAATCACCCCCACTTTCAGAAAACTACATGGTTCATATACAAATGGTAACCAGGTTTCTAAATCACTCAAGTTTTACTGACCATGTGCTACGGCGATGAAGTGGGTCTCAACTATGTTGGTAAATCTTAACATTGGGGATTGGGGCCCATATTAGAAGGGTATTTACTGCTCATATGTAGATGTATAGCCTCCTTTTTTATACAAGGTCAACCCAATATGAGAAATAATTGTAGTAGTAGTAGTAGTAGTAGTAGTAGTAGCAGCAAGCAGCAGTCAGAGCAGGAGTAGTACAGGATAGTAGCAGGAGTAGCAGTAGTAGTAGCAGCAGTAGCAGTAGTAAGTAGCAGTAGGAGAGTAATAGTACAGCAGGAGGAGTAGCAGGAGCAGGAGTAGTAGTAGCAGGAGGAGTAGCAGCAGTAGTAGCAGCAGCAGTAGTAGCAGGAGCAGGAGTAGCAGCAGGAGCAGGAGTAGTAGTAGTAGTAGTAGTAGTAGTAGTAGTAGTAGTAGTAGTAGTAGTAGTAGTAGTAGTAGTAGTAGTAGGAGTAGCAGGAGTAGTAGTAGTAGTAGTACAGCAGTAGCAGTAGCAGTAGTAGCAGCAGCAGTAGTAGTAGTAGTAGCAGGAGTAGTAGTAGCAGCAGGAGTAGCAGCAGGAGTAGGAGTAGCAGCAGTAGTAGTAGTAGCAGCAGCAGCAGCAGTAGCAGCAGCAGCAGCAGCAGTAGTAAGTAGTAGCAGCAGCAGCAGAAGGCAGCAGCAGAAGGTGCATTTAACTGGTAACAAATGTTTATAAGATGCTGGATATACCTTCTTTTGTATCTTAATTCTCGACCCTTTATCCATTACAGATGTTAGTTAAAACAAAAAACATGATATAACATGTGAATCATATGTCTGATGTTTTTCACTTTTAATCATGGAATCACAGTTAATAATCATCAAAAACACTAACAAATTCGAAGGTATTCATAATTCAAGTTGTAACCGTAAAATCTCTTTCAAAATTGAATTAAATTCAAAAACAATCAAAGATTAGTGATAAGTACCTTATGAAGATTGGACAACAAATTCAAAAATTGATTTTCAAAGAGTGTGGGAAGTCGGCGCAGCTTTTGAATTTCTTTTGTTTAAAATTCAATACAAACAATAATAAAAAGTGAATTATTATATAGTTTGAAGTCATTAACCCAAAAACAAAATTGTAAGTAAAAATAGTTACTCAATCAACTCTATACCTTTCAAATAACCCAAAAACCTGTCAAAAACACAATGGTTAGCTCCCCAGATCAAGGTTTTCAAGATCGGGATCCTACCCAGGATCGTTTTTGTCTTTGCAAGATCGTGATCGTAAGATGGGATCGGGATATAAAGATCCTACTCTAATGTTATTTCTTAATAGTTTTTGTAATATTATACAAATCTACAAATTATTATACATTATAAACACAAAATACTATGAATGTTTCATAGAAATGTTGTCCTAAACTATGATTATGAAATGTTAAAAAATATTAACATGTTGTTTCTTGAATTCTACAAAAGAATAACCCATAAATTTGTAGTTTTTTAGTTTGTAATCTGAGAAAAGTAAGATTGGATCGGATTAGATCTTAAGATCTTATGGTCAATATCGGGATCCTATAAGATCTTAAGCTTGTAAAGATCCTATGTAGGATCCGGATCGTTTTTGCTTTGCAGTACCGTAAAATCGTAAGATCCTAAGATCAGGATCAGGATCCTGACAACTATGCCCCAGATATAACCTATTTCTTTTATGTATAAACTATTCATGTCATATTATGATTTCAACATAATATATTATCATCTCAACATGATAAATAATGTTATTTTTATTGTGACATCAAATAAATAATTGGGCCTGAATTTGATTAAAAAAGAAACTTTCATATATTTATTTTAATTATAATGGTCAACATGATCTATCATGTGCAGGGTTTTAAAAGGCGTGTCATGACGCTACTAAGGCGTGACCTCCACGTTACCTTCTAATCAGGGATCATACGATCTTTTTTAGCGAAAAACGCTTACGTACGCCCTCATTTTTAACATTAATAAGTTCTTCTTTCTCTATAGTTCAAGTTAAAGCGCCGTTAAAATAAGCATCGCCCATCCGATTACACAAATCAGTTTTAATGAGCTTTATTTTAGAAAAAACTTTCAATTGTAACGGTAACAACATGCAAGGATAAAGCCAACTTCAACAATTGATAAACCAAAGGAACAATTGATAAACCAAAGGATGAGATGTATCCTTTTTCTTAACCACCTTGTTCTTAGCAAGTTAGCAAAATCATTGTCATTACGCATAATCTGGTAATAAGCTCTATGTTCCATCGTAAGACAACATTTCCTTATAAGTAAAATCACGTGGATCAAGGTTGTAAAAATCGGTTGACGGTACCATGGCGGTCGAACCCCTTCAAGCGCCATATCGGTCTTGGCGGTGATATATCGGTTTCTCGACGAGTACTATAAATTATAAAGGAATTTATTTTAAAAAAAATAAATATTAGCAATATCCAAAAAAAAAAAGTCAATAACCGCAAAAAACTAAAAAGTTACATAAATCCATAATTATTTATCAACTTAAATTTAAATTCATAACAGAATAAATAGTTTTGGTTACTTTTTTCAAATTTTGAATAATGTTTCATTAACTAGTTAGTTTAATAAACTTAAACCATATCAAATATAAATAATGAGTCTACTAACAAAAGAAGCATGAGGGACTATAAGGCACATTAGTTAAAAATTGAAGGACTAATTAATTAAATAACTTTTACCCTAATTTCACTCTCTTATTTTCATATGCCACCCACCTTCTCATTTTGACAAACCAAATGCAGCCACACTTGTCATCCATCTCTTTCAGACAACCAGATATCACAATCCCTTAAAAATTCTTACTTTTCTTTTGTGAATAAATTCCACTTTTTGCATACAAACCTTTCGAATAAATTCCACAAATACTCTTTTTAGAAGTCACAGGTTGGTTTGTTTATCATCTTTTTTTTTTTTTTTTTTTTTTTTTTTGATTTAAACCGAAAAAAAATAGACCGATTTTTGACCGATTTAGACCGCCATTGACCGAGACCGATAAATTAGACCGATATGTGATTTGGCGTGGCGTTGGACCGTCGCCAACCGTCATGGCGCCGATATATCGGCCGCCATGACCGATTTTTACAACACTGACGTGGATACATCTCACTAAGTTTCACTAACTTAGATACGCTAAATTCTGAAAATGAATGACGTGGACTCAACGCCGCCATACATTCTAGTAAATTGGTGTTTCCCTCCCTCAAACGATCTCCAAACTCTTGAATTTGCATATCCATAACAGTGTTGAATATATTAACCTCAAAATGATGTTGATTTGTAATTCTATCCTTTCGGCCTCTTGAATGAAAGTCAACCATATTCACGATAGTTGTTAGGATTGTGATCCTGATCTTACGATTTTGCGATACTGCAAAGCAAAAACGATCCGGATCCTACATAGGATCTTTGCAAGCTTAAGATTTTATAGGATCCCGATCTTGACCATCCGATTTTAAGATCTAATCTGATTCGATCTTACTTTTCTCGGATTACAAACTAAAAAACTATAAATTTATGGGTTGTTTTTTTTGTAGAATTCAAAAAACAACGTGTTAATCTTTTTGAACATTTCATAATCATAATTTAGGATAATATTTCTATGAAACATTCATAATATTTTGTGTTTATAATGTATAATAATTTGTAGATTTGTATAATATTACAAAAACTATTAACATAACATTAGCGTAGGATCTTAAGATCCCGATCCGATCTTACGATCACGATCTTGCAAAGACGAAAACGATCCTGGGTAGGATCCCGATCTTGAAAACCTTGATATTCACCATCTCAATGGGTATGTTTGGCAAAACTAGCTGATGCTGTATGCTGTAAACTGTAAGCTGTGAGCTGTAAACTGCAAAGCTGTTAATAGGAGCTACAAGCTATCTTTTTGTCAATAAAAATATTTGGTAAGTTAGCTGTTGGCTATAATTATAAGATGAAAAATGACATAAAAGAACATATTTATAATTGTAAACAAATGTAAAAATTAAAAATAATAAACTATTTTATTTTTAATAACCGTAGTGCTTAAAGAGAACATTCTTGTAACAGTCACTGGCGACATGCATTCTATATTGATGTAGCAATATCATTCCGGATCCGTTTAATCTCATTAGATGTTCACTAAGAGACATTTTCATTTTTCACAGCCACGGATATCGTGAAGTTCATCAGATGTACGTAATTTGGAAGCTTCTAGATCGTAGTAATATCATATCTTCTTTATCACTATTACAAATGTAGTTATGCAAAGCAAACGCGGCAATAATAACATCAATTTGAGTTTATACACTAAACTAGGCATTCTACCAAGTATTTTCCGTCATTTCTTTAAAATTCCAAATGATCTCTCAATATATATTATTGTGGTTAATCATAGCAAATAACAAATTTATAAATTGTAGTTTTAACAATATTATTATAATCCGGGGTGAGCGTGGTTCGGTTTGGCTCGATTTTTGGCTAAAACCGAAACCGAACAAAAAATATTCGGGTTCTGATTTTTAGAAACCGTTCGGTTTCGGTTTATTCTATGTTCATTTTTTCGTTTTTTAGTTTATTTTCGGTTTGTTTTTCGGGTTTTATTTTGTTTATTGTGGTTTGGTCATTCAGTGGTCGAATTCTAATGCAACATAGAATAACTTTTTCAAGTTTCAAGAACAAAGAAACACAAAATAATGACAATAAGATACTATTGATCGATCGTACGAAAATTATATAAGAGAATTGTTTATGCGTCATGAAGTGACTCAACAATGGCAATAAAAAACTAACGACCACAAAAATTATAAATGATAATTGTTTATGTGTTACTAGACGAGTACCCGTGCATAACAACGGGATTTAATCGCGGCAAATAATTATGATTGTGATATTTTGGTTAGGTGTTTGATATAACATTTATTCATACAATGTAAAAAAATCAAAAGAGTAAATTACACCGTTCGTCCTTATGGTTTGCGTTGACTGCAGCCGTTAGTCCCTTGACCAAAAAAATTGCACCGTTCAACCTTAAGTGGCAAACGTTATACGCCGTTTGTCCCGTCCTCTAACGGAGCCCACTAACGCTCATTAAGTCACATCACATGAGGGTATTTCCATACTTTTGAATCTCCAAATGAGGATAAAAAGGTAATTTTTCCGTAGAGGAGGGACAAAAACGAAAGTCAACACAGAAACGAAATGACAACGACATCTTTCCCTCTTTCTCTCTCATTTTCATACCCTGCAACAAGTCAACAATCCATCTAACTTCTTTTTTCTACTTCTGATTTCTTTTGTTTGTCTACACAGAGTTATATAAACTCAAAACCCTATTTAGAGCAAAGATACTATTTAAAAAACCTAGATCTGAGCCTCAATTTCCGTCAACGCATGGTGAGCATGATTAAACACTATGAATAGGCCGGCGACGCCTTAACCACTAGCTTCGACCTCCATTATCGAAACCACCATAACCGCTGCCACCACCTCTGGTAAGATGACTTAATAGATCTAGCATATTAGATGATTAAGTTGCATTGAAAGTGGTAATATAAGTTGCATTGAAAGTGGTAATATAGTGATGGGTTTTAAACTTTTAATGTTGATGATTGTGGGTTTGGAGGTAAAACGAGCGGTGACCTCTTTTTTATGTTGATTTTGGTTTTATGCTTATAATGTTTGGTTTGTGATTAGGTTTTGTGTTTTTTTATGTGGGTTTTTGATGTTGACTTTCGTTTTTGTGTTGATGTTTTGTGATTTAAACTTTTAATGTTGATTGTTGATACAAAAGTTGGGCGTTCCTTGTGAGGGCTTCTATTCTCGTACCAATTAGATCTTAATGCTGGGTGGAACCTGCGCACTAAGAAAAAGAACCAAGACCGTTAGGCTTATCGAGGGATTGTCTCCCCCGATTATCCTCCGGCGTGAGAGTAAGTAATCGAATTTTAGGGTTTAGTGAAGAGTTAGGGTTTGAATAAAGTCGTACCTTTACCGAGGGCATGGGTGCCCTTTATATACACATGTAACCCTAGTAGGTTTCTTGTTCCCTACTCCTCGGCGTATTCGCCGACCTTGGATATTTGGTGTATATCCCCTTTATTTAGGAGATATTCCAAATCCTATCCGAAAATAGCTTTGGGCTTGGGCCTTGTAGGCCCAAACCGTATAAGTGGTAGTCCACTAATTGCCGTAGCGGCCCATACGTGGTGGGCTTATATATTAGTATTGTTTACTAATCGGGTCCGTGGCCCGGGTGTAGACTATACGTCATCATGTCCCCCCAGTCTAGTGTGCGCAGGGTTAAAACCTGCGGATGCTAGACTAAAGACGTGTCGAAATTATTCCCCACGCGTACGCGGGAAGATTTCAAAAATTTACCGCCAACAACGCACGTATGATGTATCTAGTCCAAAAAAGGTGCAATTCGGGTACCTTGGGAAGTGGAGAAGTTATCCACTTGCCCTGTACCGTCAGCTCTCCCATCCACACGATTCGAGTTAGTGGGATACATGTGTCAGTCATCTGTGGTGGGTGAAAAACTATATAAGATACCGCCTCCCTTTACTGTGATATCCAGAGTAAAAATCATATTTCCACCAGTTTTATATCTTCCAATCTGCTATCAAAGAACGATAATCCGAAGGTAATAGCGCGTGCGCACATTCGAAAACACAAAATGGTTATGCAACTTCAGGATTTTACTTCTGACATAACCGAAGATGAACTGAATCAGTTCACCTCGGATTATTTTATCCCTTATGATCTGCACCCAGAGGTGCCAGGTCCAAATGACACCATCGCGAATTTCCCCGATGGGAAGGTGGGGCTATATACGCGCTTTTTCGAGTGGGCGAATCAGCGCGTACCCATTTCCGTGCTCTTGAGTGATATACTTAATTATTACGAGCTCCACATCTCCCAATTGCACTGTATTGGTGCTGGGAAAATCGCCAATTTTGAGGTGAACTGTCGCTTATTAGCGATTCACCCGACCCTCCAATTATTCCGCG
The DNA here is from genome assembly GCA_021014915.2 of Artemisia tridentata subsp. tridentata. NCBI lineage: Eukaryota > Viridiplantae > Streptophyta > Magnoliopsida > Asterales > Asteraceae > Artemisia > Artemisia tridentata. Next base: position 16,713,088 of record CP139501.1, on the reverse strand, counting down.
CGTTCTATCACTCGATGTGGTCAAATGGGTGGGTTACTTTCGCGAAGCGCGTAGGTAAGTTACAATGCTATGTGAAGAATGTGGATAAACTCAAGGACTGGAGGGAGAAATTCTTCTGGATTGACGCCGCCGTCTTTCCTTCCCACTTTCCATTTTACACCCGTGCCACTCTGCCCAAGGATGAGCGCCCCCCGGAGACATGGTATAACGTCGATCATGTGGCGCTCATTGATGAGAACCGTATTCCCATCAAACCGTATCCGGAAGCGTTCCTGGTGCATATGGGCATCAGTCGCAACTTCTTCGAGCATGAGACAGAGGTTCCCACATTCTTGAATGCGGATGGCACGGGTGGGTGCTCCTTCTGTCGTTATTAATGTAAGCGTTTCTTCGTTTTCCATACTTTATGTAACTTACTTTTCTTTGTCTACTTTATTGCGCAGAGATGGATCTTTTTGCGGTTGTTAACTTGGAGAATCCGCGTGCCGTAGCAGTGGGGGTGCGTCCTCTGGGGGATGGTGAGCAGACTATTCTGGAGGCAACGACAGGGCGTGTTGTGGACTTGGTTATCCCAGAGTCTGAGGGCTCCCCTAATGTGGTGGTAGCTGAGCCGCTGCAAGAGGTGGCTCCTCCTGTGCAGCAGGGTCCTGACACTGCGCAGTCTCCTCCCAGCAAAACGCTTATTCATTTAGAGGAGACTGACAGTGAGGTGGAGGAGTCCTTCCAACTGACGCGCAAGAGGGCGCTTAGTAGTGGTGGTGAAAGTTCTTCCAAGAGGCCGCGCACTGAGGTTGAGAAGAGCCCATCTTTTACTGAAGTGCAGATGGAGTAAGTGTCGTAGTTATTAGTTATGAACTTTTGTCAAGTTATACTTTATTCTAACTTTTGTTCCTTCGTGTCTTCAGTGTGGATGCTGAGAAGTCTGGTGGAGGTACGTCTACGGCTGAGATGAAGAAGGACGTGTCCTCATCTCCTACCCCCATGTAAGTATTTTTTTAGCGATCTCTTAGGATTTTGCGTATACTTGACTGTTATTCGTGCGCTAACCTTGCGTCTTGATCTTTTGTGCAGTGAACAGCCTGTGGAGGACGCTGGCGTTGTAGATGGAAGTGCGCCTCCCAAGGCGACTTCCTCTTTGGATAAGGCGCCTTCTCCCAGGGATATGGGAGAGGAGTTAAGTCCATTTGATTCTGCGATGGAGGAGCTGGCCTCCATTGCTGTGCGCCAATCTGAGCTGGTGGCGCAAGCCAGGGTGCACCAGTCTAAGGAAGTTTCCAGGCTGCAGGCGCAGCTAGCGTCTGTGCAGGCTGAGTTAGCAAGCTCTAAAGCTGAGCAGCTGAGCTCCAAGGCTAAACTGGAGCGCGCAGAAGCGTCTGCGCAAAGGTTGGGGGAGGGGAAGATGTTGGTGATGGCTGAGCTGGAGCAGGAGCGTGCTGCTGCGGACCTTCAGAAGCGAAATTCTTTATGGGCGCTGAAGTACTTGCAACAGAATAGGAGCAAGCACTTTGCCAATATTGAAGAGTTCCGTAGCCGAGTGGAGCTTGCGCTGAAGATGCAAGAAGAGAAGCTCCGCAAGCTCAGCATCGAATATGATGAGGAGCTATACCCTCATATGGTTCAGTCCGTAGCTGAGCGCAGGTACATGCCGCTTCTATCTCTTTATAACTTGTGTATATTTGAGACCCTTATTAACACTTGTGTTATTTCGTAGGTGGTTGATCAGTCATGGTCTTCGCCTGGCCGCCATGTGTACGCTGGAGCATCCCGAGGTTACCACGTCCTTTGGCAAGGTTGTGGAATGCGCTATTGCACATGGTGAGACCTTGGCCGCAGACAAACTTGCTGAGGCCAAGTTGTTGACCGTGCCGCTTGCGGAGGTCCCTGGGTACAAGGCGGATGCCCGAGCTGAGCTTGTTGCTGCTATGGAAGATTTAAAAAAGCTTGAGCTTCCGCATATCGCTCGTTTGGAGTGTGATCAGGATCAGCCTATCAGCGTGATCATGGCGGGGCTCACCCTTCCCAGGCATCTGCAGGATGGTGCGGATCAGCAAGTGGACTTCTACTTGAAGCCTGATGTAGCGCAGTTGAAGGTACCCATTTTTGCTCAGCCTCGTGACATTCTGAATCCTTTCCGTATTGAGAAAGAGATTTCTTTGCAAAGGTCGCTAAATGCTCATGCTTCCAGGGTCGCAAGAAAGAAAGGCGTGAAAGGGAAGGCCATTCTATGCGGCATAGGCGCTGCGCATCAGCCTAGATCCGATGGGGTGCCTGTTTCCGTGGCCACTGTTTCCCTTGATGATGCAGGGTTGTTAAAGCGGCTCGAGGATGCGAAGGAAGCGGCTATGAGTGGGGGCTCTAGCCAGCTAAGGCGTACAAATAGCATTTAGCTTTTTTGTACAAGTCTTTTGTAGAAACGTATTTCTATATATAAAGATTTTGCTTTTGTACTTAGTGTTTTTACAACTTCCAAATACTTATGCTTTTGAACTCGTAGTTCGTATGTATCTTTGCGTGAAGATATCTTTTAATTACCTAAGCGTGCTTAGAAAAGAAAAATTATCATTATGTATAAATTTTCTTAAATGAGGACCGTAGTCGTGTATTAAATTTTTCCAACTTAATGAAAAGGAGAGAGTCATAGTTGTCTATGTATTTTTGTAAGTTTACTTATCGTATTGTACTTTAGGGATTTCAAGAGTCTTGATTTCCTGAGTTGTTAAACGCGCACAGTGTGCCCTAGTGCGCATCCGTCGTGGGATGCGTAAGGAACTTGCGCCAACGTCTTGAGCGCAAGGTGTTTAACAAGGATTCGTGATCCAAAGTTGATGGGTTTGCAACCCTCTTACTCAACGAGTTGTTTATTAGGTTTACTCATCCTTTCTGCCATCGTGGGTCTTAGTGTGTGCATGCACGCCATGTAGGCAAAATTATAACAATATTGAAACACGATAATGAAAGATGCAAACAATAGAGTTAAATGTGTTATGGAGTTAGCTAGAAACCATAACGTTTTATTAATACTTGCAAGTTTTTAAAAAAGAGAATACTTATCTAGATAATACTTAAAAAATAAAATTACATGGATCTTTATTGGGGCACTTTCTAAAGTGCGTGAGTGTCCATGTTGGGCTGTAGCCTGCTTTAAAGATAGCACCGCTTCAGGTTGCGGACGTTCCACGTTCGCTGTAGCTCATGTCCGTCCTTGTCGCGTAGCTTGTACGCTCCATTGCCAAGTGCTTCTATGACCTCGTAAGGTCCTTCCCACTTTGGTCCTAGTTTACCAGTGTCTTCTGCGCGGCTTGAGTCGTTTTCGCGGTATACGAAGTCACCTGGTCTGAATGACGTGCTGCGTACTTTGGCATCATAGTATCCTTTCATTCTTGACTTGGCTTTCTCTTCGCGTATTGCTGCGCGTTCACGTCGCTCTTCCAATAGATCTAAGTCTATGCGCCGCTCATCATCATTGGTTGCCACATTAACTTCCGCAGTGCGGATGGTTGGCATTCCAATTTCAGCTGGTATTACAGCTTCTGTCCCATAGACCAAAGAGAAGGGAGTGTCCCCGTTACTAACCTTGATGGTTGTTCGGTGCGCCCAGAGAACATGTGATAGTTCTTCTACCCATCTTCCTTTGTGTCTGTCCAGGCGCGCTTTGATTCCTTCACCTAGGCTTCTATTTGCGCGTTCAACCAGACCATTGGTTTGTGGATGAGTTACTGACGCAAAGTGTTGCGTGATGTTCAGCTGTTCGCACCAATCTTTGAACGGGTTATCACGGAATTGTTTTCCGTTATCTGAGATAATTTCACCAGGTAATCCAAAGCGACATACTATGTTGTCCCACACGAATCGTTTTATCTGGTTACCTGTTATGGTCGCTACTGCCTTTGCTTTGATCCACTTAGTAAAGTAGTCTATTGCCACAATAAGGAATTTCAATCCACCTGCGGCAATAGGGAAAGGTCCAGCGATGTCGATACCCCATTTGTGGAATGGCCATGGCGATGTAATAGGCGTTAGTTCATGCTGTGGTCGGCGCGGAATGGGTCTGTGAACTTGGCAATCACTGCACTTCCGTACCAAGTCTCGCGCGTCACGGTGCATAGTTGGCCAATAGTATCCAGACCTTAGTGCGCGCGCTACAATGGACCGTGGTCCTGAGTGCATGCTGCATGAACCTGCGTGGATCTCTCGAAGTACATAGTCTGCCTGGAGAGGTCCAACGCACCTGAGCCATGGTTGTAGGAATGAGCGTCTACATAAGACGTTATCTCTAAGCTCGAATCGCTGCGCTGTGCGCCGGATTCTTCTAGCTTCCTTCTGTGCTTGGGGGAGTATGCCCTTACTAATGAAGTCAATGATTGGTGTCATCTACGTAGGGCCTTCTTCTTCTATCACTGTGGATATTTCCATCTCTTCGATTGACTTATTTTTCAAGGTTTCAACCAATACTTGTTTCGATAAATGTGTGAAACTGGTGGATGCAATCTTGCTCAGCGCATCTGCTTTCCTGTTTTCACCCCTGGGAACCTGCTTGATGGTAAACCTATCGAAGTTCTGGATCAGAGATTTGGTTTTTTCGAGGTATCGGATCATGTGTTCCTCCTTTGCTACATACTCGCCTAACACGTGGTTAGCAACTAGCCGTGAATCGACGTTTGCTTCTAAGTTGCGTGCACCCATTCGAATTGCGATGCGTAACCCAGCCAGGAGTGCTTCGTATTCTGCCTTGTTGTTCGTGGCTGTGAATTCAAAGCGCAGAGCATATGTGAATTCAGCTCCTTCTAGGTTAGTGAGAATAAGGCCACCTCCTGATCCATCTACGCATGAGGATCCATCAGTGAATAGGATCCATGGGTCTTGAGGTTCCCCCTTGCTTGTCGCAGGTGTAGTGTCAGTATCTGGCTTCTCGATGATGAAGTCGGCCAATATCTGCCCTTTAATTGCAGTGCGCGGTCTGTATGATATGTTATGCTCACCCAGTAAAACGCTCCATTTTTGTAGGCGTCCCGATGCGTCGGGTTTCGAGATAACTTGTTTGATGGGTTGGTCTGTGATAACAGCTACTGGGTGCGCCTGGAAATACCTGCGCAGTCTTTTTGCTGCAAATACTAAAGCTAGGACCAACTTTTCCATTGCAGTGTAGTTAATCTCTGTCTTCTTGAGCGCCTTGCTAACAAAATAGATGGGTGTTTGGACAGAGTTCCTGTCAGTCAGTAGTACTGCGCTGACTGCTCCCTGAGTCGCAGATAGGTACATGATCAGCTCTTCCCCTGGTCGGGGCGCGACAAGCTTTGGTAGGGCTGCTATGTGTTGTTTGAGCTGTTGGAAGGCTTCTTCTGCTTCCGCGGTCCACCTGAAGTCTCCCTTTTTTGTACACTTCTTGAGTGTTTTGAATAAGGGAAGTGACTTGTCCGCTGATTTAGATAAGAATCGGTTCAGTCCGGCTAGTTTGCCATTTAGGGACTGGACCTCTTTTAGTGTGCGCGGTGAGGGGAGGTCAATGACTGCTTGGGTCTTTTCTGGGCAAGGCTTGATCCCATCGGGTTCTATTAGATACCCGAGAAACATGCCTTCTGTAGCGCCAAATGTACACTTCTTGGGATTCAATTTCATGTTGATTCTCCTCAGTGTTTTGAACGTTTCCTGCATGTCACGCACTAGTTCTTCCTCAGTATGGCTTTTGATGACGAGGTCATCGACGTATACTTCCAAGTTGCGGCCTACTTGTTTCTCGAACGCAGTGTCTACCAATCGTTGGTATGTTGCTCCTGCGTTCTTTAGGCCAAAGGGCATCTTTGTATAGCAATAGACCCCTTGACTTGTGTGGAAGGCCGTTTTTTCTTCATCTTCCTCCGCCATTTAAATTTGGTGGTATCCCTTGTATGCGTCCAGGAAGCATTTGAAGGGATATCCACACAGAGATTCGATCTTCCAGTCTATCTCCGGTAGCGGGTAACAGTCCTGTGGACATGCTTTATTGAGGTCTGTGAAGTCTACGCACATTCTCCAACTGCCATCGCTCTTCTTTACCATTACTGGGTTAGAGAGCCAGTCATGGTAGTACACTTCCCGCATGATGCCTGCGTTTACTAGTTTGTGTACTTCTTCCAGGATGGCTTTTGCGCGGTCTGGGGCTTGTCCGCGCTTTTTCTGTCGTATTGGAGGATATCCTTGTCGGATTTGTAGCTTGTGTTCCGTGATAGAACGTGGCACTCCTGTCATGTGCTTTGGCTCCCATGCAAAAATATCTAAGTTATTTTGCAAGAGTGCGCATATAGCTGATTTGCCTTTGTCAGACAGAGACCCGCCAATAGATACTTGTTGATCCGGGTAGTCAAGGTGGATGGCGACCTTTAGGTTTGGGACTTTGATTGCGCGCTGTTCTGGAGCATCGCTTACGTCGTTTGTCACTGCGTTGCATTCTTTGGGTGGTATGGTGGTATTGTAAAGAGTGACAATACCTCCTTCCACTGGGAACTTTAGCATCCCGTGCGCTGTGGATGGCACGGCGCGGATAGATGATATTCCAGGTCTCCCGATGATGCCATTGTACGGAGAGGGGGATCTGATTACCATGAAGTCCATCCAGGTGACTGTAGAGTGTGGTTTGTCACCAACTTCTACAAATAGACGCAATTGCCCCATGGGCCATATCTTCTCCCCTGTGAAGCCAGTGAGCGGTGCTGTGGCTGGGATCAACTGACTCTGTATCTCAGGTCGCAGTTTCTTGAAACAGTGTTCATATATAATATTAGCGGATGCACCTCCACCTATATACATGCGACGGATGTCGTGACCCCCCGTATGTATTTCAATGGTAAGTGGATCCACCACTGCGTTGTTCGCAGTCAGGGAGGGGAAAGAAATCTCGTTTTCCTTAGAAAACCGTTGACTGACCTTCTGTCTTGTCGCGCGCTGCCATGGGTGTATCATGTAGATGATATCTGCCTTTTCTTTTGATGTGTCCTTCTTGGCCCCTGGTTTTGGTTTGTCTTTCCCTTCTCTGATGTTTTTTACGAGGTGGTCCATCTTTCCTTCCTTTACCAATTTGTCAATCAATTGGCGTAGTTGGACGCACTCGTTGGTTGTGTGGCCTCTTTGTCCATGGTATTCGCAATAGCCATTCCCTGTGCGCCGATCCTCTGGGGTGCGCATTGGTGGTGGTTTCGGGAAGTTAGCCCCTTCCGTCGCGAATATTTCTTTTGGAGTTTTTGTTAATGGGGTGTACTTGTCGTTTCCCCTTCCACCGCCTTGAGTGCGATAACTCCTATTACGATTGCCGCCCTGGTCATTGGATTGTCTCCTTGACTCTTCTTGTGGCCTATGGTTCGAATAGCCTTTCTTGCTATCCGCAGCGGCTTCTTCTCCTTGGACGAAAGACCTTGTGCGCTTCATGAGTTCGTCGAAAGTTAAGGGAACCTTGTCGTTTAACTTTTTTATTAAATCTGGGTTATTGATCGCATTCATAAAACCCAATATTTTTAGTATCTCTGGACACGCCTTGACTTTCATGCATTCGTCCTTGAAGCGTTCCATAAAAGCACTTGTGGGTTCCCCTTGTCGCTGTTTAACCCTAGCAAGTTCGACAGGGTTTTTGGCGCACTTCTTCCTTTGAGTAAAGTTTAAGCGAAACGCCTTGCGCAACTCCTCAAACCCATCGATGCTTCTACGTGGAAGCTTGCTAAACCAGTTGCGCGCATTCCCTACTAATGTAGAGTTGAACATATGGCACCACACAGGTTGTGGCCAATTTTCGATAGTAGCTGCTGATTCGAAAATTTTTAGGTGATCATCAGGATCACCTGTCCCATCATATGTTTTGACGTTAGCAGGCATGCGCCTTTTCTTATTCTCCGAAAAATCGCTGATGCGCCTAGTGAACGCATCAACCTTTTGGCGACGCCAGGGAAGAGAGATGTCTTCGTCTTCCTGGTCGCGGTATTTTCCTCTTGATTTCCAGTGTCCAGTCTCGCTGTCTGAGGAATCTCTTGAAGATGAGCGAACTCTTTTGTGACGCTTGCGTCGACTATCATCAGAGTCTGAGCTCGCTCCTCTGCGGCGCTTGCGCCGACTACCCTCAGAGTCAGAGCTTGAGGGGCTTTCACTTGGGGAGCATCGTCGCCCAAGCCTATCTTGGATCCTGCGACTGCCAAGCCTAGCGTGGACATTGGCGCGCCGCTCCCCCTCTTCAGGCTCTTCCAGATGTTGAAGATCGGCTGCTTCATCATCCATAATCCTCCTTCCAATCCTGGTAAACACTGGTTGTTTGCGGCTATCCTTCTCGTGTCTTTCCTTTCGGTAGCGCGTTGGGGACGCCTCATGCTCAGGGTCGAAGTTGAGCCTGGCGTGCAGACTTTGGCTTGACCTCTTCTTTGCCTCCTCTCGCATGAGCGCAGTCAAGGCTTCGTAATTTTGAGATACAAAGTCGCTTGGCGCCAATTCGGAAGTGACTCCTTCTAACGCGATGGAGTCTGTTTCCAAGGCAGGATCCTTGTTTCGGATAGGCGCATTGGGAGGTTCAGTGAAGTTCACCTCTGGCATGGTAAGAGGAGTGCGCTCCAGTTCTACCGCGCTAGTACTTGTTGTAATAGCGGGGGTAGTCTTGGTAAGCGATTCCACTGCAGGAAAGACCAGATCTGAATACGCTCCTAAGCTTCTAGGCGTGCTGGTTGTCCCAGGGGCCTGCTTAGGGGGCGCATCCGCTTGATGCTTCTTCCCTAGTGGGTCATCATGCGCTTTCTTCCCATGCGGACTCTTGTGACTTCCGTGTTTCGTCATTCTAGTTCTTGGTAAAACTCTTAGTGTAGGGTCCCACGGATGGCGCCACTTGTTGATACAAAAGTTGGGCGTTCCTTGTGAGGGCTTCTATTCTCGTACCAATTAGATCTTAATGCTGGGTGGAACCTGCGCACTAAGAAAAAGAACCAAGACCGTTAGGCTTATCGAGGGATTGTCTCCCCCCATTATCCTCCGGCGTGAGAGTAAGTAATCGAATTTTAGGGTTTAGTGAAGAGTTAGGGTTTGAATGAAGTCGTACCTTTACCGAGGGCATGGGTGCCCTTTATATACACATGTAACCCTAGTAGGTTTCTTGTTCCCTACTCCTCGGCGTATTCGCCGACCTTGGATATTTGGTGTATATCCCCTTTATTTAGGAGATATTCCAAATCCTATCCGAAAATAGCTTTGGGCTTGGGCCTTGTAGGCCCAAACCGTATAAGTGGTAGTCCACTAATTGCCGTAGCGGCCCATACGTGGTGGGCTTATATATTAGTATTGTTTACTAATCGGGTCCGTGGCCCGGGTGTAGACTATACGTCATCATTGATGATGATGGGTTTGGAGGTAAAAGGAACGGTGACCTCTTTTCCAAGGTTATGGCCGCCGGTTTTGAGGTGGTGCCGGAAGTTTACGACGTCATCATCATCCTCATTGATTTGCGAAGGCACCCATCTACACTACACTGGTATCGTCATCATACAACAAAACCTAAATTAAAATATCACCCTAAAGAGGTAAGCATGATTTACTTTTCTTACAGGAAATGTGGGAATTTAGGTTGGATCATTATTTGGGTTTCTAAAATGTTTTAGAAGATGAAATGGGTAAACAGTGGACCTAGTGATTTTGTATTGAATTAATTGTTGTAATATGCAAATTGTATTGATTTTAAAACAATGGATAAACATGTTCTAATGGTGGAAAAAATAAATTAGAGAGAGAAAAAAATGGGTAGAAGAAATAGAAAGAAGATACCTGGAATAAGAAATAAAGATTAAATGACTAATCTATCCTCAGGAGGTGCACATTTAGCGAGCGTTAGTGGGCCCCGTTAGAGGGAGGGACAAACGGCGCATAACGTTTGCCACTTAAGGTTGAACGGTGCATTTTTTTGGGTCAAAGGACTAACGGCTGCAGTCAACGCAAATGATAAGGACGAACGGTGTAATTTACTCAAATCAAAATATACCTGTAAATTATTGTAATATATAATGATTTTATGTAAAAGAAAAAATTTTAATAGCTAATTTCAATATTCAAAAATGGGATACATTAGTTTTATGTTTCGTAAATTAATTTCCATCCTTCCATTCAAGTAAAAGAATAAATTAGTTTCCTAAATTAGTTTTAAGTTTTCACTTTTTGGTTTTTCTTTATATAGAGTATAGATAATGACATATTTAAGAAGTAATTGGAACATGAATTTTTTAGATTATATTATATATAATTTTTCGGTTTGGTTTTTTTCGGTTTGGTGTTTTTACTAAAACCAAACCAAACCATAAACTTCGGTTCTTATAAATTCCAAAAACCGAACCGTCGGTTTTTCAATTGGGTTCGGTTTCTCAGTTTTTATCGGCTTAGGTTCGGTTTTTAGTTTTCTACACAGCCATAATTATAATTATTATTAGTATTATCATTGTTATTATTATAATAGTTTGTTTGTATGCAAAAATCTCGTTAATCATATTCAATTTTGAAAAGATTGTAATATTGTGGAGGGTATATCAGTAATTTAAAGTTTTAAGAGCTCCAAAATATTTTAAAATCTTCATGAATCAGCTTTTCATTTAAGAGCTATTTGTTTAAAATAAAAACTTAAGTTGATGTATCCAAACGGAGCTACTTATTTTAAAGGAGCTTATTTTTGTGCCAAAGAGCTACCAGCTCTAAACTAGCTCCTGCCAAACACGCCCATTAATATCATGTTTAACACAAAACGAAGTTACATTCTTCATAAGTGAAGCAAAACATGTTGCCCTATACTCTTGCAATGCTCTTTTGGTTCATTTTACTAACAAAATAACACTAAAAACACATTTTGATGGACTGGGTGCATTAAGATGCATTTAGGAAAAATCGATGTTTTTTTTTAAAATTAACACTACATCAAAAAAATTTATGGGGTTCCCAGGAACCCGCAGGAACCTCGTGGTTCCGTCCTTCTCTAAGGTGTGAGACTTGCCCGTGCCGCCACGCCATGCCTCACGCTATTTATGACCTTGATCATGTTACCATTAACTTGAGAGGATCTTGATCTTTTTGATATAGACTACACATCAATATTTCCACACCATTTGTAAACTACTTTTGTGAATTTTCCTTTTATATCTAAAGAAAAAAACTAATAACTACTCCCCTTTAAAATTAACATCTTTTTATAAAAGAAAATCTTTTTATATTTTTATAACATAAAATTTCGTGGAAAAATCTTTTAGGTTTCATGACTCTTCATGCTCAACTTCTCGACCAAAAATTTAAATCGAGCTTCAGGCAGAGATTTCGTGAATAATGAAGTTGAAATTCAGTGTCAATGAAATATAATTCTATTGTACCCTTTCTCATGTGATCCTTTATAAAATGATACCTCACATCGATGTGTTTCGTGCGAGTGTGTTGTACCCGATTGCATGAAATGGCTATTGCACTTTTGGAGTCACGATATATCGGTATCTTGTCGGGAAAGAAGCCGTGATCTGTCTATTGAGTCCGCATCCAAAAAACTTGAGAACAACAATTGGATACAACAATATATTCTGCTTTGGTGGTCGAGATGGACACGCAATTCTACTTCTTTGAAGACCAGCACACAAGTTTATCTCCTAAAAATTGAACACTTCCTGATGTACCCTTTCGATATAAATGACACCCTACATGATCGGCATCTGAATATGCTCTTAGATCAAAGCCAGAATCTTTTGGATACCAAAGGCCTAGATGGATAGTTCCTTTGAGATATCGAAAAATTCTTTTACGGTTGACACATGGTGTTCATTAGGCTTACCCTGATATCTAGCACACATACATGTTGCAAACATATATCTGGCCTACTTGAGGTAAGACATGTTGGGGAATCAGACTTCACATGTATGTATTAATAGAAATTGAACAAAGAATGATAGCAGAAACTGAATAAGAATTCGAATATGAAACACATATTTATTACTAATTGAACATGTATTGATGTTATTGAATTGGTTACAAGTATTCCCTATTTATACTAATCCAACCGATGCTATGAACCATTGTGATGGTTCGGTTTTGCTTTAGATATTCCAACCAATGCATCCCTTGGTGGTGATGGTTGGTGATCGGTGGTTATGGTGGTGGTTACACCAAACCAAAAGACACAACTATACAGGTTTGTGTCAATTACAAACTAGTCCCTAAACTACAGTTTCTATATATTGCGTAAATGGTCCTTCGACCTTATTTAACTTAGAATCTATGAGGTAATGATCGGGATTATCCCAACATTCACCCCCTAATCTTGATCATTCTGAAGGAGATTCTTCACAGCAATGTGGGTTCATCGTCAGTTTCATAAGTGATATGTGCCTGTTCCTCCTTGTCTTTCTTCTTCCATTTGGTGCATTCGCGTGCAAAATGACCTAAGTCACCACATTGATAGCATCTCATTTCTTTCTTGTTTTGTTCTCCTCGACTTGTACCTTGTTGAAAACTTGTTCCACGTCCTTTTTCTCCTTTACTAAAGTTTCTTCCTCGACCACTACCATGATTTTGACTAATTGATCTTGCCATTAGAAGTTTGTTTTGATAATTTTCTTCTGGTTCATCTTGACTTTTGATGCGTTCTTCAAAAGTTATTATTCTTCCCATTGCTTCTTCAAATGATATTTTATCAATCTCGGAATATTGCTCGATAGATGCCACGATCGGTAGAAACTTCTTTGGAACGGAGTTCAGTAACTTTCTGACGAGTGTTTTGTCTTTAAGAGTTGAACGAAGACTTTTAAATTTCCCTCTTATGCTTCCCAATTTTCCTGCAAAGTCGCTTACGGTTTCGTTGTTTTTCATTTTCAAAGTCTCCAATTTGCTCCTTAAAGTTTGTAGCCGTGCTTTCTGAACTCGGTCCTCTCCTATATATCGTACCTTAATTGATTCCCATACTTCATTCGCTTTCGAGTATTGTGCAACTTGCATTAGAATATCTTCTGGTAATGTTGTGAGGATCATTGTTTTTGTTGTATTCATCTTTCTTTCATCTGCAACTTCTGTAGCTTCAAGTGTTTCCCACAGACCATAAGCTTTTAAGATTGTTTCCATCATAATTGCCCATGTGGTGTAGTTTGATTCATTCAGTTTCGGACATTGAAGTGCTATATTTTGCTCACGAGTTGGTGTAGATGTTTCTCCTATCTTCATGCTTTGTTGCTTTCTTACTTACGTTGTTTCTCGCTTACTTACTTGTGTTCTTGCTTGCTTTCTTACTTGCGTACTTTCTTACTTGCTTTGAAACACCAAGGTTTCTTTTACTGGTCGAAACACCGAGGTTTCTCTTACTGGATGAAACACTGAGGTTTCTCTTACTGGATGAAACACTGAGGTTTCTCTTACTGGATGAAACACTGAGGTTTCTCTTACTGGTCGAAACACCGAGGTTTCTCTCACTGGGTGAAACACTGAGGTTTCTCTTACTGGTCGAAACACCGAGGTTTCTCTTACTGGGTGAAACACTAAGGTTTCTCTTACTAGTCGAAACACCGAGGTTTCTCTTACTGGGTGAAACACTAAGGTTTCTCTTACTTTAAAAACAATAGTATTTTTCTTAAGTGCTTACTTTGCCACGGTAAGGTTTCGTTTAAATACTAGGTTTTTTTTTTTTCTTTACTTACTATGTGAACCACAAGGGTTCGGTTTTCTTACGTATTTAAAATAGTTTAAATTTTTTAAAAGATTAAACTAATTCAAACTAATAATGATATAAAAAACTTACATATATAAAAAGGGTAAAAAAAAAGTTTTGTTATAAAACTAACGGTGTGGGGGTTTTTTTTTGCTTCTCCCCTTTTCGGTTCTTCTTCTGGGTTGAGAGCTCCGATTAGGGTTCTTCCCCTAATCCTAATTGAGCGCTGGTGATGGTGGTTCCGGTGAAGCTTTGTCTTCTCTGGTGAAATCTAAGGTTGATTACGTGTTTTTGAAACCTACGTTGCTTCAAAAACGCACCAAAACGTTCTCTTTTCCTTAGTTTCAATTCGATCGAGTCCTCCTTTAATTGATGTCGCTCTTCTTTAATCGACGAATAGTAGTCGCTGCTATCTTCTTGCGGTTGATTCCCGGAATTGATCTTGCTCTGATACCACTGTTGGGGAATCAGACTTCACAGGTATGTATTAATAGAAATTGAACAAAGAATGATAGCAGAAATTGAATAAGAATTCGAATATGAAACACAGATTTATTACTAATTGAACATGTATTGATGTATTGAATTGGTTACAAGTATTCCCTATTTATACTAATCCAACCGATGCTATGAACCATTGTGATGGTTTGGTTTTGCTTTAGATATTCCAACCAATGCATCCCTTGGTGGTGATGGTTGGTGATCGGTGGTTATGGTGGTGGTTACACCAAACCAAAAGACACAACTGTACAGGTTTGTGTCAATTACAAACTAGTCCCTAAACTATAGTTTCTATATATTGCGTAAATGGTCCTTCGATCTTATTTAACTTAGAATCTATGTGGTAATGATCGGGATTATCCCAACAAGACACATCAACGATCCAATCATGCTTCGATAATTTGTATGGTCAACGGGTTTTCCATCTAAATCAAGATTGAGTTTAGATTGTTCAGCCATGGAGGTGGCTATAGTGTCACAATGTTCCATTTAAAATATTTTCAAAATATCATTAATGTACTTAGATTGATTTATGAAAATTCCATCGGAAAATTGTTTCACTTTAAGCCCAAGAAAGAAATTCATTTCCCCCATCATACTCATTTCGAATCGTTTGACCATTAGTTTTGAAAAAGTAGTGCAATATTTTGGATTCATTGAGCAAATATAATATCATTTTACCCTTTTTTTGTATGAAAAGAGTTGTATTGATTGATCTTTTTGAAAGCTAGTTTCAACAAAATTTTTGAGAGAATGTCATACTATGCCCGAGGCACTTGTTTCAAACCAGAAGAGCTTTGTCAAGAGCATACATATGATTCAGATACTTCTTGCTAACAAAACCTTCGGGTTGACTAACATATACTTCCTCTTTCAGAATTCCATTCAGAAATGCCATTTTAACATCCATTTAAAAAACAGAAAAGTTTTTGTGAGCAACATATTGATGAGGTGTAATTTCATACATTTTTTAGGGGTCATTTAGCCCTTGAACTCGTACATATTTGATTATATATTTCCTTAAATTGTTTCTTTAAAATATGTAGGTACTCCGTACTTGGGAGTGCAAAAGCTGGAAAAGTATACGTCTTGGGCTCGATTGGACGAAGAACGAAGAAAAACGACAAATCTAATGACGTAACTAGGTCACGTGACGCCGTCACCTCCATTGTGACGGGTCAGTGTTTGGAGACAGCCAAAGATGACAACGTCACAAGCATAACGTGACTCCGTCACACTAAGTCGATGGACAAAACTAAACCCTAACTGGCGGCGAGCTAACGACGTCACAACTACAACGTGACGCTGTCACTACCAGAATTCTATGAATACAAACGTTTTTTTTTTCATTATTGTTTGTGTAACTTTGGAGAAACTTTCACCACCGAATGCTAGTCGGTTTTTAGCACTTTTGTAAGCCTTTTTGGCTATTGAAGACCTCATGTGTTATTGAGATAAGTTATCTATTCAATCATTCAATCATGTTTATGCGTAATTGTGTGATTAGCTTATTTACTTGTTTCTTTATTACTATGCTAGGCTAAACTAATTAGTATTCACTTAGGATTACATAAAACCTAGTTATTAATTGCATGTTAGTCGTCTCTTGTCAATGGTGTGTTCGTTAGGAGTTGGAAAACTGGCTACGATCCTATATGGGTAGCTTGAACATCCACTAAAACATGTTCAATTAATGCTTATGTCTTAAGAATTATTTGAGAAGGGTATTTATTGCATGGATTAGTTATTGGGTGGGATTGATTTCAGACTGGCATCTCTCATGTAAGCAAGTTCATAGACGTGGGACTGACCAACCAGTAATAGGTACTAAGGAATACTGCACATTGCATTAGACTTGTGACATTTGGTGAACATAGCGGAAAAATAACTAGGGAGTAATGAAATTCTAGGTAAATACGATTCTCCTCTTATAAGAAGTTCACCACCAAATTTCCTTTTCTTGTTTTAATTTTATTGCATTTTAGTTTAGTTAGTAGTTTAGTACAAACCTTTCTCAAACCCCGGAATTTTACTTGCTTTCATATAAAACATAAAAATACCAAAAATAATCTTCTCTTCACCCTTACACTTAAATTGCCATACACTTCGAACCTACCTCACTATTCCCCTAGAGAATGATCAATCCCCCGAGTCTTGCCTATACTACATTACAATGATTAGGTACTCTGCCTAGGAGGGTTGTAAAACGTGTTCATTGACCGGACGCATCACATATGCTAGAAATAATCGTATCTCCTCAATTCGAGCAACTGGAGGAAATGTCTCATCATAATCAATTCCTTCCTCATCATAATCAATTCCTTCCTCTTGTCGGTAACCTTTTGCTACAAGTCGCGCCTTGTTTCTTATGACCAATTCGTTCTCATCTTTCTTATTCTTAAAAATCCACCTTGGTACCAATAATCGTCTTGCCCTTGGGTCGAGGAACTAATCGCCATTCTTTCAATCTTGCAAATTGATCAAGTTCTTCTTACATTTCCATGACCCAATTGGCACCTTTTAAAGCTTGAGGTGCGGTGGAAGGCTCAACACTACTTATCAAACATGAATACAAGCAAGTATTCGATGTTTATCTTCAAGTATGAAAACTTAACGTTGGATCACCGATGATGCTATGAACTGGATGATCCTTTGTCCATTTCTTGTCATGTGGATAAGGTTGATAAAATGTATGAAGATTCGAAGGACCATAAAATGTTTCATTTGCATCAAAGTAAGCATCTTCCAATTGATCATTGAAAATAGTTGGTAGGGGGATTTTCTTCATTCTCATTTGTTACGGATTGAGTACCTTGTGGTGAAACTGTGACGTCTTCTTCTACACTTTCTTGAGAATTACCCTCACTTGGAGACAAAAATGAAGAAGATGTATTGGTTGACGATTGTGAAACCTCATGAAAGACTTCATCAGTAGTCAGTAGATGATGGTAATTCTGCTTCAGTGAATTATTAATACTGATCGTTAAAGTCTTGAAACAAATCTTCCAAATCTTTCTTTGAGGTTGTTCACGTATCATATGTGAAACGGGTATAAGTTGGGTGGTGGTGGTCGGATGCTCGGTTTCCCGTGTTGAACGGTAAGGACCCCGTGAAAGGATGATATTCATGTAGTCGGGGTAACACTAGCATTGACCGAGTACCTTCGTCTCATCTCGTAGGCGAGGATGATGAGAAAGGTTTATGTGGTACCTTCATCTTACCTCGTAGGAGAGGGTGAAGAGAAGGGTTTATGAGGTAGATGAGGAGCCTATGGAGGTTGCCAAGTGAAGTTGTATGTGCTTGCTTACCCTAAATCCTCCTATCATATGGTATAATTAGGAGGGATTAAGGTAAGAGATGTGGTGATGGGGCATGGGGGCCTGTCCATCATTTGCCCTTTGGGCCCTTATCTGATTATTGGGCTTGTATAGTAATATCCAAGCCTGAAGGACTTAATGTATGTATTGTAGTATACATAAGTCATCAAGACTCCTAGTCTAGTATTGTATGATGCTTGGATCATAATGTGCTAGACTCGTATGCAATGTAGGCTTTCTTTCTTCCTAGTGATACAACCGCTAATGTATGAGCCATATGGTGGAAAAAAGGTGCACGGGTACCTTCGTCTCATCTCGTAGGCGAGGATGATGAGAAGGGTTTAATATGCCTTGAAAATGTTCCATTTTGTTGATGGCTTTCCTGTAGTCTAGCAATCACGGGCTAGGACTGGGTCGATATTGACGGGATTCGCAAAACCTACCAAGTTTTACAATCCTCCTAGGCAGCGTACCTAACCGATGTAGTGTAGTATAGGCAAGACACGGGGGATTGATCGTTCTCTAGGGTAATAGTGTTGTGAAGGCCGAAGTGTATGTCGAGATAGGCTAAAGGTGAGGGATGACTCTTTTTGTATTTTAATATTTTTTTTAAAGCAAATTAAAATCTCAGGGTTTGAAGAGTGGGCGTTTTAACTACTAATTAATTAAAACTAATTAAACTAAATATACAGAAAAGTAAAAGTGGTAACTCTTATGATAGGAAAAATGTGTTCCCTTATATTATCTTTACTCCCTAGTTATCTCTTATTGATTAGTCGAATTGTCACGTCCTTATTTTAATTGAAGTGTTGTATTCCTTATTATTGGTCATAGGGAGGTGCCATATGCCCTAACTATAAGTCTCCCCTAAGAAAGCTTAAAGTCTATTAAGTCTCCTAGGATCTACAAGCCGCGATTCACTCTAGGGTTGCGTTTAATAAGATGGACAAGCTAAGTACATATAAGAGTTAAGCAAGTTTTCTTATCCTAACGCGAGGCAACCAATTAAACAAGAGACGACAATCAATAATCAATTACTAGGTTTCATTCAATCTAAGCAACGCTAATAGATCTAGCCTAGCATGTTAAAGTGAAGAAAAGAAAAACATAAAATCAAACAACACATAGACATATTGAATGATTAAATATGAATTACTTATCTTCAATAGAACATGGATAAATTGGCTGTGAAAAGCCTTAGAAAGTAGCAGAAATTCGTCTAGGGTTTCACCTCTCCAAAGTGTTACATCAATAAAGGAAAACATACGAAAATATATATAGTTTTACATCTGTGACGGCGTCACGTTATGGGTTGTGACGCCGTCAGCTTGTCGTCATTAGGGTTTCGTCTGTTGCTAAATCGCCGTTGTGACGGCGTCGCCTTGGATCTCTGACGCCGTCATGATGTCTGACACCGTTTCTTTATAAAAAGTCTGAGCCGTTACGTGTTAATTTAAGTCTAAATCTTGGTCTTCAAATACAAGCGACAATGTCACTTGTTAAGTTGTGACGCCGTCAGGTCTCCTTTCCTAACAGATTTGTGACTTGGTCGTTTTCTTCACTTTCTGGTCCAAATTAGCCCAAAACTTTTCGGTTTTCGTCATTTGCGTCCAAAGTACCTAAAATGCAAAAAGAAATGATTTAGGGAAATATTTGATCAAATACATACGACTTTAGGGACTAAATGACCCCTTAAAAAGGTATGTTTTAAATCCTTATCAGATATGTACACATGTGGTAAGTCCCCCAATTTAGTGTAGCATAATGCTTAGATTATGGTATGCTAGACTAACATTTGTTGAGCATGTCATAGCCTATTGCTGATGTATGAGCCTGAAGGGCGTCGGAGCCTGATGCCATTCGAGCCCGTTGGCGTTGATGGCATTTGAGCCTTTTGTTAGGCCGTTCGGGGCCGAGACTAAGCCGTTTTGAGGCTGATGTACGGCACTTGAGGATGATATTGATCCATTTGAGGCTAATGTAAGGTACTTGGGACCAAAATTTAGCCGTTTGAGGCTATACCAAGTCATGTTTAAGTCATACCAGCCCGTATCAGGTCGCGTTTAAGCCGTAGTAGGCACTTGGGGCCGATATTGTGCCATTTAAGGCAAATTTAAGGCTCTTGGGGCCGATATTGAGCCATTTGAGGCTAATGTTAGGCACTTAGGGCCGATATTGGGCCATTTGAGGCTAATGTTAGCCACTTAGGGCCGATCTTAAGCCGTTTAAGTCTACTGGTATGCACTTGGGGCAGATGTTAAGTCGTTTGAGGCTGATGTAAGGAACTTGGGGCTGATATTTAGCCGTTTGAGGCTGATGTAAAGCACTTGGGACCGTTATTTAGCCGTTTTAGGTTATACTAGGTAACGTTTAAGCCATACCAGGCCGTATCTGGTCGCCTTTAAGCCATACCATGGCGTATCAGGCCGCGTTCAGGCTATTGGAGGCTGAATCAAGTCGTTGGAAGCCGTATCATGCCATTTCAGGCCACGTTCTGATCGTATCAGGCTGTACCAGGCCATATCAGCCCACGTTCAAGCATTTGGAGGCCGTTTTAGGCCACGTTCATGCCATTCCAAGCCATGTTCAGGCCGTATCAGACCACGTTCAAGCCGTATCAGGCCACATTCAGGCTATCCAAGCCATATCAGGCCACTTTCAGGATGTATCAGGCCACATTCAGGCCACATCCAAGCCATATCAGGCTACATTCAGGCCGTATCAGGTCACGTTCAGGTCGTACCAGGCCACGTTCAGGCCGTGTCTAGGCCGTATCAGGTCACGTTCAAGCCGTACCAGGCCACGTTCAGGCCGTGTCTAGGCCATATCAGGCCAAACTCAAGCCGTATCAGGCCACGTTCAGGCTGTATCAGGCCACATTAAGGTCGTATTAAGCCATGTCAAGCCGTATCAAGCCACGTTCAGGCCGTATCAAGCCATTTGAGGCCGTATAGATTAAACATATTGTAAAGTATGATAACAATTAAACTGAGAAAAACGAATATTTATGATGTGTAAATCTTCGATCCTATGGTGATTGTGGCGTTGGGAATGATTCTTGAAGCTCTGGGAATGACTTAGCTCTTCTAGGGTTAAGAGAAATGCGACCTTAATAAATAATTAGGTCGGTATTTGTATGAATAAGCCCAACCCAGCAGTTGATACGACGTATAGGCATAATACCTTATACGACCTATGGATCCTTCATGTGCACTAATACACCTGGCTTCAATAAGTCTTCAGTATATATGACGTATGGATATAAACTCCCATATGCAATATGGGTCTTCAAACACTTTGTTGCATTGTGTAGCGACTTGTAATTTTCAAGTCATTACTTGTCTATAAACTCAAAACAATTTACTTTGAATGTTTGGACATTTACTTTAACGTATAACCATTAGGTTAAATCGCGTAAAACGGAAAACAACTTTAAACGTAAACCGACACTAGACTAAGTTTAGTCTATGACTAATATGTACTATATGACTTTTACTAGCATATTTCATAAGTCAATTATATATGGTTTTATAAGTTTTACGTAAACATTCCATACTTGCATTTAATCTCATGCATGCATGTAAATACCCAACCAATTCACTACCTTTGCATTACACACACACACACACACACACACATATTATAACTATCAAATTTAAAAATTTTCCCTCCCTCCCCCTTTGTCTAAAACCGGCCAAGCTAAGGTGGTTACTTAACCATGTACAAGATAAGCCAAAACCACAAGTACTACACAACAAAGTCTCCTAATCAAGCCAAGGTTCAACCCTCCCCACCTCTTACACTAGGTAACACCATCACAAGGACCACCTATGCTCTTCTAAAAGTTCCCAATCTAGGTTGAACATCTCCCATGTCATCCTTGTCCTTCTTTTGTTTCATACACAAAGTATCTCTATATAAGCAAGCTTAACTAGCTCACTTCTCACACTTCAAACAAAACACACACACTTTATTTTTCTCTCAAGAATTTCGAAAGCCATAGGGTGTAGAGCAAGAGTATTTTTCTTGGGTAAAATTTTTGGTTAAGGGTTGTTGCATAAACTAAGGCTCTGGTGTTCAAATTTATGGTTTTCATAGGGTATTTTAGTGTTCTTGTGCATCAATCTTCACCAACAATTTTCACACTTCATTTCATGCTTATTAATCATCTCATGTTGTTTCTATATCACCATTATATCTCTTGTTGTGTTGAAATTGATTTAAAGTAAAAATTACAAAACCCTAATTTGGATAGAAATTCCATGTCGACATTTTTGATAGAGAAACCCACTTTATAAATTTTTCTGGGCAAAACCAATAGTAAACATAGATTTTGTATAGGACACTTAGACCTAACCAAAACAATTTGAATCGAGTCGTGAGTTAAGGAACGAAGGAGATATGACCAAAAGAAGTCGGGTTATGTTTTTTGCCTTTGGACAGACCTGATACTCTTGCGTTCTTTTAATTTTCTGGAATTATTGGGGTAAAAATAAGACAAATGGCCTACATTTTTGCAAAGTATACTAAAAAACAATCAACTTAGGCTTTTGAACCAAATGATTTCATTAGAAAACGACTGAAATATAGCCCGACACCTAAAAAATGTTTTCACGGATAGAGGCCTTGAAACAATTAAAATAGACATATTCACCTATGTTTAGAGAGTTTAATGGATAAAAACGGACAAGAAACAAGGTAGATATGTTCACTCAAAGACCGGTTTGAAATCAACATACTTTGTTTTAAAGTTGTAAATACTAAAAACACGTTTTGACTATTTTTCTTAAACGTTTGACTTACGTGACTTTATAAAACCTCACTACAAGTGTATAAGGGTGATAAAACATTGTAAAATTCATATGCATCTAGTACATAACACATCGTTTCTAAAACGACTTATTATTCTAGGCCGCGTTTAGGAATTCCTTGGCGTTATACTCACACACAACTTTCCCGATTCACTACATACTCAAGGTGAGTTTTCGTAGCCCTTTTTTACATTATGTTTTTCGTTGGGGGAAAATGATACTCAAATGATATTTTAAATGTTTTTATGTTGTGATACATTATTTTCATATTTTGGACAAGACGTGCATTTTGATTGCAATATGTGCCTTATTGTGTGGATTCAATTTGTGTGATACATTATGCACAACTGTTTAACTCTGAGTTGGAGCCGAAGGACGTATTGATAGTACTATTTCGGTTGACACCCCCACCCTTGTATCTCTGCGTGGTTCTTGTCCAAGGGTTAATATAGTCCGGTCAATTTGTGTGTGATATAGTCACGAGATTCAGTTATTGCGATTCATGTGATTTCATTTAGTGCTCGTATATGTTTATCTTAACCACTATTATCCTACATACCTGATATGCACAACAAATGGGTTTACTACTCAAACCTACGAGCTCACCAACTTTATGTTGACGTTTTCGAGTATTATTTTCAGGTGATACCAATAGCGGTGCTTCTGGAGGATAGTGTTAACGGCCTTACTTAATGGACCTAACATGGAACCCTCTTGGGTCATTTTCCTTGTTTCTGAGTTGCATTATCCTCGTTGATTTGGTTTCGTTGAACTGTTGTTTGTTTGTATGCTTATCCCGGGATGTGGGATCTTAAGACTAGTATTATCTATGTCGTTGTGACTTTGTACCTTGAATGTTCATTTAGTGATGTCTCTACTTATGTTATACTGATATGTGATGACGGTAACTTTCCGTCACACCTCGTGTTTCCGCCTTAGGCGGGGGGTGTGACACATTGTCTTTAGGTCTTCTCATACGGCGTATAGGTATAAAAATGTATACGCCGTATGGTCTTGTGTCCAAGTCTTGGAATTTCGAGGTCTTGAATGGATACACCGTATAGCTTTTAGGGTCTATGCGGCGTTTCGTAGTTATGAATGCAATATTACACTTCTTTTTGCTTCCTTTCCGTTCTTTTCCGTGCCTTTCGCTTTATTGCTCCAGTTTATAATGTATTTGGGACATTCCTACTTTATAATGTATTTGGGACATTCTTAAAATGGAAGGCTTAAAATTTTAAGAAACACACTTAATAATAATGGAAAATGAAGTTACATCTGGAAAATTAAGTGTTTTAAATTTGTAGACTTGTAACAGCCTTCCAATAAATACCTAATAAATGTTATTTGTAAGACACCCCTACAATACATGTTAATATACATATTGTTCAAACTGATAAAACATACACAGCTTCATACAACTTATATGAAAACAAGTTGATGGTACATATGGCTTAAAAAACTGGACCGGACCAACAGGTTCAACCGGTTTAACCGGGAATCGGAGTCCCCACCGGTTCGGCTAGCCAATAAAAGCCGTCCGAAAATGAACCTGAGAGGACCGTCGTAACCGGTAAAAATGGATTAATCAGGCTGTACCGGGATCATTTTCTTATTGTTTTTCTCAGGTTAATCGGCTCGTCGTTGTTTTTTTTTATGTTTGTACTTTAGTCACAGGGTACCCGCCGTCGCAATGCGCGGGTACCGTGCTAGTCTATAAAATCCATATAAAACCGAGCAATAAATATGGATATTGATACTAAAAACTTGTTCTTATTTGATAATATCAATACAAACAAAGCCTGATTTGAGATATGATATAAAAAAAGTGTCTTCATCCTAAAAATTCTGTTAATAAAAGGAATTAGAAGTAAGTATGACTAAGATATTTTTCAGCATTTAAATGCAATTAACTTTAATAATAATAGCTCATTTGACCCTTTATTTTTTTAGTTGTTACCATTTGTATAAATTGTGACCATTAAACTATTCGACCCGTTATAATGCTTTATTAAAAAACCATAGATGAATATTTTAAACTAAATCATGTTTGTTAGTTTGATATGTTTGCATGTGTGTCAAAAATGGATTACAAAAATTCATAAATTGGTTTTCATACAACTCGATTAAGGCTACTAGTCAATGTAGATTATCTAACTTTCAAAAGCCTAGCTAAATTATTTTGTAAATATTGCATTAAATTCACTTGTAGACAAATCTTTTTGGTCAACACCTTTACTTTTTCATATTAGTTAAATCATTTTTTAAACTTTCATCACAACTTGAAAATCATGAATATAGCATCTCAAGCCTTCGATTCAAAGAGGAGGTTACAATGGTCTTAATTGGGCTAGAATGAAAGTTTTTACAGGCCCACTATGTCAAATAAATAAATACACAACTAAGTTTCTTTAAACTACACACCACACCAAACTATCTTTTTTT
The DNA here is from genome assembly GCA_021014915.2 of Artemisia tridentata subsp. tridentata. Taxonomy (NCBI): domain Eukaryota; kingdom Viridiplantae; phylum Streptophyta; class Magnoliopsida; order Asterales; family Asteraceae; genus Artemisia; species Artemisia tridentata. Next base: position 16,688,363 of record CP139501.1, on the reverse strand, counting down.
CTCTAACCCTAGCCCACCACAACATCCACCATAATACGCTATCACAACCACCGGTTGTCTTGCCGCCAGCCACCATTACTACACCCGTAACCCTGGCACTCAGCACACTTAAACTTATACCAACTAGTTATGATTATGTTAAATCTAAAGAATTTAGCCGTGTAATTTTAAGATCTATCATTTATGCCTCTTTTTTAATTTAAGAAAAATATTTAATTTGTCTAGTACGTTTCTCTAACATTATTTTGGTCAATAATGTTTTAAGGGGTCGTCTATATTAGATCTACGAATTTTTAGTGTTAATTTTTGTAAGATTTAAAGAGTTTTAGATAGATCTTCAAATACATGTTCATAATATATAATTGAATTTAAGATGCAAATCTAACGATGGTGATGGTGGTGGTTATTAGTGAATCGACAAATGCTTCTCTTATTTGTCAACTTTTTGGCCTTTTATTAGATCTTTGGAAAAGGTACGTTAAGATCTTTTCGATATGTGTTTGGATTTGTTTAACCTTACCTATGGATCTGTTGTTTGTGAAAGTGTTTTTTTGTTTGTTTTGGGTGGCCAAATACTTATTTCCTTGGAATATGTTGAAGCGTGTAGGAGCTTTTGCTGATTTGTATTATTTTAGTCCAGGAGTCAAAAGTGTGTTTGGATGTTTGTTTTTTGTATTATTCTATTTATGTGGTTTTTATATGGATTGGTTTGTACAATAGGTTTAGTTAATTGTATTTCTTATTAAGGGATATTTTAAAAAAGACATTAATTGAAGGATTTGACAATATGTGTTGTGCATAAACTAAGAGTACTCATGGTTTAGATAGTTGTAATTGCTGAAAATTTATATTTAAAAATCTTAAAAACAGTTGGTATATATTGTTGGGTGTTGTGTTTGATTGGTTTGTACAACATGCATGTATAGTTGTATTGCTTAATTTTTAATTTTGGAATGTTTTAGTCATTTAATGGAGGAAATGGCCTTCCTCCATTATATGTAGTTTAGATAGATTTGTAATATGTCTAATTTTATTTGATAATAATTTATTTAGGATGTATATTCTGGGAGGTGATTTACACACGCTCACTTTTGATTTGCACACATCAGCCTATGCTATAAACAATTGTACATTTATTATATGCTGCTTCTACATAGTGTACATTGCAGGGTGCAAATAAAAAATGGAAGTGTGCCAATAATCTCCCATATATTTTTTGTCTAATTGTATATGATGGATAATCAGTTTGGGACGTACAGTATAAATTAAAAAACAAAAAATAGATTTCTAAATGGACCTTGTTGGACAGGTCTCTGGCGCACCAACTCGTCCTTGGTTCCAACTAGGTAGGTTATAATTGAGTTCAAGAGAGTTCATTAAATAAATCGTCCATGTGGTTTACATACTTTTCACCTTTTGTCCTAAAACTTTAAAAATTACACCACTAGTCTTTGTACTTGTCATTTTGTAACACACCGGTCCTTTGAACAAACGACCATTAGTGTTTCTCTTTTAAATCCCCCATGTGCAGGTCACATGACGACATTTTGTTCGTTTCACCGGAATTCATCTTCAACCTTCAGTTTATAAAGGTTATATTACACCGTTGGTCCCCATGGTTAGGGCGGGTTGCCGATACAGTCCTTAATGTCATATTTTTCACTCCCCCACGGTACAAAACCCTAACGCTCGTTAAAAAATCTCATTAGCTGCAAGAGAATTGTAGTCTTTTCAATAGTTTTTTTGGTCATCCAAACACACTTTTTACATATTTTTGTAAACATCCAAACAACCCTCTCTTTAACCTCTCTCCCCTTCTTCAACATCCAAACTCGCACCACTTCCAGTACTACCGCCACCGCCATTATCAACCACCACACCTACCATCATCTAATGTGATACTAAATAAGCTCAACCCATTTACAATATTTGAAAACACTTGTTTTAAAGAGTTGATTTGTTTTTAACTATTGTAGTATAATGTATTTAGAACTATATGATTTGAATCTGATTTCCTTCTGATACTACATAAATCTGATTTAATTTGACAAGCTATTACAACACCCTCAAACGATGGAATACTTGTTTTGAGTTTCACTAAGTGTTTGTCAAGATGGAACAAAAAACAGAGAATATTCAAGCTCAGGAAGTACCTAAAAGTTTGAACCCTGAGCAACATAAGTATATTAAACCACAAGAACCAAAATGCAATTTGCCATCTACTTCTACAGGTGGCCCTAAAGCACCAAAAATAGAGATGTATTAGGAGACAAGCACCATATGAAGACCTTAAGAAGTTCTTGGAGAATCGACCCAAAGTTTCCCTTACTCCAAAGGAGATTCAGGAGGACATGCAGTTTTTTCCAAATAATGAAGAGTACGAATACGAGTAGCGATACCCGTCAAAAGAAGGTTGAAATAAACATAATTTAGTTCTTTTTTAGCCACTATATGGAGAAGTTCAAGTTAAATGTTTTCATATGGAATGATGGTAGTATATATTAATGTTAGCATTCATAGTTTATGCAGGTTCCGTCTATTTCAGAATGATCGCTTAAACCTGAACTAAATGAAGTTCCAGGGGTTTCACCTAAGCCGCAAAACGTTTTTTACTAAGTCATTTTTTTAAACCAAATTGTTTGTTTATTTTAGAAAAATGGCTAAGTAAATAACCTTTTTCCGTTTAGCTGAAACCCCTGGAACTTCATTTAGTTCAGGTTTAAACGTTGCTTCTGAAACAGATGGCACCTGCATAAATATGAAGGCTAACATTTATATATAATAACATAATTCCATATGAAAAGATTTAACTTGAACTTCTCCATGTAGTGGTTAAAAAAGAACTTATAGATACGTTTATTTCAACCTTCTTTTGACGGGTATCGCTACTCGTATTCGTACTCTTCATTATTTGGGCAAAAAACTTCATGTCATCCTAAATCTCCTTCGGAGTAAGGGAAACTTTGGGTCGAATCTCCAAGAGCTTCTCTAGGTCTTCATCTGGTGCTTGTCTCCTTATACATCTCTCTTTTGGTACTTTAGGGCCACATGTAGAAGTAGATGACAAATTGCATATTGGTTCTTGTGGTTTTTTATACTTATGTTGCTCAGGGTTTAAACTTTTGGGTACTTCCTGAGCATGAATGTTCTCTGTTTTTTGTTCCATCTTGACAAATACTCGGTGAAACTCAAAACAAGTATTCCATCATTTGCGGGTGTTGTAATTGTTTGTCTAATTAAACCAGATTTATATATTATCATAATAGGGAAATCATATTCAAATTATATATCTTGTTTTAAAGATAATGTACCACAATAGTTACAAAAAAAAAAAAAAAAAAAAAAAAAAAATTCCAACTCTTAAAAATAAGTGTTTTTAAATATTGTTAAGGGGTTGAGCTTATTTAGTATCACATTAGATGATGGTGGGTATGGTGGTAGATAATTGTGGTGGTAATGGCGGCGGTGGTGGTAATGGAAGTGGTGGGAGTTTGTCGGTTGAAGAAGGGGAGAGAAGTTAAAGAGGGGGTTGTTTGGATGTTGATAAAAATATGTAAAAAGGGTGTTTGGACAATAGAAACTATTGAAAAGACCAAAAGGCCCTTGGAGCTAATGAGATTTTAAACGAGCGTTTGGGTTTTGGACCGTGGGTGAGTGAAAAAAGTGACATTAAGGACTACGCGTGCGTAACCCTATATATGAGAACTGTATCCGCAACTCGCCCTAACCATCAAGACCAACGATGTAATTTATCCTTTATAAAATGAAGATTAAAGATGAATTTTGGTTAAATGAACAAAATGTCGTCATGTGACCTGCACGTGAGGGACTTAATAGAGAAACAGTAACGGTTTTTCTGTTTCTCTATTCCGGTTAAACGGTTTTTTGGTCAAAGGACCGGTGTGTTACAAAACGAAAAGTACATAGATTAGAGGTGTAAATTTAAAGTTTTAGGAAGAAAGGTGAAAAGGTATATAAACAACAGGGTCAATTTATGTAATTAACTCTCGTTTTTATTGTGGAACTCAATTATAACCCACCTAGTTGGAACCAAGGACGAGTTGGTGCGGTGGAGACCCGTTCAACAAGGTCCATTTAAAAATCTATTTTGATTTTTAATTTATATTGTACGTCCCAAACTGATTATCCATCATATACAATTAGATAAAAATATATGGGAGTTGATTGGCACACTTCCATTTATCTGAACACTGCAATGTACAATTTGTAGAAGCAACATATTAAAAATCTAATTATTATCACCTCCTAGAATATACGTCCCAATTTAATTATTATCAGATAAAATTAGACATATTACAAATCTGTCTAAACTTCATATTCCTTCCTCCATTAAATGATCAAAACATTCTAAAATTAAATATTAAACAATAAAACTATACATGCATGTTGTATAAACCAATCAAACACCACATCCAATAGTCTATGCTAACTGTTTTTAAGATTCTCAAATAAAATTTTTTAGCAACTACAACAATCTAAACCATGAGTACTATTAGTTTATGCACACACATATAGTCAACTCCTTCAATTAATGTCTTTCTTAAAATACCCCCTTAGTAAAAAATAAAATTAACTAAACCTATTGTACGACCAATTCATTTAAACACCACATAAACAAAATAATACAAAAAACAACTATGCAAACACACTTTTGACGCTTGGACTAAAATAATATAAATCAGCCAAACCTACTACACATTTCAACATATTCCATGGAAATAAATATTTGACCACCTAAAACAAACAAAAAACACTGTCACAAACAACAGATCCATCACTAAGGTTAAACAAATCCAAACATCTAATCACAAAGAGATTCAAACACATCTTGAAAAGATCTAACGTACCTTTTCCAAATATCTAATAAGAAAAGTTTACAAATAAGAGAAGCATTTTTCAGAATCCACTAAGCACCACCACTGTCACCTTGTTAGATTTGCATATTAACTTCAAAATATGTATTATGAACATGTATTTAAAGATCTATTTAAAACTCTTTAAATCCTAATTAGCACTAAAAATTCGTAGATCTAACATAAACGACCCCTAGGTAACTTGATTGACCAAAATAATGTTAGAGAAGCGTTGTAGACTTTGTCTTGAACAAATAGAGGCATAAATGATAGATCTTAAAACTACACGGCTAATTATTTAGACCTAACATAATTGATGAGGTGTAAAATCATACCTTTTAGAGGTCATTTAGCCTCTAATCTTGTACACTTTGAATCATTCATTGCTCTAAATTGCTTCTTTTTAAGTTTCAGATACTTGGGAGAGAGAAATGCTGGATATGTATGAGTTTTGGGCTCATTTGGATGAAGAACGAAGAAAAATGACAAATTCAACAATGCGTTCAGCACCTGTGACGTGGTCACCAAATGTGCCCAAAAAGTGAAGTTTTGAAGTGTTTTGTGATGTCTAAGTGTGTGGAGAAGCCCTCCAATGACGGCGTCAAAGGCGTCCTGATGACGTCACAAAACTCAAGTGGCGGCGTCACACTTTTATACCCAACCACATCACATGCTAGTAATGGCCATTCAACTTGCGCGCGAAGTGCCTAATCTTGTTTTGGCCATAACTGGTTCATACGAACTCGGATTTAGGTGATTCAAATTGCCATGCAAAGAGAACAAGAAGATCTATAGCTTGGTGAAAAAGGAATATTGATGGCATCAATATTTGGTCGTGATTCTGTACAACACACCGACTCAAAATTCGCCTATAAATAGAACCTCATAAATTCGTTTTTTCTAAGCCCTAAACCCTAAGTCCGATTATGGGGTTTAGTTAGGTGTTTTTCCAGAAACTTAGAAGGTCTTATTCAATCCATAAACATATTTTAATGGTTTTTCTATTGATTATATCTTAATTATGTCTTTAGTTTTCATTGTTGATTGTTCTTCATTGATTATGGTTGTTTAATTCACCTAGTGTTTACTTAGTATTGTATGAAACTTGTTTATGATTAATTAGATCTTACTAAATTCTTATTGGTGTTTATGTTTATCATTTACCTATGGATTGATTAGGTATCTAATAGCAAATTCATGAGATAGCTGTTTATAGTCGGACTAAGAACCACATAAACCTTGAAATTGCTTAGGTTATTGGTCTAGCTAAGTCGCTTAGGGTTGCTTGTATATTTTTGTGCCAACAAAAGTTGGATTTCGAGATATTAATAGGTTGGATAATTAAATGCATTGTAGTTAGTTATAGGAAGTGTACCAAGGCACTAGGCTAGTTACTATAGGGTGTAGGAGCTGGACCAAGGCACTACATTATTATCGTTATATCCTCCATATTCACCAATTAAGGTGTGACAGATTCGATAAGTCTAGTTAGTTGTAGTTTATAATTCTTGCTTCTTATTGTCTCTTGCTAATGGTGTGTGTTAGGAGTTGAAAAACAAGTTATATCCCATATCTTAGCTTGAACGTCTACTAAAACATGTCTAGTTAGTGCTTATGTCTTAGGTTATTAACTATGATGGGTATTTAATGCGTGAATTAGTTATTAGGTGGGTTATTGACATTCAGATGGGCGTCACATATTTAGGCTAGTTCAAAAACGTGGGACTGACCAACCCGCAATAGGAAATAAGGAATACTCCACATTGCATTAAATAAGGACGTCATAATTCAGTATGTAGAATTTGATAGCTAGAAAGGAGTAGTGCATCCTAGGTAAATACGATTCTTTACCTTATAGTTTCCTAGTTTACTTTACTTCTCATTTATTTTTTGTTTTTAGTTTAATCAGTAGTTAAAATACAAACCTCTCTCAAAACCCGAAATTTTACTTACTTTCATAAAATGCCAAAAAGAATCTTCCCTCAAACCCTTAGAATTAAGTCGACATACATTTCGAGCCTACCTCACTATTCCCCTAGAGAACGATCAATCCCCCCAGCTTGTCTATACTACACTACAATGATTAGGTACACTGCCTAGGAGGATTGTAAAAGTTTTTGAGGTTTACAATAATCCGCATCAAGTTTTTGGCGCCGCTGCCGGGGAATAGTTTAGATTTTGATTTCTATCTTATTTAGGTCTACTCACTAGATTCCTATCAAGTGAGATTTTTGTTTTTTCTTTATTAGCTATCTAGTAGTCTATCTTTTTCTTTGTTCCCTTTGTTCGTAATTCTTATCACTTGCCATCATGGTGGATGATAATCCCTTTTTCCAAGAGGCACAACACTAAGCCCACAAACACCAAGAACCACAACAACACCGTGCACAACCAAACAACCAAGACCCACCCGAACCACCTCGAGCCCGTACTCTAGGTGAGTACTCCAAACCAAGCTACCAAGGCTATCGAAACACCATTGAGCTACCCCAAAGAGCCATGTTTCTCCCTTGCGATCCGACACCATCCAGTTAGTGCAAACGGATGTGCATTCTATGGACTTCGTTCCGAAGATCCAAACCAAAATCTCAATTATTTTCTCAAAATTGTTGACTCCATTGACCTTGATGTTGCTACTCAGGAGACGACGCACTTGCGTCTCTTCCAATTATCTCTTCGTGACCAAGCTAGTAATTGGCTTGAGCGTTTACCTGCGGGATCCATCTCAACTTGGGATGATCTTACTTCTCGTTACCTCGCATAATTTTTCCCACCGAGGAGAACTACCAAGTTAAGGAATGACATCTTGATGTTCCAACAACGTCAAGGTGAAACTTTTTACGAAGCATGGACTCGTTTCAAGGACTTACTCCAAAAAGTCCCTCATCATGACATTGATCTTTGGCTCCAAGTCTAAATTTTTTATGACCATATCAATCACTCCACAAGGCAAACCATTGACCAAGCGGCCGGTGGTAAGCTACGTGACAAGAATGCGGAAGAATTGTGGGGAATCATATAAGATCTTGCTCTCTATGACAACGAATGTTGGAATGACCCCCGCGAGTTGAGCAAAACGGTCAAGGCAATATCCTTGCCTTCGAATAACTCAAGCATTCCCGATCGTAGGATGATTGAACTTGAAGACCAAGTCAAGTTTCTAATGAGTTCCTACGAAGCTCCTAAATCTTCACGTCAAGTAAACAAAATCACTTCTTCATGTGAATTATGTAGTGGTCCCCACGACACTCGTGATTGCATGGAACTCCCCGAACAAGCTTTTGCGGATTATGTATTCTCGCGTACCGACGGGAGCAGGAGATAAGTGGTACACTTTCAAACCCGAGCAAAACACTCTTGGTGATTCTTACAACCCCTCTTGGAAAAATCACCCAAACTTTAGGTGGAATGAAAACCAAAATTCATCACAAAACAAATTTTCAAATCCACCTAATCATTTTCAACAAAGCGGTTTGTCCGCGAATCGTCTCTTTAATAATCCTTCCGGTACCAACAATTCAAACAATCTTGAAGTATTGGTGTCTAATTTTATGTCATCTCAAGAAGCTCGTTTGTCAAAGTTTGAAGCCGATTTCAAACAACAACAAAGCGAGATGAAAAATAAAAATTGATACTCTTTTGAAGGTTCTCAATGATCGAGTAATGGGAGCACTCCCATCAAGAACCCGAAACTAGGTGTTAACTCTATTTCATCGGTTTCGTCTCCTAGTTCTTGTCCTTAATTGTACTCGGTCAATGCAATTAAAACGTGTTTTAAACAAACTTTAACTTTTCCAAAGGACCAAGACCATAAAGATAATACACCAACCAACGTTTCGGTTACACAAGTTAATGAAACACCAACCAAACAAGAACCAAACCCCAATCTTAGTGATGAATTCAAGGATCTTTACCTTGAACGTCCGGCTCTAGATGTCTTGACTCATGCTCCATATTATAATGCCCTATTAGAAAAATATAAGGAGAAAGTGAAGTTGGGTAAGAATGGATCCACTTTTGTTCAAACCAAGTCATCTAAGAAGTTAGATGATCCGGGCTTATTTGTTTTACCTTGTTGTATTGGGAATTCCAAGGCCTATGACCCCTTAGCCGACTTAGGATCATGCATTAACATACTTCCGTTGTCACTCTATAGGAACCTTAACTTAGGACAATTAGAAGAAACAGAAGCAATGATAGGATTAGCGGATGGGAGTTTGGCCTATCCAATTGGGATTTTGAAGGTCAATTGGTGCACATAGATAAATTAACTATTTTGGTGGATTTCCATATTTTAGATATCCTAAGTGACCTTAAGTGCCCATTTCTTGTTGGAAGAGGATTCTTAGCAACCGCTAGTGCAATAATAGATTATAAGATGTCTAAGATAGCGGTAGGAGAAGGTTACACTAGGTCAATTTATGATGTCCAAAAGCACACTTATAACAATGATGAGGAAAAGGAACCGCATTGGTTAGTTAGGGATAGGAGACCATCGAGATATGGCATAAATTAAAAGATAATTTTGATCCAAAAGATATCCTCAAGGAGGAACTTATCTATATGACGTAATAGGCTATGACTTTGAGTCTAGCTACAAGACTCGTAAATAAAGAAAATCGTTTCTTGGGAAGCAACCCAAGCTTTTTAATTGTTTGTTTGTTTGTTTTTATTTTTGTTTATATCATATATATATGTTTCATCATCATTGTTTATCTTTCATGTTTCGAATAAATTTGTGAAAATGCTTGATTTTGTTTTTAACCTCGTCTTGATTACCTATAAAGGTATTTTACAAAAAGGTACGTGTAGGGAAGCTTATATTTGTTTTAAAAGAACAAAATTCGAACATGAAATTTTATAATTAATGATGAGCATATATGTTATTGTATTTGAGTGTTTTTTTGAGTCAAATGCTTGTATCGAGTCACAATGAATGTTTTGCAGAATTTTCAGGTTTCAATTATGAAATTTTTTCAGAAATTTTCCAGGAACAAAACGTAATAAACTATTAGGTCTACCCTGACGACGTCAGGAACTGGAGCAGAACAGTTTTTCATATTTTTGTTTTTCTGTCAAAACTTAATTTTTGAAACTTTCCATAATTTTTAAATTTCCAGGTTTCTATAAACATTTATTTTGCTAGCATTATATCTTATTTGCTTTCTAGGATTTATTTTATTATATATAGTGTTTACCGTCGATTTTATGCGAGGTTTCGTGTTCGTTTTCTTAGTGATTTACAGGTTATATTGGACAAGAAGACGCAAGTGCAAATTGAAGAAGTTTATCACTTTATTTTTTTGGAGGAGGATTTAACATGTTTCAACATAGTCCATGCCGAGCTAATCATGGGTGTATTAGTTTCTTTCATCTCTTTTATTTTTTCCGTTATCATATCTTTGGTACTTTTCAAGAACATTGGGGACAATGTTCAATTTAAGTGTAGGGAGGGTAAAAAGGGACACCTTAGAAACTAGAACTCATTTGATATTTGTCTTGTTTTTAAGTAATTGTGTAATAAACTAAAAGAGATACTTGTAAAGGTGATTTTAGCACCAAATTAAATTTTTTATGACATATACGAGTGAAACTTTAGTTTTAATAAGCGTCTCATTGATAGGAATTATATAGCTAGCAAAAAAACCCTACCACTCAAAAATTTCCACCCCAAAAATGTGAGGTTCGCCTTTAGATATTTAGGAAAAAACATTCACCTTTAATGCTTATGAGTGTACCGGTAGTATATAGGTTCTAGAACTTGTTTTTGTGATGCATCCCGAGATCGCTAGTGAGACTACATTCGTGTAGTTAGGATTTACTAAATGATAAGAGGCATTAGGATAACCCTTGTTTTAAACCTGTTTATAATTACATTGGCTTCATTGGTCAAGTAATTCTCCCACACCCTTGCTATGTACTCATTTTTAGTACAAGATACCCCTAGTACACCCCTTAGAGCCTATCCTTTTCGCAGTTCTCATGATATTTCAGTGGATTCTGAAATATTAATGAAGAGCATTGTTTACAATCTATGACTAAATGTACACCCAAATCAGCAGTTCTTCATACTTTAAAAAGTTCACAAGAAAATCTTTCATTTGCACAAAATTTTGACCATCAGAATTTGAATTATTTAGGCTGGTACCACTTCCGGAACACGATCACTAAGGAGAACATCGCTATCATGGTCAACACAACCAACTCAATTAACAAAGTCACTGCTCCTCATGAGTCCTATTATCTCACTTGTAGTCTCCAAGGTTCTAATCATACGAATAAACCATTAATGTGTCCATTTTGATTGGTGGTTTGCTTCCTAAGTCAACTAATGATGTTAGCCGACTCGTCGGCTTATAATGTGGTGTGTTCAGGCTTTCTAATAAGAGGAGTAGTGTGGGAAGACAAGGCATGTGACATATCGGCTTAGGGCAATACCAGAAAATCTTGTATCCAAAATCGCATTCAATTAGTACCATTCTATCAACCATCTATAACATATCGGATCACGTCACGCAATATCAAATCAAATCCAAGCACTTAGGTGCACAATTGCAAGCTCATGTATTGTCCTAGAAGCTAAAAGCTTCAGCACGCAAAAGGCAAGGCAGTTTAACCACAGATACACAAAACACGTAATGCAGATGCACACACATAGGCCAATGCGTTTTCAGGTGATCTAGATTCTGACTCCAACCAAACACGATACAAGGTAACTACCCCATTATCCCATGATCGCTCCTGAATTAAGCATAGTTGATCAGGCTATGCGTAATTTAGGAAAAATGATGGAACGCTCGGGCTAATCGACTCGTACCATGTTTGGGGTTTTATAAAAACTTTAATCTGGTTATAGTTGAGGTTTTTATTTTTGAAAAACCGGCATTCTCTATAACCTTAAGCTCTGATACCATTCTGTCACACCCCGTCAAAGGCGGAAACACGGGATGTAACTGAGAAAGGCACATTGCATAACATCATAGATCCATACCTTACATTTATTAAAACATTAGTTTACAAAACATTCCTCGTGAAATATGTCTCTTTTGAAATCTTATCGTCTTGAAAACATGGTATCATATTATCAAATGGCCTGACTCCAATAAACGTGCCTTCAAATACTTTTACAATGATCACCTGAAAATGGTACTAGAAAACGTCAACATAATGTTGGTGAGCTCGTAGGTTTAGATGTTAAACCACGAAGCTGCGAAATATAGCGTAGGACAATAGTGAGCAAGATATACAAATGTGAGCACATAACAAAGATCACAAACTAGCAACAACTGAACCTCATACTACAAACACGCATAATTGATCCACACATATACTGGGTGCCACTTCCCCAAAATGATATACTGGATGCACTTCCCAAAATGATATACTGGGTGCACTTCCCAAAATGATATACTGGGTGCACTTCCCAAAATGATACACCAAGGTTGCTAAATACGGTTGCACAAAGTTGCTAAAAACAAGTTGCACAAAAGAAAACACGTCACAGCATGTAATCGCATCAACACACATAATGCCCACGCAATATAGAAACCGCACAAATTTAGTTCTATCATCCAAAACATTAAGCTATGTAACAACTTGGATCTAACTTGATTTCACAACTCATCAAACAAGAACTGTCATGAAATTAAGTCAGAAGTTGTTACATAAACTTAATGTCTTAAGTGATAAACAACAAAATAAATTCACACCATGCTAATCACCTAGATATTGTCCACACAAATTTGATTCACACAAAAACGGCACATATTGCAATCAAACGCACATATTGTCCAAAAACATGAAAACAGTAAATCACAGCATGAAAACATTTAAAATATCATTTGAGTACCATTTTCCCCCAAGGAAAACATAATGAAAAAGGGGCTACGAGAACTCACCTTAGCAAAAGCAATTTCCGATTGGTAAATGGACAAACGGCAAATTAAGCCCGATGACTCTAATCACGACCTAAATGTTACATGTGTCTTAGGTTTCGAAAACAAGGTCAAGCATGCAAGTTCATACACTACTTTATCACTCGTACATGTTGTTGTAATATTTGTGGTCAAAATATAATTACGGCAATTTGATCCTTTATTAGAAATCACCCTTTTTGGAAAACATAACTTGTTTATCTCATAACCAAGTTTTAATCGTCGCATTAATATGTATTTCAAAGTTCTCTAACGCGTCTAATAAGTATATATATCGTTCTACCATTTCCGTTTACCTCATTTTAACCAAAATGTACACTAAAAGGTCCAAAATCTATTCCTAAAATTTCAATCAGCTTTCTATTAAAGAAATATTAGGCTGTCAAAATTTATATGTTGCCGCAACGTTCTTTTGGCTATAACTTTTGCGTCGTAGCTCGGTTTCTTAAGTTTGACCTATCCACGCGAAGGTATTTAAGTATACTATAGGCTTTTCAAGGTCTCGGCTAGTCTAAAATCATTTACCCTCCGTTTTTCACTTCCCAAAATCTGGACAGAATGTATTTTTCAGAAAATAGTCATTTTCGTCGTCTAAATTGAAAATAGCGTATCTTTTTCGTTATAAGCCCGTTTTAACTCATTCAAGTGACCACGTTTTCGTTACTAGTCTATTTTCTATATTTCTAGCCTAATAATACCCTGAGCTACTTATTTTTCCAGTTTGTACGAAATGAGATAGATTGTATATATATATAGGGTTTATTTTGTAATAAGAACTTGTTTAAAACTTAGACTTTGTTAAAGGATCATTGTAAATATCATCAACATGTACTAAGTGATAAATAGGTATATGCAACTTGAAACTAGATCTCATGATATAAAGAGTGTGAAAATAGATCTTGGGCTTACTTGAAGAGGATGAGAATGAGATGTGAGCAAGAACAATAGAACCCCAATGGTTACTCCAAATTGATTTATAGTTAGTGCAAGGCTCGTGAGTGACCGTTAAACACTTGAAATAATCGAAAACCGGATCTCCCTCTTCTTTAACAATTTGGCCGAACCAACAAGGAGAGCAAAAGGAGTTTTCTAGGTGAAAATTGCTACGAGGAATGAGCTAAGATCTCATCTCTATTTATAGTGCAAGGAGGGGTGATTTGGTAATTTACTTCAAAGGGCATTTTGGTAATTCAACATTTGGTCAAAGTCTTGGTAAATGGACCTTGGGGTAGGCCGGCTGGGGGGGGGGGCTAGGTGGGACAATAGGGTGGCTATGGGGGACAATAGGGTGGCTAGGGGGGAAAAAAGCTTAGTCAAGCCTCCTTTGTGTTTTCTTGTCTCCATGTTTTAAGCTTTTATGTCCAACATTAATTATAATGTAAAAGTGTTAAAAGTTGTCTAATATCTAGAAGACATGAGAGGGGGAAGGGGCGACACAATACATAAAATGAGATTAGATGAGTAGTTTTTATACAAGATTGTATATGTTGTATGTATTGGGTGTTAAAAATATGTATTGGTTGTTGGTTTGGTGATTAACAAAAGTTGTACGTAATTAAACGTAAGTTATAAAGAATTTTCCCTAGGTGTCAGAAAATATTTTTGGAACTTTGGTAATGATTTTGGAAGTGTAAAAATACTTTAGAAACAATCGATGGGAGAATTGGGTATATCGGGTGTTAAATCTTAAATAGCGAATAGTGTTTGTTGAATTGACAATCGTAAGTATTTAAAGAATAAGAAATTGTTTTATAGTTTAAAATTGTGAACCGGAGTAGGAGCAAGGTTCTGGAGCATTGTGGACTAAATATAGCCTAAGTTCTAGTGATAAAATATTTATTCTAAGTTTCACGTTGGTTCAGGTAAGAAGTATATGTAAAAATGGTTCTCAAATAAATGTCAAGAAAATAAATTCGAGTTTGATGAATAGAATTGACCTGCAAATTAGCGGGTTGTTATAGTCTACCCCGTTAATTTGAATTTTGTCCTCAAAATTCAGTTGACTAAGGGTCTGAACTTGCTCGGACAGTATTCACCCTTCGGTTTGGTTGCACACAGAAGGTAAGGGTGTGGGTGTCAATCCAAATAGTACCGGGTGCTACTCCCCAATTGGTACTATCAATACTTCCTAACCTCTAGAAATCACACAAACGAAACCACATAACAATCACACAGTAAGGTAAGCTTTCCCGTCCTTGAGTAAAGCCGTCAAAAACCTTGGGCATCTTTTCGGTAGTTTAAGTTGAGCCTCAACCGAAATCTAGCTTAACCCCACAACTCATCAAACAAGAACTGTCATGAGATTAAGCTAAACCATAAGTTTAAGCCCAGTAACAACTTCTTTTCAGCTTAATCTCACAACTCATCAAACAAGAACTGTCATGAGATTAAGCTAAGCAACAAGTTGGACCTATCCTTAAACTACGTAACAACTTGAATCTAACTTAACTTCACAACTCATCAAACAAGAACTGTCATGAAATTAAGTTAAATATCAAGTTGTAAGAAAAGAACTCAACAATTTTGAAGGAATGGCTCAATTTTTGGATTGCTTTCAAATAAACAACTAGTATATATCCAAAGAGAAGATTCAACTAAGAGAGATGTGCATTCCTGTTTCCTCCAAAATCAATAATGCGTGCCTTAAGTATATCTCCTAATGTCGGATAGTATGCCATCCTGACCATCCCGGTCTAGGAATGGTAGGTCGTGCTCCAATCTAACTGTGTTCCTAATGCGTCCTATAGTGTCTACCAAAATCGAGATGTGGATTGTCTGTCACGATTTATATATAATGGTAAGGCACTCCTCATGTATGTCGCTCTAATTGGATTTCTTATCGTTGAATTCTACGGAGACATCGATCAAACCAAAGGACTTATCCTGAAAACCAAATTTCCTGTATATCGTTCTTAACGCGGTTTTATGGTTGTCAGTCTTTTGCACTATTAACTAATGATATTCGGGTTCGGAATCTTTCTCCGAGAAGTTTCGCGCATCATGAAATTTGTGTCGCTCCGGGAGTTAAGTTGATGAGTATCTCAATTCTTCGAGGAGGAGTAAATCCTTTAAGCCTTTACAAGTACTCCAGGGAAGTCTTAAGCGCGCGAGCATCTTTGGGTTTCTGCTCGTCCTACTAGGCGCACTAAAATAGACGGTTTTATAGTGACTATCGAGTGATTAGGCTTCGCGAAATGCCTCGTCCATTTTTGAGCAAAATCAT